>JAUJYN010000012.1:2878207-3581973 GCA_030737835.1 Acorus gramineus
CGGCATGCCCCGATACCAGAACACCACACACTAGTAAGAAAGTCAATCTCCTTACATCTCCCAGATGCCAAGCCAACTTTGACGAAGTTGCAATTTATAAGACCATTAATTGATAGATGTAAAAAGCACACTAAAATAATTAAGACCTTCCAAAACAATACTTCAACAGTAAGATTCTATACTTGTACCCACCTCAAAAAAAAATACAACTCCACACCCATAAAAAGAAGATAAATCCAAAATAACAAGAATTATGACTTGTGAATAAAATATATACAGATAAATGTATGCATATATGGTACATTGTGTGTGTATAATATAAACGCACACAACTGAATAGATCAAATAACTCTTCAAGAAATATGACAAATACAAGTCAAAGCAACAGGGGTACACATATATCCTCCAACAGAGTGAACGTACAGATAGAAACACCATTCTATAACTCGCACAAGTGATACCATCTTCATGTATAAAGCACTGTAGAAATTACTTAAAATGAAAAAAAAAATGAAAATTTACCTTGTTTTTCAGAAATATGTTATTATATTTCTCTTCAAAACCCTTCTGCTTCTCATTTAGTTGCCTAGTCAATGAGACTCCTGGGTTTTATCAACAAAAGCATCATAAGGAAAAAAATGCAACAGAGTGGAGCAATTTGCATTGAATAGAGGAAATTCTGTAATTGGTGTAGGGTTTATTTTTGAATAAAAAAACAATAGACATCCTACCTCATTTTATTAATTAGAAGCAAATGCCCAAACAAAACAAACCACTGCCTAGGTCACAGTAGAAGAGGTGTCTACCATAAAGCTGGCTCACCATCCGAAAATAAGCATGGACTAATCATTGTAAAAATATTATAATTTTTAAAATTAATCCAGTGCCACAATTGTAAGGCAAGATAATAGATCTGGTATATGAATAAATGTTTCAACATAGTCCTATTTACAAGATCACTTCAACAGAAAAAATTAAAAGATCATTTATGCATAATGCAGGTTGGTCTAAACCTATGAAAGTTACATAATGCTTCATTCAAGGAAAAATAAAACTCGACCATTCACCATGCGTAGGCATCGAGGGTGCTTTTTTAGGAGAATAATCTGCTGATTAAGTAGCTCCATTTGCAGTCTTCTGTTCCTTTGGAGCATCATGTAGTAGATTCCTCATGTACTCTTTGGCCTTTTCTTTTCTATGTTATTTTCATTTTTGCTGGAGTTGTGCCCCAATTATTCTCAATATATTTGTGGTAAAATTCCTAACAATTTCCTCAAAAATCATCCAAGATTTATATTTCAATTACAATAACAACAAAAAAAAAAAGGAAGAGAGATTTAAACATGCAATGTTACCCATTCTGCCCCTAATTCCTGTTATATCAGCCTAATTATGTGTTCAATTTCCAATATGCAAGGGGTGATGCAATGACACCCCTTTCTTAGAACCAGGTACCACGTTCTTATCATCTTTCTAAACATTGATCATACGATAATATTGGAGTTCTGCAGTTAAGTATGCTTGGGTGAGGCTATGACTAAAATGGTGGCATCCTAGAAAGTCCTCATGTTGCATCTCTAAAATTTCTAATTTAATAGTCACATGCTTCTCCTATATATATATATATATATCAGATAATGATAGACATCAAAAACTTTCTTTTTAAGATGGAGGTGAGGGGAACTCGTGCCCAAACCCACTAAGTCCGGCCCAAATCCAGCCCACTTAAATAGGCCTCTAACTACTATAATTCTTTTTTTTTTTTTGAAAAAGGTAGGAACTTTACCCTGAACAAACGAAGATGAGGGACCACTACTATTATCAGGTACTTCAAATTAACAAAGGGGGAGCTCACTTAGCAAAATGGGACCTCATTTGTAAAGCCAAAAGGATGGTGGCATGGGCGTTCTAGATCTTTACAATATGGATAAAGACTTGCTAGGGAAATGGCTTCGGAGGTTGATTGCCGATTCAGACTCCCTTTGGATAAGAGTCGTCCAGGAGAAATATTATTGAGGGTGTCCAAGACTTTCATTGAATCCACGTCCTAAAATTGTTTTCTCTAAGGTGTGGAAGGATATTCTCAATTTGGTTCCGATTGCTAAAGAGATCCAATTCATACGGGAAATTATGTAAAAATAAGATCTTGGAAGGGCAATTGGCTCCAAGGGTCCTCTCCGGCATTACTATTCCCAAATGTATTTCGGGCGGCTTTGGATGGAAATGATCTCATTTGTGATGCATTCACGTGTGGTGATAATTCCATTATTTGAACTCCGCGCTTACGTCGTGATCTCGTCGACGTAGAAGCGGAGGAATTGATCTCTCCTCTTGCTTCTCTCTAAGAGGTAGAGCTAAACTTGGAAGATGAGGATTCAATATTATGAATTTGTCACCTCGTCCCAGCTTCTCCATGAAGACACTCTATAGGAAACTCAATGTTAATACCTCTCAAGACATTCCTACCACTCATTTCGAGTGTCTCATTGCGCTCTTTTGAAGATCTGGTGTTTTATGTGGCTTCGTACTCATGACAAAGTTCTCATCAAGATCAACCGATTGAAGTGGGCTCAAGATGGTAATGGTACACGTGAGCTATGTGGGGTGGAAGAAGAATCTAGAGATCACATCTTCTTTGGGTGTTCTTTTAGGGCATGTTTAGATATGGTGCAAATGGGGGTGGGTTCTCATTTGCACTGGGTCAAACAAAAATAAATGTTTGGTTACGATAAATAGGGGTATCAAATAAATGCTCAGTGTTCCCATTTGTACCGTTTTATGGGGTAAACAAACTCACAACCAACCCATGTGTTTTCATTTGTAATAACATTTATTTGCACATGGGGTTTACTTTTTTATGTCAAAAATAATCAATCGGTCTCTCTCTCTTCCTTGACTCTCCATCTTCTCACCTTATGTGATCTCTTTTGCAATTATTCCTCTTCCAATGGTCTTTCTCTTTATCTTTCTGTTTATTAATTTGTTTTTGCAGTTTGATTTGATATTTTTCTTTTCTTTATTTTGGGATTTCAGATCTAGGTCTCATTCGGGTCTTTTTTTTTATTTTGTTTTGCCGCTTGATTCTACTTCTATTCGTTTCTTAATTTGGGTCTTGTTTTTAGGTTAGAATTTTTTATTTTTTTTAATTTAATTTTGGGATTTCAGACGTAGATTTCATTTGGGTCTTTTTTATCTGCCTCATTTTTTTTATTCTATTTGTGTTAGTGCTTCCAAAAAAAGGTGCATCATTCCTCTTTTTTTATTTCTTTTTTCAAATGTAGTGTGAATTTAAATTTATGTTTGTGAATTCATGTTATAATTAAAAAAAAAAAAAGAATTCTAAAAAAAGATCTCATTTTTAAAATGTTAGATTCATAGTTTTTAATCAAAAATATTAAGAACATCTTATTTGAGTATCCCATTACTGCATGCCATTATGTTATACATGATATTTTATTGAAAGAAATACATATATGATATGATTTAAAATTTACTAAAATAGAATTTTTGAGGGTTGTAGGGATTTAATGAATCTGAAAATTATCAAAACAAATGGCACGATGAATTTTTTTTAACATCAATTGAAAAGATTTGATAAGATAAAGATGATATTGAACTATGAATTTGTCATATATATATATATATTAGAAGGAAAAAAGAGATAGAATAATCTGATGTGTATGACATTATTCCAAGTGATAATTGATAAGATATTTGAACTTATCCCAAATAATAAAATTTATATAATCTAAATCAAAATAGGAAAGGCCACGTTGAAATTGGTGGAAAAAAAAATTGTTAAGATTTAATTAGATAAGGTTAATTGTGAACTTTGAATTGGTCATATGTTTGATTTTAAAAAAAGGGATAGATTATCTATTATGTAGGAAAAAAATTAGGTGATATTGTTATTTTTTGAACTTTTTAAAATGTTCTTTAACTTTTATTTTTTTTAAATAATAACATATAAAAAAACAAAGGACACGTTGAAAATAATTTAGGTGATAAGATTATTTAGTCAATTTTTTATAATCTTATGAAACTTATATGTTTTTGTAATAAAATTTATTAATAATTTTGAAATATTTATTGTTATTATATTTTTTATATTTATAATTTGATATTAATGCATGTATATGAAAAATAATATTTTTCAAATTTATAGAATCAAACAATTTCGCATGGGTGAGACAAACAGCTGCAAATAGAAACACATGTATAAATGACAACACATCATGAAAACAGACAAACATGTGCAAACAATATACAATGGTTTCTCTGCACGTGAAATGTAAAATTTGCCTGTGGAGGAAAACACGTCCAAATAATCACTGCATCCAAACGTGTCCTTAGCATATATGGACAAAGGTGGAGTCGACCCTTGGTTCATGTTGTTCTTTCAACGAGATCGAAGGAATCTGGCATTGGTTCCGGAAGAGGCGCAAGCGAGGTGATCAAATCAATCTTGCAAAATTCCAATGTCTAATCCCTCATCCAGTGTGTTGGGGTATTTAATTCACGCAACGAATGCATCTTCCAACACAAGAGTCTATTTTGAGAACACTTGGGCAACTATTTCCTCGAATCTCAAAGATTGGGTCACCATTATTTTGGAAGTGGAGACTCCATCCATTATGGGCAATCTATGGTTCGGGAGGTGACGCATTCGGTATTTTGGGCAGAGGGCCCCCTTTCCTTTTCTTTCCTCATTTCCACTTCTATGCTTTGTTCCTTTTTTAATTCTGTAAGGAAATCTCTCATCTCCTTTGTTCGGGAGTTTTCTAATAAGAAGCTCCTAATTTATCCTCAAAAAAACCAAAGTGTGATAATTTTTTCACCAAAATTCTACCTTTTCCAAAACAAATCTGTTCAACATTGATACTCTTCAAGTTACTAAACTAAATATAAATCCTGTTTGTCTTTCCTGAGATGTGCAGTAGCGAAACTAATGTTGAATGATCGAAGTCATCGAACAAAGGAAGATCAAATTGCTTGGATCAGACAAATTAAGCCTCCTCGTTCATGAACTACTCCAGATATTTTGCAATATATTACCAAATGTGCACTAAAAAGGAGAGGGAACAGGGAAGCAAAGAGATCTGCTTCCAAATTGTTGGAAATATCAAGTACCAAATGGTTAAATCCATGATTTAGGAAAGTCAAGTTTAGGTTTTGTCAAATCAATAGGGAGGAAAAAGGGCTAATACATCAGCCAAGGATGGAAAACCAAAAAGAGACAACATCAATAATACATGTACTTCTGTTACCCACCTGAACCTATTGCACCAGTTGATGTTATTTTTACATCAGCTTTCCTCTTGAGTCTCAACAAAAAAATTTCAAACATTTTGTGAATGGAGTGGGGTCAGAGTATATACTCTCAATGTAAATTGGTCATCTCAACAATAAACTCCAGAGATGAAATTATACAACTAATCACGCATTCAAGAAGAAATCAAAGATTTTGTAATCGTTAATCCCAGCTGCTGCGTCAACTTTATGGCTAATCAGGAATCAAGTCATTTTCAAAGGAGCCACCCTGATCTTTGGGAATATACGGGACGACATGGAAAGCTTCATAAAGGCCTGGGTTTGCTGCTGTGCAGGGGATGCTAGGGCGTTTTTTAATAGAGGAAAATTTGTGTTTGAGGCATAGTCCTTTCAGTTTTGTGGAGCAGGAGAGGCTGTATACACCTTGTTTACTGACCCCAGTCCTTGCATTCTCTTCCCTTTTTTTCTTCACTTTGTTTTGTATTTGTTTGGTTGTGGTAACACTTTTTTTTGGCCTCCTCTTTCTTTAATACAAGGTGGTGACAGGCCCACCAGATTCATTCAAAAGAAAAAGTAATCAAAACTAATGTTAGTTAGAATATAAACCTGTAAGGCTGTTGACACGTTCAATAACTCTTGAATTCTTCAGACCAGTTGCAGATACAAAAGCAACATCCATTTTGACAGGAAGATTCCCAGAAATCTATAAATATGAAGAAGAAAATCATAAAACAGTGGCAACAGAGATAATCATGCTCACACTAGGAAATTAGAGCTTTATATTGAGAAGAAATTGTAAATCCAAGAAGCATTTGACAAATCACAAAAAAAGAAATATCAGATCTTGAATAGCATTTCTTAATCATTTAGGAGTACCTGGAAAATGACAATGTTAGGAGAATTTTCAGATGCGTCCGGTAGCTGGAGTTGCCCTGTTTTTCTTGCCTAAAGCACAAGTCAACAAAAATTAAGTATGAAGAAGAGCTTCAAAATTTCTGAAGTGAAAATTGACAGATAGAAATGCTGTTGATGGACAATTGACAATACTACTTGTCATGAGCAATTAACTCTAAGGGAAACTGAAGGCATACATTGACTCCTAAAGTACCCAGCAACAGCTCAGTTAAATTGTGCATGTGAGGAGTTTTGAGCCCAGCATAGTGGATATCCAGGTTATCCTACAAAAAGGAAAGGAAAAAAATCAGAAGACAATTATATCTAGAAAAATGACAATCAGGAAACAGAATTAAGCATGACTTTGCAAATGGAATACATATTATGATTAAAATTTGGACTTTCAGCGGAAAGTCATAGCACACGCTTTGCATAGTATAGACAAATTAATTTTATGCAAGGAATGTAACCTATACTAGTTTAGATGTGCGTTGTTCATAAAGAGAGTGGCTGATGAAAATGGATGTATTAGCCTCTTGGGATATAGGCTGCTTTCTTGTGTTTTTCTTTGAAATATCTAATATTATATTTAGTTCTAGAGGGATCAACAAGGACATGCCAAGGAAATAAACAGTCCTTTTTTTCTTGAAAGAAACGGAAACTTAATTATATTCCAAAGAAAGGGAATGCCCAAAGGATACGAACAAAACAAATAGAAGAAAACACCCACCTTAGAGTCCCTAGTAGAAGAGAAATCTACTGAGACTCTAGGAGTCTAGGTAAGGCAAAACACCACACTAATTGATTTTCTATTCAAGGCTAATAGACTTCAAGAGATAGCTCCATCATGAAAACTTCTTTATCTGAAAACAAAAAATTGAGAAATGGAAGGAACCCTACCACCATGTTTCATTAAGAAAGTTAGGGTACAGTTCTAAAAGGCTGAAAGAGAATTTAGCCCATGAAGTTTTGGATGGGTTCCTAACAATGTATGCACAAAAAACAGCAAGGAACTTTTTATACACGAGTAAAAAAAAAAGGTCTCGCGGAAATCTCCTATAATTATGTTCGTTTAGTTCATCAAGGTTTAAAAACAATATTCTTTTAGACAACTCACACAAACAATAAGCTTTTTAAGATAGGTAGTCATCCTGCCACGATATCTTACATATAAACGAAGTACAATGTAACCAAAAAGGAAAGAAAAAATACATCATAAGCCAGAAGCCGCAGTAGAAGAGTTAACTACTGCAACAACCAACCCGCACAAGCTTACTCCTCAATTAACTATTTTCCTCTGGCCGAACAACCCCCAATCATTTGGCACCAACCCTCTATCATGTATGTTGTGCAATGCAGAGAATGAAAATAATCAAGCATCTGTTTTGCTTATGTCTGGTTGCTCCAAACATTTGGAGGTAGTTCAAATCATCGTGGCACCAGTAGCTTGAGCAAAAAGGTAAAAAAAATACATTGTAAGCCAAAAGTAGAGTCAAAACTACTGCAATGACAAGCCCTTACAAGCTTATTCTTCAATTAACAATTTTCCTCCTAGTGAATGCCTCTATAATAGTCATCAAACGACCCTCTATCACAAGCAAAACACCGTAGGCAACAAATGACCCTCTATCATGTGTGTTGTGAAATGCAGAGGATAAAACGACCAAGCATTTGTTTTTTGTTTCTGTCCGGTAGCTCGAAACATCTAGAGGTGGCTCAAATCATCATGGGCACCAGTAGCTCAAGCAAAAAAAGAAGAAAAAATACATCGTAAGCAAGGAGCAGCATGGCAGAGTTAACTACTGCCATAATCAGCTCACACATGCATGCTAATCAATTAACAATTTTCCTCCCTTTGAACAACCCTCTATCATAAGCAAAACATCGTAGGCATTGAACGGCCCTCTATCCTGACTATTGTGCAATGTGAAAGATGGAAATGAGCATCCATTTTGCTTATGTCCGGTAGTACAAAACATCTGGAGGTTGCTCGGAGTTGCTACAAGGATGTCGGTGATGTGGGAAGTGGGGCAGTGGGGAAGAGGGAACTTCACATCATTGGAGGAGATGTGGGAAGTGGGGAAGAGGCTGAGAAACAGAGGACATAGGAGCATGAAAGCTAACATCTCTCAGTCCCTTATTCTGGCGACATTCTGGTCCATTTGGCTTATGAGAAACCAAATCATCTTTAAGGGTATTACTTTGCACGAAAATATTTTGTAGGTGGTTGTTCAATTCATCAAGAATTTTTTTTGAGGAAAATATAGGAGAATCTTATTTCAAGAAACCCCCGGATTTAGGAGGCGAGGGATCTCCTTACAATAAAAGAAAAGGAAAATTACAATTCATCAAGAATTGGGGTCAGTTTAGTGCCGAGGAGAGTCGTGTTTTGCACATACGGGTCAGTTTAGTGCCGGGGAGAGTCGTGTTTTGTACATAAGGGTAAGTTCACCATTGAGTAGGTCATAGTTGCCTTGTGGTGTGGAGACTGTGATTTTGGTAGGCCTCTTTTACTGTAATCGTGGACTAAGTGATTTTGTCTTTCATGTTGTTTGTGATCAGACATTCTCTTCTTTTTAATAAAATGGGTAGAATGCCTATCACTTTTTCAAAAAGAAAAAAGGGATTTTCCCCCCACAAATGAAACCTAGTTAGACATTCTCTTATTTTATAAATGTCTTTATTTTATATTACTAATATTTGTTCGGAGATCCCTCGTTTCCTTTTGTTCAGGGTTATCTATTAAGAAGATCGCACCTATGTTTATCTCAAAAAAAAAAATTCAAACACAACATCTAAGGGAAACGTTGATACCTGGTTGTTTTTCCTAGGAATTTAAAAAACAAACAGGGATCACTAGATAAATACGTAATCATGCAAATATAGAGCTTAAAAGAACTTTGGATTCATCTTGGACATTGGAAAAGATGGAAAAAAACCCCATAATTGACAAACATCAACAAAGTGTCAATCCCTAGAGTTATTTAAAAGATCAAACAGAAAAACTCATAAAAGTTACAAAAAAGAATATATTATGAAACTTAACCCAAATTATTGGAGAACACAAACCGTTGACGTTAAATGGAGTTCCCAGGCACCAACATCCTGGTGTGACCCTGATGCCAAAACAGTATTGTCACGAGAAACCAACTCCTCGGCGATGCTTATGGAGGCACCCTCTTCGTTGGCCAGATAGAAGAAAAGATTCGCAGTTTTGAAGTTTGCACTGTCGAGCCTACAGGAGTACATAAATCAAATTTGATTTGATTTCTTACAACAACAAGAACAGTATAAGCTAAATAATATGTGATGGAACCACAAGGGTCGAAAAGACCTTGGTTGTCTACTTGTTTTTTTTTTTACTGGTAGACAACATGAGAAACCAAATGGTATATCATTAATGAAAAATCAATTCTCCACTGGGAGGGTTGGCTGTTTGATTGCCCAGGAAAAAATCATGAACATAGAGTTTGGGTTCTCATCACTCTAAAGCAAAATCAATAAATATTAGACCATGTCCCAGCATGTTACAACCACAAAGAGAATTTCACACTGATTGAGATGAGTTCCATGACTTATTGTTAATTTGATGGCAACATTCTTTTGAATTGCAACCTCAAGAGACAGAAGAGGAAGTAAAATATATTGTGCCAGAAAACAATGTTGATGGCAATGAAGGAAACTTGCCTTAACGTTAAACCAATGCGAAAAGTACAAAATCAGTACTTTAACTAATATTAGGATCAACCATTCATTTTATAATTTATGAAACATTTTCCTTGGAAAAGAACTGAGAAGCAGTTGAAACATGGAAATGAATAAATTGGATCTTGTAGTCTTGCACCTTGTATTTACTGTACCCGTTTCAGAACCTGGGAGATTGATGGATGAGTTTGGAATTTGAGTTGATGTGTTTGGGGACTACTCTCTCCCATTGAAGCTTAGTAAAGCCTTGATGGCTTTATGAGAATAGTTTGCACTTTTATTTCTCGTCACAAATCTTCTTCTTGTTTTTTTTTCTGATGAAAAGATAGTACCCTTCCAAAATTTCATTAAGAATTTAATAGGGGCCCAAAGCATACAAAAGACACCTCAGAGGGTGACAAACCCCAAAAGGTGAATTTAGCAGAAGTGAGATTCTCCCTGCCAAAATTTCTTATGACTGATAAATGGCCTTTACTTAATGAAAATTATTTAAAAATATTTTCAGATTTTTCTATAGTTCTTAATATTCTATATATATTTTTTGGCATTTCTAAAGGAAAACATGGAATTCTCATTAAACCATGCTCTCACCTTTCTTCACAAAAAAAGAAAAGAACAAAAAGGAAATTCATATGCTATTGCATAGTCCAATTGCACATTCATTTAATGTGATTTGGGTCACAATACGCCCATCTTTTATTAGGTTCACCAGGAAAACATTCATATCTCAGATAGCATAGTTTCCATAAAGTTGTTTGGATCTTCCAATGTTAGGTCAACATGCTTCTTCAATTGACCCTTTTTTTATACTGGTCTCAAAAAGATGACAGCTGCTAGTTCATATTCTTACAAAAACTGGCTGCATTTGTTCATTCACAGAAAAAAAAAACTTCATGATGGGACACGTCCTGTCTATGGATTTAGGAGCAGAACCATCAACTACTCAGGCCATTTTCACTGACCTTTAAAAGACTGACAATGTAGCACAGCATATTGCCATAATTCCCAGAAAATAAAATAAAAGCCTTAAAACTTACTCTTCCTTTTGCACTTCTAGGCGGACTGCCCAGTCTCCGCCATATCCGCTACCATCACTCTTGGATTTCAAGAAGCTAGTCGTCAAGACCTGTCCGTGGTCCACCAGCACTTGACGTCCGTAATCCCGCCCATTGTGGTCTGTCCAACCATACTTGCTGAGGTCATCAGAGTGTTGGCAGACATGCCTCATAACATACTGCCCATCCTTGATACCGATCCACATCAATCCAGCAATCAATGATCTTGGTGTCCTACAAGATACATGTCCACCGATTATTTTTATCTATGAAATGAGGAAAAACAAATGCCGGTAAAAATAAAACAAATTCGGCACTATTTAAAGATTATCTCAAAGACCATCTTTCCTGATTACAATGATTGATGAATTGATGAACTCTTCTAAAAAGTTACAACAGCTTCTGTGTATATAAAAGCACATTGCATGTTGAAGCCTGAAGGGTCTCTCAAGCTCCAAAATTTACAGTAATAAGTAGAAAGAATCGGTTGATTATCAGCCAATTTTAATATTAAACACGAAACCTTTATGTTTCTCCTAAAGATCTCACATTTCAATCAACCCTTCGCATCTCCAACCACCACAAAACAACAAACAACCAGATACATAAAAAAAAATAAAACTTCTTTGAAGTCGAAAAGTGCAAACATCAAACGATACCTCGCACGGATACCGAGGTAGACCTGAGGGCGGTACGTCCCCCAATACAGGCTCTCCCTGTGCTCCCCTTGAAACTGCGACAAAACAAACACAACACCATGAAAACCTCCACCAAACACCCAATACCACAAAACGGGAGACCTCGGAATTCGTGCTTGCCTGAGGAAGATCCATCATCTTCGGTGCGGCCAGGGGCGTGACGACGCTCAGCACATCCTCCCCGGGCATTTCATAGTAGTAGATCAGGGACGCGGCGACCAGGAAGGCGAGGAGTCCGAACCCCAAGAGGGTCTTGATATTCGCGTCGAAGACCCGGATAGCGAAGCGGTCGCCGGGACGCCTCGGCCTCGGCCTGCGGTTGCGTGGGGGGGCGTTGGATGGCGCCGATTCCGAGGAGCTCGGATCGGTCTTCGACCGCGCGTGTCTTCTGTTGCGGTCTCCAGGCGTCATCGTGTGATGGTTGGGGGGGGGGGGTTAGGGTTTCGAATGGGAGATCTGCACAGCCATTTTTGGTCGCGCGAGAGAGAAAGGGTGGACCTTTGTTTTGTGGAAGGGGTTTTGGAGAGGTTGAGGAGGGAGGGTATTATCGTCATTCGAAAGATTTTAGTCAAAAGATACCACTTAAATTGTTTTGGGGAAATTAATTATGGGTCCTTGATCTTATCTTTATAATAACAATAAGTCCCTATAACATTTGATCCTAATAATAAGTCTCTAACTAACAAAACCTATTATCTTTGGATCCATGTGACTAACAGACACCCAAACGGACATTACCTATTCCTATTATACCCTTTCATTTAAAACCCATCTTCACTACCCTCTCTCTCCCCCAAAGAAAAACCCTCGTCAAAGATAAACCCCCTCGTCGAAGACTTCCACCCATTCCTGGCAGATTAGCTCTCCCCTCCGAAAACGAACACCCTCCCCCGTCGCTGACCAAGCTCCCTCCGTCAAAGCCCTTCCTTTCCCCACCCATTCTTGACAGATTCGACGACTAAACTCCCTCTATCGACGCTGACTATCTCCCTCTCAAATCTCATCTCATTCTCCAGCAAAACCCCCTTCGTCGAAGCCCTTCCTTGCCGACTTCAAGAGCATCTCCTCTTTCATTTCTACGGCTAAGTCAACCAGTGAGCATTACAAACCCCTCATCTTTCACTTTTGATACATGAGATTTGTTTGAAAAAACTTGTTGATACCTTCAATTAAAGGGTTTGGCTATGGTGATGGGTTTGACTGGTTTTTGCACCTCATTTTGGTTTGGTTATCTGTTGTTGTTGTTGTTGAGAAAGGGTTTGGCTATGGTGATGGGTGTTTATTTTTTTTCATTGTAGTCATGGTGTAAACTTTCAATTCTTGCCATGCCCTCTACAAACTAAAGAGTAATTACAAATAATCTGAGTAAGTGATTGAGTTCAGTAGTGTTAAATAACATTTGATTTGAGTAGTAGTGGATGTTCTAATTTCTAATGTGGATCCATCACTTGGGTGTGTTTGCTTGCGAGATTTATGTTTACAATATTTTGTGTACACTGGTAGTATTGATATGTACACCCTTAAATCTTTTTATTTGCGATTCTGGATAGATCTGTCTTCCATGCAGCTCAGTTAGTCATTTTTTAGGTTATATTACTGAAAATGTGATCCTAAACTTGAATTTAGGGAAATAACAAATGAACATACATATCGTCATTGAGATACATACATGCATTAGCCTCTGCATTCCTACTTTTTGATACACGTACAAGGAAGACTCCCCAAGGAACACAATTGTATGTACATATAAAAGGAACACAATGAGACACCATCTTAATTCATTTTTCATCTACATGGGCTATAGTTATTTTACACATGTCTATTCTATTAGTATTGTGTACTGTTTCTCAGGTAAATAACTTTATTAGTATTTTTCATCTACATGGTTTGTTGCAAAACACACATAGGAGTCATTTGCAATCGATATTCCGTTCTATAGAATTTGATTTGATTGCTTAACAAAAGATGGACTCTTCTGAATTTCCCATATTTTTTATTTTAACATATTGTTATTGGTTTCTTAAAACGATGCTTCACTTTTATGGAGGAGGAAAAAAAATATATCTTGAGCATTACTATTTTAAGATCAATGATCTCTTCATTTTCAAAAAAAAAAGATCAATGATCTCTTGGATTTCAATAGTTTTATAATAAGAATGTGTATCAAATTAACTTACATCATTAATGATGTGAACTATTTGCATGTCATTAGGCCTCACCAGGTCATAATTTTCAAAATTAGGACATTCTGCTACTTTAGATAAATTTGATTGGATTAAAATGAGCATGATGGATATAGTACTATGAGTACTATAAAATGGGATACAACTCCCTGCCTTGAATATTTGAAAATAGGAATTTTTGTTAGTTATCTTTCTTATTTGGAGGATGCAAACCTTAATCTTATTTGGAGCTCTCGAGAAATCAATATGAAAATCATACTTATTTAGTTCGTGGTTGTCAGCAGGAGAGCAATACTCATGGACTTATAGTTTTACAGTTACTAATAAATTTGATAAACATTGTTAGCAGTTACCCATATACATGATGTACATTGTAGGGACCCGTACTTGTGCATTGGAGAAAAATGGATTAACGCCTGACAAATACGAGATGTGCTTTTCAGATTAGAATTGGAGGATGATGTAAGTGAAAATATTTACAATATAGTAATGTGTATGTCTAATAATTTATCTAATGGTTTGTACTTGTTATAGGCTTTGGATATATATTTTGGTATCCTTGAAGACGAGCAATCTCCCACAAAATGGTATTACGTGAGTTTTTGGGAACAGGTAAATTCATAATTTATTATCCTATCATAAGTTTTTGGACAACACATGCATCTTACATTGACATCTTTTTTTTTGTCATGATGTGTAGAAGACACTTAAGGACAGTCATCCCCTGTTAGAGAATGATGCGTCGGCAGAATCTTACATGAATGCTTTGACTGGATTCTTTAGGGGATGCACCACAGCAACATTGATGGGCCTTGACATGGTTCTTATGCCAGTCCACTCTAATTTTAAAGGGTGCCAACATTGGCATCTATTGATGGTGAATTTGAAATGCCATCGATTCGTAGAGTACAACTCTGAGAAATGTTGCTGGGTTTGAACAATCGACGGAAAGATTGGTGAGTGTTAAATTTTAACATTAGTACACTGTTATATTGTATTTATACACTGGTAAAGTCATCATGTACACTATTATAAGTATATGTACACTGATATTGTGAAATTACAATGTGCAGGTTCAGTGGCTGAAGATGTATTTCAGACTTAATCATTTCATCGCGAATGTTGAAGACTAGCCAATCATAAGAGATGGCCAATGTCCACAACAATCTAATGGGTCAGTGTTATCGATATATTCTCAGTATTAATTTCTACAAGAAAGTGATATGATGCAATGTTTATGGTGTTTGTAGGGTTAATTGTGGCATGTTTGTGCTTAAATACAGCAAGCACCTCATAAAAAGAACGAACATGGATTTCGAAGAAAAAGATATTCCAATGTTCCGAGGGGAGTGCGCACTCAAAGTCATTCGAAAAACTAAAGAGAGTAAGAATCGGATAAAGAAAATACAAGAAGACAGTGAAACATATAAAAAGCAAATGTGTTTGTAATATAATTTGGTGGTGGTGTAATGTGATGTACTGTTTTACATCGGTGGTGGTGAAGTTTAATATGGTGCTGATGTTTTATATATTTTGAACAATATATTTTGAACAATTTTTATCAGATAATGTTTTTAATGCAGGTCACGTACACTGTTATGCAATATGTGTACACTATTGTGGATGTTACAGGTTTTCTATGTTATAATATGTACACTTTTATGCAGTATGTGTATCATGTTGTGGATGTTACAGGTTTGGTATTTGACATTGTGTACACTATTATGCAGCATATGTATATTGTTATAGATATTACAGGTTCTATCTGTTACTGTTATGAATGTTACAGAATGTGTCTATTATGCAGCATATGTACACTGTTATGAATGTTACAGGTTCTGTCTGTTACTATTATAAATGTTATAAAATGTGTCTGTTACACGGTGTACACTATTATGCATCATATGTACACTATTATAGATGTTACAGGTTCTGTCTGTTACTGTTATGAATATTACAGAATGTGTGTGTTACACGGTGTACACTGTTATGCAGCATATGTATAATGTTATAGATGTTACAGGTTCTATTTGTTACTATTATAAATGTTACAGAATATTTCTGTTACATGGTGTACACTGTTATACAGCATATGTACATTATTATAGATGTTACAGGTTTTCTCTGATACACTGTGTACACTGCTATGCAGCATTGGTACACTGTTATAAATATTACAGGTTCAAACATGTACACTGATAATGAACTACAAGACATAAGCATACGTATAGATTCAAACATGCTTGAATATATCATTCATGTTATACATCAAAAAGTTCTCAAATATTAGATTGAAGAAGATACATCATTCTTCAACAGCCACTGGATTCCTGCATGTCTTCTTGTTGTGTCCAAATCCCTTACACCTCAAACATCGATTGTGAGTTATCGCATCTGGATCTGCTTGTGACTCTATTCTTCCTCCCTGGCCTGATCTTCGTAAACAGAGGTTTGATCAATATGCTTCCTTCCTCCTCCTCAGCCAGTCTCTGAACGCCCACCATAGGTAGGATTGCACCTGCATATGCTTGGTGGAAAGTATCCGATAGAAAATACGGTGAACAATAATCATTGATGGAGCGGTTTATTTTCCACACCGCAGCACAAGCATGAACACAGGGTAACCCAAACACTTGCCAACCTCTACATGTGCACGTGCAATCATTGAGGTTGACTGCTTCACCTCGTGGCCCACAGATCTTGAAATGATTTTCATCTGAACACAACACTTGCAAGCCACGACACCCCGCTTGATGCTTCTCCATTTTTTCCATTATTGATGGGCATAAGTGAGTCTCCCACTAGCTAGCCTCATTGCGTCTTTTGTACATCATCTCCATTATTTGAACCTTTATATGATCAACCATCTGAACTATTGGGAGATTGCAGGCTTCAAGTATCCATGAATTGAAAGACTTGGCACAGTTGGAGTGCAATTCTCCATATCTTTCCCTTGGAAATAGGGCATTTGCCCAATGGTCTGGATCAGAATCTTCAACCCACTCTGCGACTTGTTGAGAGAAACACCACAATTCGGCTATGGCTTTTCTGTAATCTTCGATTTTCAATCCATAAGCTGCAGCATCTAGTAGTTGAAGCAATTTCCTTCTAACAGCAATATTGAATTTCCCAGTGATCGTCTCTTTAAAATTCATCTTCAAATGTCGTAGACAATGAGAATGATATGAGTCTAGAAAGACTGAAGGGACAGCTGACATTAAACCCTTACCCCTATCAGAAATGAATGTGATTCTTCGATTCAGAGATATGATCCCTCGTAGGCATGTTAATCTCCATGCCTAATTATCTTCTGTCTCTTGATCCACAATTGAAAATGCTAATGGAAAGAAACCGTCATTCCAATTCTTAGCAATGATCGCAAGCAAAATACATTGGTACTTAGATTTTAAGAATGTTCTATCTAAAAACAACATAGGCCTACACCCAGTCTCAAAGCCAGCAATTATAGCACCAAAACTTACAAATACTCTTCGAAATCTATGATCTTTAGCAGGGCATTCCAATTCCATGTAGCTTCCAAGATTCGTATTCATCACCGCTGTAGCATACCATCGGAGATGATCAAATGAAAGTGCTTCATCTCCATGAAAATCCTTACAAGCTATTTCTTTTCCATGCCATGCCTTGTGGTAAGGCAAATCGATGCCATAATCTCTAAATACGTCTTTCACTATATCGCAAGGTCGATATAACGGAGAATCTATAAACTTATTTCTTGTAATCTCACCCACCCATCTTCGTGATGCTCTAGGATGACCGTTTGTTGATATTCTTCCACCACATGAGTGAACATTATTCATCGTCTTGATTTGAAAGTAAGGACCCAACCTCACTCTAGAGCAATGTACACGCCATCCACATGAAGGGATCTTACACTTAACTGTCACCCTTACTATGTCATTCTTCACATACTCAAAATCAAATGAATGTGCTATGGCATAATTGGTCAGTTGAATTCGAAAATCTTTGACATCTTCAAACTGTTGATTGATTGAATGAATGCAGTTATCCCAAAAACTTGTGAGCATCCCATTTGACGTACTCCCGCAAATGGCTTCCCCTTGGGTGACCATGCTACAAGATGTAGGTGCAGTATTTGTCATGTTCACTTGGACTGTGTTGGACATCCTGCAATTCATTTCAATTATGGGATGCATTAGGTATAATAATATATACGACACTTTTCTCTCTGTCTGTGTATACTATTAGTAATCTGTGTACACTAATAAAATTCCTATAAAATGACTATGAAGGAGTATAACATATTTTTACCTTGTTCCTTCATCTCCATCACAAATTTGTCCATCATTGAGAGTAACATAGATCTCGACAACTATAGCCCCACACATCTTATGGATGTCGTAGATCTTCTCTACGGCCTTATCATTCTCAATAGTGGGTTTAATCATTGTTTTATTTGGAATTTCATACTTCAGAATAACTTTGGCTGCATCGAACCCCTATCTTTCCACTAATTCATTGACAATGTAAGCATACGTTGTTCTACATATGCTAACTACCTTAGTATCTCCCATATATGTACAAGCTGCCATGATTGGTTCCATTATTCAACAATGATAAATTAATCTGCAAACATTAAAAGGCAACTAACATGAATTTCATGTTTTCAACATATTATAATATACATGTACATTTAACCACTTTTCACACATAAACTGACAATAATCCATTGTTATTGTGTACATTGTTACAAAGAACATCTTTTCATGTTTTCATCATATTGTACCATGCATACACATTGCCTAGTTAGCATAGAAAACACACAATGTACTCAACATACATTGTTAGGTTCACTGTGCACACTGTTAATATTTACACTTTGAGAATCTTTTAGTTCAAAAATATATACAACTATATAAAGAGAGAAACTTTAAAAATTTCATAATTTCAAAACATGCACGACTACATAAAACTGAAAATCATCGCACACTATGTCATGTACTGTATGTGTACATTGATAAGCACACTGTGTACACCCTTACACTTTCATATTTCTGAAAACTCTATAGATTAGAAACATTTATACAAACATCTAAGATGCATAAAATTAACACTATAACATTGAAAACTATAAAAAGAAATAAATTATTGCTTTGAACATTTAATAAAAATATACATTGGTGACTCCGGGAGTGAGACCCAATCGATCCGGGTCCGGGGCAAGATCCGTGGTCAAGATCGGAGGTCGGGGTGGGAGGGGGTGGGGGTCGCAGATGGGGTCGTTGGAGGGGGTGGGGGGGGGTGGGAGGCGCGGATGGGATCGCGAGAGGGGGTGGGAGGCGGTCAGGGGACGCAATGGGGGGCGCGGGAGGCACGGTGGAGGGGGCTGATGGAGGTGGTCTCACATTCTCACCTTATGTTGAGTTTTGGGAGAGAAAAAGAGATGTTGGGGAAGAAGGAGAAAACAAACTCATGTTAGGTTTAGTTAAGGGTAAAAGAGGAATAAAAATAAAAGATTGGATGGAAAAAAGATGGAAAGACCTAAACAAAATACCACCACTAACTAAGGGACCTAAATAAAACTTAAAACAGTCCATGGACTTATTGTTATTATGGAGATAGGGTCAGGGACCCCTAATTAATTTCCCCAATTGTTTTTAAAAGATTATTATTATAAGGTAAATAATTATTTTAGTATGGGTAAAGAATAAATTAATTTTTATTCAATTTTGTTTTTAGTTATTCATATTGAGAAATGTAATACTAAAATTTCTGTTATGTGTTTGATGATGATTAGTTGGACAAAAGTTAACAAGATGTGAATAATGATTTATCAAATATGAAAAAAATGATTTAATATGTAGGTCCCTTAATTATGGGCCTTTTTTATATCAGCGAAATAGATTGGGTGAAATAACACAATTTTGGGGGGAATCATGAAATACTTATATCAGTTTATTCTCACATATTCTAGCATAGTTATATACCTTATTCCTTTCAAACAAATAGCTTTTTTTTATTTTATTCTCTTTTATTCCTCCCATATTCTCATATTCTTACACCGATCTACATATTTATTGATGTTGAAGAGCTTTGGGAGGCTAAGAAAAACATGTGGAGATCGAGGAACTCCAAGCTTTCCAACCTGGTCCTCTAATTGGTGATCCCTACGGTGACATGGTTGATTTGAAAGGCGAGGAATGAAGCGATATTCAAAGGCTCGTGTGTGAGTGTTTGGAGAATTTTTGGGAAGCGGTGGTGGCGTCGATCAGGGATTGGGGCTGCGACATGCCGGAGCGACGGGGCTGCGATGTATGTTAATAATTTTGTAATTACTGAGTGATGCATTTTCACGGTGGCAGGAACGGACAGACTGGTAGAGATCACATTTACGGATCCCCCATTCCACTTTTGGGTGAAGCTAGCGGTTATCCCCACTAACCCTTTCATTAAGCCAATAAAACAACTAAATTTTATTATTTGGTTTGAAGACCATTAATCCCGTTAACCAACTACTCTCCATCAGCCATATACATGAAAAATTCATTGCCATCAACCCAACCAAATAAAGAGGTGGTGGTTGTGTGTGGCGGTGGTGTGGGGCCTGGGTGGCGGGAAGAGAAGTGAAGAGGGTTGTGGTGCAGCAACGATAACGGCAACACCAGAAAATGGGAGACGTGGAGGTGGTGGTGGAGGACGGAAAAGGGGAGTGAGAGGAGAGTAATCAAATGGGGGAAGAATTAAAAGCTCAAAAAAATTGTATAAATAATAGTGTGTTTAAAATTATCATGATATGTGGTTAGTAGGGTTAATAAGGTGATGGAGATGGTCAATTGGTTAGTGGGACTATCCATACCCTTTTAATAAGAGCAGTTAATTTGGTTCGGTTAATTCAGTTATTTATGAAGTAAAATCAAACTCAAGCCAATTTAGATCGATTGATTAATTTTTCAATCCATACCTAAACTAAACCATAAAACTATTGACCCAAACATGAAAGAAATCGGTTTGAATCGGTTTGGATTCAGTTTGATTAACCAAAGTTGCACTTCTAGTAGGGAGAACATTGGGGTTGCTCTAATCATCAATTTTTTTATGCACAAGGGGCTATTCGGAAACACAACACATGTTAAAAATATAAAAAAGGACCATATACAAAAATATTTTTAAGAAACTTATTTTTCTTAGTTTATTAAAAGCATATTTTATTAAATGTTGAGACAAGTTTTTTTTAATTAGCTAAACCATTTTTACATCCATTGAAAAAGTTAGAGGCTTTTTTTTTAAAAAAAAAGAGAATTGTATGTCTTCTATAATTTTTATAAAGTTATGGTGGTCCGAAATGGAAGATGTACAAAAATATGAGATGAGTCATCAGAGGTTTGCAACCATTCCCATAAGTATAAAAGAAAAGGAAGCCCCTACAGGCTGCTGCAAAGGAACCTACATGCAAGGGAGGAGAGGGGAAACACTGAAAGGACCGCTATGCCACAACGTGCCCCTAAAGACTGAGATTTGCTTTTCCCTTGCCAGTTCATGCCCCCACTCCTTGGAGCAACTTTTTATTCTTGCAAACTCAAAAACCATTGTAAACATGTATGAGCCCAAGATACAAGCATGTGCCCAAGCACGGAATACAATACATACAATAAAGAAGGGGATGTTGATGGCCTCTCACTCGCAGAACGTGACGTTGCTCCACTACTGTTGATGTGCCTCGGGGAGCTCCTCCTTCAGATCTGACTCAGATATCACTGGAGAAAAATATATGCGAGGGGTGAGCCACACGCTCAGTGAATAGCACAACCCATGCATCACAATTCATATCAACCTTTTATAATTTATAGCCCCTAACACGGGAGCAACCACACATTCTAATGGGTCGTTTCATCGCCAACCCACCTCCCCCCTCACCCTCACCCTTTCCGGGGGGTGACCTGGGCCTCTTGGGGCATACTAGACTGCTCTCCCCCCCTGGTCCACCCAGTAGCCTCTCCCACCCTCGTAGCCTCCACCTGGTATACTCCAGCTATCAGTACAGTCCGACACATCGGAGGTACCTACGGACAGGAGCCCTCTGTCAGGCCAGCCAGCGCCGGGGAGTACCTACATCGGATCCAACCAAAAGGAGAAGACAGCCTACTCACACGGATACGATCCTCATGGATCCGTCGACACCGATTGTAACTCTACTAATGTCATGAATTCTCCAGAATTCCTCCAGGGCGCATAACCAAGATGCGGGGAGACATATATTATAACAACAAGGTTATAATATTCTCTAAGGCATGCTTGTAACTATATGCTCACATTTGATTTAATTAAATTAAACTAGATGGGAACATGCATAGTTCGGGGCTTGGTGTCTAGGCATGCATAGGCCTCTATACATGACATAAGGGTGCATTTCCCTAGCATACAAGTCTAAGGTGGCATGGATATATCATATTAATCATGCATGCATAGTTTTACATTTATTACTAGTTAATATGCAATTATGTTGCCCCGGGGGAGGGCAATGCACGCCTACGTGCATCAAACGCCTCCCTACTGGGTTGGATTGTCCCACTCACCGAAGCCCTGGTCGTCGCGTGACCGTCCGTCAAGATCTGCAAGACAGGGGCATTCAATATGGTGAGTAAACTACACAAATACATAATAAATTTACTAGAAATACCCAACACTCGGACAAGCATGCATACGGGGCCGCACGCATGCGAGCACGCGCATACGCACGCAAGTCCGAGTGCCCCGACACCCTCCCGAACCCACGGGCAGCCATACGCACGGCCACCCGCACGCGCACGCATGAATTCACACGCACGCACGCGCCCCGGGCGCACTGCCGCGCCCTTGCCCGCGCGCCCAGACGTGCTGCTGCGCCCCTATCCGCATGCCCGGACACGCTGCCACGCGTGCGCGCACGTTCGCGCGCGCCCGTGCGCACCGCGCGTCCAGCCCTGGCGTACCCGCGCGCACTGCGCCCCCGCACAGCACTCCACGCGCACGCCCGCGCGTCTGCGCGTACGCGCGCGCCCGCCAGCGCGCCCGTCTGCGCGCGCCAGCGCCTGCCTGCGCGCGCAGACTCGCGCGCACGCGCGCGGATGACCCCGCACGCGCGCCCGAGCCCCTTCCACCCCCTCCTCAGCCCTCCCACACCCCCCTAACACCCATGCAAGCATGCATACCCAAATACACACCCTAACAAGCATCTAAACAAGCATAGGGAGGAGAAGGACTTACCAACAAGGAGGGAAAGGAAAGGGAGGAAACTCGGGTGCCCTTCGCGCACCAAACCACCGCTACCGAGACCACCACCACCAAGACCACCCTCAGCCCTAATATGGCTGAAACAGGGGAGAAGGGAAACCATGAGAGGGAGGCAAACAAAGGGGAAAGCAAAAACAAAACCATGGAAAGGTAGATCGGAACCCTACCTTCCTTTTTCCCTTCAATGGCTTCCTTGTTCAACCTCTTCTACTAACTCTAATGGAAAGAAATAACAAGAGGGAAGAGAGGATTTGTGTGTGAGAGAGATGAAGAAGAGAAGAGAAGATGAACATGAAGGGGACGCCCACTTAAAGGCCACACACACACACACACACACACTCACACACTTAGAAAAAAATTAGGTTTTGGTGGTTTGACTTTGGGTCAACCTAACCACACAAACAAACAAAAGGATTTAACCAAGTCAATGGTCAAACTTGACTTGGTCAAAGTCCTCTTTGACTTGGTCAAGTCCCCCAATGACTTTTCGCTTGGTCAAAACCCGGATACGATTCGGAACTGTGAAATTCTGAAACGTTACCGGAATTCGATGAAATTTTCGTGAGTGGCTTGAAATGGCACCAGGACGCATAATGTGCAGTTAGATTTTCAATCGGAGTTCTCAAGCTCAGGATGATAGCCAAAAGTCCAAAATTTTAACGGTTCCGATCGAAAAAAAGAAAAAGTTGAAAAACTGCCAGAAATGTCCCAAAGGTGCCCGGAATGCTAAAAGTGACACATATATAACACATATAATTCAAAAGGGTATGTATTAATAAATATATAAAATTCAATGCATTATATAATTTTAATATAATGTTATAGATTTTCAAGAATTTGAAAGGGTAGATATGTAAAACAAATGGTCATTTGAGATATGAATGGATTTTGAAGAATTGGGAAGGGTAAACATGTCAAGTGAATATTTTTCATGGAGCAGTCGCAGGGGTCCGTGCGGTCGTCGTCGACGGGGTCGAGTCGCTGGTCCAGAGAGAGAGCGATCGACCCTTTTTTTTTAGGTCCCGTGAGAGAGAGAGAGAGACAGCGAGAGAGAGATGAGAGACAGCGAGAGACGTTTTTTTTTCGTTTTGTTTTTTTTTAAAAAAAAAACGTGGACCGTGCGATCGCACGACCAGCGATCGCACGGTCCTTAAACGGGGCGCACGATAGGGTGCACCGTGCGCACGGCCGCACCCCATCGACCCCCTATATATATATATAATCTATATATATATATATATATATATATTAATTTGAACATAAATTTTATGTGCAAATTTATTTATGATATTTTAGATATCTACATATTGACATATAATTCAAAAGGGTATATATTAATAAATATATAAAATTTAATGCATTATATAATTTTAATATAATGTTATAGATTTTCAAGAATTTGAAATGGTAGATATGTAAAACAAATGATCATTTGAGATATGAATGGATTTTGAAGAATTGAAAAGGGTAAACATGTCAAATGAATATTTTTCATGGATTAATACTTTTATAAGTAATATAGATTATAACCGACTTCTCTTTGAATCCGAACTCTCATCAAAAATTAAAAAAACCACCTCCACCAATTCATATTAGGCAATAAAAACCAACTTCTTCCATCTCCACCGATACACATCATCCAATAATTGAAAAAACACAATAGACTTCCCAAGACAATTTTTTTTTTTTTTTTTTTTTTAATGTGTGTGTATTAAATAATGTAAAAATGAATATGAGTTAACATATGTTTGGCTTTGTAGAAATGGTATTTTTGAAAAAAATTATTTTTTATATTATAATCGAGACATTATCAAACACATGATTGGGATTAATAATCTCAATCTTATTATCTGAATCATATTTCATACCAAACAAATTGACAGAATTCTCAATACCAATCCACCTGCATTTGAAATCTTATGATTCACATGATCCAAATCTCACTTGTCAACCAAACATGTCCTCACTCGTCGGTTATAAATAGAGCATCTTTTGTGGGATTTGTAAACATCAAATAGCAGAGATAAATATGACGAAGGGAAAGACTTTTTTGTTGATCTCCATGCTCATTCTTTTCAATCTTGTCATCACTCCAACCATGGCTTCAAGGGGAATTCCAACCAATGCTAAGCCAGGTGAGTATTAACACAGATTTCGTCTTCCTAGGTCTGAAGCTCTGATAGATCATATTGGGGGTATCGTTGTGATACCACTTAATGGGATCGACAAAATAATTTTATCGGAGTGTAATAAGAATACTAAAAAATATATCGATAGGCCGAATCAATCACATGGTAATCAGAAAACATAAAAATAAGCAAATCACAAAGCAACACTAAATTGGAAGTGGTGAATGTTGTAGATATAGTAGAATTTGATAAATGTTATGTTTAATGATGTTTACTCTTTGCAGTAGAGAAGGAGAGTGAGTTGGCCGAGCATAAGAGTTCAGACACCAGCCCCTTTCGTGCACTCAAACCACCCATTGCTCTTAAGCCGGTACCGTGCTTTGTCAATTGCCAATCTGGACAACCAGCACATCCTTGAAGGATCAGCTCCGAAGGTACCAAGCATATCGTGACACACACATATATATATATATATGTTGATGGTGATATATATGTTGATGGTGATTATGTTATATATAATCACTACTAGTAATTAATTGTTAATGGCCTATATAGTATGAGAATAAATCATGCTGATGACCTTCGTCAGCCATTTGGGAAACCATGGATGATGGCATTATATATGTTTCTGGTTTTCAGTTAGTTCATCAATATATTGCTGAGTTATGTGGTGTTTGATATTTATGTGTATTACATGCCCTTTTAGTAAGTAGTGCCAAATTTTCGGATGGGTGATAACATTTTTTTTTTTTTTTTTTTATGTAGTGGTTGGTGATCTTCATTATATTAATATGACACGAAAAGAGAGAGTACAAATTAAAAAGCGAAAGCAACAGAGCAAAAACCATAATATAGAAACTGATCAACTGATGTGAAGTTCACCATGAGCCCCCAAATATTCTCCGTCTGAGCTCTAAAAATCACTTTGGTCTCTAATCAATTAAACCGAACAAACCACCTGCAGGCACATTAATCTATTCAATGGATCCACTGTCCTAAATTATATTATTTTTATGGCACACTTTGGTGAAACTCCAATACCGTTGATCATGATATAAAAAAGGGCACGGCTATCCCCACCAAGGGTTTTTCTTACCCCACCAATCGGAAAAAAAAAATCGGTGTTTTATCTTTTCCCACCGATCCGGCCAGGTCGACCAGATTTGGTCGCCACTTCAGGTTTTGGACGACCGGACTTGGTCGCTATTTCAGATTTTGGGCGACCGGACTTGGTCGTCATTTCAAGTTTCGGACGACCGAACTTGGTCGAACAGGATTTGTAATAAAGTTTATAATTTTTTTCTTGGAAACATAATCCCATGACGTATATCTTCCTTGAATCCTTCATACCACTCCAAGTCTGAGTTGTAATGTAAGGAGAATCAATTATTATTCTTAAATGTAGAATATAAGAACAATTTTTTTTACATAAGTGACGGACTAATTTTCAAAAGCCAAATATATAATGTGTTTGGATCAACTGATAAGTTTTTTTTGTTTTCAAACCAAGAATCCTCTTAACTACGAATTCACACGAAGCTTAAAAATGATATATATTTGTCTAATAAGATATTTTTCTATAAAAATTTGAATTAATTGAAAGTATACCTACTTACATTTTTTTCGGCCCCTTAGCTGTTGTTTGGATAAAAGAATAAATGTAGAATATGATGGATAAACCCAAAAATTTATTTGTTTACAAAAAATAGGTAGATATAGTTTTGAACCCTGTTCGACCAATTACAGTCGCCCAAAGCCTGAAATTGCGACCAATTACTGTCGCCCAAAACCTGAAATGGCGACCAAGTCCGGTCGTCCAAAATCTGAAATGGCGACCAATTTCGGTCGATGTGGATTGGTGAGAACAGCCAAACACCGTTTTTTTTTTTTTTGATTGGTGGGGTAAGAAAAACGATGGGTGGGGATAGACGCGCCCAATAAAAAAATGATATATTTCAATAAAATGAATATACTTATATTCTCATAAAATAATAAATCAGATGCTTCTTCCCATAAAATGAATGCACCAATCTTCTCAAAAATTGATAAATAGAAATGATAAATCAGATACTTTGCTGTAAGAAGTATCTGATTTTTTATGTCGGTCATACTTAAGATAAATATATATTCACTCCAATATAGAACTTCACCAAAGAAGTTTTTCATTAGAAAAATAGGATAATAAAAGGAAAATAAGATTATAAAAAAACTCACAATTTTTCATGTATGTATATATTTTATGAAAGGGTTATTTAGTTTCTACCCCTTATAAAACTAATGAATTATTGAAAAATCCTGAAAAAAAATTGATTTTATTATTAACCCTTTATAAAATTATTACAACTTATTAAAAAAACCCAATCATTTAAGGTTATTTTGTTTCTGCCCCTCCTAAATAGATAAATTATTAAAAAAATCCTCAAAAAAATTCTTATTATTATGAGACCCTTATAATTTTTGGATTGTTTTCGCAAAAAAAACCAGACATCTCTTCTCTTATTAAAATCATTAAAAAAATGATATATAGATAAAATTACATCATTAAATGTGGGGTTTCTATTTCATTACAGCTCCTTAATTCAAATGATCCACCTACTAAATATCAGTAGATTATAGTTTATTTTAACATTTATTATATATATATATATATATATTTCTTTGACATGGTATGATTAATAAAAAAAATTAGTACGATTAATACACAATGGTATGAAATGGTCCAAATGGAATGAAATAACATGATTGATATAATATGGTATAGAATAGTACGATTAGCTAGTACAAAATGGTGTGAATGATATTATATCATATGAAATGATACAAAATTTGTAATTATTTTAAGAAATGGTATGGAGGGGGTTTTAAATAATTTGTCTATTTAGAAGGGGCAGAGACTAAATAATAATTTGTATTTAAGGGATCCCAAAGTAATAATGTGTATTTGGAGGGGGTTTTAAATAAGTTATCTATTTAGAAGGGGCAAAAACTAAATAACTTTAAATATATAGGTTTTTTAATAAGATGTAATAACTTTATAAGGGGTTAATAATAAAATCATTTTTTATAAGGGGTTTTCAATAATTCATTAGTTTTACCGGAGGTAAAAACTAAAAAAACCCTTTTTGAAAATGTTAGACAATCTCGTTTAGTGTCTTGCTTCGCTGCACAACTACGGAAATACGAGATTATTTTCTTCACATCATCTATCATGCCTCAAATCGGGTCTCCACCAGACAATGAACCTGAGAGGATTTCATTATAGTTATCTTTATCTCTAAAAGCAAAGGATGAAATAATTTAGTGGAGATGTGAATTCTTCATTTGGATCCAATGATTTTTGTCTATCCACTTATAGTCCAACCACCATGGTAGCTTGACTAAGGTAACCTTTTGTTGCACGATTGTATAATTAATCCTGCAGAAAGCTGTCTCCTATAGCTTTTAGAAAATGCAGTTTTTATGTACTATATTATTGAAAATCTGTCCGCAGGAAGTTGTCCCATTTTTTCTATATGATTACATGATTGTAAATGTAGCTTCTTGTAAACGTAAAAACTGTCCAATTATGCAATCAAATATTGTCTAAGAATACTTTGTTGGGAAAAATCCATATAACCCCTTGTAATCTTCCTGATATCCATATAACCCCTTGTAATCTCAATATATCTATATAACCCCCTGTAAACACACCATAAATGCAAATAACCCCCCGCGGTTAAATTTTTTTTAATAAAATTTGAATATTTCAGACATATTACGTTATCTAAATAATGATTAATAAATATGTAATCTTTTAACTCTCTAAAAGCAGCCAATACTTATAAAAAAAATCCTAAAAGAGTGTAAAATTAAAAATGAGGGTTTTTTTTTAAGTATTGACCTTTTTTCGGGGGTTAAAAGAATACATATTTGTAAACCATGGTTTAGATAACGCAATATGTTCGAAATATTCCAATTCTGTTAAAAAATAATTAACTGGGGGGGTTTATTTGTATTTATAGTGTGTTTAACGGGGGTTATATAAATATATTAAGATTATAGGGGGTCATATAGATATCAGGAAGATTACAAGGGGTTATATGGATTTTGCCCTACTTTGTTTTTTCCCATGGACAAAGACATGTGAATACCTATGGCTACTACTAGCCGTAGCCTTTGTGAAAATTGACTAGGGCCAATGATTTTGTCCTAACCTGTTACAGACTTACAGTAGTCCAACAGTCCAGCCACCATGGTTGACTATAAAACACGTTTACGTATGAATATCAGCTTTTGTGGAATTCTGTCAAAGATAAAAGCCATAAAAACGACTAAACTATGGAACAATCCCCCACGCAATCACATGTTAGCAGGAGATTTTTTGTAAAGTTATATATTTTATTAAATCAAATATATATACCTCTACAAAAATAAATAAATAATTTACAATGATTATTTTTATATTTTAAAGATAAAGAAAATAAAATATTACATGTTTTTTCTCATGAAATATATAAATTTTATGGTACTACAAATCTAACCTACATGTAATAATGTGTGAATTAAAAGGAAGGATAATGTGTAAACTGTGAATTTCATATATTTATTTTTAAAAAATGTTAGTACATGTAATGGATATTTTTAAAATACAATATTTTAACACTTCGCACATTAAATGCTTATAAGTGATCCTTTGATTTTTTTTCTTTTTTTTATGAATCGATTTGCCCTCTCTGAGTTAGAAGGGACGGGTCATCAATTTTGGTCCTTTCATTTTCAACATTGTCACCTACCTATCTCCATCACCTGTGGCCCTCACCTACATCTATCGCCCCCGGCGACAGGATGACGGACTTGCAGGACTCCTCTGTTATGCCTGTGTCATTTGAAGCCTTATTTTTTTTCGATTGGACTCGCTAAAATTTTAGCTTTTAGCTACCTGCGGGAGTTAGAGTACTTTGATTGAAAATTTAACTGCATATTATGGATCCTGGTACCATTTTGTATTACCCATAAAAATTTCATCGAATTCTAGTAACGTTTTGAAAAATTTACAGTTCTGAACCGTATCCGGGTTTTGAGAGTTCCTAGTTTGGTTGGTCAAATAGTGTTAGATATTTTAGTGAATATGGTGACCTTTGGTAACCTCACCCCCCCTTGCTTAATGGTTAAACAACCCATTGGTTATTTTTGAAAACTTTTGGGGCTCTCTCTCTCCCCCTCCCAAAACCCATCCGACCAGCACTTTTTCCATCCTTTTTGTGTGTGTTTGATGGAGAAGGAGTGGATGGAGGAGTAGAAAAAGAGGAAGTGCAAGTGCAAGTGAAGGTGAGTGTGTGTGTTGTGGTTGTTGTTGATTCTCTTCTCTCTAGCTCACTCTCATGTTCCTTTCCCCCCTGTTTTCAGCCAAGAAAGGCTTGAGGAGATGATGATGAGGTGGTGGTAGTGGTGGTGGTGGTTGAGGTGGTCATGGGTGTGTCGAGATGTACAACCATGTAGGTACATAGAATGTCCACATGGACTCTGTGTAGCACACCCTTTTTATTATCCAATTTAATAAACTAATCCATGCAAAAAAATAAAATAAATGCACATTGATAAACCATTTAAATCCCTTGATGATGGACATGATATCAAGCGAATGACAATATTTCCGAGAACTATTTAGTGAGTAATCTAATAAAAAAAATTTGAGACAATATAAATTTATTTATTATTATACATTAATCAATACAAAATTCAATAATGATGCATTGTATACATTAATCAATGCATTGCATTAATCAATACAAAATTCAAAAATGTGAGACAATATAAATTTATTTATTATTATACATTAATCAATACAAAATGGAAATTTGGTGGTTCTGGAATACTTTAGGTCTATACCTATATTTATTTAATTCTTTATAATTATATCTATCTATTATATTAAGTTCATTATTTTTTATTCATTGTTGGTAACACAATTTTTTTCGATAAAAAAATTACTCAAGCATATACTCAAATTAACAAGATATATGAATTTTTTTTACATTTTATATAATCCATCAATGTCATTCATTGAAGCATATGTTTTATTTTTTATAAAACATGCATCTCATTAGATGAGATATACTATTTAAAAAAAAAATCAAGACATGTAGACTGATATTAGGGCTGTATGTAACATTATCCTTTTTTCTTTCTCTGTCATGCTGATTATATATAATGCGTAACGCAGTATAATGATTTATAACACGTAATGCAGTATAGACTCCACAATGTCTATATATACTCTATTACAAAAAATATAAATATAAAATACGCGCATTAAATTCAAACATGTATATACTTCATTTTTTGTATTATAAAAGAATGCACTTCATTAGTCAAAATATAATACTTAAATAAAATCAAAACTGTGTACAGGCTGCAAACTGAGCCATAGCATTGCTCTTCCAGACCAAGCAATGGTATTATAATTACAAAATCAACATATAGGTTAAAGCAAATAAATTCCATTTCTTATATTTATATTTTTTTTTCAAACATAATTTATACCTCTAGTAGAAATCTTTCATATGAACTTCACTTACCCAGCTTCTCAATTACAGCTCAGTCGTCGGTGCCGAAGTAGCGATCCCCAAATTCCCCAAGCCCAGGGATCACACGATACTCTTCGTTCAGCGCGACATCGATCTCTGATGTGACAATCTTCAGAGAGGGGAATCGCTGGCAAACGCAGTGTATCCCTTCGGGTGCCTATGCCGGATATACAGATTATTAGGAAACATATTGAACCATTTCTAAACAGGTATACAAGGACTATTAACATGTGAGAAAAGTGTGATTACATATGCTTGACATGTTAATATAAGGTACAGTTTAGACATTCAATGTAGACATACCAAGAAAAATTAGATAAAGCAGTCATCTGGATAGAATTGTGGGTTGACATGTAACAAATGAATTATTTGTAGTATGATATCTACCAACAAATAGCGCTTTCAACTGTCAAAAAATAATATATCTTTTAACCACTACCTATAGTATATGATATATTTCACAATGATACCATTTTTTGGGGTAAAATTCATGCATTAACCTAAAATGTTTTGTAATATTTGCTTTTGACAAAAACGTGATGCAAAAATATAATATACTCTTGACCATACATAAAAGTAAAGAAGTGAATGGAATTTGTTGTGAGAAACTCACAGAGATAAGGTTGAGAAAGATAATGTGGCTTTCAGGCACTCCTTTCTGGATGAGAAGATCAATTGCTTGGTTTGCAGAATTACCTGGAAAAAAGTCATGGATAGTTGTGTAACAATAAACAGAGATTTTTCACAGAACTTGAAAAGCAGCAGGAGGTACAACTACATGGCAAAGAAAGCTAAAGGTGGCAATCATTCTACTTTCAAATTAGGGATGAGTACATGATAAAAGTGGCAGTACCACAGTAGTTATATTTTCAAACTAGCATGGATGAGTACATGGTTTTTCTTTTTTCCTGTTTTGTTACTTGTATAAAGTTTTGAGTGTCATAATTCCAATAATCATCTCTTGAAATTTTAATCACAATAAAAGTTTCTATCTTTGCCATGCATGTAAAATAACGTTGCATGCACATTGCTCAGGACAAGATATCTTTCCGTATGATGAAATGAGTTCCATAAATTAAACTGTCAGCATCATTTAACTAAAGCAATTTCTTCGTTGGCCATCAGATAAACTATTGATATTAGTCGTCTAGATTCATCATAGAACTGATGGTCTATTAGGATTTACAGTTAGTGTTGTCTAATTATCCATTTTTAATCATTATAGTTCAAAAAAAATTCCTAATAAAATCAATATTTGAAACATTAGTCCCAGGTCAAAATATGGCAGCAAGGAAGCAGTAATAGCCTAATAGGTCATTCTACTAGTCTACAATTTAAAAAATACAAACCTGTGGCAAGAACCGGGTCTAGAAGTAAGACATGCCTTTCTGAAATATCTGACGGCAGCTTCTCATATATAAGCTGATTCAAAGCAAACAAATCAACAATACATCCCATGACTATTATATTTCTTCTATGTATATAGGTATAGCCTAACCTGCTTCCCATTGTCACCATCACGATGTATCAAAATTTTTCCAATTTTTATTCCTTTACAACATGCACGCAAAGCATTCTCCATGCTCTCACCACTGCAACAGCAGAATATACACCACATTAATTTTACACACGTAAAAGTAGTTGCTCAACAGAGCACTACAACTTTGTACAGTCTATGGAACATGAAAACTGAAGTTGTCATGCAAACTACTCACCGAGTTTAAGATGGCAGACGAGGGAAACAAATAAATTTGTAATTTATTTTACTAGTGTATCAAGTTGAACATAATCTACCAAAGTTCATGCATAATTCAATCTCCAAAACATACTCATGTTACTTCAATCCTTACTGAAAACCTCAAAGAGAAAATAAAAAGCATGTTCAAAAACCCTAGATTCACTAAAGTCATCATGCATAAAGAGACCCACATCAAAGACTTGGATAGTCAAATATATGACAGCTTATCATGTTGGGCAGAATACTTTTACCCCGATCACGGGTTAAGGGAGTATAAGGGGGGTATAAGGGTGGTATAAGAATGGATAGGAAAAATGGCTGTTTGTTTGCAGAGTATGATATTTACTATGCCAGTATAAATGAGTATAAGAGAGTATAACAATTCTAAGTAACCCCTAGGATAAGCTATACTCAGTTTATCTATTCCCATTGATAAGTGGGGCCCACCATCACATTAAAAAAAATCATATCTCATCACATCAAATCACCTATCAACACCTCTTATACATCAATAGAGTCCACATGTCAAATCAACTTTTTACACCTTATTTATTTTTTATTTTTCATCAACCAAACAATTCAACCTTTATTCTTACGTTTTCCAATGAGAATAAAAAAAACACAACCAAACAAAAAATCACTTATTCATATAGAATTGCTATCTATACTGGCATAGTTATCTATCTAGAATAACTCAATTCCTTAATCCAAACGGAGGCTTAGGGGGGAAAAAAGAAAGAAAAGAAGAAAAAGACTAAATTCCATTTGTACCAACACAGATCCGCTCAACAGAAACTACGAAAAAATGTAAATAAAAAAAACACTTGAAAACAAATGATGTTGTTGCTCACTAAGAAAGCCATGATGTTTTAAGTAGAAACATTTTGAATTTTGAGCCTGGACTTTGCATCCCATCATTTAAGTTTTTTGCACTTCAGACACCATCATTTAAAGATTTTTTAAGGAAGGCCATCTAACTCAAATTTCCATTTACAGTATATACCAATCTAAATTGAAGCATATTATCCATTTATTCACAACTTAGTTCTACACAGAATTAACCAGTAAAGATACCGAACCAATACCTGAATCAGGGCTCACCTTCTAATAATGGATACACCACAAAGTTTCTTGCAGAAGTCCACTCCTGTGTACACAGAACCTGATCCAAGAAACCAAGTATATCTTACATCCAAAACTCAAGCAACTTCAGTGCAGAACATGCAATACAAGTTTCAAAGCATAGTTCGTAATTGATTAGTACAAACAATCTCAAAGATTTATGAATGGGTTGCTTTATTTGTCGTTTGTCGTTTCTTCTATAACGTCACATAAACAAAAAGGGATTCCACTAATATACAATAAGTGCACATGATGAATATATAGTGCTCATTAAGCTTCCAACAGTTCACAGTCCGTAGATTTTTTAACATAGCAGAGCGCAACCAAATACATACAACCAATACAGGGAGTTTATAAGCCCCTGTTTGGTAATATGGAATAGAATTGTTCTTCAGGCTGAATAACAATTCTATTAAGTTGTTCTAACTTTCTGATTGCTTGCATTTCAATTTTATTCTAAACGAAATAGAAAATATGTCTATTGTGTTTATTTAGGGGCAGTCATTGAAGTGGAATAAAAGTTGAATAAGCTTATCATGCCAACCTTCCACTGGACTAGCCTACTTATCTAGTTTTAAAATGAGTAGCTAATCAGTCCTATTCTAGCGCAAACCAAATGGAAAAAAACATGGCAAGTCCTATACCTATTTTGTCCATAAAAAAATGAAAGATAAGTTTTTATGAATGGAAAATGAAATTATACCAACATACTGAAGTAAATTAATCAACACAACACACCTCAATGGTCCAGTCTTCTGTCGGGTCAGCTAAAAACAGAAATACATTAATCAACACAAAATGAGAACAAACTTTAGCAAGCACCTGTATCAAAAAATATGAATATGCATCTCTATCTAACAGTATCCACGGATCATTGAATATTTTCTCTTCGAAAAACCTAAAGCTTAAAATAAAAGAGATTATCCCAATTATTAGGGTTGGCTTTATGATTTATTCCACCATAAATTCTTGTGATTCGTGCCTCACTATTTCCATCCACTCGTTGAGGTCTTGCTAATTCTTGGGGACATAAACTTAATACTCTGCCTCCTCTTTACTGCGAGGCCATTCGTTACACTGGTACAGAGTACCTCAATACCATTCTCCTAGTTCATGCCCTGCTATTACTATTCCTAACAATCCTATCAAAGAAATTCTGACCACACAATTATTTTGAATGTTTTGTTAAACAAACAATGTTGTGCTTTAAGACTTTGAGAACTTTTACACCAAACCAAGTTCATGTGATGCAAAAAATCAAGCCAAAAAGGGTATCCTGTTTTTTGAGTCGTATGGCCCAATCTGACACCAATCCATGTCCATTTCATTGTTATAAAGGACAAAGGATAGACTTGCAAAGCCATTATTAATGACATGTCTTACATCTTAAGAAGCACATTAACAATATAGTTGGGCACAATAGATGAACCAGTACCGATACAACCACAAATGTATCTAAGAAACCACAATGATAAATAATTATAGTTCTGTTAATTATTTCTGATTCGCTTAACATACCTGTTGGAGTGATCACTTGCTTCTCAGTAAATGGCAAATGGCCAAGACCATGCTCCACCACCTAAAAAATGTACGAAAATCAAATTAATATTCATTCAATTAACAATGCAAGTATTATTTCTTCTAGAAAGGAGATATATCTACACTATCCACCAAAATGCAATTAAGAAATGAAAACGGTGGTGAAATATACCAAGCGTATAAGCCGATCAGAATAGAAGATGAAGTCATGTTTAGATATGTCCCTGTCACGAATTAGTGTATGCATTCCTCGTATCTGTTCACAAGGACTTCTATAAGCATTACTATCAGAACACGGATGAGCAGCGGCAATGCAAGGAATTAAGAGACATTAAAAATGGACGTCTGATGAAAATATTCAGGCATAAATGTAGAAAGAATGGTACCTGAAATGTTGATTGAATGACATTTACAGTGGGATAAATTTTGCACAAGTTATGCTGACCAAGCTTTGTCCGGATATGTTGGACGATCAAATCAATTGCAACATGATTATCACCTCCCCGAGGTATGATAACATCGGCATACTTCTTTGATGGAAGGACAAAATCATCAAAAGCAGGTTTCACAAATTTTGCATACTGCACAATTCAAGAAAAAAAGTAGAGCATACCGACAACCATGGCAATCAAAAGAATCTGACTTGTTATATAAATACATATAAATTGAATACAGAGAGTTAAGTCTAGAAACTCGCTAATGTTAAATAACTCTAGGGCTGCTGTGCAGGAAAAGAAGAAGGAAGCTAGTTATTGTTGATAGGACAAGGTCAAAAGGCAACTGATGAATTTTATTCGAATCACGAAATGAATAAGTTAGAACAATAATTCATTGACACCATTTGTGTTTCATGCAATCATGCTATTGGATGAACTCCCTCAAAAAGGAGCTCCTCATACAAATGTGGTAATAAAATAGTTTGTTTTATATATTAAAAAAATTATGGTATGGAATGAATAAATATTCCACTCACCCAAACATGAATAAGATTAAATTGAAAAAAAAATAATAATAATAATAATACGGTAAAATATATAAAAAAAAAACTCCCCATTATATGGTCAATTAAATAAAAACTGCCCACCCAAATGAACAATTAATAAAATTATTGAAACCCCCTCCCCCCACCAAAAAAAAAGAACACAATGGTTTCTTAACGGAACACAAAATCCAAATCAATGATGTAACAAAAGGATGAAAAGAAAAGGAGCAGAGAACAAAAAAGGGAAATTGGTCTTCAACGACCTAATATCATAATTGTATTATATTAGATTTTTGGTTGAGTATGTTAGGTAATAAATAAATGATTGAGAATGCCAAAAAAGTAAGAAATACATTAGTTATTAAAAATTAAGGTTGAATTAACAAACTCGATCAAAAAAAGGTTGAATTAACAAACTAATTTTTAGGGAAAAAAAATGAACTGATTTTGGCAAGACGAAGACTTAGAGAGGTAGATTAGGAAATAGAAATCTTATTAACGAGCAAAAAATTGATGGGGGAAATCACTATGTTATGCATGACATTAATTAAGAGGGGGAGAGACTAATCTGGGTGAGAAACAGAAAAATGGAAGGGCATTTTGTGAAACCAAAAAAGCAAATGGACGAACATGCCTTCCTGGTTAGTCATATATAGTAGATATATTTATTCATTAATGGTTAACAAACAAGATTGCAGTACATAAATTGAGTTGTTTTAAGTGGTCGATGTGTCTATAAAAATAATTTAAAAAAAAAGGAAAGGAACAACTTAATTTACCCCAACTTTTCCCTATTTGCTAACCCTGAAATTTGTTTTAAGCAAACCAATTTCAATCAAAATCAGAACCTTTCACGTGACATCAACAATGAGAAGTCCTTACAGGTGAAGAGTATTTGATTTTGAACTAAAAGTCATAATGCATATGATATTTTTCAACCATTAAAATGACCAGCCATCTGAATGTGATGAGCAAAAACACCCAATAAAATCAAGTTTTGAAATCAAATAAAACTTGTCCTATTGATGGCCAAAATATGCCACAACACAAGCTAGTAAAAAAAAAAGGTTAATTTCCAGAAAAATGTAGCATCTTCGCTCCCCCCCCAACACACCCCAAAAAAAAAGAAAAAAGAAGAAGAAATTAAACCATGCAAAATATCAATGGCATTCTGACCGGTTCATTGCAAAGTATGAGAAACTAAAAACCAAATCTATCCTCAGATAGGGCATAATTAAGCTCCAACAAACAATTTGTTGGTGTTAGATGTGAATTATATGGCCACTGAAAATATTAATAGACAGTTACAAATGTATTCCATTTCATGCCATTTGAGAATCTAGTCTCATAAAAGACATATTTTACCTGTTCAAGAACAGAATTTACATCCCTTCCTCTCGCAACTGTGTCTCGTCTTATTCTTCGCGCAAGTCTAACATCAGCATCTAAGTACAAACAATAACATGGGATTAGAATACATGTGTCTGCATTAACTATATCTGATCAAAATTTCTAAGTAACAAGATGTACTCATTACACAGATAAAAGTAGCCTACAAGATAAAGAAAAGGAATATGACAATAGAAATCTTTCCAAAAACAGCAGTAAAGTAAAAAAAAAAGCATTATGATAAGCTAAAGTAACTAAACTAATGACTTCAAGAGAATCAAATCTGAGGGGGGGGGGGGGGGGGGGGGGGGGGGGGGGGGGGGGGGTGCAGCACACTACCTTAGTATAGTAAAAAATTTGTCGACTTTTCTCATCAATAAAACATTGTAATCTCTGATTGGTTTACTGTAGAGTAGCAAATAACTCATCATTTAAAGATCAAACATTGTTTTCTGAGTGGTTTTGCAATGCAGAGGCCCAGGCACCCACACATGGTCCATGCATGCATGTATATGTACGTATGTATGATCCATCATGTTTTGGATCCACGTATGCATATGACTCTCCTTTTCCTGAATGAACTCGAATGATTCATCAAACATAGCATCTCATGTTCAAAGAAGAAAAGAGGGAAAAAAAACTCTTAATAATCTTAAAATACACCAATAATACCAGTTCAGAAATTCATCTCTACTGACTGTGAATTACAAACTATATCGAGTTTAGGAAAGCTGACTGATGCTGCAACCACGGCTACCTAATGCAGATTCCCATATAATAATCAACATTAGGCCTAAATCAGATGAATGTTAAGGACGATGATGATGCCATTGCCTCACCACATAAATCAGGCATTTTATCCCTTGGGCCATCAATGTATATGATTTCACAGCTAAAAAAGGAAGCTCAAAGAAATTCATAAAAGCAATTATTACAAGCTACAGAAAAGAACGAGACCTGTATCAACAAAAATCTTCATGTTCATCAAATTCCGTACCCGCTGGTCATGGAAAACCAGAATTCCCTCCAGTATAATGACATCAGATGCATTGACCTTGTGAACAAGTTCAAATTAGAATGTAAAATAAGTGACTGTTCTGCACAGGTTTCCTAGAAAAGAACAGATATATCAATATAAAAAGAATTTATCCACATGGGGATGGCTCTTTTGTTAGTCATGGGTCTGCTCCCCGTTGACTTACCCAATGCATATGGTTTGTGGGTGTTTGTGTGCATAAGGGGTTATTCCAAACTAATATTTGGTTCCTCATCACAAAAAAAATATCTAAAGAATTTCCAACATGATTTCTAACAACATCCCCCAGTTACCTGTGATCTTCAAGTTTCTAGGAAAATTGCATGTATAAGATTTTTGTTTTTTAAGAATTGCAAATATAAGTTAATCAGTTCATGTTTAAAGCTGCCCCTAGTCTCGTTACACGCACTAAGTCATAGTCATTAAAAGACTCCATTTGGAACAGTAAACTAAAATCAATCAAAATACATGTGCTGAGCATCTGAAGAAGTCTTAAAAGTGATGAATATGAATGTTGGCATTTATTCTCCTCAGTAGATTAGACACCACATAACTCTTCGATTCCAATAAAAGTGTGTTTGAATTTGGGGGATTGACTAAAATTGGAAGTGCAATTCCACAAGAATTGGCAGACTCCCAATTCTTGGACCCACCTATCTACGTGAGAATTGAAAAGAAGGGACTTAGGATGATGGAATTCCAATTCCATCCAATTCTAAACTTTATTTTGAAGTCCAACCAGAAGAACTGACTGGGATTCAGAAATTTAATTTCAACCAGCCAGTTCCTCAATATAGTACATTACAGAGTGACAATGTTGTGCATTAGAAAACAGTAATATTTCAAAACATGGCATATTTTTCATTAATACCTCAGAACAATAAAACACGCCTAGATAACTGCATGGAAGAGATGATCACCCTTTAACAACACAAATATAACGGCTAATATTTGGCATACTTTTCGAAAGCTTTCAGAGCACCGTCGGTGGTTCTTAAAGTCATATATGGGAACATTGACAGATTTCCCACATTTAAGCTGTCCAACGCACTCCAAAAGTTGCTCACTGTCGAATGCATCTGCAAAGAAACTACTAACTTTTTAACAACATTGATGTATTATTTGAAGTGCACTGATAAACAATGTATGTAATAGATTTGTAACCTTCGGCAGCATATTTTAAAATATTCAAATACCTACAAACATGATTAGCCTTAAGAATAATTACCAGGATGATCAAAATTATATTCATGAACATGCTCAGACTCTTCAGCAGTCAAACCACGGTAGAATGAATCCTGCATGGTAACAATTTGAGCAAGACTACGTGAGAAGACATGAATGGCAATGATACAAAGACGGAAAGGACTGCATTACTGGAAAATCATTTTACAAAAATTAGTATGTTAAAAATAAAACATGGCAAGAAAAGGCAATATACTATATAAGCTGTAAATCAGACTCCATAACAAAAAAAACTAATAAATCATAAATATCCACGTCATACGTCCGTAGATCACTTTGACAGAAACCAAAAAAAAAAAAAAACTTTTTTTTATTCCATATGATTTAATACCAAAATAATATATTATTCCTCTATATACTTCATACCAACATGTCAATATGTCGAACTTTTTTTTAAAATAAAAATAGAGATAGGAGCGTCTTATTAATCAAGGAAGCCCCCAAACAAAATGGAGACGAGATCTCCAAGAAAAAAAGAAAAAGAACTTAGAAAACCTCACACAATTGGTGAATCCCACAAAGATAGAACCCCAACTCTTACAACCCACAGCATGATAATAGATGGCGTATCCACTCCTAATATATAAACAACCAAACTTTTAAGGAGAGAAGTGATAGCTGCCCAACCATATAAAACCTTTTGCGTTGGAAGAGAGCGTGTGATCCATATGTTCCAACACACTTGGGGAACGAGCCATTGGAATTTTATAAGATTGCTCCGATCGCTTCTCTTGCGTCTCTCCTAGAACCATTTCCACATGCCTTCTAGATTTCCAAAAGCACATTGGGACCCTAGTGAGGAGCCCACCCGTAGCCAAATCCGAGCACAAAAAAACCCAAAAAGAAGTTGATCTCTAAATTCCTCTACCCTTTCACTAAAGATACATAGTCCGTCGTTGCCTTATTAATGGAAAGGGCCTTGTCAAGTGCAAGCAACAACCACATGAAGCAACGGATCTTCAGAGGAGCAAGTGCACCCAAACAAGAAGTCACGGCGGGAAGCCAACTTCCAAGACACTGTCTCCCCTTCTTCCAAATCCAATTCCACCTTTTCAAAGATGCAAAGAGAGAAGCCAATTCCGAATTAAACATCAATCAGATTGTGACGGAAATGAGGGAGGCAAGCAATGCAATTTTTTTCAACAAGAGAAAGAATCACAAATAAGATCGTTCAAGGCTACTCGGAAAAAAGGTTGGGGAAAAAGAAAGGTGTGCCTCGGATCCAATCGTTATGGGCTATCGGCAACATGTCAGACTTGGCAAAGAATCTCGAAAACTCTCTCCAAAAGGGGTAGGTGTGTTTTGGAAATCATTACTGGCCCATGAATTGGTGGGAAATATATCCAGATCAATTTGCATGCTTTCAATTCGCATGATCATATTTTATACTACCAGCTTAATCACCCAAATTAGGGAATGATGTCTGCAGCCTGGGGGTTTGTTTCCTTTCCTTCTTTTTTTGTGAGAATTGGTGCCCCTTGGGAATTGATCCTTGAATAAGGAGAGGGGGTGCTAACCAGATAAGCAAAGCTCAGTTCGCAGTCAGAGAAGAAAAGGGAAATGGGTACAAGAAAGGGAAACTCATCTCAGATTCTTAATCCTCTGTCCTCCCCCAATCTGTTTGTTGGGGCATTCTAGCTCACTCAGAATGAGAATCTCCTCAAAGGGACAAAAATGTTACCCAGAGAACACTTTGCCCATTAACGTAATAAATTCTGAAAGGCTAAATATAGTGGGGAATGGGACACCATATAATGATTGAGCAACTAATGCAAGTGGGACTTCAAGCAAGGACGCTCCTGATACATACTTTTTTTCTCTTCGTTATCACACATATTCTCTTTTCCTGATTGCTAAATGGATAAACACCACCTTTCCTTTAATAAATAGTTAAAAGGCATAATTTTGTTAATAAATATAACAAACAGATTCCTTAAAACAAACTCCACCGATCCTTCTCATACATTTCCTACCTGACATGACAATCTTGCTCCTCATTTTCACTTCCAAATTTCCATGCTTTCATCACAGAAATCATTTCCCAGCCAGTAACCATCTCCCAGATTTATACATAATAAAAACAAAACAGCACCACTCAAAAAAAAAAAAAAAATGGAACACCAGCAATACTGTCTAAAATAATGCTATGCTTAAGGGATCGCAAATCATCAAAAAATTGGGAAAAAATTAAAATCATATATATGAAAACAAGACACTCAAAGTCACTAACACAATCATCCAAAACAACACAATCACAGATTAAGAGAAAAAAATAGTGTTAGGAGACAACAAGACCTGATTGATGAGGACGACGCGGTGGTCGTGGAGCTGCTGAATGATCATGTCGCAGACCGTCGTCTTCCCCGACGCCGTCCCACCCGAGACACCTACACAAGAGAACAAATCGATAAGAAGGAAGCGATGGTTAGGGTTAGGGTTTTGGCTGTGGTGGATTCTCTACCAATGACGAAGGGCTGCTTGGGCTGGGTGGGGCCGTCGGAGGAGGAGCGGGCGGAGGTGGGGGTGGAGGGGGCGGAGAGGAGACCGTCGAGGCGGAGACCGCTGAAGTGCGCCGCCGACGCCACCTCCATCACGTAGTCCAACGCCGGCTTCTCCAACATCGCCGGCTCCCTCTCTCTCTCTCTCTCTCTCTCTCTCTCTCTCTGTTTTATAATGCTCCGCGGAACAGCGAATATATGCGCGGGTGTGTGTGGTGCGGAGAGGAATATATAAAAGGAAGGAAGAGACGACGATTCGATGAGGTCATGTCGGGAAATGTTGGGTCCGGCCATTTGCACCCCTCTTTTATCCACACACCCCTGTCTTTATACACCCCACCCAGATAAGTTGAGTGCTTTAAATACTTCTAAGTAAATGAATCTTACAAAAGATCCATTTATGCAAGAGGAAGAGGGGGAGGGGGAGGAGGAGGGGGGAGGAAGGCTGGGGCAGAGGGCGGGGCTGGCCCGGGTGGGAAAGAGCGCCTCTGAGAAGATACGTCGACAGCTCTCGACGCTCACGGAGATCCGAGAAGGCGGAGAGGCGGTGAGGAGAGTAGCCCGATCAAAATCAACATCGGGTCGGTGTGGGGTTTTCGAGGCGAGTGCGTGGAAGCAGTGGTCGTGGAGGGTGTAGTGGGCGTAGGCGGAGACGAGGCAGACCAGGAGACGAGGTTCGGGGGGATGGAATCAAAGATGTGAACAAGTTGTTCTTTTTCTGCATGCATAAACACTACCAGTGTCTACGGTTTCACATTTCATAGACACCCCATGTGTTAATCCTTTCAGAAAAAAAAAATTAACATTTCATTTGTCCCTCCAAATCTGTCACGCCCCAGGGCGGCCGTCCCCGGGACGCGGCAAGTGTATATAAAATATCAGAATCTACACAGGAGGTCAATAATATATCATACACAAACAACCAGAATGACACACAGACAACAAAGAGGCTGACATGATATATACACCAAATGCGGAAGCAAAAGACTGAATCTGTAAATAAACATACTACAGACTCGATACTCAATCATCTGTCCTGTGAGAGCCAATATACACCAATACAACTGAATATACACAGACGCGTGCCAAGCACGGAAATAAAATACATACAGTCAAGAAGGGATGCTGATAACCTCTGGTACTCGCGGAACGTGGCGCTGCTCCGCTACTGAAGGAATCCCTCGGAAAGCTCCAACTGCTGCTCCGGCTCCAGCTCAGGCTCAGTGGCAACTGGGGAAAAATATATGCGAGGGGTGAGCCACACGCTCAGTGAACGGCACAACCCATGCATCACAGACAATATTGACCACATTGCAATTATTTATCCAACCTCTAAGTGGCATAACAACATAATCCAGTGGTTCGTACTTCGCCGAACCACCACACCCTCACCCTCACCCATCAATGGGTGACATAGGCTATTGGGACTGATAATCATCCATAAACAAATCCAGCGGGTCGCTCATCGCCAACCCACTACACCCTCACCCTCACCCTCAACGGGTGACATAGGATTTTGGGACTGACTAGGCTGTTGGTCACCCCATAGTCCGCCGGTAGTCTCTCCTCCACTCCGTAGGCCGCTTGGTCTCCACCCACAACTTCAGCACAGTCCGTCACAAATATCGGGAGGCGCCTACTGATGTGGGTCCTCCGAAGGACGGCCTTTCTAACGCTGGGGCAGCCTCTACCGGATCCAACGAGGGGGACAGAACAGCCCATCCATACGCATATGATCCACTCGGATCCGCCGACTACACATCTCTACAACTCAAATGTCATGAACTCTTCAGAGTTCCTCCAGGGCGCATAACCAAGATGCGGGGAAACATGTACAATAAAAGCAAGGTTGTAATATCATTGGGGGAAAGAACTCGGGAGGGCGGCGTGAGTTCCCGATATAGGATACCCCGACAACCAAACAAGGAACACGGAGTACCCTAACCCGGGTCTCACCGCTGTCCTCGCAAGGCCCCTCCCCTATAATATTCACTAGAATTGCTAATAATCATACCAGTTATATAACATTACTTATAATATTACTGGGACTAGAAACCTTGGGAGGGCAGCATGAGGTCCCGATACAGGACATCCCGACAACCAAACAAGGAACACGGAGTACCCTAACACGGGTCTCAATGTTGACCTCGCAAGGCTCCTCCCTATAATATTATCTAAGGCATGCGATTTAACATACACTAGCATTTAATTTAATAAATAAACTAGTAGGACGCATGCATAGGCCGAGGCTTCCTAGCATGAAAAACAGGGGAACATGATGCATGGCTCTTACACAACCTAAGGGCGTAAGTCCCTAACATAAAAGTCTAGGGTAGCATGCATTCTACATTTAAAATCATGCTCACATGTAATACATATTACAACAGGTTAATATAATCCATGGAGCCCCAGGAGAGGTCGGTATACGCCCAAACGCGTATAACGCCTCTCTACTGGGTTGGATTGTCCCACTCACCGGTTATCTGGGTCGTCGCGCGACCGTCTGTCCAGATCTGCAAGACAGACATTCAATATGGTGAGAACAATACATAAATACTCTAAAATACTCAACACTCGGACAAACGTACATACGACCCGTACGCACGCGTATCCGAGCATCCCGACTCATTCCCGAACCCACCGGGCAGCCGCACGCACGGCCACCCGCCCCGGGCGCACAGCCGAGCCTCGGCCCGCGCGCCAAGGCGCACTGCCGAGCCCAGCCCGCACACCCGGACACCACCGGCGCACTGTCGCACGCCTGCCCGCGCGCCCCGACGCACCGCCGCACGCACGCGCACGCTCGCGCGCGCCCGCGCGCACCGCGCGTCCAGCCCAGCGCTCCCCCGCGCGCACTGCACGCACTCCCCAGCGCGCCCCCGCGCGCACTAGTCCCCAGCACCGCGCCCAGGCGCATGCCCAGGCGCCCTGCCCGCGCGCGCGCACGCTCGCGCGCGCGCCCGCGCGCACCCCCGCGCACACCCCCGCTCGCGCCAGCACCCGTGCGCACTCGCGCAACCACTCCGCGCGCACCCGTGCGCACTCGCGCAACCACTCCGCGCGCACCCGCGCGCACGCACCCGCGCGCGACTGCGCCCCCGACTGCGCCCGCCAGGGCCCAGCGCTCAGCACCCGCGCCCAGCGCCCAGCACCCGCGCCCAGCGCCTAGCGCCCAGCGCTCGCGCCCAGTGCCCAGCGCCCAGCGCCACCCGCGCGCACGCCCGCGCGCACGCGCGCGCGCCCCTGCCAGCTGCTGCGCCTGTGCTGCCTGTGCTGCTGCCTGTGCTGCTGCCTGCCTGCCAGCCCGAGCTCCCCTACCACCCACCTCCGGCCACCAATGGCCTCCGACCACCACCCCACAGCCCTCCGACGGCCACCCACCGCCGCCGACCACCACCCAACCTCATTTCCACCCTCCTAACATACATCTAAGCATGAAAAAGAGAGGAAAGAGGCTTACCAAGGGGAGGAAGCGAAGTCCGGTTGCTCTCCGCGCACCGAAACCTCTCTCAAAAGGCTTCTAACGCCCGGATCTACCTCCACCACCGAAATGGCTCAAATCAGGGAAGAAGAGAGGGGGGACGGAGGGGCAAATCTCGCCGGAATCCGGATTTGAAAGCACCGGGGTGTAGATCGGGACCCGATCTACACTTCCTATGCTTTAGGTTTTAAGCTTTGAGGGCTCTAGGGGGCTCAAAAGTGAGAAAAGGAGAGAGGGGAGAGAGAAAATGAAATTGGTAGGGATGATGAATAGTACCTCGAAAATTAGATCCCATCCTTATATAGTGTGCGACTTAAAAACCCAGATACGCCCCGAAACTGTGAAATTTTGGAAACGTTGCCGGAATTCGACGAAATTTTCGTGAGAGGCCTAAAATGGCACCAGGACACCAAATATGCAGTTAGATTTCCAATCGGAGTCCTCTAACTCAGGACGATAGCTAACAGTCCAAAAATTAGCGGTTCCGATCGAAAAACCAAAAAAAATGAAAAACTGCCAGAACGCTCCAACGGTTACCAGCAGGCTAAAAGTGACACATATATAACAGAGTCTCCACAAAAAAATAACAAATTAGTTGTCTCCCTCACCTCCCTTTATGGTAATAGCTCATGTCCCCTCTAAAAATCACTTATCTTTGTTTCTAAGACCTCGTCGACTGATCCAGTGTTTACAAAAGCTAACTCTATCAACAGTTCTAGTGTCTACAAAGTCTAGAAACCACTTGGCTTTGTTTATGGAACCTCATCGACAGATTCAGTGTCTACAAAATCAGACTATGTCGACAGTTCCAATGCCTTTGGGTCCAGAAACCGCTTGACTTTGTTTGTGGGACCTTGTCGACAGATACAATGTCTACAAAATCTGACTTTGTCGACAGTTCCAGTGTCTATGGATACATAAAACAATAAAATATATACTAAACACATAAAACATTTTCATATACACAAAAATCCAATAAGAAGCAGTCCTCTGCTGACGAAAACCATACCAACAATGGCGGCAGAGGATCGGTCCCCCAAAGTCCGCCGAGCCCGCCTCCTTCATCACCCACCGCAAACCCTACCTCCACCACTGATCCCACCCCTTTGCCGCCGCCTCCTCCTCCTCACCACCGCCTCCCCTCCTCCTCCGCCCCACCCCGCCCTCTCCTGACTCCGCCCCAGCCCCCGCCGTTTGCGGCTCCACCCACCTAACACTCCTCCTTCTCCCTACCTAAGCACACCCAACATAAATGGATCTTGTAAAAGATCCATTTATGTTGGGTGTGGATGGTAAAAAAAAGGGAGCAAATAGCCCCACCCAGAAATGTTTTGGATGTAATCGTAAGTCCACATTTAACGGATGCAGTATAACCCGGATAGATTTTGAAATAAAGTAAAATATGTTAAATTAGATGTTTGGATATCTAGATTACTAGGGGATAATGTATGTCTAGATAAAATCGGTATAAGGTGATATATAGATTTTAACTAACCTATGAAATTAAAGTTATTCCATGTTATTCTATTCAAAGGATATGTGGGCCCACTGTTAAATTAAATCAGCTGTCATCACCTCTTATAAATCGTTTGTCAAATCAACTATTATCATTTTTTCATCTTTTATAAATTTTTATCCACATTTTATCCAAATAACAAGAATTTTATTATTACATTTTCCAATGAGAATAATTCAAAACACAATCAAACATAAAATCATTTTATCCTTATTTATACTCACTTATACCAGAATAATTGTATACCCAATAATAAGTTATATTCTGTATCCAAACAGGGGCTTAAGGATATTCATGTATGAATGTATTTATTTATTGAGTCTAGATACAGTCAGGTCACGTACCATCAGCCCTTACATAGTCTATGAATCAAACTGCATAGAGAGTGACATTATACCTAACAATTATCAGTGCAGTTCAATTCATAAATCGTGTAGTTCGATTGATAAATTATACAGTTCGATATTAATAGTACTGATGATACTCAGACCTGCTGAACTTGAACTTGTATTTATTGAGTGTTGTTAAGAAGTTTGTTTTCTGTCCTCAATTCCAATGCCATATGCTTTGATAAAAAATCATCGAAGCTATACTTACGTTAATGAGATATATATTTCGATGAAATTTATTCACTTTTTTTATAATAAATGTATTTATGCAATTCATTGAATTATATGTTTTTTTATTTATTTATAAAAGCATGTATATCTTTAGATGAGGTGTACTATTTTTAAAAAATTCTAAACACGTTTAGACTAGAATTAGGGTTGGATAAGGAGCTATACATAACATTATCCTAAAGGAAATGTTTTTCTTTGCCCTTGATGTGTTACTTTTATTTATTTATTTATTTATTTATTTATTTATTTATTTATTTATTTGTAGCTTATAAATTATATCGTAATTTGATAATGACATAAACTATAGAAGAATAAAATATATGTATATAAAAAAAATAATCTAATTTTAGAATATTCGAGATAGGGCTACGAAGATCAATGTATCTAATCTGAAAAATATTTCATCTATCACTTGTTATAAAATTATTATGGTTATGATATATTGTTCATATTTATTATTTTACATGATTAATCGTTGTTGTTATAAATCTGACATTTTTTAATCTAATTTTTTTTTAATAAATTCTGTTAATTTAATCTGACATTTTTTTTTCATAAATTGTTAAAACTTTGCATGGGTTCAGTGGCTCCTCATTGCCTTAGATCTTCACTCACTCATAATTAATGAAAATTCTCATTAACATCAAATCACAATATTAGCATCCTGATGTCTGATAAGCATGTATGCTTAGATCATGCATGCCATGTTTGATTCGAGAATATTTCGATGTTTATGGTTATTTTAGTATAATAAAGATAAAGTGATTTTTTGTTTGAATGTGTTTTAAATTATCCTTGTTGGAAAATGCACTAATAAAGTTTTTGTTGTTTAGAAAAAATGTGAATAAGGTATGATTAAGGATTTATAAAATGTGAAAAAATGTAGACAGTTTTTTTAATAGTTGATCCATGTATTCTTTACCCCCCGTTTGGGGTGTGACATAGGGTTATTCGTCCTTGATAGCTATACTGGAATTGGATAACAATCCATGCTGAATAGGTAAATTTTTGTTTGGTTGTCTTTTCTGTTATTTTCATTGGGAAACGTAAAATTGATCTTTTTGTTGTTTGGTTCACCTTATATAAAGTAATGATAAGTGGTAGATAAGAGATGAATAAGAGTTTATGACTTTTTAAATGACAATTATACCCCTGCATAAATTATTTGTGTTTGGGAATAAGTATGAGAGATGTGTGTGAGATATGATAGATGTGACAATTTTTGGAATGTGTGCAGAGAGTGTTATGTTTGATAAATTTTTTAAAATGACAGAAAATGGTATTTTTATCCATTGGTATAGATAAGCCTTGATAAACAATTCTAGCATTTTCTGAGAATAGTTATCATACCTCATCCTAGCTTATCCAGATATAGCTATCAAGGTTTATTCTAGCAAAACAAACAATTTTTTTTTTGCTATTCTCTTGCATTCTTCTCTATTCCATGATTACGTTCCACCCCAAACAGGGGATTAGTTGAATCATGCCTGGAATAACTTAATTCCAGGGGTTAGTTGGAATCCATATATCATTTTATACTAGTTAATTCTCACATACGAATTCTCATTTATTCCAAACATCCATAATGAGCTTATTCTAACTAATTCCAACTTATTTCCGACCTATTTTCGAACCAAACATGAACTTAAAAATGTATTGCTTTTCATAAAAGAGAGATTCTCAAACCCAAACACCTCTGATCTATATACATATAAATAATACTAGGGCTGCAACTTGGGTCGGTCGGGTTGGGTCCAACCTAATTTCGACGGGTTGAACTTGATTTTTAGGCGAGTTAGGTTCTAAAAATTGGGTTTGGGTTTAGGTTGATAGGTTCAAATTGTCTATAAAATCAGGTAGAGTTCGAGTTTAGACAACCCGACCAAACCCAAATCCGTTGTACATACCCATATGATATTCAAAATAGGTCATCGGCCATTGATACTTGATTTTTTTTATTCTAAATCTCTACCACTGAATCACAATATAATTTTTTTTTCTGGACCTAGATTACTTTAGTGTGTGATTAAAATTGTGAAATATATGTATCTTTTTTTTTTGTTAAAAATTAGACTTGAAAATTGGGTTACGCGGGTTGGTTTGAGTTACCATGGATTGGGTTTGAGTTAGAGTTGTCGAGTTAAAATTCAGATTGGATCAGATTAGAGTTGAACACCTTAAATTTCAGATTTGGTTCAAGTTAGGGTCAACATGAATTCAATCCGCCTCAGTTGCAACCCTAATTAATTAATACCTCTCTCTCTCTCAGTCTCTCTCACTCGAGAGTGCGTTTGGTATTACGATTAAGGGTGCGATTGCGATTTCAATCTTCACGTGGGTTTAAATGTAAACCAAACAACATTTTTTTCTCGAGTTTTCAAAATTAGCCACCCGTGATTGTGTGTTAAATTTCCCCCAAAAACCCAGTTTTGAAAAGCTCCCCAGATGAGCTTCCACTATTGAGCCCGTCTAATCCCACCAAACCCATTGCTGTCCCCCCCAACCCAATGAAACTTTAAAACATTTAAAACTGATTTTTATGTTATGCATTTACCCCCCCAACCAGCCTATCCCACCAACTCTTTTTATTAAATTTTCTCTCCCCACCACTACCACAACAAAATAAATACAATTCCTTTCCTTCCATTGCTCTCTCTTCCCGCCATTTTAAAGGGAGTCGACCACGACGGCCTCGATCGAGAGGCTCACCGAGTGATTGCATATCTTCCGCATCCAACTCCACCGGCAACAGTGCATCCACCCGCACGACTCCTCAATGTAAACCCTTCTCCCTGCGCGTCTCTCTCTTCCTGACATCGACCACGACGGCCCTGCTCGAGAGGCTTGTCGGATGATTGCACACTTTCCACATCCAACTCCACCGGTGATAGTGCTTCCACTCCTGCAACTCCTCAATGTAAAAATCAGTGCCCTAATTGAAGTGAAACCATATAGGTGAGGATCCATTCTTCATTTCATTTTTTTCCTTCAATATGGTGGTTGTCATGTTTGAGGCGCATTTGGTGATAATATTTGTGCTTATAGTTACAATGGTGGTGTTTGTATGTTTAGGGTTTATTATTGTCTTAGTGGTCATGGGACTGGAGAATGTTTCATTTGTTATTATGATGTTGTAGGACATTGTTTTGCTCCTGGTGATGATGGTAATATGAGTGTCTCAGTGGTGGTCATGGTGGTTGTGGGTGGTTGTTTTAGGGTTTGTTGGGATTCATATCCTTGTTGTGATGATTTAGATGATATTGGAAGTGGTTATGGTTCGCTAAATGGTGGTCATGATGGGGGTATTGGTGGCCAAGATCCTGATGGTGTTAATGGTGTTTTTGTCCCCGTTGTAATAGTCAAAACATATAATTATGTTATTATTTAGCAATGACATTAATATGCTCATTAAACTATATGTTGTAATAGGTATGGAAATCACTCGGTCACAATCAACATCAAATTTTTCAAACCACCTCAGTGTTTGAAGTATGGATAGTGAGGTTAGTATGATATTTTCTAAACTTTAATACATATATTGAAAAATAATTTTTGTTAATGGCATTCAATTGCTTGCAGAATTATCACCTAGCACCTTTTGATGAAGATGTTGAGGCATCCATCTCCTTTAATTTCGACGACATTCCTCCTTTGGTTGATGCCATCCCAAATGAGGCAATAACCAACAATGATACCACCGAACATTTCTCTACATCTATGGTAATCTTAGCTCTTTAAAATGCCTATACAAATTAAGCACAATGTAACTTGAGTGATAGATTGATTTTTGTTGTTGTTTCAGGTTTTTGAAAATCGAACGGAACTGATTGATTAGGTCAAGAGGATTGGTAGAAACATTGGGGTGATTGCAGTCATTGGCCGATCAGGACAAGCAACTCCTCGTAAATCAGCCCGGGTGGATCTCATATGTGAGAGAGGGGGTAAATATGATGCCAAACCTAGGAATAAAGATAGAGAGAAGAAAAGGTCTTTGAAGCGCCAAACAGGCACAAAGAAGTGTGAGTGTCCGTTCAAATTGCGCTCTATTGAACATTCGGGGAGATGGACATTGAGAGTATTGTGTGGTCAACACAATCATCCATTGATAATCAATTTGGAGGGTCACTCATTTGCTGGGAAGCTTCTCGAGGAGGAACACACCATTTTACAAGGAATGTCAATAAGTGGCGTGCGTCCTCGCGATATCCTAACCCACCTGAAGAATAGAGATCCCACCAATGTCAGCTCACTAAAAACCATATATAATGCACGGTCGAGGTTGCGACTTCAAGAGACTTGTGGTCGTACTCATATGCAACAACTGATGAAGTTAATTTATGAGCACGGGTATATTGAGAGACATCGAGCTGAGGCGGATGTTGAGGTTGTGTCTGACATATTTTTTACGCATCCTACTTCTATTCAGCTTATCAAAGCATTTCCTTTAGTGTTTATGATGGATTGCACATATAAGACCAACCGATATAGAATGCCGTTGTTGGAGATAGTGGGAGTGACATCGACGGGAAAAACATTCGCGGCAGCTTTCATGTATTTGCATGGCGAGAAAGAAGATAACTACACATGGGCGATGGAGTGCTTCAATTCACTTTTTGATGGATCCCCCTCCCCAAAGGTTATCATCACCGATCATGAGTTGGGATTGATGAAAGCGGTGGCTACTGTGTTCCCTATGACTATAAACTTTCTCTGTCGTGTTCACATCTGGAAGAATGTTGTGAAAAACTGTAGAAAAGCATTCTCTGATGTAGACACGTGGAATGCTTTTATGGGGTCATTTGCGGATGTGATGAGGTCAAATTCCGAGCGTACATTTTTTAAAAATTTGCAATTGCTTGATGATGGATATCACGCCTATCCAAATGTAATTTCATACCTTCAAGGGACATGGTTTGATAAGCATCGAGAAAGATTTGTCACTGCATGGATTGATAGACATATGCACCTCGGAAACACCTCCACAAATCGCGTCGAAAGCCATCATGCGAAGCTGAAGAGACAACTGCAAACATCTATGCACAACTTCGTCGGCTCTTGGCAGACGATTCACAATCTGTTGGAATTGCATATATCTGAGGTCAGAGCTTCTTTCGAGGAGAGTCTCACAAGGATCCCGCATAGGTTTCGAGGGCATCTCTATCAGGATCTCGTGGGTGTCGTCTCAATATATGCTCTTCTTAAGCTCGAGATAGAGATAAGTGCAAGCGATGGGGTGGGTCCGGATAGTGATATATGCGATCATTCATTGCATACCACATGTGGATTACCGTGTGCTCATATGATTGCTGAATACAAGCGAGAAGGCTGTCCCATACCTATTAGCGCGGTTCATCCATTTTGGTGGAAGTTGGGAATCATTCCATTTATTGAAAACTTCACCGATGAGATTGACATCGCACCAGAGATTGAGCTGTTACTAAAACGGTTCAATGATGGGAATGCCGTCCAACAGAAGGAGATAAAAAGAAGTCTCCAAAAATTAACTGACCCCTCCGCAACTCTACTTTTGGAGCCCACCGCATCCGTGAACACAAGGGGTAGAAAGAAAGGTGGGAAGAATAGATCAAAGGCCCTAGCAGAGGAATCAACGAAAAGATCTCCTAGTGGATTCGAATATGTGATGCAATCCGCGGAGAATTCAAACCATGTGGCACATGTTGGTCCCACACAAAGTTTACGGGCGCAATATTACCAACGGGATAAGCGCGTAAAGATGGTCATGCAAAAGTCAAAGATTCTCCAGAATCGATCGGTTGGTAGTGGAGCAGTTTACATGTCAGAATTTTCATCGTTTCTACCTCCATTTATAAATAACGTTTATGATGTTATTGGGGATGTCCATTGTGGATTTCGTGTTGTGGCTATGTTTTTGGGTATGTCCAATGAAGGTTGGAGAGAAGTGAGGAATGACCTCCTACTAGAGATCGAGGAGCACCCAGAAGAGTACCAATTACTTTTCTATGGTTTGGATCGTGTGGAGGAGGTTAAGAGGAGCCTAAGATGTCAATCTTCATATGCGCACAGGGAGAATTGGATGACGATGCCAGAGATGGGATTTGTAATCGCTTCATGTTATAAGGTAATCGTTGTACACATCTCAAAGAATCAGTGCCTTACCTTCTTCCCATTGAAAGATCCTCCACCACCTATTAGTGCCCATCGCATCCTTGGGCTGGGTTTCGTAAAAGGATGTCACTGTCACGCCCCAGGGCGGCCGTCCCCGGGACGCGGCAGGTGTATATATCATATCAGAGGCCTACACATGAGGTCAAATACATATACTCTAAACCACAGATAAAATGACAACATAGATCAAACAAGGCTGACATAATATATACACAATATAGCGGAAGCTAAAACTGAGTCTGTAACCCAAAACATATTACAGACTCGATACACAATCATACGTCCTGTGAGAGCCAATATACATGGAAACAACTGAATATATACAGACGCGTGCCAAGCACGGAAATAAAATACATACAGCCAAGAAAAGGGATGCTGATAGCCTCTGGCACTCGCGGACGTAGCGCTGCTCCGCTACTGAAGGAATCCCTCGGAAAGCTCCAACTGCTGCTCTGGCTCCAGCTCAGGCTCAGTGGCAACTGGGGAAAAACATATGCGAGGGGTGAGCCACACGCTCAGTGAACGGCACAACCCGTGCATCACAGACGATATTGACCACAACATATTAATCCAGCTATATGTCCCGCCTCAGAGGGGCAGGAACAACATAAACATTAATCCATTCTAATCCACAATTTCCATAACCCAGATCATACCCTCACCCTTACCCCTCAACAAGGGACTCAGGATATTGGGACTTACAATCATTCACAAACAAAACCAGCGGGTCGCTCATCGCCAACCCACTACACCCTCACCCTCACCCTACCACGGGTGACATAGGATTTTGGGACTGACTAGGCTGTTGGTCACCCTTAGTCCACCGGTAGTCTCTCCTCCACTCCGTAGGCCACTGGTCTCCGCCCACAACTTCAGCACAGTCCGTCACAAATATCGGGAGGCGCCTACTGATGTGGGTCCTCCGAAGGACGGCCTTTCTAACGCTGGGGTAGTCTCTACCGGATCCAACGAGGGGGACAGAACAGCCTATCCATACGCATATGATCCACTCGGATCCGCCGACAACACATCTCTCCAACTCAAATGTCATGAACTCTTCAGAGTTCCTCCAGGGCGCATATCCAAGATGCGGGGAAACAAGTACAATCAAAAGCAGTGTTGGAATATCATTGGGGGAAAGAAACTCGGGAGGGCGGCGTGAGTTCCCGATATAGGATACCCCGACAACCAAACAAGGAACACGGAGTACCCTAACCCGGGTCTCACCGCTGTCCTCGCAAGGCCCCTCCCCTATAATATTCACTACTCATGCTAATAATCATACAAATCATACAACATTACTTATAATATTATTGGGACTAGAAACCTTGGGAGGGCAGCATGAGGTCCCGATACAGGACATCCCGACAACCAAACAAGGAACACGGAGTACCCTAACACGGGTCTCAATGTTGACCTCGCAAGGCTCCTCCCGATAATATTACCTAAGGCATGCGATTTAACATACACTAGCATTTAATTTAATAAATAAACTAGTAGGACGCATACATAGGTCGAGGTTTCCTAACATGAAACAGGGGACATGGTGCATGGCTCATACACATATCCTAAGGGTGCAAGTCCCTAACATGCAAAGTCTAGGGTAGCATGCATTCTACAATTAAATCATGCAAGCATGGATTACATATTACTGCAGGTTAATATACATCCACGGTGCCCCAGGAGAGGTCGGTATACGCCCAAGTGCGTATAACGCCTCTCTACTGGGTTGGATTGTCCCACTCACCAGTATCTGGGTCGTCGCGCGACCGTCCGTCTAGATCTGCAAGACAGACATTCAATATGGTGAGTTAAAATCCATAAATACCACAAAATACACAAGATCATACATAAACCCACAACTAAACACCCCACACTCGGGCAAACGTGCATACGACCCGCACGCACGCTAGCCCGAGTACTCCGGCAACCACCCGCACGGCCGGCAACCACCCGCACGGCCACCCGACCGCCCGGACGCGCCGCCGCGCCTCAGCCCGCGCACTCCGCGCACCGCCAGACCCTCTGCCCGCCGCCTAGACATGCCGCCGCACCGCCCGGGGCACCGCGCGTCCACCGCGCCCAGCCGCAGCAGCCCGCGCGCGCCCCGCACGCCACGCGCTGGCCCGCGAGCACCCCGCACGCCCGCGCGCGGCGCCTCGCCCCGCGCGCACCTCCAGCCCCCCATCCGCACGCACTCCGCGCGCACCTACCACCCTCTACCCACGCGCACCACGCGCGCCACCCACTCACACCTACTGCACCCCCCGAGCGCACGCCCGCGCGCACGCCATCGCGCCCCCGGCAAACTGGTGCCCTGCTGCCGCTGCCTGCCGCACGCCCGAGTGCCCTGCGCCCCATGCGCAGCACCCGCGCGCGCCCTGCCCTCACGGCCATCACCCCCAGCACCGGCGCCCAGCACCTCGCGCACAGCTCGCCCAGCTCCAGCCGCTCGACCAGCCCCTCCCGGGTGCACCCGCGCGCAGCACGCCCAGCGCCCGCACGCCCAGCACACCCGCCTGCCCCGAGCGCACGCCTGCCTGCGGTGCCCAGCGCCCAGCTCTCGGCACCCCCGCTCGCCCAGCACGCCCAGCGCCCGCAGCACCACCCGAGCGCACGCCGCGCGCACGCCTGCGCGCACGCACCCGCACGCCCGACCACCTGGTGCTCCACGCTGCTGCGCCTGCTGCCAGCGCTGCCTGCGCCCGAGACCAAACCCTCCTGCTGCCCGGGACCACCCCCCACCATTCCCGAGCACCCAAACCACCCTCCACCGACCTCCGACCACCTCCACAGCCCTCCGACGGCCACCCACAGCCGCCGACCTCCACCCAACCCCAAAATCCACCTCCTAACATCCATCTAGACAAGAAAAGAGGGGAAATAGGGCTTACCAAGGGGAGGAAGGGAAGTCCGGACGCTCTCCGCGCGCCGAAACCTTTCCCCAAGGGCTTCCACCGCCCGGATCTCGCTCGGCCTCCGAAACAGCCCCGATCAGAGGAGAAAGAGAGGAGGTCGGAGTGGCTATACTTGTCGGAAAAGGGATTTGAAAACACCGGAGTGTAGATCGGGACCCGATCTACACTTCTCGTGCTTTAGGTTTTTAGGTTTGAGGGGTCTAAGGGCCTCAAAAGTGAGAAAAAGAGAGAGGGGAGAGAGAAAGTCACTTGGTAGGGATGATGAATAGTACTTCGGGATTTTAGATCTCACATATATATAGCGTGCGACTTAAAAACCCGGATACGCCCCGGAACTGCGAAATTTTTGGAAACGATGCCGGAATTCGATGAAATTTTCGTGAGAGGTCTAAAATGGCACCAGGACACCAAATATGCAGTTAGATTTTCAATCGGAGTCCTCTAGCTCAGGACGATAGCTAACAGTCCAAAAATAAGCGGTTCCGATCGAAAACCGGTAAAAACCAAAAAACTGCCAGAACGCTCTAACGGTTACCAGCAGGTTAAAAGTGACACATATATAACAGTAACTTTGTTGGGTTAGATTTCACTCCAGATGCTCCATTGCCTCCTGCTGCACTATCTTGGACAAGGTACCGTCTTGATCAGGCAAATGGTTGGGTTTCATCTTATATGAGTCGAATGGATCGAATTCGAAGTCTGGCTTGACATTGTTGAACTTAATTAGATTTCTTCTAGTGTTTTTGTGTCGGTCTTTTTTGGTATATTTTGCACATAACAGAAGCCACGTGTGAGATTTTTATTTTTTGTAAGTCTCACAAGGTCGCATGAGTACCGATTTATTTTGTAAAGTCAAACGATGAAAATTTGTAGAAGCAGTGTACATGTTACTATAGTGTAACATATAATGTTCATATCTTGTCAATGTGCTAAATGTAAAGTTCTACTGATGCAAAGTGTTGAATATATTTTTCATTTGTGTATATTGCGGTGTGAACTTCTTGTATGGCTAGGAGTTGTTCAGATGCCATTCATTGTAAAAGTGGTTCAACACATCTTATGTATCTGAAAAAAGTTGCGCGACACATCTTGGGTCACGTGTAATTGTTCGGTTTGACTCAAATTAAGTCATACTGCAGTGTCTACAATGACTTTGCGTGTGTCACCCAACACTTTTCTAACTACAATCTGTTAAAAGTGGCGCGACACACATTGGGTCACAGAGAATTGTTCGGTTTGACACAACGCAGTCATACTGAGGTGTTACTGTGACCCAGGGGGTTTCACCCAGCACTTTTCAATTGCAAAATTTTAAAAGTTTCAGCGACACACCTTGGGTCACGTGTAATTGTTCGGTTTGACACAAAGTAAGTCATATGGGTGTGTCTCAAATGACTTGAGGTGTGTCACCCAACACTTCAACTGTAATCTTTTAAAAGTGGCGTGACACACCTTCAGTCACGGAAAGTTGTTCGGGTTGACACAAACTCAGTCAAAGTGGATTGTGTAATGTGACCCCAGGTGTGCCACCTATCACTTTTCAATTGCAATATTTTAAAAGTAACGCGACACACCTTGGGTCACGTTGAATTATAAGTTGTGACACAAAACAATCATGTGAGGGTGTCTACTATGACCTATGGTGCGTCGTCAAACACTTTCCAACTGCAATAATTTAAAAATTGCGCAACACAGCCAGGGTCAATTGGAATTGTTTTGGTTGACACAAATACAGTCATACTGGGGCGCCTAATGTGACCTAAGGTGTGTCACCCAACACAATTGCATTCCTTTAAAAGTGGCGTGACACACCTTGAGCCACGGTAATTTGTTTAGGTTGACACAAACACAGTCAAACTAGAGTGTGTGCTGTGACCAAAGGTGTGTCACCTATCACTTTTCAATTGCAGTATTTTAAAAGTGGCGTGACACACCTTATGTCATGTGGAATTATTATATTTGACACAAAGCAAGTCATACGAGGTTGTATACTATAACCTAAGGTGCATCGTCGAACACTTTCCAACTACAATAATTTTAAAAATTGCTCGACACACCCCGGGTCACTTGGAATTGTTCTGTTTGACACAAATCCAGTCATGCTGGGGCATCTAATGTGACCTAAGGTGTGTCACCCAACACAATTGCGATCCTTTAAAAGTGGCGCGACACACATTAAGTCATGGGAAGTTGTTCGGATTGACACAAACGTAGTCAAACTAAGGTGTGTTGGGTGACCCAAGGTGTGTCATCCAACACTATCCAATTGATAATAGTTTAATTATTTTTACCATTATAAATAATTGCTATACACAACAAATAAATGTCATTAATATCATAGTTAATAAATGACATTTACTTTTACAAATCCACTACACCATTCTTTTTCGCAAATGAAAACTTACTATTGACATAACGGTCTTCGATATTCAACATTCACACATCCTAATTACATATCCAACATATCAACATTAATACCTTTTGACAACTACACATTGTTTAAAAGTCAAAATATAATACATTTTTGACAACTACACATTGTTCAAAAGCCAAAATACACGACAATCATTTTAACTCAAGCTCGACGATTGTGTCGCTGCTTTGCCTTGCGCTGACTAGAGGCTGCATCAGGAAGCGGTGTGCCATTCTTGAAGTAGTGGTAGACATTTGATATGACTCTATGCGCATCAAGAAGAGTGATACTCTGATCCATATAGGGTTCAAGGTAGCTCATAATGTATGGACCATCGGAAGGGGTGGCCGTTTGTGCTAACTTTCTGTTCTGAGGGTTTTGAATGATCCTGTGGCTCACTCTTTCAAGCCACTCCAAGTACTCTGGAGTCATGTCCCATGGTCTAGACACTGTGTTTCCTCTTGTGGCTACACTTAAAACAGAGTCTACCCATTGTTCTAGTTGTTCAACGCTACCACTATAATCAACCCTGTACCCAGTGACGTTTCGATTTCGTCTTACAATGCCCCGTGGATGGATTGCTCTTTTTGGAATCGTTTGAACGTGGCCTAGCTGTCGGAGAACTCTATCTGGCATGTATGGCTTGAAAATACGATTGATGCACAAACAACCTTTGAAAAAAGCATATTCTTGAAGGGGTCTCTTGTCTCGTACGGAGTGATATGGATCGAAATCAACCTTCACAAAATATCAAGTCATGTGATCGTCTCACAAAATTTATTTAATTACGTGATGAGGTTCATATCACATAATACCTTATCAACGGTAGCCATGTCAAGTAGCTCGCGAATAACATTGAGAGAATTCTTTTGTAACCCCGGTATATTGCGAGTATGTATCCATCGATGCGCTCGAGGGGTCTGGTCATCATAGGATGGATCAGGGGATGGTCTCAAGAATGGGAAGTGTTCATACGCCCACGCCTACAAAATTGAAATTTATCAAATGTTTAACATGGATTCAAAAGAACAATTGCTCGATCAGTTAAGCTCAATCAAAGTTGACAAATACCTCCAAAAGAGTTAGATAACCACATATTTGTTTCGCATTCGCACGAGATGCAATTCCTAATTGTCGATAGAGTCGTGCGAGTGCAGCCGCTCCCCACCCGTAGCTCTAGATCTCGTCAGTGTTAATCATCAAATTTAGGTACGTTACGTTCACCGTGGTGCCAGACTTAACGCTAAACAAAGTGCACCCCAAGAGGAACAATAAATACCCCCTAACAACAAAATCCAATTGCTTGTCTGACGATCCAATAGATTTAGAAGCCAACATGTCCCTTAACCATACCAATCTTATAGCATTTCCACCGTTGACACTCAACTCATCGCTTGATTCACGAGCTGGCACATTAAGACAATCTTTCATCAATTTGGTGGCTTCGGCAATGGTTAGGTTAGGTAAATCACATATGGCCTTCCCCATCACTGGAATGCCTACAATTTGGGTCACGTCATCTAAGGTGATTGTCATTTCTCCAAAGGGAAGGTGAAACGTATTAGTCTCAGGGTGCCATCTCTCCACCATTGCTGTAATTAGTGGAACATTCAGCGTTTTGAAGCAATATGTTGTCAAAGGCCATAGTCCACTGAGCTTCACTCTATCGTAGAAAGTAACAGATTCATTCTCCAGATTCCAGGTGTCGAGTGTTTTGACCGGTTGGCGACACCGCAATGATCGATCACCCTACACAACATAAGAAATTGATAATGATTAGTCATTTAACTAGTTATATAACATTGTTTTTGGTCAATAATGATGTATACCTTGCCATTCCATACACGGTAAGCAATATGATGTCTGTAATCCACTAGTAGTTCATTGGTTTTAGGCCCCCCAGGAAAAGGACCATGCACACTGTCCTCTTCTATGTCTGAGTCTACAACTGGTAGTTTCACAGATAACACATGACTTTCAGAATTAACCTCCTAGGAAATGGGTAGATACATTCTTTATAGCTGTGTTATCTGTGAAACTTGTGTGTAGCTATCTCCAAATCAAAGACATGAGTGAAAAGGAAGGACAACAAAGTGTCATAAAATGCAATTTTGTACCAAATCTTAGTTTCTTTTGTACAATCTCATGTCATTTATATTAGAATTATGACATTTCCCATTGGCTCATGTTCCTTGCCTCTCCTAAGAAGTTTGATAAAATAAATTTTTGAGAGAGACAAATAGATATCCAGCCTTGAATTTAGAGATTGTAATTAATATCTTTAGGACATAACTGTGCTCATCATTATTGACATTATGGGACTGAGATGTCTCTAGAAAATTATGTTCAGTTTCATTTGCAGCACATAAATCACATGATTGTAGTAATAAAAATTCATTTAAGATATCTCTGTAAAATTATGTTCAGCCTCATTTGCAGCCCACACTTTTGTCTTCAAGTATGTCATATCTTGTTGCCTTATCATATTGAACCCTAAACACAAACAAATTCAAACATAACCCTAGGTATCTATGAAAAACCCAAAACCTTATTTTTGTGGAAAAACCCAAAACCTTATTTTCAATCAAAATAATAAACCCTAAACACAAACAATTCAATGTAAACCTTAGGTTTCTATGAACAAACCCTTTTTTTTTTTTTGGAATGACAAGGCATTCAATCCACACTTCAGTTTCCCTATACCCAAAAACAAGATATGAACAATAGCATTAATGTTCTAATGATTCAAGAAGAAGAAGTGATAGTTTACCTGTAATATGGTTTGTGGGGATGACGACGATACGGCTCCTTGAATGGCCGGCGGTGCACAGGGATGAAAGAAGAACAACGATGGCTTGGACTGTGAGAAGAGAGGAGAGGGATGGAGAGAATGGGCTCGGAGAGGGGAGGAGAGAGAGGGAGAGGAGAAGGAGATTTGTTTTTTTGGGGTGAAATGGGTGGGGGTGTGGGATAAGAATGGTTGTGGGTTGATTTTTATATGGTGGTGGGATTGGGTTTATCATTAAGTTGGAGTTGTGGGAAGAGTTGGTTGGGGGGGACAGTATTTGAGTTGGTGGTGATAGACCAGCTCTCCACTATTTGCTGGATTGAAAACCCCAAAAAACGTGAGGTGAAATGACTAGTATACCCATCTCCTTTCACCAAAATTTCAAACATATAAATATCAATCACCCCAAAATCAGTCCTCCTCTCATATCTCCATCGCACAAATGAAACCCTAACTGCAACTCTCTCTCTCTCTCTCTCTCTCTCTCACTTCTCCCTCTCTCTCTCATCCCTCTCGCACATGCCTCTCTCTCGTCTCTCGTTCGCACAAATGAAAACCCCCAAATCGAGGTGAAGTTGGGTGTCGACAAAGGCGGCGCGAGCAGCGCGTCTAGGCACCGTCAATCCACCTCTTCTTCACGGCAGCGGCGACAATCCTCATCGGACGGCCGGGATTGGGTGCTCTCATGTGTAGGATCGCCCTCGACCGTCCGATCGTTGTGTCAGACCTGATGGGAAGGGGAAGGGACAGTGGAGATGGGTGATGGTGGAGGGATTTAGGGCATTTTAGGTTTTGAGTAGCTTCCTTTCCAAACAAAACATTGGGTTTGAAGAGCTGATTTTGCATTTTGAATTACTTCACCAAACATGATTCCTAAAAGCTTGCTACAGTACCTAGTGATTGAAAACATATTCCAATAGCAGCTTTTGTCAAATCGCAGATTTACAAACCCATTACCAAACGCTGCCTAAGTCTCTCTCTCTCTCTCTCTCCAACAGTTCCATAGTTGGAGTTCTTTTAAAATTGCTGATGTCAGAATGCATGGAACAAAAGAACATGATCATCAAACAAAATCCACAATCATGTACAAGAAATTTGTTTCACAACTCCTTCAGCTCAACCCCCCTATTGATGTTAGTGGCTGATATTTTTTAGGATTTTTTGAATGTATACAGTAAAAAAATATATGTTAATTTTTTTATACCATCATAAATAATATATTTATTTTTGTATTATTAGAATTTTTTTAATTAAAAAAATGTGTCACTCTCTTTATTATTTTTAATAAAAATCAAATTTAACTATAGTTGGTTTTTAACCAAGAAATAAAAAGGACAAAAATAACTTTAACGTAGTATTTATCATAATGTATAGAATTAAACATGATAACATAATCAATCTCTTGGCCTTTCCAAATCAACCGTGAACTACTCAATCTTATCCTTTTTTTCATTTTCTTCCAATCACGATCTTTTAAAAAAATAAATTATGGTTTTGTAATTTATAAATTTGATTAGTTGTTTTTAAAATAATTTATTTTATTTATACTAAATTAAGTACTGATATTACAATGTCTTTGCTAATAAAATAACGCAGCAAAAGAACGATAGAAGGATCCGATCTACATCAGGATCTCAACACTCCTTAAATCCACAAAGAAGAAAAACCCCAAAAGGGAGATAATTTTATTAATTGATAAAAAATTATCCCTTATAAAGATTGTGGCACTCATTATATAAGCCATAAACATTAAATACATATTCAGAATTATGACTCTACTAAAAATAATAAAGACACAATTATAATGACAATTATTAAAATCTAATAAGATAAAACATAAGATCCTAAAAATCCTAAATTCCTAATTCACCAATAGAATGTGATTAATATGACTTTAAATAATGAGATTTGTCCATAAATGACAAAATCTCATAAAAATTTATTTTGTGGACTGATTTGAAATCAAATATTCTGCAACGATTTTTTTTCAAATTTATCTTACATCAGTCTCCTCTTCTTAAAAAAAACTCGTCCTCGAGTTTAGGATGAAAGAATTTCAAATATATCGGTAGGAGATATTAAGATCATTTTTCCCTCTTTATTTGATGCATTCTTGTATTTGACAATTGGCAAGAGGAGATGCGTTTTCTTGACTTCAAATTCTTTTTTAATCAAATCGATCATAGAAAAATTTGGATGCACATCAATTTGTAGCCCAAATTTCTTCACCATTATAGTAGTCGCAACATCCCCATCATTACCATTGTCGATGATGGCATAAAAAAAAACTCTTGTTGATGTCGCATGCAGTCTGTTACACGAACGTTTGCAAGGGTTTTTCTATCTTCGGTGGTACCACTAAGGAATAAGAAAATTATTTCTCTTGTTCTCCTCTTGTAATCTCTTCAGAATCAACGGAGAGAACAACATCATCCACTTCTTTATTTGCCATGTCTTCATCAATTTCTGATTCAACTAGAGGTTGATCCTGGTGGTTGGTCATCAAATTCTCTTGATTTTCTTGTGAACTTTTTTGGTCTTCTCTATCGATCCATCAACCATTCTTGATTTAATGCAACATCTAGCGGGTTGATCATGGAAGAGCCTTTGGACATCACGTGCACCCTTGATCTCTCCGGTTGTGACTCCACTCTTATGACCGCAAATATGGCTTTCTGTCAAGCTGTAAATCTCTTGTGAAGCAATACGATCTCGAATTGAAGACCTCAACCCATTAAGGTAATGGGCCACTCGTCGCCGCTTAGCTTCTGCAAGATTATACCGACCCGAAAATTTTAAAAATTCAATAGTATAATCGAATACGAAACAATTACCTTGGCGACAATTATGGTACAACTGGAGCAAATATTGTTCATAATCTAGAGAAAGGAACCGATCCATGATAAGTTATCTCATCCTCCTCCATATTCGAATAGGTGCTCTTCCTTGTCGTTGTCTAGTCCTTTGAAGGTAGTCCCACCAATTAGTGGCACTACTCGTGAGTCGAAGCGCCACCAATCTGATCATCTCCTCTTCACGCATCACCATTATCTCAAAAAATTTATCAATCTCTAAGATTCAATCAAGGAACTCATCGATTGGTAAATTACCGTTGAAATAGGAGATTGTCCACATTTGAAAAAAAATTGTTGTAGTATGTGTGCCTCCTCCTCGGTTGATAGTCGTACAGTTCACCGCCTTCATCATCCGAGTCATTCTCATAATCGGGTAGATAATGAGATTGTCGTCGAACAACGTTATAAGCAACAGGTTGGCCTCGGGCAAATCTCTCAGCGCGCATCCTGTCACTCCCAGGTCGTCTGTTGTCAACGCTGAGATTCACGCCAGCATTCACATCACGAAGAGCTTGTCGCGTTTGTTGACGAAACTCCTCCCGAAGGTGCTTTTGGTCCTCCCACAACGGTCAAAACAACTCCTGCACCCCACGATCACCGTTAATAGGATGGTTGTTCCCTACCGGCTATGTGCCATCGAAGCCAAGGGAATCCTCGCTTTGATACCACCTAACGTAGCAGAAAAACAATAGAAGGATCTGATCTACGTTAAGATCCCATAACTCCTTGAATCCACAAGAAAAAAAACTCAAAAGGGGAGATAATTTTATTAATTGACAAAAAATTATTAATTACAAAAACAATAGCACTCATTATATAGGCCGTAAGCATTAAATACATATTCATAATGTGAATTATGACTCTACTAAAAATAGTAAATACACAATTACAATAACAATTATTAAAATATAATAAAATAAAACATAATATTCTAAATTTCTAATTCACCAATAAAAGGTGATTAATATGACTTTAAATAACGAGATTTATCCATAAATGACAAAATCTCATAAAAATTTATTTTGTGGACTGATTTGAAATCAAATATTATGCAATAATTTCTTTCCAAATCTGTCCTACATCATAAATAGTATTTATGTTTTTGAGTTTTAGATGAATATTGTAATTGTAGCACACCAATCTACCATTGGAGCTCCAGCCTGCCTATGTAGATATTGAGGTGGTGATTCACTGGTTTTGATATTTCTCTTTATACTGTGTTATTTCCATGTTCATCAAATAAAAAATCATTTGGTTCGATATATTTTTTCTGTTTGTTATATTGAAATGAACAAAAAATGATCAAATTAGATAAAATAAAGCTAATTAGGTCATTTTAGTGATAAAACTGTGAATGAAGATTCTTTTGGGTTTTTTTGGGTAAAATTTTAAAAAGGGGATGCTTTGAGTGTTTTGGATATTAAAGAGAATTTTTGGGTATTTTCCCAATAAAAATTTGACAAAACAAAAAAATATTAATAACAGACTCTCTCTTTTGATCTGTGTTTGGGAAGATTCTGTTTTTGAAAAACTAAAAATTCTCATACACAGATTCAAACATATTTTCAGCTTTTAGCTTTTCAAACTACCATTTTCTTTTTATACTAAAAAATATTACAATTGAAAAGTTAATGAAACAACGCAACGTTTTTCAAAAACACAAGTTAAATAATTTCAACATTTCAATCTCACATCAAAACGCAGTATAAGAAACAAAAAAAAAAAAAAATTAACGAATCAATCCAAACAAAGTTTTAAAAAAATGTTTAAGTCCTGAATTGCGGAACCCAACAATTTTTTTTTATTCTTAACAAGGCTAAAAAAAAAGTTAATAAAAATATATTAACTGTAACCATTAAAAAATATTAACAAAAATCGGCTGAGGGCCAAACAAATAGTCATAACAAACAAACTATAACACCCCACGACAACCCCAACCCCAATTTTTTCACCTTATATACCCCTAAAAAATCTCATTTTGCAAAAGAACCCTGATTACTTATTTTAAATAATACCCCTCAAAGGGGTTTAAATTGTGCATGAATACCCTTTCATTTTTCAAAGGATGTTACTGCAAAACCTAAAAAAAAAAAAACATTGTGCAAAAATATCCGACTTTATATACCCTTTTTGGGATTTTTAGTTTTAAGTCCTCACAAACTATCATATTTAGTGATCGATCCCTCCCTTCTTCGTATTTAGGTTTTAGTCTCCAGATTTAAATGATAGTTCCTTTTTAGTCCCTGAGAGGGACTATCCATAAATTATTTAATTTACTTTTTAGTCCCTATGAGGACTATCCATGAATTATCCTTTAAATCGGGGGACTAAAACTTAAATATGAAGAAGGGAGGGATCGATCACTAAATATGATGATTCGTGAGGACTTAAAAATACAAATCCCTTTTAGTTTTCAGGGGTATTGCTAAAATGGGGCATTTGGATGATATAAGGTTTTCGGAGGGGTATATATAACAGAATAAAAACTAACAAAAAAAAATCTTAACTCTCTCCGCCTCAATATAAGTCTTCCAGAACCGAAAAAATCAACAAAAAAAACTTCTCTCTCTCTCGAAAATCAAATCTGAAAAACTCTAACACACAAAACTGCCATTGGAGCTCCAGCCTTTAAAGATATTGAGGTGGTATTTCACTCACTTTCATAGTTTTCTCTTATTGGTCTGCTTCAATGTTCATTATATATATATATATATATATATTATCTCTCCCTGGCTGAATCATGAGACAAAATCCATTTTTTTTGTCATTTATATTGATTATGTGTAAAACATGTTTTGGGTTTTGTGTTTTTGGTTCTGCAATATGATTTGTCATTCTATTTATTGATCTCAATTTCTATTATATTATCAATTTATAGAATTTGGGTATGGGAATTGAAATTCAAAATCACAATGAATATTTTTTGTTCAATTCTATAATTTTTAAATAATTTTTTTGGGTAAGAGAAATAAAAATAAGATGATAGAATCAATTATGAGGTAGTTGATCGAGACTTTGATAGATTTCTACAAATGATGCACTTTTGTAGACTTTGTAGATTTTATTTTATAGATTTTCACAGTTAAATAACGCTTGATTTTTTTTGTTAACGAACTATTTAACTCAAGATTTAAAGATCCATGGACATGTATTTTATATCCATGATTGACTAAACCTCAATTGCTAATAAATTATAATGCAATTTGCAAGCTCTAGAAATTCTAAAGTCAAGATTTATAGTGATTTTTTTACGCACCTCTAGTAAAGGCCAACCCCTGTGGGTTAAAAATAAGATGATAGTTTGATTTATGGAAAATGATATGTCAAGCCCAGTCCGCAATCCACACCGCTTTTATTTTTTAAAAAAAATTATACACTGAGATACAATAGTATTTTTTTTTCTTTTTTTTTGAAAAAGTGAAATTTTTTTAACCTTCATACATTATGTTAGCCATATACTACAATAGTGCAATATACTGCGCTATTGTATTGTATGGGGTCGCAGACAGGGCTCCAAAACAGACTAAGGGTTCATTTGGATATGAGTTTAGGTGGATCCTGTGTTTCAAAGCTAAAAATTTTGAAACTCAAATCTAAACGCATTTTCAACATTTAGCTTTTTAAACCACAATCTTCTTTTTTAGGCTAAAACATTTTGCGGTTGAAAATCTAATAAAACATAGCTTTTCAAAAGCCGAGTTTGAAACATAAGATTTTAAGAATCTTGTAGTTTCAACCTCACATCCAAACGCACCCTAAGTATATCAACGTTTTTTATTAATAAAATTTATTTTCGTAAACTTCAATTCTGAATTCCTGTAAATATACCTCTTCAATTAATTTTGAACGAGGAATTTGGAGATAAGTTGATAATAATGTTTATTCGTTTGCAATTTTTTTATTTGTTTAATTGAAATGGTTCTTCTTGTTTTTGTATGGACTCTCATAAAAGGTATAGAATGAGCTTTTGATAACTCATATATTGAATGTTTGATCTTTTGTTTCATTTTTTTTTTAACTTTTTTTTTGTTGATAGCCATTCAGTTGGTGTTGTATACATTTCAAATCTTGATTAGTGTTAGTGAAAGGATAAAAAATTTGAGTTGCTTTTTCTTGAATGTGAGCTCCTTCATCACTTTTTTTTATTTCTCATTCTGTCTGTTTATCATAGAAATATTGGCTTAACATACTCATATGGCTAATTATGATTGGTGAAAGTGCAGGTTTGTGAAATCGAGCTGAGTGTTGTCTTGTGATTGAAATTATGGAGGATAGAATCACTTCACTACCTGATGGCATACTTCTTAATAATATCCTCTCACTTCTTCCGATGCGAGATGCAGTCAGGACTGCAATTCTGTCAAGCAAATGGAGATATATTGGAAAGTTTATTCCCAACCTTGACTTTGAAGCTAGTAACATATTGGGAGAACGTTTATCTGTAGACAAGAATTCTTTTAAGCTGGGTAAGGATAGAAGAGCAGCATTTTTCTTGGAGCGAAAGCTCGATTTTATGAAAGGGATTGATCAATTCTTAGACCTCCGACCAAGTGGTATTAAAATAGTATCAATGAGAATCCACTTTAGCTTGGATGTCGATGATGCGTTTCATCTCAACCGGTGGATTAAATTTGCATTTTCTTCTGGCATTGAAAAGCTTGATGTTATCTTGTTTGAATATCTTTCCATTGATATTGAAAAATATTACATTTTCCCCTTTGACCTCCTGTCTCATGTGAAAGCAACGCGTTTATCTTCCTTGAAGAGCTTGAAACTAAAATGTCTCAGCATGAGATATCATCCGGAATTTGATGGTTTCAAATCTCTTACCGCACTTTACTTAGATATTGTTGCGGTGTCGGATGGCGATCTGGTGAAAATCATATCTATTTGTCCTCTCCTGGAACTAATACATATATTCGTTCCTTCTTTGGTTAGTTTGGAAATTCCATCTTCTTGTTTTCGACTCAAGCACCTTGAAGTAGAGGGTGGTTTAAAGATAAAGAACATCTCCATTAATGCTCCAAATGTGATTAGCTTCAAATATGGTGGGAAACTGATAAACCTCTCATTTGCCAAACTTGCACAAATAAATCACATTAAGTTCAACTTTAGAGGGGATAGTTGTGAATGGCTTAAATATGTATTCACAAAAATTCCACTGTTTCTTCCTCACTTGGAGTTTATTGAACTATATTGTCATAGTGATATTGAGGTGCGTTGAAGTACTGGTATCATAATTTCTTTATAATTCATTTGTTTCAAGGAATATGAATTTTTAAAGTATTTTTTATATGATTTTTTTATTCTGTTGTTATAGACAGAGTCCTTTCCAGATGACTTTCCTCATTTTACTAACCTCAAGAGATTAAAGTTGAACCAATATACTTCTCCAAGATATGACCTCCTGTGGATTATTCCCCTTTTAAAGGCTTGCCCCATACTGCAAGATCTTCGTCTTGAAGTAAGTAAAAATCATTGAGAATGTTAGGTGCGCAATGTATTAATGACATCTTGAATTAATTCATGATTTAATATTGACTCCAAATCCCAACATGTTAATCATATATATTTTATTTCTTGATATCCTTATATATGATCTAATATCAATCTCTTTTCATTGTTGCAGTTTAGTCCCAAAGACTATTATTCAATCTATACCGGGGAGGTAGCAAAGCTTCAGCCGAGTTGTCATCTTAAGTATTTGAAGGTGATTGAAATTAGCGGTTTCACTGGTTTTTGGAGCCAGATCGATCTCGCCTCACGTTTGCTAAAGAATGCTAGTGTCTTAGACATTATGACCATAAACCACCGCGCTGAATTTGAAAGAGATGGAAAATATGAGATAATTGATTGTTATGACAATGTAAAACACTGGCGCCGGAGGATCAATAGGTTCATCTCCAAGAAAGTACCTATGGGTACTAAATTAGTGGTTCTATGAATGTTTTTTTTTTTTAGTTAATGTTATTATGATTTGCTCCTGTTTGATTCTGTAATTTGTGATTAGACTTGTGATTCGTTTTTTACTATTGTTATGGTATATCAAGATGTTCTTAAAGAATAACCTCTTGGTTTGTTCACTATCAAAAGGAGGAGTTGGATTAATGTTTTATTAAACAGTGACATTGCTATTTAAAAGCATTAAAATGATTATAGGTTTAAACACTTTTGTGTGAAGTATGTAGTCATAAACTATACTTTATGTTAAATGTGGTAGAAAAAATTATGCAATTGTTTTTCAAAGCAGATTTTCATAAAGCTTTTGATAGTGTTAACAGCAGTATTTGTTCCATATGTTGCTAGTCATAAGCCATATATACTTTATGTTAAATATGGTAGAAAGAATCATGCAATTGTGTGTCAAAGCAAATATTCATAAAGCTTTTGATAATGCAACAGGCAGTATTTGTTCCAGGTGATGCTACTCATAAACCATACTTTATGTTAAATATGGTAGAAAGAATTATGCAATTGTGTGTCAAAGCAGATTTTCGTAAAGCTTTTGATAGTGTTAACAGACAGTATTTGTTCCAGGTGATGCAACTTATGGAATTCTAATGCAATATGGATAAATTGGATTTGGGGTTGTTTTGAACAACCTATGTTCTCAGTATTGGTTAAAGGATCATTAAGTAGCTATTTTTCAGGATGCTCTAGCTTAAAACAAGGGGATCACTTATCCCCATATTTTTTTTTGCATAGTAATGGAAGGTCAGAAAATTCAAAATCAGGTCTATTGAGAAATCTTACTCCCTGCCATCTACTTTTTGCAGATCATCTGCTATTATTTTGTGATGGCAGAGAGAAAAGTGTGTTTACATTGAAAGGCATTTTAGACAGATTCTCTGTTCTATAAAGGATAACCATCAGTTGGACTAAAAATAGGTTATATTTGTGGGAAGCAAAAACAGGATATCTGATTTGTTGAAAAAAGGATAACTGTCTGTCAACTACTTGGGTTTGCCACTTTAAAATATATATTAACAAAGGAGCATTGCATCCCCCTTGTTCAGAAAATTCAAAAAAGAATCTCTGAAGTTAAAACTCCTATCCTTCGTAGGAAGAGCTTAACTTATAAAGTCAGGTCCGGTGCCTTCTACATCCTTTAAACCGTTTTCCACTATATTGAACACATTTACAAAAAAATTGTGGTCTGGGACTGACTTAAAGAAAACGGTACATGCAGTTATTTGGGCTGAAATTTGTGCTCCTAAAGATGAGGGTGGATTGGGAATTAGAAGGCTATATCTGATTGGAACAAGCATATGTTTGCTGCTGCTACTTCTAATTTGTGGGTTCAGTGAGTCAAAGACAACTATCTTAAAGGGAAATCTGTATGGCGCGTAACGTGAAAAAGTAATTCATGGTCTTGGAGGAAGTTAATGAAAACTAATTTTTCTATTTTAGCACTTCAACAGATGTTCTGTTGGTTCTGGGAACTTGATTTTCCTATGGCTTGAGTGGTGTATTCCAAATGGGAGACCAAGATATACAGAACAATAGATACTCACATTTGTAATAAGGACAAGAAGTTCAGATGGCCAGTGCTCTTTAAAACATGCATTTAATGCTGTATGAATAAAAACCTTAGGTGCTCAATGGATCCTGCTCAATCAAATATGCATGGTACTGAAGGCAAATGTATCATTGTATCATTGCATCAACTGGTTTGTGGGCAAATGTATTGTTACAAAATCAACGGGTTTTCAACAAGATGTATGCTCATCAAAAGACAAACTAGTGCAATTTGAAGAGTTCATAACAAGTTTGTATCACAATGAAGTCCATCTTTTCCTAATGGAGGAACTAGTTCATCATAGAGATGATGTGGTTCAACTCCCTTCGGATTCTGTAGAGTCCAGTCATCTTTTCCAATATTTCTGTGTGATGTCGTACAACTTCTCGCACACGTTGCTTCGTTTTTCGAGTATCTCCCTTCACCAGATACCTCCTGAAGGAACGAAAACCAATAGAGAATCATTAATTAAATTTACAAAATGTATTACTAAATAGGCTAATTTAAGCTTATGCATCCCTTGTTTGTCTATACACACCTAAATAGACAGAACAGAATATTCAAGTCTTAGTACTTACTCAGCAGGATTCAGCTTCTTCTTCTCTTTGGCTGACGGTTGATACTTGGGGATTACTTCTCGCTCCCTAGTAATGGCACGCTCTGAATTATATGCACGAACTAACTTGGGCTGTAAAGCAGTTATTTCATCATTAACTCGAATCATGGCTCTCATGTAATCCACTCTGGTAGCCGAGCCCATTGCAAGTTGATGATTACTGCTTCTTGCTTCCTCCTCTATCAAAATTCTTGTTCTTCCATCTACAAAACTAGGTATATCAACTTGAACGCTTGCTGAAAGGATCCCAGGCTACAAAAATCTCAGCCATCACCCTGCAAATATATATAAGCATGGAAATTCATAAAACACAATATAAGAACGCATGTAAGTAAATACTTCATATTTCTTAAAAAAATGTTCTTCACTAACTAAGTATATACTTCAAAAAATCAAACATGCGTGACAGCTGCAAATGGGGTTACAAACGGGCTTAAGAAAATCAATTTGCTGACATCCCGCAGGAGATTTTGTCACAGAAAATTATTGAGGATATGGTAGCTGATCTTATAAAGCCTTTCTCAGAACAAGAGATAGAGTTGGTGATTCGTAGCTTGCCAAGAAATAAAGCACTGAGACCGATGGATATCCAGGTGAGTTCTATTAGAGGTTCTGGTCTCTTCTCAAAAAAGATATTTGTCAGGCTATATGAATTATTTTCATCAAACCAGTGAGATGCCTGTGGCCTGGGGCTCTACCCATATTGTGCTCATCCCGACGGTGGCAAACCCAAAGACATTTAAAGATTATGAACCAATTAGTGTTTGTGATACAAAGTATAAAATTTTGTCAAAGTTACTGGCGAATTGACTAAAAAAAGTCCTTCCTAATTTGGTGGGGGTAGAACAAGGGGCCTTTGTTCCTCATCGTTCAATACATGCAAATCTCCTGCTTGTATAAGATATAATGCATTCTTTGCAGGTTCAAAAAGGCCGTCATGCACTAATTACTGCTAAGATAGACCTTGCGGCCACATATGATTCAGTGGAATGGGTTGCTCTAATCCAGACTATGGAGCTATATGGTTTCCTGGAGTTGTGGATACATTGGATTAAATGTTGTATCTCCAAATTCCGTATGGCCGTTCTAATAAATGGTACACCCACAGAGTGGTTTAATATTGGAAGAGGTTTGAGACAGGGGGACCCTCTTTCTCCCTATCTATTTGTGCTTGTAGCGAAAATCATCTCTGGGATGTTAAAAAGAGCACAGTGAGAAGGCCGTTTATATGGGTATCAGCCAGACATTCAGCTTACTGGACAACTACTTCCGCCACGCATGTCATGTATGCTGATGATTTGCTTGTTGTTAGTTTGGCCACACCTTCACAATGTAAGGTGATCAGACAAGTTTTGGAGGATTGTAAGGGATTGACTGGACTAAAAGTGAACTGGAGAAGGAGTTCTCTCAAATTTCTCCATCAATTCCTCCCCGTTTTACTAGATGGATGATCAGAATCCTTCAGGTTAACACTGCTTATACGTCTTGGAAATATTTGGGACTTCTAATTGGTGGACTGAACTTGACGAGGCAGAGACGTTTAGCTGTGCAGGAAGTAGTGTTCAGGAAACTTCAAGATTGGAAGGGAAGATTACTTTCAATGGCTGGAAGATGTGTCTTAATCTAAGCTGTGCTTAATGCTCTTCCACAACACTTTATGTTATCTACAGCAATGCCAATTTCAGCAACCATGGACATGGAAAGGGCTGCTGGATCATTTTTGTGGAATGGAGTTACGACTCATTTGAAAATCCACACATATTAGTTGGGAAGTGATCACCCGTTCGAAGCTGGAAGGTGGTTTGGGCCTACGACGGATGCCCCTCTTGCTAGGGGTGGTGGGTTTCAGATTTTTTGTTAACTCATCTGCTATTTCCCAATTCTTCGCCTTAAAGTATAAATGGAATGGCGACCCATGGGAGATTGGGGACATTCATCAAACTTCACAGGTGTGGAAGGCAGTATCCCGTGGTATAAGAACCATACGGCCATATCTTCTGAAGATTCCTGGCCAGTTGTCTGATATTGATTTTTTAAGGGATCCTTGGTTCACTCCAATCCCTTTCTCTAGATTTCCAACTTTCATCAACTGGGCTTGCCTGGATTTCAGGTTATCAGATATGGTTGATAATTCAAGATGGCGGGTAGATAATCTCAGATTGCTTTTACCGGAATTCTGGGTGGAATCGATAGTTAAATCTAGCCCTCCTAAATGCACTAATTCTGGCAAAACATTTTGGTGTTGGGTTGGCTCTTCCTCTGAAGCACCTCGAGTGAGGGACATCTATAATGCGATTCAGCCGGGCCTTCCAAATACTCATACTAGAGCTTGGAAAGAGGTATGGTCTTTGCCTTCTTCCCTAAAGTGAAAATGTTTATTTGGAAATTATGTTGGGATAGGCTATCTACCAAGGAGTATTTAGCTTCAATTGGTGTGTATATGGATAACAGATGTGCCTTTTGTCTTGCACATGTAGAGTCCTCATCACACCTTTTCTTTCAATGTCATTTTGGGGCTGATTGTTGGAAGATGATTCCTACTAGACTACAGCCACCACATAAAATTTGGGAGGCTAGCAACTGGCTTGAGGTATTTTCTGGTGAGTTTTGGAAAACAACCAAACATTCCATTAGCCGTAAAATAATGATGGCATTTATGTTATGGCACATATGGAAAAGTAGAAATGAGTGGATTTTCAAAAACATATCCCCTCAGCCCCATTTAGTGGCTTCAAGAGCCCTGGTACATGTTAGAGAATGTATGTCTGTAATGGTTAAGGAAGATGGGGAATTGAGGGCGATGGAGAACTTGAAACCACAGCTTCAATGGTTAGAATGTATTAGAAAAATGCAACTAAAATATGTAATTGAAACAGAGGTGTTACTTTTAACAGATGGAAGTGCAAACATGCAGAAATGGGGGGCTGGAGCTGCGTTTATAGTTGTCAGTCCTTTTAAAATGCTTGGCGCAGGATATGAGGGGTGGCCTTGGGCCTCTTTTCTTAAGGATGGAAGCAGTTGTGATTTAGATGGGATTACAATTTGCCTATACTGCTGGATATGGTAATATTCGAGTTTGCTCGGACTGTCTACCTATTTTGCAGCTTCTACAGACAGGATATATTCAGAGGGGTAAAAAGTTTGTAAAGACGATCCAGTCCGTTGTTGTGTTACTAATAGAGGAACTCAGATCATTGTAATGATGATCCAGTTCAACTCCCTTCGGATACTCAGCAAATTAGTCACTGCTCTGTTTTTTGCAGATGATCTGCTATTATTTTGTGATGCCAGTGGGAAAAGTCTGTTTACATTGAAAGGCCTTTTAGACCGATTCTGGTTAACTATCAGATGGACTAAAAGTAGGTTATATTGGTGGGAAGCAAAAACAGGATAAATTTGTTGAAAAACAGGATAACTGCTCTTTCTTATAGTACCAGATTAACAAAAGAGCATCGCATCCCCCTTATTCAGAAAATTCAAAAAAGAATTTCTAGATGAAATTTAAAACTCCTATCCTTCGTAGGAAGAGCAAAGCTTATAAAGTCGGTTCCGGTGACCTCTACATCCCTTAAAACAGTTTTCCACTATATTGAACAAGTTTTTACAAAATATTTTGTGGTCTGGGGCTGACTTAAAGAAAACAGTCCATGCAGTTAATTGGGCTGAAATTGGTGCTCATAAAGAAGTGGGTGGATTGGGGAATTAGAAGGCTATATTTTATTGGAACAAAGTTGGTCAGGGAGGAAAAGTAATTCATGGGCTCGGAGGAATTTATGAAAACTAATTTTGCTAATTAAGCACTTCAACAGATGTTCTGTTGATTCTGGGAACTTGATTTTGCTAAAGAAACTACTGAAATCCATCACAGATGATATGAGAACATATATGGAGGCATTCAAAGCCTTATCCCGGTCTCACATTCAAGAAAAGCATAAAAACCCATTCAAGAAATTGATTTGGAAACCCTTGCGAAACCAGATTCAAGAAACACCAAAAGCATAACAATAAATCCAAATTGCAAAAATTTTAAAAGCTTCATATACTTACATCGATCCAAAATACAAACAAAAGAAAAGTTTCATATGCGCAATGATCACAACATATGGAAAAGATCAATCTGTTTAATCTGACTTACTTTGATCTGAGTATGAAGAACTCTTCCAAGATATTGAATCCTGATTTACAGATCGCATTCACTACTGCTGCAATCAAGACAGAAGAACCAAGGTTTGTATTGCTGTAAACAACAATCAAATATAAAGAAACACCAAAAAAACCCAACCCATGAAAAGACAAAACAACAATTCATACTTACTTTGACCAGTTTCAAAAAGCACTCGCAAGATTTTGGGACCCAATCTGGCTTGCACTGATCACCTGCAACAAAAACATTACAATGCATTAAAGAATTAGAATCGAAAACCATTTTTTAGGTTCTTGTGAAACCCATTCTCTCTCTCTCTCTCTCTCTCTCTGCAAAATTTACCTGAAACTTGTGTTCGCGCCTTCTGAAAGAACTACTGTTCTGTTCTGAGCGGAAATTTATATTTGAAAACACAGAACGGTCAGTTGATATTGTTGGTTGGGCCGGGTTAATCGGGCCGGGTATTCTCAGCCCGAGCAGCTGAGGAAAATGACGCTTGCAACTTAGGCGGGTTAGGTTGGGTCGGGTTAAAACTTTCTTCAAACCCGACCCAGTAATTGACCCGAACCCAACCTTGAATCCGCGGGTTCAGGTTGGGTCGGGTTATGCCCGGTTCGGGCTCGAATTTAATATAAATACTAAGCATTGAATAATAATAATAATAATTAATTAAGAGAGTGTTAAAATCTGTTTCTTTCAATTTTTTTTTCATTTTTATTAAAAAAAAAATTTCAAAAAACGTATCATTCATCAATCAAATGGTCTTTCAAATCTGATCATCAAATATAAAAAACGTTTCTCCATAATTTAAAATTTCAAATCCCCAAATGGGTCTCCATTTTTTATCAACTAAAAATTTCAAAATCAGAACTTCAAATCAAGAAACCACGAAAAATGAAATGCCTAAGTTGGGTCTTGAAACCAAAAATTAAAAATAATATAAAATAAAACTTCCAAAACCAGAAATTGAAGTGGAAGTGGAGTGAGAGTAAGAGAGAGAGAGAGAGAGTTGAAGAAGTGATGGAGCAGCTGATGATCCCCCTTTTTTTCTTTTTCTTTTTTTCTTGGGTCTCTATTTGTGACGGCGAAGAAGAAGAGGGAGGAAGAGAAAGACATAGGTTTAAATAGAAATGGGTGGCTGTGATTTTATGGTTTTAACAATACACGGTGAGGATGAAAGAGTGCTAACTGCCAAGTATGGGTGCCTGAACCCGACCCGAATTGGGTTTAGGTTATCTCAAGTTTGTGTTGGGTTGAGCCTGATAGAAAAATCCAACCCAATCCCGCCCGCAATTCAAGTTGGGTCCGGTTCATCCTACTCAATAAGGTGCAACTTGAACGGGTTGAATCTGATCTAATCCTAAATTTGGGTGAGTTTAAATTGGGGTTCAATCCAACTTAACTCGAACCTGAACAAAACCCTCTGGGTTGAGCTTCTTAAACCCAAGGATAAGGTTGGGTTGAGTTTGAGTTGGAATTCTCCAACCTTGGGTTGGGTTTGAGTTGAGTTTCAACCGGACCCAACCCGCTGGAGTTCTACTTCCCAAGTTGCACCCCTAGTGTCCAACCTGTAGACTTGGCCTATCAACGGGTCGGGTTCAGGTCGGGGTGGACCCAGACCCAGACCCGATCAGGGGCTTGGGTCCACCGGACCAGGGACCGGATCCAATAGACCCGGGTCATCCCCTCTCCTCTCCACCGTCCGATCAAACATCCCTCTCTTCCCAATTTTAGATGTATTTATTTTTATTTTTCTAATATTTCAAATAATTATTTGAATCGAGATTTTCAAAACAATTTCAGATACTTAATTTAAATACTTGTCGGATGTCAAATACAAATATTTTTTTGAATATGGATATGGATATAGGCCTATCTGATCTATATCCGCTCCATTGACAGACTTAGTCTATAGGGCCGGATCGAGGTAGACCCAAACCCGTCCCATTTTGAGGGTTGGGTCCTCACTCCTTCGGGTTGGGTCCATATTATATTGGGTATCAGATTCTTCAGGTACGGTATTTTCATCGACCCGCGATCCATTGACAGGCATACTTGTAGCCATCTGCGATCCACATACATACATACATATATACATATATATATGTGTGTGAGTAATGATAAGATGCATCCACGCTTCCAATTACCTTAGGTGCAGTCTAAATTTGGACTGCTCGATCGCATCTAGACAGTCCAAACTTATTTTTTTTATTTATTTTAAGTCGTGAACGATGTGGACTGTCTGATCGATCTGGATGGTCCAGATCGTTCAAAGCCTTAGATGGTGGGTTTAAAAATACTCCATCGTCTCTTTACTCCCTCGTAAAAAAAAAAAAAAAAAAAAAAAAAAAAAAAAAAAAAAAACCCTCTCTTTGGACCTCCCACAGTAGCCCCTCAAAAAACCCACCACTTCTCCTGCCACCGCACCTCCAACTCCGACAACACCATGGTTTCGGCGTCGTCTCCCAATTTGGTTAACTCTAACTGAAAACACAGTATACAAAAAAAAAAAAAAACCTACAATTTGTTAAAAATGCAAAAAATCCTTTGTAAGTGACTATTTTACCCCTCTGAATAGATTACAAAACCCCATCCAAAGAGGTAAAATCCTCATTTATAGAGGATTTTTTGTATTTTTAACACAATGTAAGAGTTTTTTGGTATTTTGTGTTTTCAGCTAGAGTTAATCAAACAGAATGTTCGCATAATATTCCTCATCTGTCAATGGAAATGTAACTCAGGGGGCTATTTGTATTTACATATGTGTTTTCGGAGGGTTATGGATTTTGGGTAGTTATATGGAGCTTTCCCTTATATAAATTGAGGTTATATGGGGGGTTATATGGATTTTTCCCTTATATAAATTGAGGTGGTGAACCGGTGATTCACTGATTTTGATATTTCTCTTTATATTGTGTTATTTCCATGGTTATAAAAAAAAAAATCCTTTGATTTGATCCTTTTTTTTGTTTCTTATAATGTGGAATATCTTGAAATGGATTAAGAATGATAACAATTCGATAAAATAAAGGTAATTAGGTCATTTTAGTGATAAATTGTGAATTAAGATTCTTCTGGATTTTTTTGGGTAAATTATTTTAAAAGGGCTGCTTTGAGTATTTTGGATATTAAAGAGAATTTTTTAGGCATTTTTCAATTAAAAATTGTAAAAACTAAAAAATATTAATAACCGGTAAGAAAAAAAAGTAACAAACAATAGGAACAAACGTTAAAAAAATGTTAAGTCTTGGATTGTCGAATCCAACAAAAAAAAAAAACTCAAACAAAATATATTGATTTTTAACCAGGCTAAAAAATAATAAAGCAATAATTCCTTGTCCCAAACTTCCCAGACATTACCTATTATACCCTCTAATTGATGACGATCTCTAAACAAGAAAAACGGTTTAATTTATTCCTAGGATTATGGAGATTTTGTTAATTACTGTATTTCTTATTCCTTGCATCTTGTAAAATCATTAATCCCTATTTTATGTGGTAACAATAACCTAATAATTTACGATGAACATATTCGTAGCAGTCCCAAAATTTTAATCCCGAGAAGTTTAAAAAACTAATTTGTTCTTTATCGAGTTGGATCTCCAAAAATGTCTTCCAGATTAGGTTTGTCAATTGTTTTTTTTTTATCATTTTTTGATCTAATTGAATGAAAATCACATCGAATTTGAAAATAATTTTTTGATAATCAGATTTTTAATCTATGTTACATGTTTCAATTCAGAAAATGAATTTTTTTTTATGTTTTGATCACTATTTCACACTTTTTTTATATTTGTTTCGTTATAATTTTATAAATGTAACTTTTGATATTGTTACATTTAATTGTTAATGATCTCGAACTCAGATACTCATTTATACAATTTTGTTACATTCGTAAATATAACACTCTGAAATGTAACATTATCTTATGTTGTACATTTCTTTTAACAATGTAAATAGAAATGACGTATAAATGTAACAGTGAAATACATATTTTGCAGGGGATTCTGAAACATTTTCTTTGGAAGGGAGTACACTAGAAATTGAAATAGATGATTTCAAAGAGTAAATGTAACTGTTTGACATTTAGGTAAATGTAATTGTTTGTTCCATCTATGTAAATGTATCAGTTTTTATATAAATGTAATAAATTGTTGTGAGAGATGTAAACAATATTTAATAAATGTATGTGTAACTATCAATATAAAATGTAACTGTTTCATATGTTAACTATATGTGTTTTTTATTTAAATTTGAATACAATAAATACCTAGAGAAAATTGGCCGTTTGAAGGATTTTGATGAAAACAATTTCGGTAATTTTTGGTGTAATCTAGGTTCAATTATAATTTAGGTAATGATTTCAAAATTCAAAATTTGAAATAGATAAATGGATTTTAAGATTCACATGAAAGAGTCGTAACCGAATAGAAAAAATGGGGAGATTTAGGTTAATGAGATAAATTTTTAATGAAGGGCAAATTTATATTTTGCCTACTGACCCAAAAAATAAAAGAGGGAAAAATCCATATAACCCCTTGTAAACTGCCCGAAATACATATAACGCCCTGACTTTTCCTAAAATTTATATAACCCCCGAAAACACCTATGTTTTCTACATTTTTAACAAATTATAGGGGTTTTTGGTATATTGTATTTTCACCAAGGGTTAACCAAATAGAATATACTCTTTACAAACAATAATGATTGTCAGGCCCTATCTTATAGGCCCCATTGTAAGCTCCATGAGGTGGCATAGAGCAAATACCTAATATACCATCTCTTTCATTTTCCATAACTTCTCCCCGTAATCAAGGAGTTTGTTATATTCTCCACATTTAGAACCGACTAGTGGAGTCATAATTCTCTTTTTTTTTTTTTTTTTGTTATAAAAGAAGAATTACCAACATATCGAAATTTTTTTTTGGAAGATTCATCAACCACCACTTATTTGATTTCAACAATTTTGGTTATCGATTCAATATTTGTTGATTCAGACGTGTCTTTTATTTGTTTAGTTATGCAATTGAGAATGAAAATTCTATTTTTAAGGTTTTGGAAGGCACATAAGCATTATTTTTTTTTCGATTTGGATCTCACCTTAATGCTCTCGGATCATGTTTGACATTATTGGATTTGTAATCTGATTGTATTTTGCTTTTTGTTTTAAATGTTTAAACACTAATTTTTTTCATGTATTGAATGTCATTTTTTACAGTTTTATTTGTTTTTGTCTTAATATCTAAATATAACACTCGATACTGTTATATTTTATATATGGGTAGTTTGTTTGATGCTATTGCTACATTGTTGACAATGTAACAGTCAAACACATTTATACATTATTATTTGTTACATTGTTGCACATTTTTAGTCATAAGATTATCAGATTAAAAGTTACTGTTACATTTATACAACACAATTACACAATCATAAGACTGTTACATTCACATTTATGCAACACTGTTACATTATGTAACAGTTATAATCACATAAATGTAACAAAATCAAAACAACTAATTGTTATATCCATTATTAAAGTTCATAAATGTTTCAACTCATATACTGTTTTTTGTTACATTTATATATAAATGTAACAAATTGAAACATTTACCAGCACATCTTACATTGGTTTCACAAATTTAAAAATAAATCATCTCTTTAATTGTTTGTTACATATTGAAGGAAAAAACTAAAAATGTCAAATTCTTGTGTATCATGCAATAAAAAAAAAACTAAAACACCTGAGACATCATGTCTTTCATATAACAAAATGTAACAGAGTAGTATAAAACTGTTACATTTCACACAACTTCACGAGAGTTACATTTATTTGAAGAATTCATTAGAAATCTAATTAAAAGTTATATTTCATCAAAAACTTGTTTGACAAAATGCAATCTATATTACTTTGAAATCATAAATCTAAACAAAAAGGATGTGATTAAAGCAAAACACAAAAAAAAAATAAAAAATAAAACATGACAAAACAAAAACAGAAGGTGCTTAATGCTCGCCAGTATTGTTTGAATATGATGTTGAAAAAATTGTAAAGAATCTTCATATTGAAATGGGGGGTATCTGAAGAACAGATTTTGGGTTTGCAAAGGGGGAAATAAAAGGTCTAATCGGATTATTTAAACGAAACGAAAGGGGATTTTCAACTAAACGATTGAGGATTTTATGACCTAGATTTCATTTGTTGTTTTGATTTTGAATGTTGAGTTTGGCTGGCCGAAAGTGACGGGGATGGGATGTTGATGGACGAAAAACCGGGGTTTTTAAGTGGGGGTATTTTTTGTTTTTTCTTTTTTACCCATTTTTAAAAGTCAAAAAGCCAACCAATAAGGTAATAAGGTAATGACACCTCATAGGGCTTGTGAGTGGGACGGATAACTTGGGGCCTGGGTATCATTACTCATTCACAAAATGCAGTTAATCATTTTTCACCGAAGTTTAAGTTAGGGGGTTATTTCGATTTATATAGGTATTTTCAGGGAGTTATATGGACTTTAGGAATAGTCAGGGGGTTATATGGATTTCAGGCAGTTTAAGGGCGTTATTTGGATTTTCCCCTAAAAAATTAACCCCAAGCCCCAATTTGTTTTCCTTACGTACTCCTAGAAAATCTTATTTTACAAAATACCCCTGATAAATTATTTTCAAAAAGTCAATAATATCCCTTAACGGGGTTTAAATTGTGCAAGAAAACCCTTGTGAAGGGTGTTACAGCAAAACGTAAAAAAAAATATTTTGCAAAATACCCCTCAAAAGGACTTTAAACCCTTTTTAGTTTTCAGGGGTATTACTGGAAATAGAGTTTTGAGGGGGTCATTTGGATAATATAGGTTTTTCTGAAGGGTATATATGCAAAAATAAAAAAACTAACAAAAAAGAAAATCATAACAAACTCTCTCCGCCTCAATAAAAGTCGTCTCCAGTATATATATATATATGCCGTCTCCAGTATATATACCCTCTCAGACACATTATTATCATTGTTTAAACGAGAATATTTTACACTGGAGACGGATTATATCAACGGGGCTAGTTTTTGCAAATATTCGGGTGGCGGGGCTATTTTTCTAAATATTTAATTTTCGGGGGCTAAAACTGCTAATTACCCTTAAAAAAATAATTTCACTCTCTTTCTCAAATCAAATCTGAAGAATTCTAAACACAAAAACTTAAGACATTGAGGTGGTGTAACCCAAAAAGATATTGATGTGGTGTTTGAGGTAGGCATTCTATTTATTGATCTCAATTACATTACAAACTTTTTTGAGAGAAATATCTATTATATTATCATTTGTTAGAATTTGGGTATGGGAATTGAAATTCAAAATCACAATGAATATTTTTTTGTTTAATTCTATAATTTTTAAATTTTTTTTTTGGGTAAGAAAAATAAAAATAAGATGATAGAATCAATTAGTGGGTAGTTAATCCAGACTTTGATAGATTTATACAAATGGTAGATTTTTGTGAACTTTGTAGATTTTACAAACTTTCATAGTAGAATAACGATTAATTTTTTTGTTAACGAGCTATTTAATTCAAGATTTAAAAGTCCATAGACATGTATTTTATATCCATGGTAGCCATGATTGACTAAACCTCAATTGCCAATAAATTATAATGTAACCTGGAAGCTCCAGTGATTCTATAGTCAAGATTTATAGTGAATTTTTTACACGCCTCTAGTAAAAGGCCAATCCCTGTGGGTTAAAAATAAGATGATAGTTTGATTTATGGAAAATGATATGTCTAGGCCTAGTCCACAGTCCACACCGCTTTCATTTTTTTTAAATTATTATACACTAAGATACAATTATTATCCAATGATTTAGAATTATCCTTGACTGATTTTTCAAATCCCAACAATATATATATTTGATTTGGGACTATCAATGATTGATCTCCCACGTCCCAACAATATATATATTTTATTATGGACCATCGATGATTCCCAAAATCCTAACATATCTATTAGATATTGAATTATATTCTCAAATCCCAACAGTATATGTTAAATTTGGAAACATCATTAATGAATTCCATAAAATCCCTAGCAAAATATGTATATTTAATAAGGGATAATCAATGACTGACTATGCAAATTCCTAAATATACATATATTTGGTAACATAAATCAAGGATCTCTCCCCACGCTCAAAGAGAGATCCATCATTGATTCTAGGACACCCACCAAAATACTATAAATAGAAAACCAATTCTCCCTATTGAGACATATAGATTTTTCCACTAGATCCCTGGTACAACATCGGCTATTAGAAGTACGTTCAATTGATTCCATATCGACGAACCTCGAAAAAAGGGTTGAAGGTTGAAACGAACATATATCGAGGAATTTATACTGACAAATCTTGTTTGTCGATAGCCTCGGACCAATTAATCGAATATTGATTAATACGTAATTGATCAAACACTACTTGAAAACGGTTCTTCTGTTCAGAAACGAAATGTTCCAAATGTTCCTGGAAATTCTTACTCCCGTTGGACCATTTGTATCTATATGCATTAGGATCCCGATTCATGGATCATTTGGAATACGGTTTGGATTATTATGCTTTTACTTAAAGTCAAAAGGTTATAAAAATATTTCAAATGCTCAAAATTTTAAATAATTATTCAACATTCAATTATAAATGTTGGGTTGGATCATGGGTGTTGGGTTGGATCATAAATAAAAAAATTACATAATATTTATTTGAGTCAATCAGATTCAACGGATTCATAGGATCGGGTCTGGGTGGACCCAGACCCAACTCGTTTTAATTATCGAATCCTTTGGATCGAGTATTTACGCATATTATCGAGTAGAGTCCGGGTCGGGTCCGAGTCGACCAGTTGACAGACCTAGTCCCAGGGTCCACTAATCTACACAAAGCCCAATCATTAAATTAACTTAAACAACTTTGTTTTGTTTAATATTTTCATTTGCCCAAGGTGTTCGTAGATTTTTTTTTTCTTTTTCTTTTGCTAGGTAAGTCAAAGCATTTTATAGATTCTAAAATTAAAGAACAAGAGGGTAAGGGCCCATATGTCCCTTAATAAAGGCCTAAAAAGTAGGATAAGCTGCTGTAGAAATTTGGAATCTTTTTTTTTCTGTTTTTCTTGGGATTTATCCCTATTTCATAAAATGTTAAATGATTTTTTATTTATTTTTGTTTTCAGTTATTCTCGCCGTATGACGTGAGAAATCAACCCAGAATTAGAAAGAATACAGTAGAATAGTAAAAAAAATTATTTGTTTTGACATAATAAACCCCGATAATTATGTTTGGATAAGCTAAAATAACTATTCTAAAAAAATATTGAAATTGCTTATTAAGCCTTATCTATGCCAATGAATAAAAATACCCTTCTTTGTCACTTTAAAAAAATTATCTCACCTAACAGTCTCACACTGATTTCAAAAGCTGTCACATCTATCAAATCAATCATACATTTCTCACACTTCCCAAGAGTATAGTTGTCATTTAAAAAGTCATAAACTCTTATTCATCCCTTATCACCTATTTATCATCACTTTATCTAAGATGAACAAAAAAAAAAAAAAATCATTTTTACGTTTTCCAATGAGAATAACAGAAAATGCAACCAAACAAAAAATTGATTATTCAGTCTGAATTGTTATCTATCATAATATAGCTATCAAGAGCGAATAACCCAATATCACATCACATACGAGAGGGTTGAAAAACATTATAATAAAGGTTGGAGTGTTTGATTGATGAAGAATAAAATATGAATAAGGTGTAAAAAGTTAATTTGACATGTGAATCCTATTAGTATAGAAGAGGTGATGACAGATGATTTGGAATGGACAAAAAAAAAAAAAAAAAAACTATAGAACCCACTTATGATTGTTGTTAAAATATATTAATTCCATGCGTAAAAAGGGGTTATTATACCTCTTTATTCTTTGTCATTCCGGCATCTAAATACCACTTTATTCCTTTCACCCAAACACTTTTTTTTCCCTATTCCATACCTATTCTTACTTATTCTCCTCCCATCACTCCACCCAAATAGCCCCTATTAAGTTTTGGGATATACCACCTGACATGAATATTTATCCAAGCAAAAAACATGAGTATAAATCAGTATTTTATAAACCAGTAATTCTCATATCAAAGAAGATCATGGATAACCAAATTGATCCATGTTTCATAATGAAATGATTCATACTGATTTTGCGATAATCCCCGCGATGATCTGGCCAAGCTCTTCTCCATAGTCCTCTTGTACATGATGTCCTGCCTGCACATTTCAACCCCAGCTTATCAATGGTATTGATAATTCATGGCAGATAAAAATTCATCTATGATTGAAACAGATGCAATTCATTTATCTTCAATAAAAGCGCGATAGGCTGTGAGTTTAAAAACCATTCTGTTTATTTATGAGTGACTAAATTATGTCATGAAAACCAAGCATAGACAACAAAATATCTACTGGCCGGGGAGTTTTCAATGGAACAGTCAATGGAACAGTAACTGCTACTTCACATGAAAGCCATTTCATAGGAAGATTATTAGCACACATGAAGCTAAAAGAAGCATTTAAAGTCATGATCTGGGAAAGCATAAAAAACATATTGTACAGTAGAAGAGCATGCATACCATTGGCATCTCCACTAACTTATGGTTTAGACCCTTGCAGAAATCTTCTACACCATCATAGTTCAGCCACCTATCTCGCTGACCCCAACATACCGTTGTGCGAACTTTCCAGGTGTCACTAGCTAATATTTTTCTCATCGCGTCAACATAGGTCTGCAAATTAAGCAATCAGGAAGTAATGAGGATGCCATTAGCATGGCAGGAAAAGCACTGCAATACAACTATAGACCATGAAAGTTCAAGCCACAAAAAACGATGATGCAGTGTTGGATGAAGACATGAGAGCCTTGTCACTGATTCAGAATTCAAGTAATAATTCAGCGAGAGAAATAATTGGCTATCTGGTATATATTCAGGTTAAGTTCTGGGAAAAAAATTAAAGAATAGTTTAGAAAAATAAAAAACACAAAAACAGAAAAATTACTTATGACACGCAAAATCACCAAATTAATCAAATCCATGATCTCTCTTGCTGATGTTATAACATCAAAACATTACACAAACTCCCGAGTTCAAGTTATAGTATTTGAATTCCGTTAAACTCATCAATAAGAGAAACTAAAATCCAACAAAAAAAAAACCTAGACATGCATTTTTTTTCTTTAGTTTTGATTCTGTGCACAAATAAAATACACATTATGCTTTTAATACATGTTCGATTTGTTTAATACGTGAATTTTTTAATAAGAATTTTTGGATAAGACGTGTATTGTTAATGAGATCAGATTTAAACATGAATTAAACTTTTACCGAGAAGTGCAAGCATAATACGTGAATTTACCAATAATTCAGAGCATCAAGTAACAAGGCATATGAGAAACTAAGTATATAAAGAAGGTCCATTACATGAAAGTAGCCCAAATTATAAAATCTGGAATCTTCCATTTTCTATAAACACCTTAAATTGGAATTCCTGTTGAACTTCAAATATGTTGATATAAATTATGCAACATGGCTTGCGCAGGTACAGACTAATAATTTGATATCGAAATGCACAAATGAATTTGAATTAGTGATCTGAAATGGCTAATGTTTAATTGATGAGATATATTTTATGGAATAGAAGAAAAGTTCACCTTTAAGTCCCTCTTCATGGATCTACTTATTGCATTTAAAGCAAAACCAGAGGAACCGGATGTGAGGTATGGTCTTCTATACACCATTGCATCCTCCTCCTTCATGGCATATGGCCCAGAGCTAGTTAGAGCCTTATCACTAGCCCTCAGTGGATCCTGACATATTGAAATTAGTAACATATAGCAGAGTATTAATTATCTAATGTTATTTACCTCACAAAATATTAGAAATTTATTGACTTTCAAGATTTACAAGTATTCAAACCTGGGAGAAAATTTCACCAAGCAAAAAGTTGCTGAACAAAGACAGTGTTGGTGGCAATTTGGAATGATTTTCCATCAGCTTAAATGCGGTAAGAAAAATGTTAAATTCTTTCTTTGAGAATTTGAACAAAATCTGGCTTCTAATTAATTTTGCAATTGCTAACCAAAGAATCAACATAGTTGAACTCAAATTTAGACTTTCAAATGAAACACTATTCACATTCAAGATGATCCTTACCGGTGGATTGATGAGAATAAGATTTTTCAGATTTTCTTGATGGTTGTGAGCATATTTCACAACCACTGGAGCAAAGTATCCCTGAAAATCGTTATGCCAAATTGCCTCAGAATCAGAAATCAGGCACATCACAAAATCAACATGTGATCATCAAATACTTACTAGACTTAAGCAAACATAGAAGCTAAAATGTCAGTCTGAAAAGTTTATTTATCATACAAGATAGCTAATTGACTCCTTAGAATGGTACCCACAATGAGATTTGATTAAAACATGAACCATTAGATGGAATATCCAATAAAATCATATTTGATTACCGTAGATAAAATATCCAAAGTTTGATGGTGAGAAAAAGTTTGCTAGTTTAGACAAACCATAACATATTATTAAGCATAATAGCTTCACATAATAAATACAAATTATTCTGGAAAATTCTGATTTCAGTTTTTAGCAACATGATGGGAACCGTTTAGAAAATAAATTGCTATTTTCAAACATGCCAAAAATAAGAAATACCTGTACAACAAAGGAAAATTTATCGACAACCAGTTCCCCAATAAGAGACTCCAAGGAAGACACATATTCTGTAATTAAACATAAAGGTTTTACATCAGTTAGCCTATGGCTATTAGCCCATTATCAGTAAAGCTGAATGGAATATCTCATCTTTCCCATGGTTATGGCTTCTTATTAGTATACCATCCAAAGTATAGTCAAACCCATATTTTGGTTGAGGCTTGTCTGAAAATCCAAATCCTACAATAACAAAAAACATGCTCCAAAATTAGAATGCCATGTTTCGTCCAGTTTCCTCATGTTAATTAAACTAAAATACTTCAATAATTTATGCACAGAATATAACTTAGATGACTAGAAATAGAAGAATGGGAAAGGTTATGTTTTCCTTTATCACATCTGACTTCAAAAGAATACTATTGCAACCATTATTTATGAAATTGGGTAAAATGCATTTGGACCCCCTGAAGTTTTATAAACCTGCAAAAACACCCCCTAAAGTTAAAAAAAACTGCACTTACACCCCCTGCCATTATATTTTTTTGTTAAGAATAATTTAAATTTATTGTTTTACCCTCAACTCACTAAATATCTACAATAAAATCAATTAATTGATTCTGGATATGTTTTATGAATATTAACTTATATAATAATTAACTCTTCAAATATGTTTGGATGTATTTTTGTGAGAATTAAGCTACACAACAATAAATTAAATGTGAAATCAACCCATAAAAAATAAGTGAAAACACGACAAAGAATTAATTAAAAGGGTAAAATCATACTTTTATCCCATCTTAATGAAAAATCTAACTGCAGGGGGTGTAATTGCATGTTTGCGAACTATAGGGGGTGTTTCTGCAGGTTTAGAAAACTTCAGGTGGTCCAAATGCATTTTACCCTATGAAATTCTATATAACACAACAATAACACTACCTTCAAGTTAAAAAAGAAGCAGCATGTTAATTTTGTTCAAATAATTTAGAGCTGTTTACATTGACATCAGCCATGAAATGGATGTTGTTTTCAAGAAAAAGAAACAAAAATCTAATGTCCAACATATTCAGAGCATCAGGCCAAATAATGGCCTTCGCCCCACCACAAAAGTTTTTTTCGGGAGGGTGGTGGACAGGGTGGAAGAAAAGAGAGGAAGAGTATGAGAGAGAGAGAGAGAGAGAGAGAGAGAGAGCGGTTGGCGGAACGGGTTAGAGGTAAAGAGAGAGCCCGGGAATGGGGAGTGCAGCGTTGATGCCAGGGCAGTGGTTACCCGCTGTCGTCCTCCTCTGCCTACCATTCTTTCTCTCTCTCAACCCCTACTCCACTGCTGCGCTCTCCCAGACACCGCCTCCAACCTCCCCCGATGCCCACCGCCGCCCTCCCTCTCTCTGTCTCCCTCTCCCCCTCCTCCTCCCACTGCCCTCCTCCACCCATCATCAATGCCCCCCCCCCCCCCACTCTCTCTCTCTCATCCTCTTTTTTTCTTTTGTTCTCCTCCCCATCACTAATAGAATAGGATTCTTTTTAAAGGAGTGGGATTGCATCTCAATGGGTGGGTGTAACCGTCCCCTTTAAGAAAACCAAACAAATGATGGAAGAACAAACACCAATCCTTCAATTAAAAGAGAGTAATTTCACCAATCATTTAAATAAGAGACAATGAAAGTTGATCCTCAAACCACAATTACTAAGTCTCTATTATAACATACTTAGTCATCACAAGTTCCTTACTCTGTTATAAAACACATTATTCTTGAATAAGGCTTTCTATACATTTGAAAAGAAAAAAAATATCAGCAGGCCTTTGTCATACATGAAATCATCTTCAATGGATATAGATTCTCCAAAACCTTTATGTATGGATTATGATTAATTATTATTATATCATGAGATTGACTTGATCCACAGAGTGAAAAGGACAACAAATCAGAAGAGTCCAAATCCCACCAAAATTACCATAAAATTTTAATTTGTTTCTGAGATTTCTTATCCCATAAAGGTTCAAATGCATAAATTTCACTTAAATATCAAAATTATTAATATTTTGCATATCAATTAAGATAAAATAACCCTAAGAAAAGTCGTATTTTTTATGTGAATTTATTCAATTCAAATCCCATCCAATTACTTGCTCTACTAGATCTGCTCTGTCATCTCAAAACCATTGACCATATTCTCATCTTTCTCATTAGTGCAGCAAAAGGCACATATCAGAAGCACCTAAAATTATTTCTTACTGTTCTATTCTCTGTTAGAACTACTTGTACATTCCATCCTTACACTCATTTCTGATCTTATCCTTCAAACTTTTCCACACATCCATTTCACCATGCAAATTCAAAAAATATGAAACCATTCTTTGAAAGTGTCAATGTGATTCGAAACACAATTTTCTCCATAAAACAATTTGTTAATCACATAAAACTGCTGCTTATACATGGATGGATTCAGAAAAAAAACCTGTTTATATTACAATACAATATCTTTTACATTTCAATTATAAAACAATGGGAAGTTCAAACGACGAAGGCAATACAAGCCATAATGCAAAATTTAGATTTGTAAGCATGTGTTATGTAATGCATAAGCGATTTTGAAAAAAGAACACCACAAGGAATTATCACAAAAATCAAACATTACTAGTAGTTTGACCACCTGTCGAATAGGTACAAAGAAAGGGGCTTACCTAGCCAATCAAAGGCAATAGCATGATAATTTTTGGAGAGCACAGGAAGGACCTTCCGATAAGAATATGCCTGATAGTGATTTTTTAAATAAATAACAATATTAGGAAGGCATGGGTTGAGTTGTTCATCACTAACAAATGCTACAATAATAATTTATTAGGAAATGACTAAAGATCAACATGTAACTGATATATTATAAACAACTCCATTAAAACAAACCTAATTGAAGGAAAGCCTATTAATCAAGAGTCAAGACACAGTACCGCTGCCAAAACGGAAGATCTCTATGTTAACCATGGTGAGAAATATAAGTTCTATTTGGATGGGAAAATAGGAGTTCTAACATATATGATTTACAGATATAGTTGCACAATGTATTATTCAAAGTGAGGGAAAAGAAAAGCATCATAAATAAAACATAATATTTGCTAATGTGCCCAAAATTATCAGATGACCTAACACGATATGACCAAAATTCCAAACACATAAAAATAAGTAGAGGAAACCGTTTGGCTTGATTGGACTACTTGATAGTTAGTGTGGTTGAGTTCCTCTTATAATGGTGGCATAAATTCTCATAATATAGAAAAGGAAAATTTTAGTAAATGATTATCTCCTACTCAAACAGATTATTTACAAATTATTAAAAGATATTGTGGAACCTACATATCAGATTCTAATGGGTTTCAATGATTAGCCAAAGCATTATACATGTCAATTTTTCCTGATATGGGGAGTCCCAAATTTCAATAAAAAATCTTCCTAATATTCATTAAACTACCATCAATCATAGAACTTCCTCACCTGTGAAGGAAAACCATGAACCAAAATAACTGAATGATTAGCCACGCTTCCAGTCTCAACACAAAACCATCTATTTAAAAAAAAAAGTAGAAAAAGAGGTTTGCAGGTGTGAATGCTGGAAAAATATAACTTTCACTGTAATGAATGACAATACAGTACCAGGAATCCAGGCGTGAAAGTTTTCTTAACTCCAAACAGGCAGGTAGGCGGAATAACCCACAGATTGCTGACTTCACCTGAATATGTCAGTTGGAGACTGTGATCCGGCACCCATTGCAAGACCGAAAATTGGATCCCTAGCTTTATATCTACCAAGAACAGGATGAGCTTTTACCTGATTTATAAAAAATGACATTAACACTTGAATCGGGTATTGTTATCAGATATATCTAGTCCAATAAGTTATAAAGATCTATGGAAATGAAGTCACCTGTGGACTACAAAAAATAAACAAATGCATACATAATGCAATACACATAAGTTTATTTTCTACACACTCCATAAGTTGGACCACATGACAGTTTTAAACTAGTATTTTTTTTTCTCAGTCAATATATTTTCAACCCACATCATATTACTCAATCATACTGTTTCAAATAGCCAAGTATCACTGCTTCTTTTTCTTTACATAACAGCATAGCTAATACAGTTAAACTGTCTTGGCACTTCACCAGGATACATGATAAGCATTTTTTTTTCCTTTTTTTCCTCTCTAAATAATTTGTGGAAGAACTTCAACTCTATGAAGAATCAGAAGAATCAAAAACATTTTATATGAAAAGTACATAAATACAACTCTTTTCCAAAAATGACTCGAACTCAAGATACCAATCTTGTACACCAACTCAACACACGACCTGTCATTCTTATGCATCATATTGTCATTCTTCTTTCGCATATGCCCAAGGATTCTCCATCCCCTCCTTAACCCATCCAATCAAGCGTCTCATAAATCATATCAAACCCCATGCCCCAGTTTTAAGTATCAGAACATTCAGATCCCTTTAAACACCAATTTTTCCCCTGATCTATAACTTCAATGAAAGCAGAGATGAATTCAGGTTTATTCTGCAGCTTTTTGTATATCTTATAATGTCCATTATGCATACAAAGTTACTACCATAATTTTGTCAAAGATAAGTAAATTGCATTTACATTATTATTAAGAAAAAGAGGCATTAGAGAATCAATACACATAAAAAAAAAAAAAAAAGCGAAGAAAAGAAGGATTAAAAAATAGGTACTCACTATCTTCCCCTGCTTGAACCATTCATCCGATGGACTTGGCCCGTCCGAATATTTTCCTACCAACAAAATTTTAATAAAATTCGACATCATCAAAGAAAAACGAAATCAAACTCCAACAAAAAAAAAAAAAAAAAAATTGGAGTTTTAAGACCCAAACCTCCGCTGAACGAAAACCCATCTCCGATCGAAACAGGAGCATCTATCAAATATTCCTAATCCCCCAATGATAATAATCATAAAAAAAACCATTTCAACAAAAACCAAAACATCACCCACAAATAAAAGATTGCATTGATGGAAAACAAGATCACCTCGTCTCCATCAGGACCCGACTGGCATCTGAAACCCTGATACCCCCTCCTATCAGAAGCCGGGAGAGCCGACGTTCTAAGTTTCCGAGGCAACAAGGAAGCCATTGGAGGGGGTGCGAATTGCAGTGCCATGAGAGCTTCGGTGGTCTCTGAGATTCGCGAGGAAGGGGGGCTTGTGGAAATGATTCTCAGATAGGGTTAGGGTTTCGCTTTTTTTCTTGTCTTCAAAAAAAAAAAAAAAGAGGAGTTTTTTAGGGTTCTTGATAGGGTTTCAGTGGTTCTCAGTTCAGACAAGTTGTTTCTGGCTTTTTGCATGTATAATCCTCAACAGATCCTTTATTACCATCAGTATTCCTAAAAATATTAAATTTTGCACCCATGCACATCAATATTCAAACAAGTACTTATGTAAAAAAATATAAATGTTTTAAAATTTTACAATAATCCCCTTATTTGGGCGTTTATGGCTTTACGCACAGGTTAAATAATAAGCCTCTCAATTATCAAAAAAAAATCTTTATCCACTCTGATATGAAAAATCAAGAATATCCTTCGAATATCTTAGAGTACGGATATGGATAGCAGTATATCTCTATGAACCAAAAAGATTTGAATCAGAAAATTAATATATGTATCTGAATAATTAAGATAAGATATGGATATTAACGTATCTGATCCGCATCCATTTCGTTATCAGGTTAAAGTTAAACCATTTGGAGGGGTGGGTTTTCTGGGAATAATATTTTATCAGTGATATTTTAATAAAATAAAATTATTTCAAGGGTATATATCAAACAAATTTATTCCTCTCTCAGTCCCGACGTTTTGACTGTTGTTACGTGGGATCTTTTAAATCCTTCAACGGTCAAATCGGATCCACCTTTTGTCAACCGTCTGATCAAGATCTCACGGTTAGGAACGTTTCATTGGTTTTGGATAATGTTGACACTTACTTAGCAACAGAGCTCCTTCTGCGAGAGGAGTGGAACCAATCGATCGCCCACTTCATCTCCCTCTGCGAGACCCACCTCTCCAACCCACAAAGACCCAACCTTTCCAAGCTCAACAAGTCCCTCTGTTTGGCCCTCTCCAACCGTGCCGACGCCAAAACCCAATTGACTGTGATCAAGCTCTGCAGATCAAACCCAACCATCTGAAGACGCTCACCACCAAAGGCAAGATCTTGCTCGGCCTTGCCCGCTACACGGACGCCTCCGAGTGCTTCCGCCGGCCCCAAAACAGTGGGGACATCGTTGTTCGTCACAGAGGCGGTCTCCGTTGGGCGGGCGATGCTGCCCGATCAGGCGGACCAGTCGTGCGAGCTCGCGCAGAATGTGATGTGGAAGGGATTCGTTGAACAGGTGCTCGAGGCGGTGAAGCGATGCGGTCGGACCCTCCGATTGATGTACGCATTGTCAGCCGATGAAGTTCTGGCGACAGAGCTCTTTAGTCCCAATTCAAAGGAGCGAGCTTTTCTTAATGAGAAGCCTGATGTCGGTAGGATCGTGGAGGTTTAGGATGTGAATTCATTGACCAAAGAGGCAATATCGGCGAAGAAGCTTGGGTCGGACGATGGAGGCTGCCTATGTAGATATTGAGCTTGTGATTCACTGGTTTTGATATTTCTCTTTATACTGTGTTATTTCCATGTTCATCAAATAAAAAATCATTTGGTTCCATATATTTTTTCTGTTTGTTATATTGAAATGGATAAAAATGATCAAATTAGATAAAATAAAGCTAATTAGGTCATTTTAGTGATAAAACTGTGAATGAAGATTCTTTTGGGTTTTTTTGGGTAAAATTTAAAAAAGGGGATGCTTTGAGTGTTTTGGATATTAAAGAGAATTTTTGGGTATTTTTCCAATAAAAATTTGACAAAACAAAAAAATATTAATAACTGACTCTCTCTTTTGATCTGTGTTTGGGTAGATTCTGTTTTTGAAAAACTAAAAGTTTTCATATTTAGATTCAAACATATTTTCATCTTTTAGCTTTTTAAACCACCATTTTTTTTTTATACCAAAAAATATTGCAATTAAAAAGTTAATGAAACAACGCAACGTTTTTCAAAAACACAAGTAAAATAATTTCAACATTTCAATCTCATATCAAAACGCAGCATAAGAAACAAAAAAAAAAATAAACAAATCAATCCAAACAAACGTTAAAAAAAATGTTTAAGTCATAACAAACAAACTATTTTAAATAACAAGGCTAAAAAAAAAAGTTAATAAAAATATATTAACCGTAACCATTAAAAAATATTAACAAAAATCGGCTGAGGCCCAAACAAATAGTCATAACAAACAAACTATAACACCCCCCACCCCCAATTTTTTCACCTTATATACCCCTAAGATATCTCATTTTGCAAAAGAACCCTGATTACTTATTTTAAATAATACCCCTCAAAGGGGTTTAAATTGTGCATGAATACCCTTTCAAAGGATGTTACTGCAAAACCTAAAAAAAAAAAATGTGCAAAAATACCCGACTTTATATACCCTTTTTAGTTTTCAGGGGTATTGCTAAAATGGGGCATTTGGATGATATAAGGTTTTCTGAGGGGTATATATAACAAAATAAAAACTAACAAAAAAAAATCTTAACTCTCTCCGCCTCAATATAAGTCTTCCAGAACCGAAAAAATCAACAAAAAAAACTTCTCTCTCTCGAAAATCAAATCTGAAAAACTCTAACACACAAAACTGCCATTGGAGCTCCAGCCTTTAAAGATATTGAGGTGGTATTTCACTCACTTTCATAGTTTTCTCTTATTGGTCTGTTTCAATGTTCATTATATATATATATATTATCTCTCCCTGGCTGAATCATGAGACAAAATCCATTTTTTTTGTCATTTATATTGATTATGTGTAAAACATGTTTTGGGTTTTGTGTTTTTGGTTCTGCAATATGATTAGTCATTCTATTTATTGATCTCAATTTCTATTATATTATCAATTTATAGAATTTGGGTATGGGAATTGAAATTCAAAATCACAATGAATATTTTTTGTTCAATTCTATAATTTTTAAATAATATTTTTGGGTAAGAGAAATAAAAATGAGATGATAGAATCAATTATGAGGTAGTTGATCGAGACTTCTATAGATTTCTACAAATGATGGACTTTTGTAGACTTTGTAGATTTTATTTTATAGATTTTCACAATTAAATAACGCTTGATTTTTTTTGTTAACGAACTATTTAACTCAAGATTTAAAGATCCATGGACATGTATTTTATATCCATGATTGACTAAACCTCAATTGCTAATAAATTATAATGCAATTTGCAAGCTCGAGAAATTCTAAAGTCAAGATTTATAGTGATTTTTTTACACACCTCTAGTAAAGGCCAACCCCTGTGGGTTAAAAATAAGATGATAGTTTGATTTATGGAAAATGATATGTCAAGCCCAGTCCGCAATCCACACCGCTTTTATTTTTTAAAAAAAATTATTATACACTGAGATACAATAGTGTTTTTTTTTCTTTTTTTTTTGAAAAAGTGAAATTTTTTAAACCTTCATACATTATGTTAGCCATATACTACAATAGTGCAATATATTGCGCTATTGTATTGTATGGGGTCGCAGACAGGGCTCCAAAACAGACTAAGGGTCCATTTAGATATGAGTTTAGTTGGATCCTGTGTTTCAAAAGCTAAAAATTTTGAAACTCAGATCCAAACGCATTTTCAACATTTAGCTTTTTAAACCACAATCTTCTTTTTTAGGCTAAAACATTTTGCGGTTGAAAATCTAATAAAACATAGCTTTTCAAAAGCCGAGTTTGAAACATAAGATTTTAAGAATCTTGTAGTTTCAACCTCACATCCAAACGCACCCTAAGTATATCAACCTCACATTCAACGCTATTTGTAATCTTCAATTCTGAATTCCTGTAAATATACCTCTTCAATTAATTTTGAACGAGGAATTTGGAGATAAGTTGATAATAATGTTTATTCGTTTGCAATTTTTTTATTTGTTTAATTGAAATGGTTCTTCTTGTTTTTGTATGGACTCTCATAAAAGGTATAGACTGAGCTTTTGATAACTCATATATTGAATGTTTGATCTTTTGTTTCATTTTTTTTTTTTACTTTTTTTTGTTGATAGCCATTCAGTTGGTGTTGTATACATTTCAAATCTTGATTAGTGTTAGTGAAAGGATAAAAAATTTGAGTTGCTTTTTCTTGAATGTGAGCTCCTTCATCACTTTTTTTTATTTCTCATTCTGTCTGTTTATCATAGAAATATTGGCTTAACATACTCATATGGCTAATTATGATTGGTGAAAGTGCAGGTTTGTGAAATCGAGCTGAGTGTTGTCTTGTGATTGAAATTATGGAGGATAGAATCTCTTCACTACCTGATGGCATACTTCTTAATAATATCCTCTCACTTCTTCCGATGCGAGATGCAGTCAGGACTGCAATTCTGTCAAGCAAATGGAGATATATTGGAAAGTTTATTCCCAACCTTGACTTTGAAGCTAGTAACATATTGGGAGAACGTTTATCTGTAGACAAGAATTCTTTTAAGCTGGGTAAGGATAGAAGAGCAGCATTTTTCTTGGAGCGAAAGCTCGATTTTATGAAAGGGATTGATCAATTCTTAGACCTCCGACCAAGTGGTATTAAAATAGTATCAATGAGAATCCACTTTAGCTTGGATGTCGATGATGCGTTTCATCTCAACCGATGGATTAAATTTGCATTTTCTTCTGGCATTGAAAAGCTTGATGTTATCTTGTTTGAATATCTTTTCATTGATATTGAAAAATATTACATTTTCCCCTTTGACTTCCTGTCTCATGTGAAAGCAACGCGTTTATCTTCCTTGAAGAGCTTGAAACTAAAATGTCTCAGCATGAGATATCATCCGGAATTTGATGGTTTCAAATCTCTTACCGCACTTTACTTAGATATTGTTGCGGTGTCGGACGGCGATCTGGTGAAAATCATATCTATTTGTCCTCTCCTGGAACTAATATATATATTTGTTCCTTCTTTGGTTAGTTTGGAAATTCCATCTTCTTGTTTTCGACTCAAGCACCTTGAAGTAGAGGGTGGTTTAAAGATAAAGAACATCTCCATTAATGCTCCAAATGTGATTAGCTTCAAATATGGTGGGAAACTGATAAACTTCTCATTTGCCAAACTTGCACAAATAAAGCACATTAAGTTCAACTTTAGAGGGGATAGTTGTGAATGGCTTAAATATGTATTCACAAAAATTCCACAGTTTCTTCCTCACTTGGAGTTTATTGAACTATATTGTCATAGTGATATTGAGGTGCGTTGAAGTACTGGTATCATAATTTCTTTATAATTCATTTGTTTCAAGGAATATGAATTTTTAAAGTATTTTTTATATGATTTTTTTATTCTGTTGTTATAGACAGAGTCCTTTCCAGATGACTTTCCTCATTTTACTAACCTCAAGAGATTAAAGTTGAACCAATATACTTCTCCAAGATATGACCTCCTGTGGATTATTCCCCTTTTAAAGGCTTGCCCCATACTGCGAGATCTTCGTCTTGAAGTAAGTAAAAATCATTGAGAATGTTAGGTGTGCAATGTATTAATGACATCTTGAATTAATTCATGATTTAATATTGACTCCAAATCCCAGTGAACATGTTAATCATATATATTTTATTTCTTGATATCCTTATATATGATCTAATATCAATCTCTTTTCATTGTTGCAGTTTAGGCCCAAAGACTATAATTCAATCTATACAGGGGAGGTAGCAAAGCTTCTGCCGAGTTGTCATCTTAAGTATTTGAAGGTGATTGAAATTAGCGGTTTCGCTGGTTTTTGGAGCCAGATCGATCTCGCCTCACGTTTGCTAAAGAATGCTAGTGTCTTAGACATTATGACCATAAACCACCGCGCTGAATTTGAAAGAGATGGAAAATATGAGATAGTTGATTGTTATGACAATGTAAAACACTGGCGCCGGAGGATCAATAGGTTCATCTCCAAGAAAGTACCTATGGGTACTAAATTAGTGGTTCTATGAATGTTTTTTTTTTTAGTTAATGTTATTATGACTTGCTCCTGTTTGATTCTGTAATTTGTGATTAGACTTGTGATTCGTTTTTTACTATTGTTATGGTATATCAAGATGTTCTTAAAGAATGACCTCTTGGTTTGTTCACTATCAAAAGGAGGAGTTGGATTAATGTTTTATTAAACAGTGACATTGCTATTTAAAAGCATTAAAATGATTATAGGTTTAAACACTTTTGTGTGAAGTATGTAGTCATAAACCATACTTTATGTTAAATATGGTAGAAAAAATTATGCAATTGTTTTTCAAAGCAGATTTTCGTAAAGCTTTTGATAGTGTTAACAGGAAGTATTTGTTCCATATGTTGCTAGTCATAAGCCATATATACTTTATGTTAAATATGGTAGAAAGAATCATGCAATTGTGTGTCAAAGTAGATATTCATAAAGCTTTTGATAATGCTGACAGGCAGTATTTGTTCCAGGTGATGCTACTCATAAACCATACTTTATGTTAAATATGGTAGAAAGAATTATGCAATTGTGTGTCAAAGCTTTTGATAGTGTTAACAGACAGTATTTGTTCCAGGTGATGCAACTTATGGAATTCTAATGCAATATGGATAAATTGGATTTGGGGTTGTTTTGAACAACCTATGTTCTCAGTATTGGTTAAAGGATCATTAAGTAGCTATTTTTCATGATGCTCTGGCTTAAAACAAGGGGATCACTTATCCCCATATTTTTTTTTGCATAGTGATGGAAGGTCAGAGAATTCAAAATCAGGTCTATTGAGAAATCTTACTCCCTGCCATCTACTTTTTGCAGATGATCTGCTATTATTTTGTGATGACAGAGAGAAAAGTGTGTTTACATTGAAAGGCATTTTAGACAGATTCTCTGTCCTATAAAGGATAACCATTAGTTGGACTAAAAATAGGTTATATTTTTGGGAAGCAAAAACAAGATAATATAAAATACTATAATATTTTATACTATAGTATTAAAAATTTTATATATGATATCTGAAAGAGATAATAAATCTTAAAATCTCAATTTTAATCTCATATATCTCTAATATATAACTTGATTACCCGATTTATATTTAAATTTTAAATATATCAATTATCAAAAAAAATATCTGTATGAACCGAAAAGATTTGAATCCGAAAATTAATATATGTATTCTAAATAATTAGGATAGGATATGGATATTAACATATCCGATCCGCGTCCGTTCTATTGACATGTTAAAGTTAAACCATTTGGAGGGGTTTTATGGAAATAATATTTTATCAGTGATATTTTAATAAAATAAAATTATTTCAAGGGTATACATCAAACAAATTTATCCCTCTCTTATACGTTTTGACTGTTGTTACGTGGGATCTTTTAAATCCTTCAACGGTCAAATCGGATCCACCTTTTGTCAACCGTCTGATCAAGATCTCACGGTTAGGAACGTTTCATTAGCTTTGGATAATGTTGACACTTAGGCTGCTTTTGATTCGACATAATGTTGATTTTAAGTGATGATTTATAAATGCCGATTATATAAGTACTAAAAATTTTATGCAGTTCAAAAAAAAAAAAACTGTTTGATTCAACGAATAGTACAAGCACTTATTCATACAAGTGTGTTTGATTCACCACTTAAAAATAATACTTATTACAAAAATAGTTGAGTCTATTTAATAAGTGCTGAATTCTATTTTAATGTTTAATTGAATACTTAAAAAAATATTTATTTTTTTCTATAAAAAAATTATTTATTTGTTCCATGAAATACATGTACCACTAATTTAGAGAGTGGACAATAAAATTCCACATGAAAGACTATACAGATTAACCAATAATTTACGTCTATTTCAAAAGTGGTGCATGTGCATAGTACATAAACAACATTCGAAAACCTATAAATTACAAACTTCCATGGCATGGGGATTGGGGACTATTGAATATTGAATAAACATAATTTTGTCATAATACAATACATAGAGCTTGTAAATATTAGAGCATTCCCCAATCCAAAAAACAACTCCACCAGACACTGAATATGTTGTTATGTTGAGAAGCCTTTGTGAATCTCCTGCATAGGACTTTCTTGGATTTCAAGCTTGTCCCATGATCTCCATAGGATCGTGTTCCACCCATCTTCATCCAAACAAAGATTCACTACTTGATTAATACAAATCTATGACAATAAAAAATTCAGAGGAACGGAGAACCAAAAAAAAAAAAAAATTAATAAAAATCAAGTCTTTTCAATCATATATCAGATAAGCATTTGATGAAGAAAGTAAACCAACTATTCATGAAGAGGAACAATATTCATTGTTATTTTCATTTGGGGAAATCTATCATCATATTTTACGAAAAAGTAGACTTACCTCAACATAAATCAACATAAAATGAGGAAATAGCCAACCACACGAAGATCTCTAATTGGATTCTAATCATTCTATACATTGTGTAGCATTCAATCTCCTTGAAATTTTATTTTTAACCAAAATAAGGCTTATTGTATAATGAGTAGACTAGTCTCCATTATGAGGTCTTATAATTGCAATGCAAAATCCGGCAATCCCATCTTATTCCCCTTATAAAGATCAATGGTATCAGAAACATACGTTGCTTTATTCTCTTTGATCAGTACATGGAATAGTAGGAAATACATATAAAAATCCAAAATACATTGATAGCAAGCATGATTTAGTTTTAATCAATAGAGTCAAGACTCAAGTCAATCTCTAGCATCCACACAAACAAATCAGATAATTATAACCTAAGCTTGCATCAATTAAAATACCTGAATAGACTGAAAGCCTAAAACCCATTAAAAGTTCCATCAAATAAGAAGGAAAAAAAACAGGGATTTTGATCTAGAACATCCACTGAGTTGTATGATAGTGATGAACACAATTGAAATCTTATGATTTAAACAATCTGTTCATCATAAAGAAATGCCTAGATAGCATGATGCCGTGCAATGACTAGGATAAAGAAGGGAAGTTATGATGCGGTGCAGTACAAAAAGATATCACAAGGACATATAAAATCTTTTGGTTTGCAGTGACAATCACCAATGCCAAATTGAAGTTCCCCATCCTCTTTGATTTCTAACTTCCTTCCCTACTCCTATGCTTCCCAAATCCACTCTTGTTTCTAATCAATTCCTAACATTCAAACATGTCATATATATTGAAAGAATCCCTCATCCAATGAGGTTCAGTGTAGAGAAGACAAACAAATCATTTTCCAATCCTAATGTGGCAATTGATTGAGGTGCACAATAAAAAGAAAAGAGGAAATTCATATAAGCAATTGAAAAAAAGAAAGAGAGAACTGAACAGTAGCTGTCAACACCTCATGAGGCATCACAACCATACTTATACAATCATCACTTAAATATTACGTTTTTTTAAACAAACCAATCGTCAACCCAAAACCAACCGAACCTAATGTCCTCATCAAGTCGAGAAATAAAGTTGGTTGTTCATGCACTTATTATATAAATCTTGTTTGCACTGGGAGGTTTTGCACTCAACATGTGATTAGCATTTTTGAAAAAAAAAAAAGAGGTCAATTTTCATTTTTGTTCTGAATTTTTTTTTTATTATCTAATTTCACGACTAGTCAATAGCATGGGCTAGTTTTCAAAATAGATCTTGATGCTAGTTTGACCAAAGCCAAAACTAGGTCTTTAATGTATCTTTCCAGATTACTTAACTTTATATATAATAACATACACATAATAGGTCCTCCAGATCTCATCAAATAACCACAGAATGATAAGAAACATTTTTTTGCCCTGTGGCATTGAAGTTTTACATGCATTTAATGAAGGAACATGTGATTGATAGTCATAAATAATAAGAAGCAGCCACACATCACAGTAATTGACAAACATGCATTTTTAATCACATTGGACTGATTCCATCTAACATAAATTCACTTAACAGAATTTTTTTTTTTTTTTGACATATTCAACTACCAAAATGTATACATATAGGTGAATCAAAGTTTCCAGTTTTGAAACATGAAACACTGTAGAACAGAGACAAAAACTATCATAAGCAAACTTCCATTCATAAATGAAATTGGAGCGCAAGATAATAGAACACGCAAACCCACAGAAAAAAATTACACAGACTTCATATGCTAGAGAAAATTTGATTTGACAGATTATTTTGAGAACTGAAAACAAAACCCACATGAGGAAAAACCCATCTGAAATCTGGGTTTCTCTTTGATTAGGGGAAAAAGTGTTAAAATTCATTTTGGTGAAGGTAAAAGAGAGAGTAGTTTGATGGATTGTAATTCATCTCATGTTGAAACACATGTAAAGTAGAGATAGTGGTGTTTTGGTGAGTTTGCTGTGAATATTCAGTGAACACTTGTTGGGCCACATGTGAAGAAGAGGAGACTCTAAGGTAATGTATTGTTGAGGTTTATTCAAATAAATTCAAAGAAACCCAACTGTACAGAACCTCTCTTCCCCCTCAAACATCCCCAACCTCCACAGCCCTTTGAACACAAACAAAACCCACCTATTTATGTGAATCAAAACCAGCACCCATAAAACCCCAACTTTCCAACTATCGAACAGAAAAGCCAATCGTTGACAGATCAAAAATATTCACCTTGGATCGGTTTCTAACTCGAAGAAGATGGCCTGGTGCGACGGATGGTGATTCCTCAGGTCGATCCGGTGTGGAGATCCGAAGAGGAGAGATGATCTACAGAGAGACAGTCGCTGTGGTGAAGATCGGGCTGCTGAGGAGAGTGGTCGACAGAAGTGAGGAGAACCGACGACTGCATATGGTGAAGCAGATAGAGACGGCAGCGAAGATCCGGTGAAGAAGCTAGGGTTTCGGGGGGGTGGGGGCGTTGATGGTCGGCGCTCTCTGTCTAGGGTTTCACTTGTTTGATGAGTGAGGGGTGAGGAGAGAGAGGGTCTCGAAATAAAGGCTTTATACCCTGTGTAAATATCTGAAATGAGTAGGGGTATTGTTGTCTTTTCACGTCGACGCTAATATAGCGGATTGTATTCCGTACTTCTTTGGGTGTGGACCCAACAGCCGCTTGGTTCAGCAGAATGTTGATTCATAAATGCAGTTATATAAAGTTTTGATAAATTTTAATTAGTTTAAAAAAAAATTGTTTGATTCAGCGGAAATTATAAGTACTTATATAAATAAGTGTGTTTAATTCACTACTGAATAGTAGAGTTTATTAGAAGGGTATTTTGATCTATTTAATAAGTCTTGAATGTTATTTGATATTTGATTAAAAATATAAAGATTTGTTTTTTTTTCAATTAATAAAAAAAAAATGATTTGGTATAGTGATTAAAATACATGTACTACACCACTACAATTTGATTAGTTATGAGAACCAGATGGAAGCCTATACATGTTTATAAAAAAATGTATGGGACATATGTCTATTAATGGTGTGGTTCTTATAAATGTCCCATGTCCTTCTATAACATATATAAATGCAATAAACCAATATATAGCATAGATGTCCCTTGTTCACAGTTCTGTCAAGTTTTGTATTCATCATTCCCTTCACACACCAGTACAAAAAGAGTTTATGAAAAAATCATAACAAGCCCATTCAACTACATTATCTATTTAGTCTTCTTCATCTGTAATATCTATAACATTATCATGATTTGAGATGACACAAAGACACAAATGCAAACTCTATTTCTCATAAATTTAATGTTCTGGAAACTAAAATATGCATGAACATCTCCAGATTCTAATGAAATGATTTGTACATAGCAAAGTGTATACATTTAGTGCGACCTTTCCAAAGCCTTCAAACCCCAGGATTACGAACTAACACAAATCAACAAAGTCACCCTACGCATCAAATCAAAAAGCGAAATTTTTGAGAAAATCAGGAACCAACAGATCTGCAAACCCATTTGATCTAAAACAACAATAGAGAATGTTTTACACCAGAAACCCTAAAAAACCCAAGAACAAATAGGTATAACAAAAAAATCACAATGGGGTTACAAGTAAGAGGGTTATTATCTCGTCGATGGTTGGTGAGGAGATCCGAAGAGGCGGAGTGGCGGGTGGTGGTGGTGGAGTGTTGATGTGGTGTGGAGAACCAATTCTTGCGGCGGACGGTGGTGGTGGAGGTCGATATATGAGGGAACTGAAGAGGAGAGATTGTGAAGGAGAGAATCTGCAGTGATGGTGGTGGAGATCGATCGGCTGAGGTTTTGTTGAGCTAGGGTTTTGAAAGGGTGAAAAAATGGTCGAATGAGGGGAGAGAGAGAGAGAGTGAAAAAGAGGCTTATATACCCTGTGGAATAATGGGAAGAAGGCAGGGGCTCTATGGTCTTTTCGCAGGGGGTTGAATAAGGGCGGAATGCGTTCCGCGGTTAATATGTAGGTTTCTATTCGCTTATTTTCTGGGGTGAAAAAATATTTAAAGCTGAATTTATAAGAGCAGTGCATCGGTGCATCCAATCAAACATACTGACAATCAATAAGTACTGAAATTCCGTATCAACGCTGCATTTGGTTACGCGATTGAAAAATTGATTCTGCAGGAATCTGGGTTTTAAAACTGATTTTGCAGAAAGCTCACATCCTTCAGCTTTTTGAAACTGCAGCTTTTGGACACTATTTGTCTGAAATCTGTGTACAGGAAACTGCTACAGTAAAATTGTTTGATTGTACGATTGCAAACGCAGCTTCCTACAATCACACAATCAAACGCATCCACTAGTAAAATAAGTACTAAATTCTGAGTGAACCAAATGGCCTAAAAATACAGGGGTTTTTTGTGTTTTGATTTGGGTGCCAGATTGGTGGGTTTGATCATTTTGAAGAAGTAAAATACAAACTGAACTTTTTTAAGTGATAGGATCAATCAATCCTTCGGTGGGGATAAACACACCCATTCATTTTTAATAGGAAAATATTTAATGAGATTAAAAAAATTATGAACCAAAAAAACATTATTTAGAAAGAGGTTGATTTAACTGATTATATCATCTTATTTTTATTTTGATTGACCAAAAAATTATTTTAAAAATATTTTTTTAAAAAAAGAATTCATTGTGATTTTGTATTTCAAATTCACACATTACCCAAAATCTGAATAAGATTATGTAACAGATAAATATTTTTCTCAAAAAAATTTAGTGGGGAAATTAATTGCAGGTCTCTAGGAAACCCCTGAATTATTTTAGATCTCTGGAACATGTGGACTATTTTTAGGTCCTCAGTTTGGTTGGCATATGATTTTCGGGTTATTCCATCCAATGAGAGTTTTCTCCCCTCCACACATTGACTCCCATAAATCTGCCCTCTGATAACTCTCTCTTCTTGTCACTCCCTCCCTTGTCATATCCTTCTCCTGTCTTAATAATGTACCCTGACTTGTTAATAGTGTACACAATCGGTAAAGGAAAATGATTAAAAATGAAAATGTTAACGGTGGGCTTAACGTGATTACTTAAAAGGATCTGAAAGTAATAGATAATGAGATCTAAGGACCTAAAAGTAAGTCTACATATTTTAGGGATCTAAAAATAATCCAGGGGTCCCTTGGAGGACCTGGAATTAATTTCTCCAAATATTAATAAAATAAAAAATGCTAACAATCTAAGAATAAAAAATATAGTCATGGCCGAACTCAGCAAAAGTCAAAAACCAAAAATAAAAAATAACAAACTCAACAAATATTAACAAAAAATATTATTATTATTAACAAAACTAAAAATAACAAAAAAAATATTAATAGTAATAACAACTTAAAATATTAACAAAAATAAAGTCGGCCGAACCCAAAAAGATAATCATAACTAAAAAAAACAAAATCAACAATTAACAAAAAAATCTTAACAAACTCTCAAAATTAACAAACTCTCACAGGCACAATATAAGTCTCATGTGACTTGAAAAATCATAAAAAAAAAAAAACACTCTCTCTCCAAACCAAATCTGAAGAGATATTGAGGTAGTGTTTCACTAGTCTTTAATAGTTTTCTTTATATAGTGTTGTTTCAATGTTCATAAAAAATAAAAAGTTTGTTCGATTTGATGTTTCAATGTTCATGAAAAAAAATATATCATTTTTTTGTTTGTTATTTATATTTGGTTATGCGTGAAAACATTTTTTGAGTTCTGTGTTTTTGGTTCTCAAATATGATTATATGTGTGTATTTAGTCATATTATTTAGTACTTAATCTCAGTTTTACATAATCTCATATACTTCATTAGCTATCTAGTGAGATATATAAATTCTTTGGTGAGTATATACCACATTAATTTTTTTTTATATTTATTAAAGATGAGTTCATTCAATTCGAATTAAAACGATTTACATTTTTCATTGTAACATTTACCTCATAAAATGAGATTTACTATTTTAGAAAATAAAAATACATGAGAACTGGCTGCATTTAGGGTTATACCTAAATTATCCTTTTTTGTGAGAGAAAAATATGAACTAAATTTTTTTTTGAAAGAAATATCTATATGTTACATAATCGTATTTAGATTATGTGTGGAACAACAATACGAATATCAGTCATCCCCGAATCAAATTTTCATGAAATGGAACTAAAAAAATACTTTGATATTATTTTCAAAGATGTGGTCAATATTTTATTTAATTCCAAGATTGTTGTTCTTGACCCTATGTTTTGTTTATTTATATGGGATTATTTATTTATTCTTTTTTTTTTTTAAATCCCATCAATTGGAAAAAAATTTCAGTTTAAATTACCTCACCCAGAAATATAATTTATCAATTAAATCAACAAAATTCAAAAAAAATAAAAGGAAATCTTAACAAACTATAATTATTACACTAAAAATAGGATGATAATTTTTGTTTTATACAATTCTTTTCTTGAACTTTAATTCTGAGTATCTATAAGCTTATTAGTATACATATGTAGATATATCTCTTCAATAAATTTTGAACAAGGACATTTGGAGGTAATTTGATCATTTTTATTCATTTGCAACAAAAAATATTTGTTTCATTGAAATGGTTCTTTGTTTTACTTTGTGTCAATCTGCAGATTTTGTATGGACTCACATAAGTAAGGTGTAGGATGAGCTTTTTGATCACTCATATATTGAATGTTTGATCTTTTGTTACATCTTTCTTTTTCAGCCACTTATTTTTGTATTTTTTTGCTGGTAGCCACTCATTTGTGTGGCTTGCATACCTAAATTTGATTAGTCTTAATGAAAGGATGAGTTCCTTCACTTTTTATTGTTCATTTAATTTATTTGTCGTAGCTAAAAATAATGCTTAACAAACTCGTATTGCTAATCATGATAGGTGAAAAGTGAGGGACAGTGAAATTGAGTTGAAATTATGGAGGATCAAATCACTTCATTATATGATGGCATACTTCTTCATATCCTCTCACTTCTTCCAATGCAAGATGCAGTCAGGACTGCTATTCTGTCAAGCAAATATAGATATCTTGGAAAGTTTATTCCTAACCTTGACTTTGATTCTAGTAACATATTGGGAAATCGTTTCCCTGTGGTTGAGAATTCTTATAAGCTAGATAAGGATGAAAAAGTGGTATTTTTCTTGGAGCGAAAGCTCAATTTTTTGAGAGGGATTGATCAATTCTTAGACCTCCGACCAAGTGGTATTAAAATAACTTCAATGAGAATCCACTTTAGCTTAGATGTTGATGATGCATTTCATCTTAATCGATGGATTAAATTTGCATTTTCTTCCGGCATTGAGAAGCTTGATATTAAGTTATGTGAGAATTTTTATGACATTGATCTTGAGAAATATTACATTTTTCCTTTCGACCTATTGTCTCATGAAAAAGTTACGTATTTATCTTCCTTGAAAAGCTTGATGCTAGAAAGTCTTATCATTAAACATCATCCTAATTTTTCTGGTTTCAAATCTCTTACTACACTTAACTTACATCTGGTTGAGGTGTCTGATGATGATTTGGTAAAATTATTATCTACTTGTCCTCTCCTAGAAAGAATAATTTTATGGGATTTAACATTAGTCAATTTGGAAATCCCCTCTTCTTGCTGTCAATTAAAGTACCTTCAAGTATATAATGACCTCGAGTTAGTAAATGTCTCTATTAATGCTCCAAATGTGACCACCTTCACCTATTGTGGCAACCTAATAAACTTCTCATTTGCCCAAGTTGCACTAATAAAGCACATTGAGTTCATCTTTTCAGGGAATTGTTGTGAATGGATCAAATATGTATTCACAAAAATTCCTCACCTTCTTCCTCAACTAGAGTTTCTTGAACTAACATGTGATGACAATATTGAGGTGCGTTGAAATATTATTTTTATAATTTCTTTATATATGATTTTTCCAATGCTTTTTATATGATATTTTTTTGTTGTTTCAGACAGAGTCCATTCCAGATTGGTTTCCTCAGTTTACTAATCTCAAAAGATTAAAGTTGACCCAAGACACTTCTTCAAGCTATGACCTCCTGTGGATTATTCCCCTTTTGAGGGCTTGTCCTATACTACAAGAAATCCGTTTTGAGGTATGTCAAAGTCATTGGAAATTTTATGTGTGACATATTGAATTAAATTGCATGTTTTGATATAGGTTTCATATCCTATGAACATCTTAATCAAATGAATGTTCTCCTTAAATCTATTATATTAACCAAAAAGAGTTTTCAAGTGTTTGTAAAGCAATTTTACATCTTTACTCTCTTACAAATTTATTAAAGTCTATTATTATCAAAAATTAAAATTTATTCTCTTAACCTTATTTCAATTAAATAGATAATTAGAGTTTACGAATTTTATATATAATCGAATTCTCTACTAAATTAATTTTAAAAATATGGCTTTTTAAAATAAAATAATATAATTTATAGTATAATTATAAAATATATTGTTGAATATCATATTTTATATATAAGATAGAAAATTAAAATGAATATTTATTTATTCTATTGTATTGACAAATCTATCTATTATACTAACCACAGAGTTTTAGTTTTAAATTTGTTCCTTTGTAAAAAATTTATTTCTGGTTTTACCTTTAATTTTTTATGATCTTTTTTTTTAGATTAAGGGTAAGAATGAAAAAAAAATGTCAATACATTTAAATTTTAACAAATTAATTTTTTTTAATGAAAAATATTTTTAAATAAAATAAAATAAAATAATTAATGGTGTCATTATAATATATATTGCCTCAAATATCATATTTTACATATAAGATTACAAATTAATATCTATTATACATATTTTTTAAATTTATAGTTATTAGTTACACTCCTTATATATGATAATTTTGAATTTTTAAAATTTATTCTGGATAGTGTTTGTTTATAGAGGTGATTTGTTTACAGAGGTTATTCCAATCACTTTTAAATTTTTTGTAGTATTATATGATATTATAATTAGATTGGTTATATTTAATCATTTTTATTATATGATTTCAATTTTCCAGAGGTAAATCTTAATGAATGAAGATGGGTCAATTTTTTTTAATAAAGCTTTTATGTAATTTGATTTTTTCAAAAAAATTTAACATATCAATGCTATTTTTATTTTATTTTATTTCCACGCATATTGTGAATTAGAGAAGACTAGTATAATCTAATATCTATAATTTCATTGTTGTAGTTTATCCCGATGGACATGGATGACACAATTTATAGAGGAGAGGTGACAAAGATTGAGCCAAGTTGTTATCTTAAGTATTTAAAAGTGATTGAAATAACCGGTTTCTCTGGTTTTTGGAATCAGATCGATCTCGTCTCACGTTTGCTAAAGAATTCTAGCATCCTAGAAATTATTACTATAAATCATGTTGTAGAACTTAAAAGAGATGAAAAATATGAGAAATATGATTGTGACGATAATGTAAAACGATGGCGGCGGAGGATCAATAGATTCATCTCCAAGAGAGTACCCTTGAATACTAAATTAGTGATATTGTGAATGTTTTTATAGTTGAAGTTTTTTTTGTTTTTAAGATGAAAGATAGACCTTTTATAACTAGATGAAATTATTACAATTGTTCTGAATAATGACCTCTAGTTAAAGGAGGAGTCAAATTATTGTATTGTTAAAACAGTGATATTGCTATTTACAAGTATTAAAATAATCCTAGGCTTAAAATACTTTTGTGTGAAGTATGTGCTTATACACAATTATTATGTAAATATGATGGAAAAATATGCAATGAGACTACTCACATCACAAAAAGTTATTATAAAATTTCAAGAACAAATCATACGGGTTAAAGGGATTTGGGTGTGTTCATTCATTTTATAAAACAATTGATTGAGATTAAAGGGGATTTGCCCATTGGATTATTTTATTTTGTATTTTTGTTGTTGGATTTTTATTAGAGATTAATAGCATATTATATCATTCACTAATTTATTTTCACGCATGGGTGAAATATACATACTCTATATTAGTTTTTACTCAAGCACGATGTGCATCAAAATAAAATTGATATATAATATGACATGTTAATAAATTTCTAATAAAAACCCACCAATAATAAAATTAAAAAATAATCTGATGGTTTAACTCCTTTAATCCCTATTCTTTTTTTAATAAAATAAAATAGAATTAAATAAAATAAATGGACCCCACCTCATCCCCATAACCCATCAAATAATATGATATTGTTAATAAATCTCCACGAACATCCCACAAACAAAATAAATAAAATAAAATAAAATAAAAATATATCCATTTTACAATGTAATGAAATTATTAAACGGGAGACATTATATGCGATAATGCGAAGGTTATAAAGTAACGAGAAGTGTTAAAAACGTACTAAAAAATGTTGATAATGTATTAAAATAATTATGAGGGACATTTTTGATATTTTTAAAGAGCATCATGCCGGAGAGACCTGGAGATAATTTTTCAATCTAAAAAAAACTTGAAAAACGATCCTCCTCTTTTACTTTGTTGTTCCGAATCAGTCCCATTCATCAGATGCGATGAGATCCAGGAAACGAAGAAGTCACTCGGCGTTTATCGCTTCGTGGGTCTTGTCCAGGTTTGTGATTTTTTTTTTTTTTTTGAATTGGGTTTTCTCTGAATGTGTTTTTTTTTTGTGTGTGATTTATCTTCGAAAGATATGGGCAGTGTTGATTGATGTTTATTTTGTGAATAATTGGGTTTATCATCTTTGATGAAAATGTAATTTTGGTATATTTTGTTTCCTATGCATCTCCCTTCATTTTCACTGGTGTTGTTCATGTAGTGTGAGAATTTCTAATATTACTATATATATAAAAAATGCATTTACAATGAAGTTGAGACCAGTGGATCTGATGGTGATCGGTTTAAGATCTAATCTGAATCATGAATTATTGTTTCCGGAGTGCTGATGCACTAAGTCTTTTTTGCAGCCCCGTCTGTAGCTCATACATTATAATAGCACAATAGTATATATTGTATTATCATAATGTATAGTATTCTATCATAGTGTATGGAGTAAAAAGAAATCTCATTTTTTCAAAAGAAAAATACACTATTGTATCTCTCTATATATTTCATTTCGTTTAAAAGCATGTAATTTAATGCGAGAGTGTGTGATTTTTTATTTTTATTTTTTTAAATATTGGTGTGAACTGGAGATGGGGCTGCCCTTGGGCTGGACATATCATTTTCCTTATTTTCGTGGACCCTTCAGTTTTATGTTGGAAGGATCCCTATCATCTTGTATTCTTGCCTATCAATATGAGGAAGTATTGATTCCCTATCATAACTGTTTCACTAATCACATTTGCAAACAGTCTCCACCAAATTTTGTGAAAGTCTTCTGATGGTTCTTTGTAAAAACCATCAGAACTTTGAAGCAGTGAATAACATGATTCAGCTACAAAAAATAAGTGTAGTCTGGAATTCAGTTATAACTCAACATTGTTCACACTCCTTTTTATCTTTCACACATTTGGCTGAAGATGTTCATCTCTACAATTTAACATGGACTTTGTTATACCTGTTTGGTTCGTGGATAGCTTATTTGGGCGTGAGAAATTTATACGTTGATAGATGACTATTGGATGTTTTTTGTTTGATTTTTGTTCCTTTTCTCTAGATGGATAATTTTTTTTTATCTTTTGTGTTTGTAGTATAGTTACAATTTGGATGGACAAGCAGGAAATATAAAATAGTTTTATTACTGCATGTTACTTGAAATATAAATCCTGCACATTCATGCTACTTAAGACGAAAATTTTTATTATATAATTTTATTTGAATGCATCAATGGGAAATTATTTAGGTGAACTAAAGACCTTCCACAGTATCCTATCTTGACAAAGTCATAGCCAAGAAGAATATAAATCCTAATATGCTGATTGGTTTAATAGTGTTGTATTATTATAGTTGTTCAATTGAGCTATCCTTGAAAGCTATGGACAATATCGTGGATAACAGGAAGCATTCAATGTTGACAACTTTGGTTTGATTATAAAATTTTGATCTTGTGACAGAATTTCAAAAAAAAAAAAAAAAAAAGCGAAAGCAAGGCAACTGTTGGGCAAATGATTGGCTTACCCAATTAGACTCAAGTTTTCCTTGTATGCCATTCTGCATGTAGTCTCATTTCGTTTAAACAAAGTATCAAACTAAAAGTCAAAGCCAAAATAGTTAAAGCATATCTTCACATGTGGTTTTTAAACCCTGATTGCACCTATTCTAACTTTATCTGTGTCAAACTGACCTAACGGCTATTTTATAAAAACTTTGGTCAAGCATGGCGTTGAATAAAAAAAAGCAGAAGTTAGGAATACTAATGTTGAGAATAATGACAAGCTGGTTGTATTGTTCTCTATGTTTTGAGGATGATGTCTCATATTAGTGTGGTGGATTTGAGTTCTTTAAGAGGAGTGTATACATTGATATCCATATTTACACGTTGTATATTTGAATATAGGATAATTTTTTATTTTTTGAGTGCTCACTCGGAGTGGATGCAAATATTTTTTTGGATAATTGACAGGCTTAGAAACACATAGACTATGACATATATTAGTGGTTGATCAGTATATAAAAGGCTCGCTTTGTGCACTGAAGGTGCACATAGATTTCTCTCTCCATGTAGACTACTTTTTCTCATTTTCTTTGTGTGATATCTTTCTCTTTCCCTTTATGGGATGCTTTGCTCCATGCCAATAAATTTTCTAACATGTTAATATCTGGGTGCAGGAGATAATTAGTGAAAATTAGTGTCAATTAGACTAGACAAAATAGTGTTAAGGTTGAATGCGTCTCTCACAGATTCGTGTACACACACACAAACAGTCAATGAACTGTGTGTGTTTCAGTCTAGTATGCTGGTGAGAAGCAACATTTGAGCACTTTATGAGTATCACATGGTTCAGATGGCAAGCGGGCAGCTGCATATATAACGAATTTAAAATTATATGATTACACAATTATAGATATAGAAATCAATAATAGTGACATTATTATTATTGTCTTTATTGTTTATTCACATACCAGCAAAACCTTGTTTGGTTTCTTTTTTATTTGCTTTTTGTTTGTGTTGTGATAATGGTTCAATATCTTTTCTTTTATCCAACTTGACAATTCAATTCAATTTTTCCCTAAAAATTTGACAATTCAATTATAAAAGTGATGATTCATCTCTTGCATTGGATTGTCACTGATATTGTTAAGCTTTCTGTATCTTATCGATATGGGAATCCATTCTAAGCTCATCTTCTTAGGATCTTGGTAATTTACACACATATATTGTCACTCCCCATTGTCTATATTCTTTACATATTCTCTCTCTCTCTCTCTTTGAGGAAATAAGTATTGTCAAACTTTAAATGCAAGAATAGTTGTTCTTCATGTGGGTATATTCTGACTGAAAATGTAGCTGAATGGGTAAAAAAAAAAATTAAACTTTGAATCAACTTTGGACCTTAGAACTCTCCATCTGCTTTTCATTCTCTTTCTTTTAAGTGATACATCAGTGAGGAAATGCCATAAGTACCTAGCAAACGCCTGATATTCATTTTCCTTGTAGCTAGAAGTTACATTTTTTTTTCTTCCGATAATGAATTTGAAATGTCTTATTGATAAAGAAGCCCCCAAGGATCATGTTCTGGATCAAGATTTACATATGATGTTGGAAGGATGGTCAGACCAGTGTTTAGAAATGTGATGTGCGGTTTGCGTCGGTTGGGGTATCGAATAGAGTATATGCGATATGCGTGAGTATATGCGATTAAGATTTATATTGTTATTAATAAAAATATATATGGTTATTATTTTCAAACAATAGATAACAAGATAAATATGTAGAATTGATTAATAAATTATAACAAATGATCACAAATTAGAGAAAATATTTGGGCAACAAAAGTAAGTCTACATTACCTTTTTAGGTACAAATCCACAGAGCTGAGCAAAAAAATAGACCTTGACATGCTCACCAACTGATGTGAATGTTTGTTGATGAATAACACCATCAAATGAGAATAACAAAGTAGCTCAATTAGTTAAACGAGTTTATCAAATGTATAGTTGATAGTGGACAGGAAATTAAAATATCCCAGATGTTTAGAAATATAGAAAGTAAGAAAAAAAAATAATAACGAGAGAGAGCCAAAACTTCTCAAGCTATAAAGCTTCAAACAACTCTAATATCCAAGAGAAAGCATGAAGTCTGCATCCCAAATTTTCTATTCAAATCTTGTGAGCTCTAAAAAATCAAAGAGAAAAAAATTGTGCGGCTGCATATGCGGGTCTGGCCTGCATATTGGGCCTAGGGATGCAACTTGGGTAAGTCCAACCATAACCCGACGGATTGAACTTTTTTGGGAGGTTTGGGTTGAAATAATTGGGTCCCGGTTTGGCTCGGGTTGGATAGATTTTCGGGTTGGGTTTGGGTTGGTATCCTAGACAACCTGACCCAACCCGAACCCAACAAGTGAGAGTATTTTTTTTATTAAACATGGACCATTGGATGTTTGTTTTCTATCTACAGCAATCATCTTACTTGTACTCAAACCAAAGAAATCATCAACCCTAGCTGCCACCCTCCCTCTTCTCTTACCCTTCCCTCTCTCCTCCTCCCTCTTCCTCTCCCCCCTCTTCTTCATAACAGAACCCCCAAACCAATCCCCTCCCCCTTACTTTTTTTTCTATTTCTTCATTACAAAGTCAACCTAGCCGCCACCCCCTTCTCTCTCTTTTTTTTCTTCTTCATAACAGGCCCCCAAAAAACGTAACACCTCCTTCTACATGAATACAACCAGATCATAAAAACAATCATTAAAAAACTATATTCAGAACAAACACTTTCTACACAGTGAAGGAGACGGAGAAAATGTCAGATTGAAAGACAAGGATGTTTGGTTCATGGATCTTCTCTTTGTCAAACACCCAATTCGGGTTCCTCGTGTTGGTTCGGGTTGAATATTTCAACCTCGGGTTGGGTTTCGGTTGGCTTAACCGAACCCAATCCTCCTGAGTTGCAGCCCTAACTGGGTCGCCTAACCTTATGCGGTTGGTCCATATAGACCAAATATCTGAATGGTCAACACCAAGAAGATCAGTGACCCTATTCTCTTAGTTACTTTGTTTACTAAGTCTATTTGGAATCTCTTTAGTTTCAATTCTTCTGCTGCGGTGATTTACTTGAATTTTAGTACTCATATATCCATCCCTCATTCATTTCAGGAATAGAATGCTGAAGTTTTCATTGATAGATCATACACCTAGAAAAGCTTTTGTGGACAACCTTGCTCTAACCGGTAACAATGCATTGTGAGTTATTCTTAATCCTTTTATTCTTAATTTCTGCAATGGAAACTGAAACCGAAACACCACTAACGAGAGAGGAAGCATCCTTGCTTCCTCACCTATTCAGGCGAGCTTGCAATTTTTCACATTTTAATTTCTATTTTATGAATTGTACTAGATATGTTTTAGAAAACATATTATGTTCATAGTAGTATAGACATGCATGCCAGATTATTCATATGCACATGTGGGGAATTATATACTCATGCAGATGTACATTGGTATGCTTGAATGATGCCCTTTTACTATCCATCATTGTTTCATATCATTTTTTTATATTTGTGTTGGCCGTTTGAATTGAAAGTGCTTAGATGGTTTGTTGACCTTTTGTCCAAAATAGAAATCCTTTGTCAATCTTAGGTTCTTTCAAGAATCATGCATTCATGCCCATGGTTCAATTTAAAGTAGGACCTTTTTTTTTTTTGGTGGATAAAATTTTTTTGTGTTGCTATGTAAGTAATTACATCAGGATGATTACAAAAGGCCCAGATGTTTACAAAAAGAAGTAAAAAACATCAGCCTGTCTTGGCAATTCTTTGCCCAAAACAGTTCCAAGGAGGGAAGTCTCACCAGGTGAGACTGCATCCCCTGAAACCGTTTCTGAGCAGAGGATCCCCATAGAACAGAGCAGAATAAGTTAGCATCGAGAGGTCCTCGTGTACCACTCCCCGGCATGTCATAACTTCCTAGGTGTTATATTCCTCAATGACCAGTTTAGCAAAAGATTAGATCATTAGATCATCCTTCTAACAACATATGAGCCTGCGTATTAGGATGCAAACTCATTCTGATACCTCACAAAACAATAAAAATATCTAAATTCAGCATAGCATCTTAATCAAAATATATAGAAAAAGAAGAAAACATGCAGTGAAAGGATGACGATGTTAGTTATTTGATTATCAAATTGATTCAAAGTGTTGAATGCAAGGTGCATAAAAGAAATAGAAATAGAAAAGATTGAACTAGGACAACACAACCAAATTGCTGTCTCCAATGACTATTCTTGAACGGTTTCTGTTCTGATTTCCGAATGTACAAAAATATCAAAAGAATGAACCAAGATGGTAGTTTTTGGGGTAGATAGAGGATTGGTTTCTCTCGATGAGTTCAACGCCCATGGGACATTTGGGATTGGAAAATGGGATGGTGACCCAAAACATGTGTTAGCTGTCTAGTTGTCTAGGATTTTTCCATTTAACGCCTTCCTAACAGCTTCGAGTCGTGAAATCTTGTCAGTGATCTTTTTCAAATTTTCCTCGACCTTTTTCAGTCTTGCGGAGGTGCGCTCATGATCACCACCTACCAAAAACCTGGAAAGAAACAGGGAAAAATTGTAATGCTTCAGCAAACCTTGGACGAAATGGCATAGTCATGCTTGAAGTGAATGTGAATATAAAACAAAACAATTTTCATCATTGAAAGTATACCTTTTCTCCCTTGGCTGGTTAGATTTCTTGAGCTCTTTTACTGGAACTTGGACTGTTGGTATCATGTCCAGTTCTCGTTGAACAGATTGTTGCATCATTTGGGACACATTCAATTCATTTCGTTGAACCTGTATGACATTAGATATCCGCACCAGTGCCTCACGACATTCCTCCTTTGTTTCATGACTTTCATCTAACCAGTATGGAGGATTAGATTTTCTTTTCATCTCGTTTTTCATCTTACAGTCGATGAAACTCACTGGTTTTACCATCGTTTTCTTTGGCAACAATTTCAAGGATTCCAAATCCCACACTAGGAAGGACTTCATCCTGTGCCAAATCATTAGTTAATAGGAATTTGTATATGATGCTCGAATCTTCATTCTACCAATCTTTTTTTTTTTTTTTTTTTGCCTGATAAATGCTTTTGTATTACTGAGAAAAGACAAATGTACACTGAATAAATTGGAATCTTTAACAATAGGTTTTTTTTGTCATATTCAACTTTAAGTTGAATGTCAAAGAGAGGCTGCTATCAGATCTATGAAGAAAGCATCAAAGAAACTCTTTATTTCAATTGCTAAAACAAAACAAAAAAAAACCCCCAAAAAAATCAAGAATTCAAGAAAAATAGAAAACAGTAATAAATGAAAAAACAGAAATTTATGAGCATCATTTGCATATTAAAACAAGCTATATAAATAACAAAAGGTTTCTCTTCTCTTATGGGTGATGTGATTGAGAGGATTCAATAGAAACCCAAACCCTTTTTAATTAATCTTCTCAATAAGTAGAAACCCATTTTCAATTAACAAATTACAGAATTTCATAAACTAACATTAATCATTGAAATTTCATGAATGATAACTCAAGATTCTCTCTTCTCTTATCTTAAAAGGAATAGAAAATTCAATATACACACATATTCAATCAAACCCAAATTATGGAATGAAAGAGACAATCTCACGAAATCAATATCAAATCGGTTGTGATTGAGAGGATTCAATAGAAACCCAAACCCGTTTTACTTAATCTTCTCAGTAAATTGAAACCCATTTTCAATGAACAACATAAAGAAATTAAAGAATTTCATAAACTAACATTAATATATGAAAATCATTGAAATTTCATGAATGATAACTCAAGATTCTCTCTTCTCTGATCTTAAAAGGAATAGCATATTCAATATACACCCATATTCAATCAAACCCAAATGATGGGAAAAAAATTACTAGTAGAACAGAAAGAGACAATATCAAGAAATCAATATCAAATCGGATGTAAACAGTAAACACAGATGAATAAAAAGCTTAACCTTCGATCGTAGAAGGAACAGGTGAAGTGGACTGTCTTCTTGAAAGAACAGAGAAGTTTTTCTTTTCGTTTTATTTTGTTTTTTTAAGTTTGTGAGTGTCTTTGGCGGGGGCTATTTAAACTTGAATGGGTTATTTTGCATATCTATCCCTCTTAAAATCCATTTTTTTCATAATTACCCCCCCTCCAATATATTCTCGATGAGAAAAATACCCCTATAATATTTTAAAATAGTACACTGTGCTTAGTTGTCATAAGGTTTAATTGGGAAAAATCCGTTAATCACTGTGAGGTCCACATGAAATGTCTGAAATACCCTCCTAGAGGCCTTGCATATATACCCTTCTTATATTCCATTATTATCAAAATATCCCTGTAAAAACCATTCCTACATAAATACCCATCCAAATTTCATAATTGTGCGCCCCTGCAGTCAACTTCCGTGAGTTAGGGTTAAATGTTATCGTTAAAAGCATATTTGAACCATTAAAAATTGTTGAAAAGTCTAAAATTCCCCTATTTCATCTTCTTCAACGTCCAAAATAATATGTTGCGCATTTACACCACAAAATGGCTCTCGTCTCGCAAACAATTATTAGGGTTATTTTTTAACATGGGATGATAAAAACGAAGGTAATGGTGATTCGTGATTTAGGGCAAGAGAGAGATGTAGTTGCTTTAGAGTTAGGTTTTATCTAGTTCAAATGGGGGAAAGAGATGAAAAGCATCTAATTTGGGGCAAGGGTAAATGAGTAAATGCACGTACCTTGGTCACCCAAATAACCCTAATTGGGTAATCGATGTTGACAACATGTAACGGAGGGGCACTAATACACAACTTATGAAATTCTGAAGGGTGTTTCTGCAAGGATGGGTTTTACAGGGGTATTTTGACAAAAATGGAATATAGAAGGGGTATATATGCAAAAACAATTGAGAGCTTGAATGGGGGATAAATAAGTAATTTCACCTGGTAGGGTAGGGTTAAGAAACTGACCATAGTTCACTCTAGATTACAAATGGTGACTACATAGGGGTACTTTTGCACTACTTTTAAATATTACAATGGTATTTGTGTCTATAAGTATATAAGGGGAGTAAGTCAAAATGGTTTTTAAGAGAATATATGTAAAAAAACCCAACTTGAATAAACGATAAAATGAAGAGTGTTATTACAAAGTTTTTTTTTTTTCAACCTCAATTCTAGTCTATATGCGTCAATCGAAAAGCACCAGAGCATATACTCACATTAACGATGTATATGTTTTGATAAAAAAATTTCAATTTTTTTAGAAATGCATTCATCCAATTCATTGGAGTATATGTTTTTAATTTTTATGAAAGCATGTACCTATTATTTTTAATTTAATTCATAGGATGAGATATATTATTTTTTAAAAATTTGAAATATGTGTAAATTGGAATTGAGGCTGAAAAATGACTTATACGTAACATTATCCTAACATGAAATGAGAATTCTTTTTGGTTTGGGCCGGGTTACAGGGCCAGTTAGCTCGACTATGAAAGAGTAACAGGAGCCAAAAGGCGGTTGATATACTCATTTAGTTTTGCCACCCCATCTGTAGTCCAAGCATTCCTTCAACCACCTGTTCATTGTGATAGGCACTATCATGGTCCATGAAATTTTTAAAAATAAACTATTTTTTCAAAGAAAAAAATATATATACCAGTGTATCTGAGTATATTTTTTTAATTCAGTGTGTGAGAAGTTGAAGAGAGGAGGCGATGAACGACCGACGAGGACGAGAACAAGGTGATGACATGGAGGAGTTTCCAATAAAATAAGGGTGTGCAAATTAGAGGGGTATATAAATCGATTCACTTAAATCGGAGCCTCGGAGGGGTGTAGAAACATATTTGAGATTTGCAAGTAGAGACATTTTACACTTGGTCCATTTGTAGCCCTGTTTGTAGTAGCCACATCATCAACACGATATATAAAATCATGTGTGAAATATTAGAAATCATTGTCGCACTAAATGACAACATGCTACATGGATGAAATAATAATTTTGTTTAATTCTTACATTTATGATTTTTTTTTTTATAAATATAATCTCATGTGTGTGTGTGTGTGTGTGTGTATTGTGTATAAAATATTAAGAAAAGTTAAGTCTAAATCAGAAGAAAATAAAAAAAGAGAAAATGTTGGACTCCGTCAGTTTTACATTTCAAAACTCAGACCACACATGTTTTTATATTTTTTCAATAGTAAACAATATCTAATGATGTATATGATTTGATAAAAGTGTGCATCGCTCTATTTCGATTTTAATGAATCTATTTTTAGTAAGTGTAAGAAAAAAATTTACGAGATATATACATTGTTTAATGATATATATGATTAACTAAATTTCTAAGGGAAAATAATCAAAAAAATCTTCTAAAAGTTAGAAATACCTAAATCTGCTACTTTTTAAAATTATACCTAAAAAAATCTTATTTCATAATTTTGAAAACACAAAAGATCAATTTATCCTTATGTAATTAGATCTTTAATATATTCTGTACATCCTTAACTTAGTTAAAATATTTCACCCTCTTAATTTTGTTAATGTATTTCACACATTTTCATATAGATCAACTTTTTTTTATTCTAAATTTTTTGTGGTTAGGTGGATTTTGTGAAATATGTATTAATATAATTTGAGTTTTTAATGATGAACTCAAATAAACATTGACGTTTTTTTAAAAAATAGATTTGTATTAATGGTGTCATAAAAATATATGAATAGAAAAAAAAATGTAAATAAGGATTTAGAATATTAAAATATTATCTGTTGTATTGAGGCACAACACAGATTTAGATTACATATTATGATTATACACAATTAAAAATAATAAACAATATCATGTAAGATATATATAAAACACACTCAATATGATACATAATATCAAAACCTTTAAGAGAATTGATTTTGGTTATATATAGAGTGATTGTTGTTTTATAGGAAAAATAGGTTTTTGGTGTAGAATAACCTAAGAAGGTTAGAAGAATGTTAAAGATTTAATTACATAAGGATAGATTAGTCTTTTGTATTTATGAAATGGTGAAATGAGACTTTTTTAGATATAATTTTAAAAAGTGACTGATATAGGTATTTCTAACTTTTAGGATATCTTTTTGTCATTTTTCCAATTTCTAATGGGGTATATAGGAGAGGACATAACACCTGCATGTGATTTTGGACGTAGAGTATTGTTACACCCAATTTTTTTTTCTAACCTCAATTCCAGTCTTATTTGCGTCGATAGAAGATTAACGGAGCATATTGGTTCATGTTGCAGAATCGTCTTGTCACCAAGGTGTTTCGGGCGCGCTGGTCGACCATGGAGGCGACTGATTGCTCCCTATGCTGTGGGGAGGAGGAGACCATCGAGCATTTGTTTCGCCATTGTCCAATGGCGTCCAGATTATGAGCTTTGCTTGCAGACACTTCCGGCAAACCACTGCGATTTAGATCACTGGAGGAACTATGGGAGGCGGCGCATCACATGAGAATGAAGAACGACTATTGTAAAGTGGGGCTGGTGTGGATCTCGGTTATTCCTGCGGGGGCATGGGCGATATGAAGGTCGAGAAATGATGTTATCTTCAAGGGGAGGGCCTCCTATTTCGAGAACCTTTGGAAGATGAAAATTCAAAGCATCAGAGATTGGGCACTTACATGTGCAGAGTTTCGAGTATCCACTTAGACAAAACTGCATTCTGTATCACTGAGTAGTTGGATCCTATGAGGGAAGGGGTAGAAGTCTTTTCTACCTGTCCTCACCGGGTTCAATTGGGTTGAGATTGGACTACAGAGTACTCTGCACCATGCGTGTGTGTATTTTTCCTTCCTTTTGTCATTGTCTTACCTTTGTTATTCTTCGATACTTCTCATCTCATTCAATCATGATCTTTCTTACCATGGGATAAATCCCTGAAAGACTATGGTTACCATGTATCATTGTCGAACCATGCAGAAATTATTTTATATGATCAGAAAAAAAAATGGATTCATGTAATCCAGCGAGAACATGTAAAAATTATGATTAACTTTCACCACCAAAATAAATACCTCATTGTGAAATATTTACCGATTATTATGTCTCAAATATGAGAGCAATACTTTTATCATCAATTTCTATGTCTTGTCGATTGCTGAACAATGAGATTTGATGAAAATCAATAAAAATAAATCATGAAACCCAATCTATTGACTCAACATCGTTGTCTGAAGTAAATGCATTTTATTTTATTTTAAACTATGGACATGGTCAAAGGTAAATCATGGTTTATATAACCACAACAATTATAAAGATGACAAGTTATCTGAAACCACGAGAAGTGGAATGCTATTGAATAAAAGCAAGGGAAAGATTTATAAAACAAACATCTAAAATACAAAGAAAAATTATTGGAATCTATGTGGTATTTAAGAACATGATTGCATACCTAATGTACGCATAAATTTTTTTGAGTGGTGAAGAACATAGTTTCGTACCTGATGTAAGATCAGACCTTTGTCATTTATGTATTTATGTTATTATAATTTTTATTTATTATATGAAATGCACTTTCATGTTTCTATATTTATCTTCTTCTTTTTTGAGTTTAACATTAATTATTGCAAATGATAATACTATTGTTGGTATTACAAACTTAATGAAAGTCTCTGGAAGAGTAGATATCATGTTATCATGGGAGATATTTGTCTCAACATATATCATATTGAGACTATGAAGTATTTATGCATTAATAATGTCTTATGCCAAAAGCATACATTATAAAAGCGGTAAACTCTCTCCTATGGGGTTATAACATATGAACCAAAAGTTTTATAATATTTATGATTTGGCATGTCCGTCTCAGATATACATTATACACAATGATGCATCGAACAATTCATTTGGGCATATACTAAAGAACCAAAAGTTTCTTGTGCTCGATGATTCTTGTGCTTAATGTTTTTACCATAAGATTTGCGGATTACCATTTCAATGAGACAATATTCTCGTTGTTAGGGGGAGGAAATCTGTTGCCTAAAGAATGACGTGAAATTCATGAGAACACTTCTTCCTAAGAATATTAGGCATCAATGCCAGATAAATTTACTCATATAGAAAAAGTGACAAAGTCACATTCCAGCTATAAAAACTCCAACCCAGATTGATGTTCTAATTGAAAAACTATTAGTATGCCATGCCTGAAGCATAGAACACCTATAGGCTCAAAAGATTTTGTTCCCTGAAGAGAAAAATAAAGTTCCAAAAGAGCCTAAAACACTTATAAGATCCACATTAATAACTTCTACAGAAGATAAAATCCATGAAGAGATGCAACTCCCTGAAGATACACACGTCTTTGAAATGACATACGTCTATGAAGAGACACGTCCCCGTATGACAAATACATGAAAATTTTCATAAATTATGCATATACAAATATATTGTGGGATCTCAAACAAGTGATCGTCGATGATATATTTTCTTTTATTGTGGCTACTAAAATCATTTAATATGATTTAATACCATATTCAGTGGATGAATGTAGGCAGAAACATAATTGGCCACAAAAATGTAATTCAAATATAATTATATCATTTGAAAATTATTTGAACCAGTAGCTCTAATCTTGAAAGTATTAAGCCCGCAAGTTGTGAATGGGTGTTTGCAAACACAATGAGAGAAACGAGATTGTTAGATACAAAGTTCGTCTTATGACACAAAGTTTCTGCAAAGACTTGGGGACCAATTGAAAAATGAGTTTATTTTGAAATAAGAGATGAGACTCTTGAAGAGCACAAAAGACCTCCAAATATTTGAAAAAAGAGTTTGTAAAATAAGATATTGTATCGACATGTAGATCGAGAGAAACCCAGGTGTGATCTTTGTCCATCAGACAATATATACACAAAGAGTCTCGAAGCACTTTAATATGGACAAATATTATCCATTAAAGTTCTTCAATAGTTGTCTGGTCACTTGACCCAAAATAGAACCATTTTCTTTTTTGCTCAAAAGAAGATAAGGAAAATCTTCTGATCATGAAGTACCACATCTTTTTTCAATTGGTGCTTTATTATATTTTATATAATGTACTAAACCCGACATTGCATTTTTAGTTTAATTTATTGGCCGTATTTAAATTTGTGCCAACTGGAAGGCACTGCATGATGTTAAAGCACATTTTCAGTTATCTTCATAGAACAACATACGTTGATTTATTCTATTCAAAGAATTCCATTAATGGTCACTTATTGAAAGAATATTATGTGCCAATTCAAGATATTTTTCAGATCCTCACAAACAAGGATACATGTGGTGGTACAGCGATCTTTTGGAGTTCTATTGTATGGAATTTGGTGGCTACATCTTCTAATCATTATGAAGCAAATTGTGAATGTGAAATCGATATTCGACAAATTTAGTGGAAAAACAACCTCACCAATTTGTTCACTAAAGCTTTGTTGATGTCAACATTCATGAATCTAGTGTACGACTTCAGATGCGACGTATTTATAACCAATTTTTTTGGCCTTATCATTATAAGGGGGAGTATATTTTTATATGACATTTGCATGATGTACTCTTTTTCTTTTGCTTAGGTTTTGTCCCACTGAGTTTTCTTGACAAGGTTTTAACGAGACAATGTTAAAGCGCATACATCAATCTAAGCTAAAGTATATTGCATTTTTTTTTTCTTTCACTTTGATTTTTTCTCACTGGGTTTTCAAATAATGTTTTAATAAGACAATTATTTTAGCGTGAAAGTGTTCTCTCCTACACCCCTACTCCACCCCATGATGTATAAATTAAATCCTATAAATATAGAACTCTTCATTGTACCAATAACCAACTAATTGATGAATAAAAAATCTCTCTATACTTGTCTTCTTTACATGTCTTGTGTGCTTTATTTATGTATTCTTATGTGCATATATTCTACTTAGATTATAACACTCGTAACAATGTAAATTGGTTATCAAAAATTAAAATTCAACTCTTAACAAAAATTTATAAAAAAATGTGGGACATACATTATTGGTCACACTTTTTTATGAAAAAATAGGATTATTTTGAAAGAGAATTCTCTATTTTGTTTCATTAAAATCCCCCCTGGCCAATTGTCTAAAACCCCAAAATCCACTGCTTCTGTTGCACAAATTCAAATAATAAAGGGTTTTCAGAAATCCAAATTCTGAACCTAGAATCAGAACTACACATGACATGAAAAATAAAACCTGTCATAAAAAAACCACACACAAAAACACCTCATAATAATAAACTAAAACAATATTACATGAAACAGATACACATGACAATCCTGGCTGTCACAGTAGACTATAAAAATTGAGGCAAAACCATATGAAACCTGCTCTGATGATTCTTACCAAAGCTATACAACAGAACTGATTCAACTTACCTTACCAAAAGATTGAAATTGTATTTGCCCCAAGAACAACAGATGTCAAATCATGCCCCCTTATATCATAATAAGATCAAAATAAAAAAAAATATTTCTTTGATTTGACAATTTAATTTGCGGTGGGTAGATAGACCCTATGAATGTTGTTCTGAGTGAGTTTGCGCCTACAAGTAGGGCAGCTCTTACGAACTTTGATGGCAGCGGTAATACATTGCTTACAGAAAATGTGCCCGCAAACCGTTGACATCGCCTCAACTAACTGGCCCATGCATATTGGGCAGCTAAAGGTGGGCTCCTTGGGAGGTGGTGGTGGTGGAGGCGGCGGTGTCGCGACACCTTTTTTCTGGAAATAATATAATGTCAGACAAGCGAGATCTAACACACATAAATTCTACAAGTGAACGGAGATCCAATAATGATACAAGAATAAACATTAACCCCTGGGGTGGAACATAAGCATGGAATAGAGAAGAATACAAGAGAATAGCAAAAAAAAGTTGTTTATTTTGCTAGAACAAACCCTAATAGCTATGTCTGGATAAGCTAGGATAAGGCCTGATAACTATTCTCAGAAAAAGCTAGTATTGCTTATGCTTATCAGGGCTTATCTATACTAATAGATAAAAATACCCTTATCTGACATTTTAAAAAATTTATCTAACCTAACACTCTGCACACATTCCAAAAACTGTCACATCATATCACGCACACATCTCTCATATTTATTCCCAAACACAAATAATGTATGCAGGGGTATAATTGTCATTTAAAAAGTCATAAACTCTTATCCATTTCTTATCTACCACTTATCCTTACTTTATCCAAGGTGAACCAAACAACAAAAAGATCAATTTTACATTTCCCAATGAGAATAACAGAAAAGACAATCAAACAAAAATTTACCTATTCAGTATGGATTGTTATCTATTCCAGTATAGCTATCAAGGGCGAATAACCCTATATCACACCCCAAACGGCGGGTTAAAGTTTTAGACTATTAGCAACATATCTATGAGGCATTACTAGCACCTTGGACAAAATTAAGGCTACTAACCGGAGAACATTAGACAATTTTTTTTTTTTTTTTTGAAGAAAACTAAGGACTAAGGTAAGGTAAAATTACTCCAGCTACAATGTTTTGGCATGGTCAACAAGGTGTAGGGAAATTGAATGGATTGGGTAAGGGAACCATCATTCAAACATGGATGTTCTTTCACTTGAAGCAAGAGAAGAGTGTCATAGGTAAACAACTTCAAATTATTCCCCATGTTGTATTGAAGAACATGGATTGTGGTAAATAAGATGTGTCCATGTTGAAAATGTGTAGAGCCTGGACAAAATTATTATCAGGGCTGAAAATTGTACAGGTGAATTGGTTATGGTTATGGTGGAGTAGGGTCGGTTTTTGGACATCCATTATGGGCACACGTTTTTTTTCATACATTTTTGCAACTTTTTGGAAGAGACATCCCTCTATTTTCTCTACTGGACGTTCCTTAGTTGAATAAAAATGGTGCTCGTAGTACTAAAAAAACAAACAGCCTCCATGTAGAAATCCTTCCTTCGGGTATATTATTGTTTCTAGTTAATCAAATAGACCAGCAAATTGTGAATTTAACTTCAACACTACTGTCCTGTTTGTTCTTCAAAATTTCAAGGGTTTTCCGTATTTCATGAGCTGAGTTGCTGACTAGCCATCTAAAATTCTACCCCATGTAAAACTTTCTAAAACTACCCCAAACATCCTTCCTGGAACGACACTGAAAAAACAGATGGCCAATGGACAGCTGACATAAAATTTCCTCTCTCTTTTCCTTTATCAATATTCTACCAAGGTGTATCAACTATCAACCACATGAATGCCTGAAATATGGGGATTTAATCATCAGATTTCTCTGTACTATTATATGTGTTTAACTCTTCTATAGGTTTCCCATCACACTGTATAAAATGACTTAAAACGAAATCTGAGATTCATGTAGAAAGAAAAAAAAGGTCTGCCATGAAGTTCATTCAGTTGAAAAGATAAAAGATACAAAAGGTGATGCAAAAGTTAACAATATTCACATGCAAGCCAATTCTCATCAAGAAAGGAATGACCATAAAAAGGAACAGAACAGTGAAAAACAAGTTCAAATTTGCAAGAGGAACCACCGTTGCATAGAAAAAGAAGTAAAAAAAAAAAGTTAACTCAACCTCAACCGCACCCAGAAAAAACGACATAGAAAACATGTGCCACTTTGTGCTATTACCTTGCCGGCATAATCACTTTCCAGATCGACATACTTCTCACAGTCAATGACGACACGCTTTGGTGCTGCTTTTTGACAGTGACGGGATGTAAATATCGGTAGCCTCGATATTACAGATTCTTCAGGAATGGAATAAGAGGTGTTAGGAATAATCCATTGACAAGATATACATATAAAAAAAAGGACAAAGCATACAAGGGGAAAAAAATGCAGATAAGCATAAACAGAGATGCACATATTTCAAGTTATGAAGAATACTGTTATATAAACATGAATCTAGTGATATAGACATACCACGAACATCATAACAAAGTGAGGAAGTGAAAGAGAAGAACTACACATTCAATGTAATAACTATACAGGTTTAGGATTAGAAAAAACAAACAGGTAGAACAGGGCTCACTAACACATAGACTGGTAAAACAATCATTTAAATCATGTAAAACTCTATTCAAGTTGACAAAGTCAATTACCGTGAATCATATATATGAGTCTAATAGTGTTCACCAAGTCAATTGCTACTATCAAATTGCAAACTGTGACAAGTTGACATGTTGCTGTGATTATATATTCTTGGATAAAAGAGCGTGTTGTTTAAAAAGTAAAAAAAAAAACCTCCAAAGAAGTTCCTTTTAGAACTATGTTATAAAAAACACTACAACAGGACAATATACTCAATAAACGAATAACTAAAATGAGCATGAAGAAAGAATTCTGGCTATTTCCTACATTTGTCCTTCCACGTCACTTAAGGGTAACCTCTACAATAAAAAAAAAAAAAAAGGATAATCAGAGATTGTTGAGCCATTGAAGAACAGGACAGAGAGAGGATGTCATGTACATTCAAACCCTAGTCAATAAAGACTGGAAAACAAGGCATTGAAGATGGGATTTTAAAAGTTAAAATAAATATCTCGCATATAAACCATTCAATAGACATGTTCTTACCATAAGAAGTAATCAGAGTTTTGTGAGAATAAAAGACTTACAAAAAGTGCGAACTGAAAAATATTACAAAACCATATCAAGAAATTTAACAAATAATCAAATATACCATAGGTAAAGAAACATGGAATATCCTTGAAAAATAAAGAAACAGATGAAGTAGACAAAAAAAAAAAAGAAACAAAAAAAATTAAAGAAGCTCAATATGAATCTATGAACCTTTTCAACCATCTGAATGGTTCATTCAAGTGAACTTTTACATTCATGATACCATACTCAATGGTGGCAATACATGTCATCCATGATGAACAAACACAAACCATGCCAAAGATTATAAACTGTTATACGTTAATGTGCAAAACATAAGAGACGATGTTTCACCAGATGATTAAACATATCCAAACAAGCTTAACAGAAGATAGGTATATATAATACTCATACAGAAAAGTCAAATTGCCTTTTGCATCTTAGCCATTTCAAAAAGAAGTTCAGATACCCACCAAGGTGTTTTCACACTCCCTTTCCATCTTATTGGTTAGAAAATAAAGTATTTGATCTTACAGAATCATCTGTAATCACATAAAATAGTGATTTTTATGGTCAATTATGTTACATTTGATGAAATGAACAGGTAAATTTGATAAAAATTATATTTTCATTTGATTAACGAAATGATCTTTACTTCCTTAATTATATTGTTGAATTAGTAAACATGCTGTTTTGCAAGGGATTTCAACTCCTTTCTCCTGAGCATCCATCCAAGTTGTAGCTCAACACCCCCCCCCCCCCCCCCCAGCACAAAAACAACAACACAAGCAAGCATGCACACACGGAGAAGAAAAAGATACTTGCTGCTTGAAACATTGATTATATCAGGATATAAATATGACAAATACACCCATTTAACCATTTTAATCACCAAAATACATAAAAGGAGAGGTAAAAAAAAAGGAACAAAAACCTGGAGGAGGGAGCTGAGCTTCCAAATCTACCAAACAAACCCCATTATTTTGTAGCAAAGAAGTACTCCAGTTCCAACTGTCCTCAGCCTGGACGAAAGGACAAACTAGCGTAAGAGATTAAGTAACACTGGGTAGGCACAGACCAGGAACTTAATGCTACTAAGTAGGTACGCATACACTAAGTAAAGCTTGACTCCGTCCACACTCCCTTATAATATAGCCCCCGTTTCGGGTGCATAATAAGAGCTGGATACGGTAGGAATAGCCAAAAAGAAAACATATTCGGTTAGGAAGAATAAATCATGATCATATGATCGGATAAGTTAGTATAAGCCTAATAGTAATTCCAGAGGGGGTGCTTGAATAGCCTTACCATGCCTTATGCAATCTAAAAACTAAAGACAAAATAATAATGATGGAATAAGAAAAAATGCAACCAATGGAAACTGGACCGCTAGTTTTTCTATCCCATAATATCAATCTATCCCGGATAAGGTTATGCCGCACCCGAAATGGGGGCATAGTGTTCTTTTGTTTTATTTTATTTTTCTGTTTTTAGAAATCATAAATGAGACAATAATGGTCAAGTTTACTACCACAGTACTTATTGAGAAAGGATGAGAGTTATCAGCAATGGCATCAACGTCGATTGGAGCGTCAGCGGCCCCAACATGGGAGGAAGATGGTAGCCCTCCAGACGCAGCGATGATCCCCTCAGGGGGTTCTTCAAAGAATTCCAGATCCACAACATTGAGATCCAGTTCCATGTTAAGAACCGGCTTCCTGCGAAGAGTGTCCCTTGCTTGCCTCTTCAATGGCCGCCTCGACACACGGGTGCTCATGATATTCGAAGGATATCCTATAGACCAGAAATCTAAATCGTCATTAGATCATCACAAATCAACTAGCCCGGATTAACATGTAAAAATGTTAACATTTGTCTAATATGTCTTCCCCCACCCACACAACAAAAGAATATACATCTTCATGTTAAAAAGAGGAAAAAAAAACCAATGATCAATAGAAAAACATAAATCAATTTAATTTTTAAAAAAAGTTTTGCTTTTCGAGGGGAATTCTATAGCACACAGAATGTAACTCTAAAATTTTAATAATTCAGATGATATTAACATGTTGTGCTCAATCTTTCAACGCATCAATGAATTCCCAAATCAAGATTTTAATCAAAAGAGACCAAGTCCCATGTTATTCACTTCTAGTCTTCTATACACATAAAAGACTCTAAAATTGCAGTAAAAAAAATCATCTACAATGAAAAATTTTGAACCGATTCACCAGAGAGACCAGAAATGCAAATCTCCATCAGATCATCACAATAAGCTAGCCCAGATTAACATATAAAATATAGTCAACCTTTGGCTAATATATCTTCCCCCACCCAACAAAAACATAAATATTTTCATTGAAAACATAAAACCCAATGATCAATAAAAAAAAAATCCCACAAATCGATTTCATTCAAAAAAAAAAAAACTCCTTTAACATCCCCACCAAAGAATCACATCAAAATCTCAAAACAAAGGAAAACCAACAAAAGAAAAAATCTTTTCATCAGTTGATGATAATGTTCAACTAACTACAATACCAAAACCCAATTACCGACCCCAAAAAAAAAAAAAAAACTTCATGAACATCTACATATATAGAACCCCATCATAAACCAATCAATCCAAAAAAAAACCAACCGATCTTCATAATCGGAACACAGAAACATATCAATCGGTACAAATCCACTTAATCAAACCGATCATCGCAACCGAAACAGCTGAACAAATCAAACAAAAAAGCCCCTTGATTGGGTTCAAGAACATCACAATTCGCGAAACAAAGCCAAAAAAGACCGTACCTTTTTGAGGGGGATCGAAAGCTAGGGTTCTACGAATCTATATATATAGGTCTCTCTGTCTCTCTCTCCTCTCTCTCTCTCTCTCTATGAAATCCTGATATGGAAAGTTGGAAACACAAGGGGGGAAGAGAGAGAGAGATGGGGAGGGAGAGGAGCCATTGATGATCACCGTCGGTTACATCACGCAAATCTTGACCGTTGAAATAGTGGACGATGACCGCGAGTGCACGAACGGCCTTTCGCACGAAAGTTGGGGGAGGTAACAGTAACTTTAATTTCACCTCCTTTTGATGTTCTTCGTACCATTTTTTGTGGGTTTTATAAAAGTCAATCTTGACCGTTCAAAACGTGGGCCAGGGTCGGTTGAGCTCCCATCATGTTTTGAAGTACATCATTATTATTATTATTATTTTATTTTATTAAAGGAAAATTTCAAATAAGCCATAAACCGCTTCAAATTCATTTAACTCTTGAGTTTCATGTAAACCCTTTAAAACATTTATGTAAATCTAAATAGTCTTTTGAATTAAATTTTCGTTGATGGATAATAAATATTCAACAATTATTCTGTTTTATTAACCGTAGTTGAAAACACAATATATCAAAAAATCTCCTACAATGTGTTAAAAATGCAGAAAACACTTTATAAATGATAGTTTTATCTCTCCGAATAGATTATAAAAAACCATATTCAGATCTGTAAAATCGACATTGATAGAAGGTTTTCACATTTATAAAATATTGTAGAGGGTTTTAGTATAATTTGTTATCTATCAAAATTTTAATGAAAATTTAACTCAATAGACTATTTATATTTACAAAGATATTTTCCAGGGGTTATTTAGACTTAGGGTCCGTTTAGATATGAGTTTAGGTAGATTCTGCGTTTGAAAAGCTAAAAATTCTCAAACTCATATCCAAACACATTTTCAATGTTGAGCTTTTCAAATCACAATTTTTATTTTTAGACCAAAAAATCTTACGGTTGAAAATCTAATAAAACATAGCTTTTCAAAAGCTGAGTTTGAAACATAAGATTTTAAGAATCTCAATGTTTCAACCTCACATCCAAACACACCCTTAAAAAAAAAGATCAAGGTGTTATATGGATTTCGGGAAATTTTAGGGTTAGCCATCTACCAGGCCCGGGTCCAGCCCGGAAATCTTGACCGTTTGAAATAGTGGCCCAATGGCCCGCGAGCCCGTGCCCTTGATGATCACCGTCCGTTACATCACGCAAATCATGACCGTTGAAATAGTGGACCCACACCACGGGTGCACGAACGGTCTTTCACACGAAAGTTGGGGGAGGTAACAGTAACTTTAATTTCACCTCCTTTTGATGTTCTTCGTACCATTTTTTGTGGGTTTTGTAAAAGTCAATCTTGACCGTTCAAAATCGTGGGCCTCGTTGGATGAGCTCCAGCCACATACGTGTAAAAAAACAAATTTGAAGTATATATGTTACCTAACTTATTAAATGGAATAAATTCTAATTTTACATTCCTAAATTACTTATTAACAAAATTTTAAATTCATATATATATATATATATATAAGAAATAAAAAATCTGTTTGAAATTTAATTTGGATGCATATAATAGATTGCTTAAATTAAATACATGTTTATTACCTTAATAATTATCTCTCAATGGAGTATACACTAAAATAATAATACATATCGCGTTAAGTGATTTCATATGTTGCATTAATGATGTAGCGACTGTAAATGGGACTACAAATCGGGCTACATTTACTAGCTTCCTTTTTGGAATGCTTGCCAATGATCTTGGGGTGTTGGTCATTAAATTTGATAAATATAGCTAAAATATGAGAAAATATTCAAACAAAAAATCTTCTATATAAAAGGAACACCCAAAATGGCCATTTTTAAAATTTCTAAACAAACTATTTTAACAAGGACTTTTTGTATGTATACCATAAAAAAATATGTTATTTATTTTTATACCACAAAAAATACATATTTATTTTTATTCAGTTAAAAAAAATTTAATGAAAAAACATGACCATCTTTTATCTTTGTTAACCAAAAATAAAATTTAACCATAGTTACTTCTTAATCAATAACTAAAAGTAATAAAAATTAACACCAACATAATATTTGTTTCCAAATCAACCATGAGTTATTCAACCTTATCCATTCTTTCATTTTCTTCCAATCAAGATCTAGGTTTTTTTTATGTCATTGAATTATTCTCAAAATAATTTTATTTTCATTTCTTAAGTAAGTATTACTAAATACAATATCATAGCTAATAAAATATAGTTTGTATGTTACTATGTTTAATTTTTATATTTAGATTTTAGATGAAATTTATCATTTTTTTCCATGTTAATTAATTTTCATGTTAAAATTAATATTTTTTATTTTTTAAATATTGATTTTGGTAAGGTAAAATAAGAAAATAAAAAAGGTAATTTAGTCATTTCTCAAAAGACTTTAACTCTTTTAATAAAAAAATTAGATGGAAGTTAACTAGGATAGTAAAATATGCATAATTTCTACATATTACAAATTTTCAATGGTATAGAAATAAATACGTTATTTGGAGAGGAATAAAAATAGATAGTATGTTTTAAGATGGTATACATGCAAAAAAACCTTTTTAACAATCTTAAAACTTAAAACCACTTAAATGCTCTTATCTCATCTAATTTTTAACTCTTTTTCAATTCTATTTAAAATGTATTGCATGAATTGAAAAACATAGAACTCTTTAACTAGTTTTTGTTGAAAGAGGTTTCTACTTTATTGTTAAAATTTTTTGAATGGGTGTCAAAGATGTTAACATTGTCAAAAAATTGGCATTCTTTTTTCTTTTTTTTTTTGAAAGAAAAAATTAGCTTTCTTAATAGTGTATTCTTAAAGTTTTAAAGTTTTCTAAGATTTTTTTATCATTCCATTTTATAAATGTCCTATAGGAGGATTTCTTCTGTATAGTAGGTTCCCAAGCACATCTTCCCCTAAAGTCTAGAAATGTCAAAAAAAAATTATTATTATAAATTATTTTTTTTCAACATGACTCTTAATAGTGTATTAAAAAATACAAGAAAAAATCCATTCACAGACCAAAAAAAAAAAAAAAAGTTTATATAACATTCTTTAGCTAAAGTGGGGGGTCATACAATTATGTAAGAGTGAGAGAGTTTAAAATGTTAGATAATATAAGGGTAGTAAAATCATTTTATGTTACAAATAGAGATAGTAAACGAGTCGAGCAGTTCGGGCTTGGTTCAGTTAAACTCATTCAGACTTGATCGATTAAACAAATGAGCCGAGCTTAAATAATTTTTAAAGCTCGGTTTGTAAACGAGTCAAGCTCAAGTCGAGCCCAAACCTATACGAGCTCGTTACTTAACATAAAAATGGAAAAACAAAAATTCCAAGCCAGGCTCGAGCACAAACCCGAGCTTATGTCATTTTCACATGTATAAAGTGTTATGATTTGTAAAATGTGACTTATCAAATGCTAAACAAGTTTTTTTTTAGCTAAACAAGTTCAAGCCGAGCCTTGATTCGAACTTCAGCTTGACTCATTTAATAAACGAGCCGAGCCGAGTTTCAACCGAGCTTTTCACAAGCCAAACGAGTTGAACTTGAACACAAAATTAACTCGGTTCCAAGTCAAGCCGAGTCTGATACTAAACGAACCGAGCTTGAATAGGTCAAAGCTTAGCTCATTCGGCTCGTTTACCACCCATAGTTACAAGAATGATAAAGAACATTTTGTTTGGTAAAGTTATTAAAAAATAACTTATTTGAGTAGTTTTAATATTTATATGATTTTTTAGATATTTTCCAAAATTTAATATGTATGATATGTTATTAATTAATTTTTATCCTTCCATAAACTTGTTATTTGATATGACTGGTTATATTGCAATTCACAATAGACCATATGCAAAAAAATACTAAATTTAAGATTTTTCTCAATTGAACATTCTTATTTATTAATATTATATGGTAATACCGAATCTCCTCTTGATAAGATAGGAGAGACACCCCTTCTTCAGTAAAGGGATGAGTTTAAGTCTTTCCACATGTTGATAGAGAAGATTTAAAAAAAATAAATCAAACTTACCAGAAAAGAGGTGTGAGCTTGAGTCCTGCCCAAGGACAGTTCCAAGGAATTATTCTAGGATGGCTAAGTTTTTATTCTTATATTTTTAAAAATGTGTTTCTAACTTTTTATTAAACTAAATAAAGTGATGTTTTAAAAAGATGAAAAGTTCATTCAATGTAAAATATAATAAAGTTTTTTTTTTTTTTTGTATGGAGACCGGGATAATATGAAACAACAGTCCCAACTCCCAACTATATAACTGGACCCAATATGTACAACCGCTTAAGTCTTTTATAATGAAATGTTATTTGAGTTCGTTGAGTATATATGATGTTTGCATCATCATATTCAGTAAATTCTCTTTTATAATTTATGATAATATTTGAAATTGTTAAAATTTATCTATATATTCAAAGATCTAATATGTTTGGATAAACTTTGGTGTGTTGAGATTTGATTTATTAAGGGGAGTTGATTTATTAATTAAAATGAGATTTAGTTTTTTTATTATTATTTCTTTTTACAGCAAAATAACATATTATCAATATTAAATTATTTAAGGTCATGACTAATATTTATGGCCTATGAGCTTAGTGAATCCATTTAAATTCATTCTATTCTGCATGACAAGTGAGTTATATTTTATGTTTTTTTACATTAAATCATATTAATATACTTGATTTAAGATTTTTATGAATAAAATAAAATCACATTTATTATAAAATACAACATGCATATAATAGAAAAAAATTTAAAAGCTGGGCCAAGCTATCAGCCCTGGTCGTCTGCCGCCTGTTGATAGGGATGATTCTAAAAAAATACTAATAATAATAAAAAAAACTTAAATGATATGAGTGGATCTGTCACTTTTTTTATTAATAAAAGGAGTACAGTTTCTAAATCCGAAGAAGAAGAAAATTACAAAGTAAAATAAATAGAACGCAAGGCAACGAATGTCCACTGAAAGCCTATTTAGAAGATCTAAACAAGGCTTGTGGAGAAATTTTTCGTTGCGCTCGCGCGCTTAACAATGACATATTTTATTATTTATCTCATGAGAAAAATTATTTCAATGTGAAAGATGTGAAGCATCATAACATAAATCCTGATAGAAAAAAAGTCTATTAGCTCAGTTGGTTAGAGCTAATGCTAATAACATAAATCCTGATAGAAATGACACAAGGGTAATTATGTCATTATAAGTGACTAAGACTTTTTCGGGTACAGTTTTTTTTATAAATAAAATTAGATCCGGAAATTTTGAATTTGTAATATATTTTTTAGATAATTGTAAATAAAATTCTAAAATTATTTTATTTTATATTAATTTAATAATAAAAAAATGAATTAGGAGTCCTCCAGACCACCCCGAATTATTTAGGTCCCTAGACCTTTTGAAGTTCTTACATCCCAACAGTGGCAGACTCAACGTTTTTTCTTAGTGGAGGTGGCATCACTGATAAATAAACATAAAAGATAATGTGATGTACATTATCTTTTCTAGCCCCAATTACAATCTATACATGTTTTATTTTTTTTTAAATATTATATTTTATCTAATGAGGTATATGTTTTTATAAAAAAAAACTATATAGTTCAGTTAATTGTATGGTTCCATTTATAAAAAATGAGAAATTTTGCAAGCGTATGATACTGACAAGGTATATGTGAATGGAATTGAAGCTTAAAAAAAAGAAAAGAAGACTATGTAACAACACTCAAACATAAATATAAATTTAGACACCATACAGTAAAATTTTAGAAAATGTTAGTTATAATTTTTTTTCAGTCTACACATGTTATAATTTAAAAAAAATAGAATATCTTATCTCATGAGAGATATATGCTTTTATAAAAAATGAGTGATACGTTTATAAAAAAAATCTAAAACATTTTTAACGAGATATATACATCATTAATGTGAATACATGACATTAACAAAATATATATAATTAGAATTACAGTTGAAATTGGAATGTGTAACAGAATCCTAAAATTTTAATAACACAATAAAGTTACTTGATATCATATCCCCTCGTTAGTCATTTCGGTTATTTTTATATTTCAGATCATCAACTATCTAATAATTGTCCCAGTTCATTTCTACAAGTTCTTTTCTACAAGCTTATCATTGTTACTGATTGCACTTGTATTTTTTTTTATAAACCCAGTCGGTGCCACCACCCCTACTGGCTCTTGAGTGGGCCCACCACTGCATCTCAAAATAGCACATTCATTATTTTTCTTATGATAAAAATATTCTTCTATCTCATCGCCAAAACTTACACCTGCATGAAATCTTCAAACCCACATCATTCTTCGACGGCGACGACAACGGCGATGATGTTTGTCCAGATCCACGAACATGATTATTAACTACTAAACTAGATCAATACCCTAGCTTGATAAAATTGAAACGATACAAAGATGATTAGCATGATCTCTCATGCACAAGGATGACACACACAAATCGAAAAATTATCCAAATTTTTTTTTCTCAGAAAAAAAAAAAAACCAATGTTCCTTCACACTTTAAGCACATATATGATATGATTACTTATGGTATGCTACAAAACATGTTAGCTTTTCCCGTGAAAGGTACACCGGGACAAACAAAGCCCACTCATCGAGTCATCAAATGGTTAAAAAGCTATAGGGGCATGCTCCATGGATAGGCATGTCAATGGGTCGAGTCCGGATCCACCATGCCCAAAACCTATGGAACCAATGGATCCATTTCCATCGATCAATAATTTAAAGAAAAATGATACATCATGTCCCATGTGTAGCCTCCAAGCATTTTGATTTTTTCATAAATTATAAACTCGTCCAATGAAATACTTATTATTATAAAAATAAATTATACACCTTGATAAATCGATACATGTTTTTTCTTTAAAATAAAAATAAATTTTCATATAGGCAACTCAGATATCGACAATCGCCTCTTGGCTACAAACTGAGACTGTAAAAAAGACTGAGTGAAATGGAAAATGATACACATCTTTCGTCATATATTCAACGTTTGAGATCATGTGCACTTTGATGGACTTTTCTTATGCATTTTTAAAATGTGTACAACTTCCAAACAAGCATGTATGACCTCAAAGGTTTTTGGGAGCTAGGTTTTTGGGATTAGGCGCATCAAATGATCAAAGTCTGAAATTTAAAATAAAAATTATATGTTCAGTCCTTGTGCAGTCTAGCTTACATCGGTTTTTCATTTTTAAAAATAAAAATAAATTATACATTCTTCAATTGATATATATATATTATTATATAAAATAAAAAATTTATTGAAATACAATAATATGATATAGAATCTCATATACTATAATAATACCATATGCTATTATAATACATGAAGCTGCAGTCATAATTCCAAATCGCACAGAGTGTATCAACGCTCAATATAAAAACTATCTCAACAGATTTCATTTCTCGGTTTCATTTTTTTTGTTCTTTCAATCTGATCGCCCGGCGACCTCCATGATCCGGGATTTCTTCGACGAAGTTGCCGGAGAAGAAGGTATGGTTCCGAGACGGATCCGGGTCCACCTAGACCCGACCCGAAAGGCCTACCCGAAACGTGGGTGCATTTGTCTCCACCACACACAACAGACCCACATAGAGACCAAACAAAATCTCTCTCTATATCCGAAAGAAGAGGAAACACTGTCAGCCATGAAAGGCAAGCAGCTTCACTTGTATTAGGACTCAGACCAGTTTAGTTCTTCAAAGGTTTTGTTGCCCACCCACATCATGAAATTTGATATTTCACATTGAATTTGAATATGTTTGTGTTTTTGTGTGTGTGTCATGTTGATGCAAATTAGTTTTTCCCAGGATTTGATCCCTTGACCTCTTTGGCGGGAGGTACTTGCCGAATTAATTAAAGCTCGGTTCGCAAATTAGTTAAGATATATATAGTTGGGGAACATTATTATAGTCATATGTTTGTAAATGGGTTGTTGGGAACTTATGGGAGGAATGGAAATTGTTAGATTTATTTTATGTTTGCATTATGGTGTATTTTTTTTTATGCTATTGAAGGTTTTTGTGGAATCATACATTTAACTAAATTTAATTCTCTATACCTACTTTTAGGATGCTTGAGAATTTTTTTATTTTTTTGGTGGGTAAGTGTTTATTTTGAAATCTTCGTGTTTAAATTTTATTATTTTTACAAAAGTAAAACTCGTATCTAGGACGGAGGTATCTCTACTATTAGATCTTTGTGGAATTATACATTTATAACCCAATTTGTTTCTTTGACTCATATGTCTTCTTTTAGGATGTTTGAGATTTTTTTTTTGGTGGATAAGTGTTTCTTTAAAATTTTCAATTGTTAAAATCTTATTCTATCAGGAAGAATAGGACTTGAACTCAGGACCCTCGGGGGAGAGGAGGGCACCTCTACTAACTTTCCAAGAGGTGGTTGAGTAATTTGGGAGGAGAAAAACTTGAATTTAGTAGATGCAACGGGGATATTTATTCTAACCTGTCAAGAAGTGGTTTGGTGGATGTTTGCGAGTTGCTTATTTATGTTATAGTTTGCAATTTAATATGCTTGTCTATGAAATTTTGAATCAAAGGTGTAGCTAATGCATGTTGCCTTCCCATCTTGACATTTGGATCGACCGTGCTCTTATTATTTTTTAATGGCTGCTCATATTTAGTTTTGTATTTTATTTTTTGAAGAATGGTGCTCTCAGGATTTGATCCCTTAACCTTTTTCACAAAGGTGGGAGGTGCTTACCAAATTAACCAAAGCTCGATTCGCTAGTTTTTATTTATTTATTGAATAAAGCTTGAAGCAACCTTATTAATAAAAGAAACCAAATTCTATTATTTTGTTCAGACATAGATTTTCAGGAGAGTCGAGGAAAGCTTACAACATATGTTCGCTTTTAGGACAATTCCTTAGATATATTGATGTGATCCTTTTCTAAGGAGAAATGTGTCAAATTGATATGCTTATGGATATCCTAACTAAATAATGGGAGATGATTGATTTAAATTTCCCATTCTTTGTGACTTGGAAGAATTTGGTAACACACAAGAGTCTTCCTTAAGAATTAGCCCTATATTGCAAATCTGCAAAGATGTATCAGATTTTGAAAGAACTAATATTATACTATTGACAGTAGAATCTGCATTTATATGTAAGAGACGTACCCTATTTGTGTTGGCTGACAAGAACTGAAAACTGTATGTATTGTCCTGTACTCTATTTGGTGTGGAACATGTGTAATATTATACTTTTGTGATCAAATGTTCAGAGCAACATATATTAAACATTAGTAGATAGAATACTGGCATTGGATGTTGTCTGTAATGGATTCAAGTTTACAATTTGAAACATGCATGGATTGTATCCATACTACCTGATGAATTGACACTGACATGGACTGAAACATACATTTTGATCAACAATCTGCATGATCAACAATTCCTTAGATATATTGATGTGATCCTTTTCTAAGGAGAAATGTGTCAAATTGATATGCTTATGGATATCCTAACTAAATAATGGGAGATGATTGATTTAAATTTCCCATTCTTTGTGACTTGGAAGAATTTGGTAACACACAAGAGTCTTCCTTAAGAATTAGCCCTATATTGCAAATCTGCAAAGATGTATCAGATTTTGAAAGAACTAATATTATACTATTGACAGTAGAATCTGCATTTATATGTAAGAGACGTACCCTATTTGTGTTGGCTGACAAGAACTGAAAACTGTATGTATTGTCCTGTACTCTATTTGGTGTGAAACATGTGTAATATTATACTTTTGTGATCAAATGTTCAGAGCAACATATATTAAACATTAGTAGATAGAATACTGGCATTGGATGTTGTCTGTAATGGATTCAAGTTTACAATTTGAAACATGCATGGATTGTATCCATACTACCTGATGAATTGACACTGACATGGACTGAAACATACATTTTGATCAACAATCTGCATGGTCAGACTGTGATTTTGATTGACATAAATTGATCTTCTATGCATTTCCAATCATTTCCATAATTCTAAAGAAAACCAGTTGTACTCATATGATACATGTTAGTATTAAAAGTAGGCGCCAATTGGCGTAATATGCTTTCCAAATGGAGGTATATATCAATTAGGGTGGTAAATAGCATAAAAAGTAGTGCTGGTTAGAAGTTAGAACATTATTCTTAAAAATATACTGATGACAATACCGAGATTTGAAACAATAGCTGGAATATTACTGTGCATCCTGTTATTGGACCATGCAAGACTAGGTTTTCTCTTATTTCTACCCCTAGTGATTGTTACTTAGTAGTCATATTGATAAACTACTATATCTTGTGTAGGTTTCACATGTGATCTGATCAACTGAGACATGGTGTCCGCAGCATGTCCACACCGCTTCTCCTACAACAGAAGCACCGTTGCACACCTTGAACTGCCATTCAACAGTGGGAGGAATCTCAGAGGCAAGAAACAATGGGATTTAGTTAGTGTGGAAGTCCGTTCCCATACAAGATTCACTCTGTGGGCAGTATCTCAGAAGAAGTACCATCCATTGAAGAAAAGAAAATCACAGAAAAATGTTCCCATTATTCAAGGCATGCAAAATATGGAGGTATTTGATATCCGAGACTCCAAATACATACTTGTTTTCACCCAATATTTTCCTTTCATTCCTCTTTAAGATATGTGAATGGCGGAACTGATTTTTAGTCTGGCAATTGTATAGATAGCGGAGAAGGCAAGGAGTCCAAAAGAACCTTTGTTTGGTTTGGTAAAGCAGTGGAGGCAAGTATGTGTTACAGCAATGGCCAGTGTCTTTGCTTGCATTGTTTTTTCTATTCCATCAGCTGAAGCAGCTGACGCTCTAAAAACGTGTGCCTGTCTTTTAAAGGAATGCAGGTATTTTCATTATTGCATTAATCCTCCTCAGTTTCTTGAATTATTTTCAAATGGATTTTGTTTTTGCAAAATCAGTTTTTAGATAATCGATTCCAAGCAGATATTTTTTTAATTAGTTTATTGTTTCAGATTTTGATTTTTATATTTTAAAACTCAACAAACATCTGTTATGTTTAAAAATTGTTTGAGAGTAGTTTTTAAAAAGTGGTTTCAAATGGTGTCTAAGTGACAATAGAGCTTCATTATGACTCCAAATAGCGACTTTCCAACCCCTCCTTGTGTAGTGTTTCAGATAATCAAAATTTTATTGTGGTTCATGCAAAGTTGACTGTTGTTTAATACCTACTCAGGGTAGAGTTGGCTAAGTGCATTTCCAACCCCTCCTGTGCAGCAAATGTTGCTTGTCTCCAAACATGCAATGATCGTCCTGATGAGACTGAATGCCAGGTTGCTTGAGCCTCTGTCTTCGTATAGAACAAAATCTTCTTCTTTTTATTGCCAAAGTACTGATTTTTATTCAGTTTATTTCTTAGTTATTGTATTCTTGCAGATCAAATGCGGTGACTTGTTCGAGAACAGTGTCGTGGACGAATTCAACGAGTGCGCGGTTTCACGCAAGAAATGCGTTCCTCAAAAGTCAGATATTGGCGAGTTCCCGGTTCCGGTTCCTTCTGCCCTTGTGAAGAGCTTCAGTATTGGAGATTTCAGTGGGAAATGGTACATCACAAGCGGGTTAAATCCTACTTTTGACACATTTAATTGTCAGTTGCATGAGTTTCATGTCGAGTCGGGCAAACTTGTGGGCAATCTGTCATGGCGGATAGGAACACTGGATGGCGGTTTTTTCACTCGGTCCGCTATGCAGAGATTTGTTCAGGATCCACTTCAACCTGGCGTTCTCTACAATCACGACAATGAGTACCTTCACTATCAAGATGACTGGTATCTTCTCTCTCTCTCTCTCTCTCTCTCTCCCCTCTCTAATTCCTATTTTTATTATCCCAACAATGATTTGATGTTTGAATTTCTTGATATAGAAACTGTAACAAGTTGCAGGAGTTCTGACTCCCCAAAAGTACCACATTGAGAAAATAGAAATTGGTTGCATTTAGATAGATACACAGATACATAATAAGTTAGAAAATAAATTATAACAATATGATAATATTTTAAATTGGTAATGAATAAATTAACAAATTCATTAACATAATATCATCAAATTAAAATATGTACTTGTCACCACCTGAAATGAAACCCAGTACAAATGTATTACCAATTTAAAATATACATCAATATAAAAGGAATATGTAATGAAAGATGAACATCTCATAGAATTTCCATTATCTTGCTCCTTCAAGGGAGAGAGTTTTGCAAGAGAGAGGAGGATATATCTGTCATTTTTTTGAGGTTTTAAAGTTTGAACTTGGCTAATCGAGTATTAGGTATGCTGGTATTTTTTTTACTTTGTGAGTTTCTTGAGCTGGATCGATGATCTTAATGCAAGATTGATTGATCCACTTGATCTGACTCGACAGATCTATTGGTTGGAGAAATTAGTGACCTCATCCAAGTAACCAAGTAAATAAACCGATCCTTAGGAAGTCGACCAATCTGATCCAGATTGGCCGATCCTCTGATTGGATCACGAGTTTCTAAACAAGGGGATAAATAGGATCATTATTTCTGTGAGTTCAAGTGTAAGATATAGTAAGTAAAATCATGTTTTAGAGTTTATAGCATATCTATAGATTCACACCACATTGATGGAACCTCCCCAAGTCTATATACACTCGTCAGGGGGTTTATCATTGAGAAAACATATTTCCAATGCATTCTGATCCTAGTTTCAGGCATGCATCCTTGTTCCTTGGTTTCTGAATCTTTTATACCCTTGCCTCTGAAACCAGTCACATATAGTACTCCGAATTTTTCAAATTCTTAAAAAAAATTCCACAATTGGATTCCTCTCATACCTAATGATCAAATACTTTTGTTCCCACCAAACTGTGTGTTTAGTACTTTTGTGATCCGGGTAATGAATAGTTTACCACATGCTTCATTATTCAAACACTTAGATGTAATTGTGATGTGCCACCTTCATTCTTATTATAGAAGATTTGCGTTGTATTTCTCGTACTAATGATCAGAATATGCATCAATTATATTATCTTTGTGTTTTGAATACATTTACGGACTCAATGGTTCCCTTGCCAACGTAAAATTTGTGTATATGTGAACTTGTAGAAGTCCTCTCTCAATGGAGAATTGGTGCTAAAGAGCTCGTGTCTCTCCACATTCTTTTCCTCCCACAGGTACATCCTCTCTTCAAAATTCGAAAACAAGCCTGACGACTACGTCTTCGTGTACTACCGGGGAAGAAACGATGCATGGGACGGGTACGGAGGAGCTGTCATATATACAAGAAGCGCAGTTTTACCGGACACCATAGTCCCCGAACTCGAGCGAGCCTCAAAGAGCGTAGGGCGCGACTTCTCAAAATTCATCAAAACGGACAACACGTGTGGACCCGAGCCTCCCCTCGTGGAGAGGTTGGAGAAGACGGTTGAGAAAGGCGAGGAGACAATAATCAAAGAGGTGGAAGAGATAGAGGGGGAGGTGGAGAAGGTGGGTCGGGAGGAGCTGTCGCTGCTGCAGAGGGTGGCAGAGGGGATCAAGGAGGTGGAGAGGGACGCGGAGAATGCGTTGAAGGGGCTAAGCAAGGAGGAGATGGAGCTGTTGAATGAGCTGAAGATGGAGGCGGGCGAGGTGGAGAAGGTGTTCGGGCAGGCGTTGCCTTTAAGGAAACTCAGGTAGTTTTCTTTCACAGATTATCAGGACTTGGAATTCATGTGCGCGCGAGTTCGATGTTTTTAAGGGAGCATTTTTTGAATGCTGAAGATGATGATGGTTTTTGTATACTGGAAATGCAGTCATTCTTGTTTCTTTATTCACAACAACATTGGTGATTGATTGAGTTATTCTCCTTTTCTGTTCCCACATGTGATTGTACCTTCTTTATTTGTTTTTTTTAGAACTTGTTACAGTCACTCATAGTGCTTCTTCTGTAGTAAAATGCGCTTTTCTTTGTGGATGTTATGTGCAGCTGCACATACAGTTCTCACATGCTTTTGTAAATTTTTTAAAGGTGTATTTTTCATATAATTAAATGTTTGTTTTCGTAGAAAAATGAAATATATACGCCAACAATTTGTATATGCAAACTTGTATAAATAATAATAATAAAATATTTCATTTATAATGAAGTATAGATCTTGTTAACCCAAACAGGTTGAAAATAAAAAAAATGTAGCAGCATGTTTGTATGTTTATTTTCTTTTTACACAAGTATAACAGTAATGAAAGAGTGCCTTTTTTTTTCTTTTCCATTTAAACAAATAAAACAGTAGAATATGAAAAAGCACATGTGAAGTGTTCACTAACAAGATTGATTGGATTCACATATTTTTTTAACCAAATTCTTGGAAAGTAGAAAATTTGGGCTAAAAAGTTCACAACAAGTCATTGGAGTAGTCTTATTTTATCTAATGAGATATATATTTTATTAAATAAAAACACGTGATTCTCTACATAATATTACATTAGTTCAATTATAAAATATCTAAAATACCTCTTCTAATATAAAATTGATCAATGTACCTTCCACTTGAATGAAATTGATTGTTTACCATGTAAGTCCTTTTAAATCGTAAATTGATTAGTTTTACATTATAAATATATATTTTTGTTTCTAATTAATTATTTTTTGGCACCTATAAATGTTGGGGGATTTTTTTTTTTTTGAATAACTATCTATATAAAAAGTGACATGATTTAGTACATTAGTATATAAACAATGGAAATTGCACTAACAAACCCTACAGTAATAATAAAATAATTGGCATTTTTTTTGGAGGGTAATAATTGGCATATTGATTATTTTATATACATAGATCATGATAAACTACTCAAATTACAAACTAATTATAAAAGAAGAATTTTTTTTTTTTGGATAAAGATTCATTGAAATAAATTTTCCTCGTGCAATTTAAATCTATCAACAACTTATAAATATTAATATTTGTTATAAATCCCAGCGTGACATCATTTTCCATTAACATTTGAAAGCATGATTTGGGTGATTATGCTTTTCATTTTCCATAAATCTATCAACAAAAGTTTCAGTCTTTCAGACATGATTACTAAAAAATAGAAAAGTATATTTTTTAGTAATCAATTCGAAAGCAAAAATGAATTGTTTGAAACAATTGAATATGAATTATAAGAAGAGTGGTGATGCACTCGATTCATTTTGGAGCTCTATATACTATGATAGCATGACATATATTGTATTATCATAGTATGCATGGTTCTATCTTAGTGTATGGATTTTTTTTTTCAAAGTGAAAAAAACACTATTATATTTGAGTATATATTTCATTTCATATAATTATATATATTTCAATGAGAGAGTATATGATTTAAAAAAAAAAGAAAAAGAAAAATAGAGTTGGATATATCATTTTCTTACAAGAATCATGTTTATAAAACACACCTTAAAAATTGCTTCAAACAGTGAATTATTTCATAACTCCAAGAGCTATTACACACAGTTCACGTGGACAACCCCATGGTCAATCCATGAGCCTCCATAGCCATACAGCGAGATAAATAACTCACTTGGAACGGGGATACATTTTATTCTTGAGTATATATTTATCCAAGCATAAGTGAGTATAAATAAGGATAAAGTGATTTTATGTATGTTTGGTTGTGTTTTGAATTATTCTCGTTGGTAAACGTAAAATAAATGTTTTGCTGTTTGGGTAAATGTGAATAAAATATGGATAATGATTTATAAAAGATAAAAAAATAATGATAGTTGATTTGATATGTGATTTATAAGAGGTGATGACAGTTGATTTGACAGTGGGCCCACATATTCTTTAAGTGGAATAACCTAGGATAACTTTAATTTCAGGGGTTGGTTGGAATCCATATACCACTTTATACCAGTTTATTCGGACATACTTTATCAGGGGTTATTCAAGGCAAACAAACACCCTTTATCCCTTATCCGAGGTTATCCGGGAGCTTATTCCCAAAACAAACGGGGGCTTAAGAGTATCTCTAAAAGCCTCCCCAATGTTTCTTTACAGTGTGTGGAAAAAAATGTTCCCTATGACATGTAGGCATAACATTATCCTTTTTTTTTATCACTCCAAAAGACTCTTTATTCTTACCATATCTTCATTCCAAATGATCAATTCATATTTATAAATTAGTCAAATAAATAAAAACATATTTTAAAATTTATCAAATATTGACTTATAATAATAAAAAAATTAAGGGATTTTTATTTTTAAGTCCTTATAAACATGTTTATTTAGGGATCGATCTCTCCATTCTTCATATTTTTTTTCAAGTCCCCATATTCAACCGCTATTTGGTTTTTAGTCCCTCCGTCGAACATTCGTCCATACACCGTTAATTTATGAAATATGATTTATTTTTAAGTCCCTGTAAACTTAGTTATTTAGTGATTAGTCCCTCCCTTCTTCATATTTTACAGGGACTAAGCACTAAATAACATAGTTTACAGGGACTTAAAAATAAAATCACATTTCACAAATTAACAGTGTATGGACGGACGTTTGACGGAGGGACTAAAAACCAAATAGGCGGTTGAATATGGGGACTTAAAAAGAAATATGAAGAAGTGGAGGACCGGTCCCTAAATAGGCATGTTTACAGGGACTTAAAACTAAAAATCCCAAAAAAAGGAATAAAAATTATTAATAATGAATAAAAATTAATTAAAAGTAAAATTAAAAATTTCAAAAACATTGAAAAATAAATAAAATTATTTATAATGAATCAAAATTATTTATTAATAATGAATAAAAAAAAATTCATGTAGGGAAATACCCATTATGCCCACATAAAGAAACAAAAAATGAAAGAAGAGGAAAATGGCAATATAGTCTTTTTTTGGATGCAGGGAATGAGTTTGGCTCTCCACCCATAGGAAGTGTGTTGGGGGAAAATGTAGTTAGGAAGTGGTGTGAGGCTTTTATAGAGCTGGGTTTTAAGAACATCTCCAAAAGACTCTCTATACGAAGAAAAATGTAGTGTATAGAGGCTTTTGGAGATGCTATGAATATATATATCATTAAGTTTTTAACATTTATTGAAAATAGGTTTGTTTTTTTTGTTATAGAACAATATATAATTTTCATCAAAACACGAAACCTTTTACATGAGACTTATTATTTTTAAAATATTAAAACATGTGTGAATTACCCACAAACTGTTCCTAACATATTCAAACTCCAATAACCAAAAATAAAATAAAAAAAAGAAAAACATGCACGTATCAGAAAAACTATCAAAATAGAATGGACAATGTTACATCTAGTCCATTTTTCAGCTCTAAATTCAATCTACAGGTGTTTTTATTTTTTCAAAAATAATATACATCATTTAATGATATATATGTTTTGATAAAAAAATGAAATATATATTTTAATGAATTGCATAAATGCATTTATAAAAAATATGAAATTTTTTTTTATCAAAACATATACCTTGCTTAGATAAGTACATATTCCAATAATTTTCTATTGACGCATACAAGGTTGAAATTAGGGCTACAATAAAAACTGTGTAACAACACTCTGAGGCCCCGTTTAGTTGCATGGTTGAGACAGCTTTTATTTTTTGAAAAGCTGAAAAGCTAAAATCGTGCAGCCAAACGGGACAGCTTTATTCAGAATCAGAAGCTAGATTCCTTTTAATTTTTTCCTCGAAATCCGTGTTTTGAAAAACTAAAAAACATTACTGCTTTTTTATCAAAATCGATTTTTTAAATTGAAAAACAACTTTTTCTATGAAACATCAACTGCTTTGAAATATTGATTCCTGAATTAAAAAAAAAACATCCCAATAAAAGTCAAAGTCTAAGGCCCCATTTGGTTGCGCGTTTGAACGCGCTTTTGCTTTTTGAAAAGCTGAAAAGCTAAAATCGTGCAACCAAACGGGACAGCTTTTTACAGAATCGGAAGCTGGATTCTTTTTAATTTTTCCCTCGAAATCTGTGTTTTAAAAAGCTCAAAAACAACGTTTTTTTGGTCGGAATCGATTTTTTGAATTGAAAAGCAACTTTCTCTACCAAACATTAAACTCCTTTCAAATATTGATTCCTGATTTAAAAAAAAACATCCTAAAAAAGTCAAGGTCTAAAATCATCTTAAAAAACAGCTTTATTCTAAAAACTACTTTTCAATCTGTGTTTCTAAACGAACTCTAAAATCATCAAGCAACTTTATTCTAAAAACTATTTTTCAATCTGTGTTTCCAAAAGGACCTCAGACAGAATTAAAGAATCTCTACTCATTTTGGGCCTTTTCAAAACATCACAGTATGAGCTAAAAAAAAAAGATTACATGACAACACACCCAAAGCAAAAGTATTTTTTACTAATAAATACAAACAAAGCACACAAGCATATAAAGAATGCACTTCCAAATGGAGTCCCTCTTTTATATAGAGAAATCAATAGCCTTAGCTTTCTTAAGAGATATTTACAGGCCCCAAATCCTTTATAATATATATTCTTCCATGAATGCAATCCTCAGTTCTTCCGCCAGCCACCGAAGCAGCAACAACTCTGAAAATAAGAAATAGTAGCAATCAAGAGACCAGATGACAATCCATAGAGAATAAACACTTTTTTGTATGGTTGTCTTTCTTGTTATTCTCGCTGGAAAATGTAATTCATTTTTTAGTTGTCTGGTTCACCTTGGTTAAATTGAAGATGAGCAATTCCAACCCCTCCCCCTAGAATAATTATCAGAGCTTATCTTATGTTACAACTTACAAAGCTATCATGCTTATTAAAAATGTATTTTGCTACACAAACAGGGGCTAAAAGAAACGGGAACGAGATGATATATGGCTTCCAGAAGAATATTTTCATTTGCTTTATTCAAACTATATATTAAAGTAATTATAAGCATGGTTAAATAAAGGCTGGTTAATCACGTATTCAGTTTGGCAACGAAAAATATAGAAGTCGACTTCAACATCTCGTGTCATGTCATTTTGGTTCAAAAAATTAAAAAAATGTGGAATATAAAACCAGAATAGCTGACCATGGAAGGAAATGGAATAGACAATGTTCTTAAACCTTCACTGAACTTTTCAGCTTTATATTTTGTGATAAAACTGTCTACCAAGAACATATCAGAATATATCACCTGAAATGTTTCTAAAAGGAAGAAGCAATGATATCCAATTCAAAAACTATAATCATACACAATGTATAATATATATTTTTTTATCACGGATTTCATTTGCTAGATTTGCATATTTATTACCTTTTACAGGTTTTAAGGTAATAATCTGTCTCCCACATTTTCCTAACTTATTTAAGCAACTTTTCGGTCTAAGCAAGCTAATATACACCCAGAATCAGTTAGTGTTATAGGTCTCTGGACACATGAAAAATGACTAAAAAACAACTCACTGAGGAATCGCGTTGCCTGTTGTCGTGTTTGTGACCATTGTAGAGAGGTGGATCCGTAGTAATGATTGGAACCTTGGCTGAACCACTCTGTTTCTCTTCCCTCACTTTGTTGAATATGTGAGTGTAACCATCGGCCGAAGAGGGGTTCGTCTCATCCCAATCCCCAAATTTTGGCACCGCCGCGCCTCTGTCTGGCTGCCATTTCAGAAAAAACATTGACAATATCAAATGAAATAGAACCTTTGCAGATTGAACAAGTATTCTAGTCACCAACATGTAATATAAAATCACTCAACCCAACATATATTATTATACTACACTATTTCAATGCATACTCTTATAAATTACATAAAAATTTATGCATTCAATTTGTATGAGTATATACTTCATTTTTTTATTAAAAAAATATACTTCATTAGATCAAAATGAGTGCGGGCTACAAATAGGGTTGAATGTAACATTTCTCATTCTAAAAAGCGGGATTAAGCATGTGCCTAGGCAGAATCATGCCCAACCCGTCTGATCTAGGGGATTAAGCGGCCTTGTGATTAAATGAGGATTAATCTAATTAATTTGTTTTTTTTTTTCGTTTCTTGACTTTTTCCCCCTATTTTTATTGCATTTTATTTTTCAGTCTGTGAGGGTGTGTTATCAAAAAGTAGTCGATTAATACCGCTGAATACTCGCCTAACCAGTAACCCCTAGGGGACCACTGACAGTCAACAAGTTCCTAGCACTTTTTAGAACAATTGAAGTGGGTTGGAAAGAAAAGCTCACAGTTTCATCCCCACGAGGCCTTAGCCTGGATCTTCCCGGAGTGGACGAGCCGTACCCATGACCACCTTCATTCGAACCCTTCCTTTCCCATGACGGCGAGGACACACCACCCCTGCTTCCAGATTTTGCCTGCAAATGCGGGTGAAGTGGGGACTGTTCGAGGCTACGCTCCGATCCATCGCTCATTCTGCGATCCTTCTTTTGGTGGCGCAATGGAGGATCCATGGATTGCTTGCTATCGCTCTCTTCCTTGCTAAGGCGTCGCTCATCTTTTGGTCTAGATGGTGGGCCCTCCTGGCCAGTTCTAAATGGAGGAGCTTGAACAGGGGGCACGTCTTCCGAGAAGGCGTCAGGGTTCTGTTGAGGGTCATTCGGATTAGTTATCCTCCCTCCAGTTCTTCCTTTACGTGCGTTGTCAAAATACTCCGTGTAAGGAACGTTTTCACCACTATCCCAGTTTCCAAACTTAGGTACATGAGGATTCTGTCCACAAATTAATTCATGCTTCAATATTTAGAGTTGAAAGAAGAAAACAATAAAAAAGCATCACAGTGTTTGAAACTAACTAAACTTCAGAATATGTAATGGGCGTTGCGTTCCAACAGCTATATTGCTAACATTCATATATACCTATGTGTAGATATATAAAACTGATAGCAAGATATGACCATGTATAGACTGGGAACAGCACAAATGGTGAATGAACTTTGGAAGCTAAAAAGATGAAGAGATATTTTTATAGATTCAATAAAATAAAATAAAAAACTACGGAGGTTCATATCTGTTTGAGAAATTACCAAAAACATTCATCGGCATAAGAAGCTCCATGATAGATCTCAACCAGCTGAAGCAAACATTATAAGGAGTGGGATACTCATTTGAGCATATTTTATGCTTAAGATAATGGTCTTCTTGCATAAAAAAGGACACGAAGAGTTTATAAATTCACGGATGATTAATCTTGGACAAAAAAAAAGGAGGATTTCGATTTAAAGCTGATCCCAGATCAGTGGACTTGGATCTTTAATGAAAATGATGATCGTGACCGTGCTCAATTTTGATACACAAAGAGAGCACATGTGAGTTAGCTGAAAGCACACATCAAAACAGATATAATTACACACCCCTTTTTTTCTAGTTGACTTGAGTTGATGGAAAATTGTTCAGTTGGAGGAAAAAAATTAACATGGAAGGGTGATATGCAAACCCCCCCCTCAACAACAACAGCAACAACCAAAAAGAAAAAAACCATACACAATGTATACAAAAAATATAAATTCCTGTAATACCCAAAAACAAAAAGAAGTAAAAATTCATATGAAATAGATTAAAATATACCGCTACTTCAAGGGAAAAAAAAAAGAGGGGGGGGGGGGGGGGGTTCACCCATAGAGCACATATCAAGTAAATTGAGAAGTCTCCACTGCAAGATTGACAAGATTTTATGGTCAGAAATGAAACTAGCGTCAACCCCTTCGTTGACACCACTTGATGTGAACAATTTTTATATTCCTACAAGACTATAAACTACTTTATACCCAATAAGAGGTTTCATTTCCTTTTCTCTTGTCTTGTATTTTCATTTTCATCATTTTATACATAGATTCCTCTTCTCCTTTGTTCGGGGGTTTCTTTCATTAATAAGACAATTCCTATTTTTCTTTAAAAAAATGAATCCCTATTGTTTTGGACAGAGGTGGGTGCAATGGCAAGAACACACATATTCTATGCATCGATGCTGTTACATATAGTCCAATCACTTTTAAATGGATTGAATAATGATAATCAAACTGAAAGACACCTAATATGCGTGGACTTGTATCCCAATTTATTTAATGAATTGGGGTAGCTAGTCTAACATTTTTCTCAAATGACACCTAAGAGCATCTCCAATCCTATACTCTACTCAAATTTAAATTTGAGTAAAAGTCACCCAAAACCCTCTTCAACCATTTACTCATACCCATACCAAATTAAACTTTTACTCAAATCTTCACCCAAATCAAGAGAGACTCAAATTTTTATCCAAATTTTTAACATTTTTTTTTTCATTTATCTCCACATTTTCTTCCAATGTTACATTTTTTTCTCTTCAACTCTACCCTTAGTTAGATGCCTTCTCACCTCCCAAAATTTTCACCATCTCTTGAAAAAAAAAAAAGTATTCTTTTTTCTTAAGTCTTCATCTTTGTTTTTTAACTTCCTATTTTTGCTCTAATAAAAAAATATTATTTTTACCCTTTTTTTTCAAAAAATTGGATGATAATAATTTTTAAATTTAAACATTTTTTTTTTTTGAAGAAAAGTAGAAGTTTGTTATCCGATTTCGATTTATGATCTCGAATTACAAATTCTGAAAGGAGGGAGAAAAGATTACACTACAAAAAGCAAGACATAAGAGTAAAATGGACTCTCTTCTCCGGGTTAAATTTAAATATCTTGAAAGGAAGAAAAATTGAGTAGTAAAAATGTTTGGGGAAAGGACTTTGAAAATGTTTATAGGAAATAATTAGAAGAAGATGTGAATTTTTAAAAAGATTTGAGTAAAACATAAAGTGATGGTTGGAGACACATCATATCAAATCAAGCTTTTACTCAAATTTTAAGTAAAATTTGGGTATAGGTTTGAGTAAGGGGTGGAGATGACCTTAATAAACGCCATGAAGATTCCACGCTTCTGTTACCAAAATATGCCCATCGGGAGGCATTATATGAATTATGAAAAGATCATAAATACAGAATAATTCAAATTGTTTATACTCAGCCTCCTTGTGAACAATACCCAGATTAAATAGTTCAGACAAATATAACACAACAAACTATCAAGGCCGTGTGGAATTGAGCTATAAGTAGGAAGACACCTATTCTAGAAGGACATTAAGCAAGCAACAAAAAAAAATTTCTCCCTTCCAATAATTTCATTACAAATATAAGTGCCCATGTTGGGAAGTTCCTAAGTGTATCATCTAAATCTAAACCAAAGAGCAATTCGATTATGGAATGAAAGAAAACTATTAAATAAGATGCAAATGGTGGATTAAGCGCACCGTTGCAAGGGCAAGACTGACTTGGTTTATATTTGTGGCGTCTTTGCGTTGTTGGTGTCCTAGTATCTAAAGATTTTCCATTGTTGGCATCACGTTGTGGTGTCATAGATCACAACAAACAAGATGGAAGTTGAGAACCCATATGCAACCAAATTAATATGGAAACACCCTTCATAACCATAATGAAAGAAAAGAATAGCACATATATCTTATCTACTTATTTAGGGAAAGTTCAAATTATCCAAATAATAAATGAAAAAAAAAACATCATCTCCATGAATACCACAATTTCCAATAGATATGATTAAAGCTTTCTTTTTAAAAAAACCAATTCTTATAAACATATGAAAAAATCAACCCTGTCAATCCAAACATCTAAAATCACTGAAATAAATACCCATTTCAAGGAACATCATTCCATACATAAAGAAAAATAGAGAAGCAAAAACCCATCACACAAAACAAAGGAATCCCACATCAAACCATCAAAACCCCAAAGACCCACATCACAAGATCAAATCTTTTTCAACAAAAACACCCAACAAAGGGAAGAAAAGAAGACTCACCGCCATTCTATAACATAGAAATCACAGAGACCCCAACAAAGATGAAATCTTCCCAACCCTCCTCTCCTTCGTTTCTCTTAAGAGGCTCCAATTATTATCACAAACCAAATCTTCTCATGTAGAGAGAGAGAGAGAGAGGAGAAGAGGCTGCCCAGTAACCGGCGCCACCGGTCAAGTTTGACCTTTCAGACTTGCTCTTCTTCTCCTTCTACGAAAGCTCAGATCGAAGTCACTCTCTTTTTGTACAGTCTTGTCGTATACGGTCCGTATTTTATTTTGTTTAACCCTTTTAACAATGACTAATCCTTCGTATGTCTGTATTGAGACACTCAGAAGTTTCCTTCCAGACACCTAGGTAAGTCGAGAGTGATGGGATATAAAAAATAATCATGATAAAGTACATATAATTGTCTCAAATTTGAAAAGCTGGGATAATAGAGATATTTTATTTTATTTAAAAACTGAGATAACTTTTATCTTCATTTTTTATCTTGTTTTTTTACAAATATAAACATGAACAAAATTGATGAACTTTTTTATCCCATAAAATTACCGATTAATCTTTTAATTTTCTATATATCTGTGAATAGATTTAATACCAATTAATCTATAAAGCCTCAAATTATGGAATTTTTTATGACTAATTATTTTGTACCTAGATCATGACCAAGTATTTAATTAAATTATAAAAAAAAACTAAGAGATGATGTGTGCGTGTGTGCGTGTGAGTATATGTAATTAAAACTAGGGTGTCCCATTTTATTGAGGGCACCGATATTCCCATCCACATAGCTATTCACCCCACCCCACTCAAAAAATCAGAATGTGATTTTTTTAAATAGTGATCCCATCCCGATCCATTCAACTTTGTGAAGTCGTTCATTATGTGATAGGTTGACATCATAAGGTCAAACTGGTCACAGAGATCTATGGATCTTTTTATAGCCCATTCAACTTTGTGAAGTCGCGCGTTCATTATTTCACAGGTCGACATCACATAGTCGAACTAGTTACAGAGACCTAAATCTCTCTCTACGGCTTATTCGACTTTGTGTTTTGAACAATGTGTTCACGTGTTATAGCGTTCTCTATGAAATGATATCTTTAAACGATGGTGCATTGTACAGTATCATGAAGGACAAATCACATGGTGTAGTGTTTGGATATCTCTTTGTGATATCGTTTATTATATCACAAGTCAAATGGACCGTAGAGAGGGCCTTAGGTCTCTTGAATCAGTTCAACCATGTGATGTCAACCTATGATATAATAACAATGTTTTAAAAATCAAACCGTTTAATGAACAAAAAAAAATGAATGAGTCAAGGGTCATTGGTTCAACTGTTGGGTCAACCAACTTTGAACCATGACATAATTATCATATAATAATTTTTTTAATTGTCATTACTAAATAAAAATATAAAATATTTTAAAAAATCTTTGCATAAATGTTTTACTTAACATCATAACATGATTTTAGTATATAAAATCTAAACTTTTTATTAGATTTCATATTTTAACAAGTGATTAATCACAATTTTTATGAATAAAGAACCATTCGATATAATCAACCCGCAGCTGGTTTACAAAAACCGTTGGTTCAATCGGTGGGTTAATTGAGTTTTACTGATTTTTTATATCATCGGATTATATGACTAAACCAAACTGGAATTCAACGCGAGTGAAGGTTTAACTGGTTCAACTAAGCAAGTCGGGTTGGATTTTAAAACACTGCATAATTGACCATTTCACAAAGACAAATGGGTCATATGAGAGCCTTACATTTCTGTGACCTGTTCGATTCTGCGACATCGAACGGAGTATATAATCGACGACTATACAAAGTCAAATGGATCGCAGAGATGGTTTAGGTATCTGTGACTCATTCGACTATATAATGTCGATCTGTGATATAATGAATAACTTTATAAAGTCAAATAGATCAGATGGGTTCACTTTTTAAAAAAATCACTTTTTTTTTTTTTTTAGAGGGGGTGGGTTGAAAAACCTTGTGGATGAAAATATCTGCGCCGTTTCATGAGTGGGTGTTCCTAATACGTGGCTAAGAAGAAACCAAGCTAAAATCCAAACAATAAGTTATGATTGGAATTAATGGTGTACCTTATTTTCCCTAAAATAAATGGAATTTGGTCAGGCAATCACAGATCATTTTAAATGTGGGATGTTTGAGAAACAATAGTGTCAAGTCGGTAAACTTAGTTCCAAAATAATAATGAATTTATTGTACAAAAAGACACGTAACTATTGTTTCTGATTCAATCAATAAATCTTTTATATTGTAGGCTAAAACATCAGATTTTGATGGTCTTATTATTAATAATTCTGCTATTATGAGTGACAACTTCATCGATATGTTTGTGCAGTGCATAAATTCATCTAATCAGACAGTATCACATGAACAAGATAAAATCATATAAAATACACATGAAAAACAATAAAACATAAAGGACTATTAGTGAAATTAATATAAATATAAACTATTAGTGATAGACACCTGATCGAAGCTCCATCAACTGCACATCATGTTCTTCAACGAATAATTAATAAACTACATTGGAAATTGCACTAACTAATATGTAAAACATTCATTATTTGGCTTTAAAAATGCCTAACTATGATTTAGTAGACTAGTCGATTTTGTAATTTACTTATCAAAATATTGTGATGTGATATTTGATATAAAAATATTTGTAGCAAAGATTCTTTTGTTCCCTAACATCAACTAATGGAGAATTAAAAAAAACATTCTTCATGAACCAAATTATTCCAAAATTTTAAATGTTTTATCCAACTCTACAAGTTGAATTGATTAAAAAGAACACTGGTTAGGTGTTCTAGTACCCTGATAGTTAATAATTGGTTAAAATGCATTTGGATCCCCTGAAATTTTCTAAACCTTGAGAAACACTCCCTATAGTTCGAAAACATGCAATTACACCCCCCGCAGTTAGATTTTCCATTAAGATTGGATAAAAGTATGATTTTACCATTTTAATTAAATCTTTATCATGTTTTCACTTATTTTTTATGGGTTGATTTCACATTTAATTTATAGTTATGTGGTTTAATTCTTACAAAAATGCATCCAAACACATTTGAAGAGTTAATTATTGTATAAGTTAATATTCATAAAACATATCCATAATCAATTAATTGATTTTATTGTAGATATTTAGTGAGTTGAGGGTAAAACAGTAAATTTAAATTATTCTTAACAAAAAAAAATAATGGTAGGGGGTGTCAGTGCAAGTTTTTTAACTTTAGGGGAGTGTTTTTGTAGGTTTTGAAAACGTTAGGGGGTCCAAATGCATTTTACACTTAATAATTTAGAGTAATAATAAAATAACCACACTCAATCAATTCAACCAAAAACAAGTTTAAAGTTTTTTATTAAAAAATTCAAGATAAACAAACCAGTGTTTCACATTTGATAAACAAAACCCAAGATACCAAAAGGGTTTACCACAAATATCAATATTGATAATAATATTGCATGGAATTATTGTTGTTGTTGTTGATGTCTTTTTTATATTGTTTATTATATATATAATATTATTTATTAAACACTTCCCATCCTGTTAGTTGGGGACATGATCTGACCAATCTTGAAAAGTATGGAAAATATTTTATAAAGTCTGGAATATATTTTATTGCCGGCTTCACACGTGCTTTGAATAAATATAACTATAAATATAAATATATTAAGTCCATGGTCCCCCTACTGCAATGGTCAATTGGAGAAACCCAACTTCAAATTGGGGCTGGAATAATTGGGGGAGAAGATAGAATAGATGAGAATTTGTACGTCATAATTAACTGATATAAAATAGTATATGAATTCTAATCAATCCTTAGAATTAAGTTATCCCAGATTATTTAATCCAAAAGAATATGTGGATTCACTATCAAATCAACTGTCATCACCTCTTATAAATTAATTGTCATCATTTTTTTTTATATATTTTTTATAAATCTTTATCCATCTCTTATTCAAATTTTATTCAAACAATTTTTTTTATTATTATTACGTTTCCCAACTATAATAATTCAAAACACAACCAAACAAAACATCACTTTATCTTTATTTATACTAGAATAGTTATAAATCTCACAATTACTTAATTATCTATCCAAAAGGGTGTATAATTTTTTTTTCTTTCAGATGGTGTTCAATTCGAATATGAGTATATGAGCTGAAGTTAAAGAAAAAAAACTCAACTCTAGGTATTGGTTCCGATTTGGGTTCAAATTTGATTCAGGTTAGATCAGATTCATATTGGATTTAAATAAATTTATCATTTCACGTAATTTAAAACCTGTAACATTCAGATACTTCATGTGAAAGAGATAAAGAGGGGACATGATTTCTTATTTCTATTTAGTTTTATTTATATTAAAATGTCTGTTGAATTTCCTTCCTTGTAAGTGAATCAAATCAAGGATAGAATAGTATTTAAAGATTAATTTGGTAAGGGGATAACCTTTGGAGAATAATTTATCATATTTTAAGAAATCTGTTAACATAGTTATTGTTCATGTTTTGTCAAGATATGGTTAATAAGAATGGATACATGTTATTCTATCATTAGTTGGAATAGACACCTCAGTTTCATTTTAAAATTGGGGCAATGGTCCCCATTTTATCTTTGTTTGTTTTTTAAATACTACGTATAGTATTTTTTCAAACCCAATTTTAATCCTCACATATTTTGAATTTTTTTAAAAGAATACACCTCATCCAGTGAGGTATATACTTTTATAAAAAATTAAAGTATATATTATAATGAATTGCATGAATCTATTTATAAAAAAATGTAAAATTTTTCTAATGAGACATATATCTTGTTAATGTACACATATTAGAATTGGAGCTGGAAAAAAGCTCATTTTTTATACCGACCAAACATAATAGGTTGTTCCCCAATCATTTATCCCCCCACCCCTATTTATTCCTTTATACCACCATTTATCCCCTTACCAAACTCGCTTTAAACCTTTATTAGTAGTCGCTTAGGGCTTTAGGGATTGGATTTTGGATATCCACAAATATCTATTACTGAGAAAAGAAGGTTAAAAAAAATCCAAAACAAATGGTCCCTTCCAACATGAAATGGCATTTTTTTTTTTTTGGGTGTAAAATGCCTTTAGACACTTAAATTATAGCATCAACAAAAAGATGTACAAGAGTGTGTGAAGAAAATGAAATGGCCTTCAATTCGATTGGGTATTTGTTTTTTTTTTTTTTTGAGATCACGGTAGACTTTGTATTCATGAAAACAAGTTCAAAAGAACAAAGAAATACAAGAGCAAGGCCCCCGGCCTCCATCTCGATGTTGCACTCCCCCGCCAAAACCCTGCCCCAATCTTTGATGAATCGCACAACCATCTCCCATAAGTTTGGGTATTTGTTAGCTAGAAAAGGAGGTGGTCAATACAATTAGGAAAATGTTAAGAGACAAATTTGGTTATCCCAATTTTATATTTTTTTCATGTTTATTTCATGTAATGAAATATTATTTTTATTAAAATAAAAATAACATATATGTGTTATGAACAACATACACTATTTTACATTAAAAAGGGGAAAATGATATGTTCAACTAAAATTATAATCCACACTGGTTTTCTTTTTTTCTTTTTCTTTAAATCGTACTCTCTCCAATTGAAGTACATGTTGTTATATGATATGAAGTATAAACTGAGATATATTAATTTATTTTTTTTGTATTGAAAAAATAATAAAAATGTCATTTATATACTACATTATTATAGTGTATGAGATTGTAAAATGGGCTGCAAAATGGACTAGGTATATCAGTGCTAAAAAAATGTCATTTATCATACACTATGATATAACTCCATATATACTACGCTATCATAATGTTTTGGGCTACAGATGGAGCTGCAAAACGGACTGAGTATATCAACGCTCAAAATCATGTCATCTGGTGACACATATATCTTAATAGGGACTATACAATGTACAAGGAGTGAGTGTATTTATTTTGATGGGAACTAATGCATCAATCCTTTTCACAATCCCATTTGCACTCACCACATGGTTGACACATAAATGAAATCAACTAATGCAATATATATATACACCACAAATATATGTCTTATTATATAGAAAAAAAATATATATACATTCAATTCATACCAAGTCTGTAATTCATTTTTTTATAGAAGAATGCATTTCATTAGCTAAATATATATTTCTATAAAAAAAAAGCGTGTGTGAGAAGTGTATACATGGTTGAACATAACATTTTCTTTATTGAAATTTTTAAAAATTAGCTATGTGAGGTCTGGAGATTCTAGATGGAAGTGATGCAATGTTTTAGATTTGAGCGATAATACATTCAATCTGTTTTACAATCCTATCTGCAGTCACCACATCACTAACTCTGTATATAAAATCTTCTAATTCAGCATATGCTTTATTATTTCAGTACATACTACATGACATAAAATATAAAAAAATATTGTTTAATATGTATATGTATGTATCACTTTTAATAAAAGAATGTAATTATAACCAAGTATAATGGTACTTGATATGATTAGTTCTAATGATATTTGATATGACAATGGAGAAATGGTTGATATGAAATGGGTTTATTATGTCCATGTGAGCACATCCAACTTGCTATGTAACACACAAACAAGGTACCCCTCCTTGATAAGATTGTAACTAATTATGGAGGTTAATTATATCATATGAGGGACTTAGGTCATCTGTGTTTTTCCATATTGAATATCAAGTTGGGAAATCATTGACCTCGTTTCATCCCCCCCCCCCCACCCTCCCCCTCTACACCTTCAAATACTGTGGTCCATTCTTGTAAGGAAAACAATATCTTGATTAATAAATTTATTATAACACAAATAAGTGATGCAACACTGATACCTATTATTTTAGGTTAGCAAATGTTCTCTATAATGATACCTTACATTTTTTTTTTCTATGAAAGATGCAATGGACAATCAACATGGGAAATGACATGTTGATCTTGTCTGTAGCCCCATTTGCAATGTCTGTTTTACTTTTTAAAAAAATATATACGCGTTTAATAAAGTATATGTTCTTATGAAAAGTGAACTATATATTTAAATATATATGTATATATTCTTATATTTATAAAAAAAATTAAAAAATTAATCGAACATACACTACATTAGTAGAGTATATACTATACAAATACAATATATACTCCACTTGTAGAATTTAAAGACGTATAATCAATTTTGTGTAAAGAAAATTCTTTTATTTGAGATGTTCATGAATGAATTGAATACAAAAATAGATGATTTCTGTACACAATTTGCTTGGATATTCCAGAAGAAGGTGTTGGAAAATATAATAGAGGTTTAGTATACAAAATAATATTGTATAAGTATTTTGTTCCAAAATATACTTGGCCAAAACCAAGTTTCCTACATAAGGTTAATGTCAATTAACGCTAAACTGATCCATACTCATTTGTGGCATCAATGTTGTAGTTTGAACAAATTTTGAATTTTTTTAAAATATATACTTGTGTAGTGAATTACATGTTTTTACAAAAGTGAAGTATATGCTCAAATAAATTGAATGCATATGTTTTTATATTTTTCTTAGTAGTGTATATATACAGTGAGTTAAATGATGTGATGTCTGTAGAAGTGATTGCTCGTATCAACATCCTTCTTGAAGTTTAGGTTTGAGCTTGTGATATTGGCTAATTCATGCTGGAAAATGATATGTTCAATCCCACTTGTGGCCTTTAATTGTTTTAATTTTACTTTAAAGTATATAATCACCTATCAAAGTGCGCGTTATTTGAAAAATAAATTATATATCTAAATAAATCAATACTTTTTTAAAAAATAATTTTTTTTTAATCAAGTAGACATTGCATTAGGACAATATATATTGCATTAAATACAATATATATACTTTGACTGAGGGACCATCTTTGAATTATAAATAATTATACATGACTGTAAACCGAACTGAGTATATCAGCACTCAATCCAAGTTGATAGGGTGTGGATCAACAAAATTATTGCAATTGGAATAGGGACATGTCATATGATACACCACCACATCACAATGAAAGCTTGCCAAACAAACACATGGCCTACGAATAATAAATACCTGAATCATTCATTCTCTCACCAGCAAAATCATTTAGCAATAAAATCCATATAATTTGGGAAACCACAATCGAAATTCAAACAAAAAGATTACTATTACATTTCTTGAAACTTTTAAAATAGTATGTATGGGTCCATTATATTCCGGAAACTATTCCCCAAAAGCCATTTTTGCACTTGTATAAGGATGGGGAATAAATCAGAATACTTCATTACTTCAACATGAATATATATATTTTTTTTCAAATGAGAGAATTTGGTCATGTTTTCTGTTGTCATATATATTCGGATGCTTAAGTTGAAAAATACAACTCTAAGGTACCGCTTGTGCAAAGACATAAGCTATTATGGAGTTTATGACTGTTCTAGGAATAGATTATTACACAAGTGGAATAAGTGATTTTTTATTTGGTTGTGTTTTTAGTTATTCTCATTGAAAAAACGTAATAATAAATTTTTGTTATTTGGTTATTTGTGAATAAAATGTGAATAACATTTGAATTTTAATTATAAAAAATAAAAACTGATGTGACATGTGTGCCCCATTATTTATAAGAGGTGATAATCGTTGAATTGGTATGTGACTAATGGAATATATTAGATGGAATAATACAATTCGATGAGGGACTTGGAATACAAATATCAGTTTATTCTTACTTATTTTGGCATAATTATACCCATCTATTCCTTCCAAACAAACAATTTTTTTAGTTTATTCTCCCCTATTCCCTCATATTCTTCTCTTATTTTTTTACCCAGACATCCCATAAGCCCATGCTTGGTTAGGGAACTGGGGGTGGAAAAAATAGGGATAAGGTGGAATAGTGATAAAATGGATGTTTGGAACTTGGAAGGCTGGAATAAATAAGAATCTGTATGTCATAATTAACTGTTATAAAGTGGTATAATTATTCTTACTTCCCATGAAATTAAGTTATTCCAGCTTATTTAACATTATGTATTTCATTTGGAGAGTGTATGATTTTTTTTAAAAAAAAAAAAACTAATGTGAACTACAGTTGGGGCTGTAATGGGGACTGGAGGTCTCGTGGGTCGATCCGGATTTGACCAGGACCCGATCAGATAAAAGGCATCAAATACCCGATTCGAAGGACCCGATACCAGATATGGATCAGACTTGAAGGACTCGAACCTTGAAATGGGACAAGTCCTGGTCTATCCTGACCCGTCCTATGGACCCATGGACCTGCCAAATATGTGTGTGTAGAGAGAGAGAGAGAGAGTTAGGTGTTACTGATAAGTAACCCAACTGTTAGGACCCAGCCCATCCAAGTCTATGAGTAACCCAATATTATCTAGCCCACCCTTTTTTGAAGTTTTTGAGTGGTGTTACACTCAGTTTTTTTTTCTAATATTAAAATACAATCTTATATACTTTGTTAAAAATTTAATAAAACATATACCTTGTTAGATGTCAAATATATCTTATTAAATATTTTTTACACTTATTAAAAATGAGTTCATTCAATTCGAAATAGAGAGATATATATTTTTTTTATCAAAACATATATTTTATTAAAGGTTTTTTATTTTTAAGTCCCCATAAACCATAGGATTCAGTGATCGATCTCTCAATTCTTCATATTTTGGTTTTAGGCCCCAGATTTAAAGGATATGTTCATTTTTAGTCACTGGGAGGGACTTATCTCTAAATGAAAATGAAGATATTTTGTTCTACCTAAATGTTGGAATAATATTTATCCCCACCTTTTATTCCAATTTTAATAAATATGAATACGGAACAAAATTGATTGATGGACTTTTTAACCAATAAAATTAGGACAAGTTATCCTCGTAATCTTAATATCAAGTAACCCAACCAAGTCCATTTAAGTTGAGGGTTTCAATTAGTTCCAAGTGTTGAAAACTTATTTTCAATATATGTTTTTTTTATTTTAGATTCATGTAATGTTTACGTGCGAAAAAAATCTTTTTAATGTTTATGTTGAAATTTTGAAATGTCTGTACCTACTAGTGCTACGAATGATGATGTTGGTGAGGGTGAAGTCCTTTAACAGAATGTTGAGTTGTCCAAAAAAAAAAAAAAAGTTGACATGTAGTTTGAAATGAATTTGATAAAGTTATCAAACTTTATAAATTTATGAATGACAATTTTAACATTTTTAATAGCATACTTGTAAAATTTAATAACATATAAAATCACTCTCAAATAAAAATTATTTTTATTATTTTTCAATTACATGATGATTATAAAAAGCTTTAAATACGATTAGAAAGAATTTAAAAATTATATAAATGTATATTAGTTTTTTTAGTTTTTAAAATTATAAAATAAATTTTTTTGTTTTTGATATAATTTAAAAACGTGACTTGATTTGGGTATTTCAGAAAAGTTATCATTTTTATATTTTTTCAAAATGAAAATCAAATCCCCTCTTTATTTTATTTTCAGACACCCCCGCCTGTTCTCTCGATGATCTAGGGTTTTGTTAGGGTTCGAAGAAATCCGCCATGACAGACCTGAGTGAAGAAGATGAGCGAGTATCACCGTCGGATGAGGTTCCTACATTACGTCTCGTTATTTCTTTTTCTTTTTGTCACATCATCCCTCTCTCTTTAAATTGATCTCCCTATTTTGTTTTTGAAGGAAGAAGAAGAAGATACGGAGGAAGAGTTGGAGAGAGAGATAGAGAGAGAACTCGCCGAAGTGCCTCTCGGGGAGTTGCATAAGGCGAGGGCCGCTGGATTCCACTCCGCCTCGTCAAGCGGTGGTGGTCGCTGGCGAATCCCTGACGAGGAAAAGAAGACTAGCCGAGCCAACAAGAACAGGTGAACTCGTTTTCTCCTTCTTTGGTTTTTCCTAACTTTGATGCGAATGTTTGTCCTTGCCTTGGAGATCACGATTTTTTTTTTTTTTTGAATTCAAGGCCGATGGAGATGAGCAGCAGGAAGCCTGTGGGGAGGTTTAGACAAATCATTCAAGTTCCTAAAAAGGTAAAAAAAAAGAAGTAATTTATGCTTTGTTTTTTCTTTGACATAGGTTCCGTTTGGATGTGTGGTTCAACCACTCAGATTATGAGAAGAATTCGGTTGCTTTTGAAAAGCATTGTTTTTGGAGAGTTTGAAATGTCGGAAAATTTGTATAGAAAATGCTAAAAAGCAAATTTTGGACGCAGAAGCGAAAACATATATGGATCCATGTTTGGCTTTTCCATTGTTGAATCCTCCTAGCGGAAGATTCCCAATTGTGATTTCAAACGCATTTCAGTGTTTGGCTTTTCAAACTCTTCCTCCAACTTTTTCAGGCCAAAAATCCAGCAATTGAAAAACTAGCAAAACAATGCTTTTTAAAAGCTGGGTTTGAAATGTGAGATTTTAAGAATATCAGCATTGCAACCGCACATCCAATTTTTTTTTTAAAATTTATCCTTTTTTTAACACAAGAGAAAGGTGTTTTGTTACTCCAGGTTGTGAGGGACCCTCGGTTTGAGTCATTGTGCGGAAACCTTGACCCAGATGGGTAAGCTTATATTTCATTGCTCTAGAAATTTCACGACTTTATTGATTGATCTTAAGTTTCATCTGTTAACATCTTATTTTGTTTTTACTAGTTATGTGTCTCTCTCATAAATTATGCATTATCAGTGACTTTATATCATTTTGTTCACCCAGTTTCTATGATGTCATGCAAAGATTTTTTTATTTTTCTTCATAAATTTTTCTGTTCTTTATTTGCCCATATTTATTGGTTATCATTAAGAATCTTTGAATAAAATCTTGTTTTAACTATGCTGGAGGTTGTTAGTCAGATTGTGCTTTGGGGTGTGTCTGTGAATGTATCATACCTATTGAGATTTTGTATATTCAGCAGAAGAGTGGGGTGTCATGTAGTTGCATTTTTTTAGAAGTGATGGCATCTACTTGATTATTGGTCCAGAAAATGATATTTAGAAAAAGGCACACATGCATAAATTCGTGAATTTGAATCAAAATGCTTCTTCACATTGCTTTTTATCATTCCCTTTTTGTACTATCAGGCTCTATCGATCATTTCTTATTGGGTCAATGTGTATCGATTCATCCCACATTACAATAACAGATGGGCTCATGTTGAGCCCCTTGAAAATAAAGGAGACGAAGGATCTCTGCTAACAAAGAAAATGAGAAAACCCAAAAGGCCCGAAGGTGGTAAACCACCTTACCCACCTACAATAAGAATACAATCACCAAAAAGGCCCCATGATAGATGAGACCTTCTCTTCTCCTATAATTACTAAAGATCCAAGCCCAAAGAGAAGCCGCGATTGTCACCCATTAAGGCTCATGTTAACACTTAATGGAACGCTGATTTTTTTTTTTAAACATTTTTCATTTAGCGTTGTTTGAATCTCAATTTTAGATCTACGGAGATTGGTAGAGACTTGATCTGTCAAAAAGATTGGTAAAACTAAATATTTTGTTTGAGTCTCATGTTAACACTTAATGGATCGTTTACCATCGATGATTGCTTGTTGGTTTGTAGGTTCAGGAAAAGATACAGTTTTTTGTATGAGGTTGAACTCCCTGCTGAAAGAGAGGTGATCTTCCTAGCTGCAGAAGATTTTATAAAATGTTGTTTTTTTTATTTTGTATTTTTGTTACTGATTTGCCACCATCTTTACAGAAACTTCAGAAGTTGGTGAAGAAGTCAAAGGATCCAGAAGAGTCTGAGAAGTTAAAGAAACACATTTCATGGATTGTAAGTTAGTGCATACTGGATGGTTTTTTTGCCTGACCTTGGTTTACTGTCTTCTCTCTTATGTCTCACATTTTTCATATATTTTTAAATCCTTGTAGCTTTCGTCTTTTGAATCTTGTGATCATAGATCTTCATACTTTGTTGTTGTTTCCCAGAAATATGACTTTTCATATTACACTTTCTTGCAATGGAAATTATGCTTTCTGTAAAACTTAAATGTTGATAATGTGGGTGGGGAATAGGATGCATACATTGCTCTTATTTGAAGGCCCTGTTTATCAGAATGATGGGACATCACTCGAATCTATTTTAACAGTGATTTCGTATCAAGAGAACATAAATCATATCCACTTTAACATAGTATGATTCTGTATACATCAATCATTGAATCACAATCAGAAGGTACTAAAATATAGGAGGTAGAGTTGATTACTTGCTTTCTGTTTGCATTTTGTGAAATCAGTTTTTTAATGAATAGAATAGCATTATTATCACTGACTTACTAGTGTCAGATCAATAAAACATGAATTTCTATTGTGCAAGTGAAACATTCATTTATTATTAACCGAAAAAAGGTATATCAATGACTTGATAATAACCCACGCGGGGTTGGTACTTTGGCATGAGCCTTGGGTTTTTCTCCCCATAGATCTTGAGTTTAATCCCTTCGGGCTTACCTGATGCACATGGTTTGTGGGTGAAGTATAACATTTATCATCTTCAAATTTGTTGGCCATGATTTGAGATTATGTATGAATTCAGACATTAGGTCATTCACCTTTTTGTCTGCCTGGCTTTGCACCATTTTTCCTGAATTCCTACTTCAAACTAGAACGTTGTTCATCTTGAATTGTCTGTGAAAGCTTTATTTATTTAAAAGATTTGTGCATGCCAATGTTCCTTCAGGATAAGCAGCTTAAGTCAGAATCCGGAAAGAGCAGAGATGCTGAGATTTTGGCAGAACATAAGAAGAAAGAAAGGGAAGCGGTCAAGCATGGGAAGCGACCGTTTTACCTTAAGAAATGTTTGTTCTCGCTCTGCTGCTCCTCTTCTCACTCACATACTATCATCTTGGGTTTATACAAGCTGCGCAGTTGTTTTAATAATTTTCGTATATGTTGGATAATGTTTGTCTCGTGTTCTCTTTTGATTCTTGATATCTTGTTCAATTCAAACTATATGTTCTTTCTAACATAAAAATAAAAGGAAACACCTTGTCCCATTGCCACCAAATTTGGAGAATGCTAGAGACTTGAGGGAGCTTTTAAAAAAAACCGCATTCTGTAATATTTATTATGCAAATTTGGTTCTTGAACTTTCTTCCCGAGGAAGTGACATCCAAGTTTCGTTTTACAGCTGAGATACACGAGCAAAGTCTGATTCAGAAGTATAATAATCTCAAGGTCAGTGCACTGATGTCAATGAAATGATCTTTAAATGTTGGTTTTTTGTTTTTCTGTTTTCTTTGCTTTAAAACATTGCGTTTGGCAGGCTGAAGGCAAACTGGAATCCTTCATTGAGAAGAGGAGGAGGAAAAACGCCTCGAAAGATCATCGCTACATTCCTTACCGCCGCCCTGCAAATGAAGACTAATATTTATGATATTCTGTTGAGTTAAATTATTCTATTTCTCATAGGGCCTTTGTTCCCTTCTTCTGTTTACAAGGGGGGTTATATAGATTTTTTCCCAATGAAAAATTAGTACTCTGAAAGCTGTGTTTGTGCAGGTAGAAGAAAATTCTGGTTCATTGAGATTTTCAATTTGCTGTTACAGTTTTCCTCTACAAAGTCTATTATTCTTCGTGGGCTGAGCTTTATTCATTGTCCCACCACAAAACCAGGCCCAACTCTAGAGACATTGTTATGTTATTTCTCATTTGCCATGGAAAAATTAGATTTCCTGAAAATGACCAATCTTTTCTATAAATAGGATTTTTAAAATAACATTTAAATTATATAAATTCTTTAATCACAAGGATTATAAAAGGTTTTCAGTTAAAATTTTGGTTATTAAATCTTTTACTTCAAGAATATGTTATCTCAGATTAAGATACAAAAAACCTACTGATTTTCTTTATATTTGCTAAAATGGAAGGAAAAAAAAAAAATTAGGACACTTTCACACGCAGTTCGAGCAGACAGTCCAGTCATTTAACAAGTATACTCTTTTTTAAAACATTTGTAAAAACATATCCTTTTAATTCGTTATGTAGTGATGCATGCTTTCACCAATAAAATGAGGTTTATTATTTAAAAAAAAACATGGGCGCACTTCGCATCTTCATATACATATCTATTTGTTCGAGCCTCTCTATGAGACAGTGCCCAGATTGTTACGCCTTTCATGTGAGTTAGGACTTACCCGATAAGGGATTTCGCTACCTTAGGACAGTTATAGTTATGGCCATAGCTTTAGTCGCCGGCTCCCCTGTCATCAGGTCACCAACTTCCTTAACCTTCCGGCACTGGGCAGGCGTCAGCCCCCATACATGGTCTTACGACTTTGCGGAGACCTGTGTTTTTGGTAAACAGTCGCCCGGGACTGTCTGTTGGACTGTCGCTAATTGATTAATAAAAAAATCTCTGTTTTTATTTGGTTGCACGATTGCAAAACTAATGGTAGAAAAAAAAAAAGATTTAAAATTGATTTTTGTAAGAGTCTCTTCACAATTTCTGAAAACTTCAAATGTTTTTTATATTTTTTCACATAAATATGTCTGCAGCTTATGATCAGTTTCTCTGTTAGAAAAAGAATTAAAAAAAATCAAACGGTTCAAAACATGTTACCAATCAGAGTTGCTCATAAATGAGATTAATGAGATTGAGAGTTTGACTACAACATTACCATAATTATTTTCTAATGTTTATAATTATATTCCTAATTCCTATCCTGGCAGGCACTCCCCCCTATGAAGCACTGTCGCTTTGATAATCCAATCATATTTACTGTCACTTCACAAGTCCCCTCTCACACTTCTTATCAACACATAACCCCAAAAAAATTCTGTTTTTTTTTACCTTACAAAGCCAAAACCCCCCAACTCCAGTGAATGAGAACAGAAAAAAAAAAAATCCAAATCTGTATCATCTGTTAAAACAGAAAGAAAGATTTCTGAGATGGGGTGTCTCCCCAAATTACAGATTGTTCATAAAAATGCCATCTTTTCAATGTCCGATCACCAAAACCTCAGTTTTTGAGAATTGGGTCCTTGTCTTCCAACCCAATCTTGCTGTTTCTCAATCTGGGTCTCTCTCCTTCTCCAAATCAGAGAAGCATTTTGTGCTTGTTTGTTCAGACCCACCTTGTTTTCCTTGATTTCCAATTAAAAGTTGCTACGTCTGCGCCTCTTGTGTTTGTGTTTATGCGTGTGAGAGACAGAGTGAGTTTAAAAAATGTTGCAACTTTTGTTTCTGGTTCTGTTCGCGGAGGGTGCGGCGGCGTTCCTACTGATGGTGAAGATTGGGCCTTTGAGGGAGCTTGTGATGAGGTCAATTGACCAGCTGAAGATGGGGCCGTCGATGGTGATCGTGAAGACGCTCGCTTGTACAGCATTGGCGATCTTCCTCTCCAGCGTCTTCGGCGTCGTCAAGATCCAGAACAAGGGGGCGAAGCTCGGGACCGTCACGCCGATGGACCAGGTCATATGGGGGACTCAACTCCTCGATGCGTCGCTGTTGGGTATATGCGCTCTTTCGATGCATTTGCTTGTATTGGTTCTTTGAATTGAGTGTTGCTTGATGATTTCTTAGTGGCATTGTTTCATTGGATCACTTTTTATATGTGAATGTATCAATGTTGTAGAAAGCATCATGCGCTAGTTTAATCAATCAAAAATCGCTATTTATATAATAAATATTATACATATACATATTATATATATAATAGCTAAAATTTTATTGCAAAATTATAACAAAACATCAAAACAATATTAATACTATAAGAATATTAAGGATAACACACAATAACTAATTGCTATATAATATATAAGGCAACTTAATAGCTTGTTGACCAGAAAGGATTTTTAGAACACTGGAATATATGTTGTTCTTGTCTTGGGCCTGAAGGTAAACTAAGACCTGCAGTTTCATATGCCTGATTGTTTTCATGTTATGCTTCATGAGACTTGTGAGCATAATCTAATTATGTAATTGTAAAATTCTTATCGGGGAAGGATATGTTATCCTAGGTGTAGCTGTGGCTTCGTATGAATCATTAGAAGAGAAAATCATTGAAAAGAAGAAGTAGCATGCCTAGAAAATACTCAATGTCTTGATTTCATATGGCAACTGCACGTTGTGGAGGCACAAAACAGATGTTGAGCCCTCTGTCAGGTTTTCTTTGGAGATAACAAGAGGAAATTAAAGAAAGAAATCTAATTCCATTAAACAAAGTACAAAGCTTGTTGAACTAGGAATTTTCAGACCGCTCATGTACAGAAGGAAAGATTATGGGGAAAACACACATTCACTCAGGAATAGGCCCAATGTTGTAAAAAGCGCTAGGCGCTAGTCGGGCGGTTGATGAGGGACTAGGGATTAATCGGCTAGGCGGGGATTAATCAATCACTTTTTATAATAATACATATACATATACATGATATATATGTAATGATTTTAGACTACAAAATAATAACAAAATAACATCAAAATAAAATTAATAAGCATAATAGGGATAGCATAAAAAACTAATTAATATATATATAATATATAAGGTGACTTAATAATTTCTTAGTCAACTAGGGGTTAATTGAAAAAGCGGTTAGGCGCTAAGCGTTGCGGGTTGTAACCGCCTAGGCCTAGGCAGGGGATTAATCGGGGCCTAAGCGGGATTTTTAGAACATTGAATAGGCCCCGCTAATGTTTAAATATATTGAAAAGACAAAGATATAGCTATTACAAATAAAAAGCAAGCAATTAAGCTGTGCCATATAGAAGCACAAAGGCATGAACAAGTAGTGAAATTTTTCCATAAATACATGTTACTAGATGTAAAGTCATACATGCTACAAGTAATGAATATGAAGGACAACACAATAAGATAAAGATGAGGAGGAGAGGTGCAAGGTGGATATTAGATGACTTGAGTCATGAGGGCCATTCTCAAAAAATTCCTTGGAACTCCGTACATTAATCACTTGAATCACAATACCTGACTTTTAACGGATTTTCCTACATGCAAGTTTCTATCTGTTATCATGTTATTGGTATTTTATCCAAGTGTAACTTGTCTATTATGCTTTCCAAAGTTATGGACATGGCACATCCAATCAATACTCTATGTGAAGTTAGAAGCCGATGAGATAAATGCTTTTAATAGATCTTATTATAACACTAGGAGTAGTTTGCTCTTCAAAGTGCATATCATAAGATCTTCTTTTTGTTTGACTTCCTTCCAAGGGATTTGTTATTGTGATTTTTAAGGGACTGTTTAAAAGAAACCAACTGAAAAAGTTATTGGTATAATGTAATCTACGAGCTAAAAGCCTCATATACATGCAAAGATCCTCAATACAACATTGTGAAAATTCAAGAATTATAAACTACCCGCATTATTCTTATAACATTCAACTTTAAGGAAACAAAGATCCGTGATTATAAATTGAAAAATTACTTGAATTGACTAACCATCCGCTGAAATATTGTGTTGGACCACAAGTTGCATGACCCTCACCCCCTCGGCCCCTCAAGACCATTGACCCTAATTTTCGCAATCCGTGTTACAGGTAAGTTATTAGTGTTATTTCTACATCCACATAACATTGGATGGTTTTCTGTCATATTAAGTCCATTGGAGTTACTCTTGAGCTTCCCCTAGAAGTGCATTTGCTCAAGCTATTGTTGACAACTCAACCCAGAAACTTTTAAGTGTCCTCCTATGTTTGAAACAAATGCTTCTTAGCTTTGGTTGGACCTTTATCGTTTGCCTGTAATTTTATAGTTGTAAGCACAGTCTTTATGATTTTGCTTGGAGACCAAATGACTTGCCTGCCCAAGACAATAGAAATTTGAGTGATGGGGTTTGGTCTGAATGCAACATTTGATTTGGAAAAACTTCAGATTTAGAATGCCAGATCAGAAGAACAAACAGGATTTGTTTGTTGTTGATGGGATTCAAGCCACGATAAGTTTTCTTCACTAAAACAAGGAGCATGAACAGCCCACCTTTTCTCAAAAGGAAAAGAAGAAGCTTGTTCTTATTTTTCAATCAGACGATTCCTTCCATTTGTGCTTCTCCTTCATCTTCCTCCTATTTTTCACATTGGGTGAACTACAGTCAAATGATTTCAGCGAATTCAAGGAATTAAGCATCATCAACATGTATTGTTATTGCAGACTCTAAATCCATGACAAGCCTTTACCTGATTTCAGAAATTGGCCACAGAATAGTTTTTTTTCGTTTGGTGGCCACAGAATAGTTGATTCCTTGAAATATAAGTAGATAATGGCACATCTACATTTGGCGAACGCAAAAACTACCTATAAATTTTCCTGATTTTCTTTCAAATTTTTTTCAGGTTTCATACTTTTCCTCGGTCTTGTCATTGACCGCATGCATCGCTTCCTTCAAAAACTAACTGCTTTAAAGGAGACCATCAGTAGTTCCAGAAGAGAAGTGGAAGAACTCCAGAAAGAGAACAGGAGCCTCAAAGAGAAGGAAGAGAGGACTTCAAGGGAGATGAGAGTTCTCCAAGAAGAAGCCTCTAATCTAACGCAAAAGTCGCAAAGACTAAATTCAGAGTTAGAAGAGAAAGAGAGACGAGCAGTGTCAGCAGAAGCCCATGTCGCTTCCCTACAGAAGCAGTCAGAGGACTTGCTCCTTGAATACGATCGGCTACTGGAGGACAACCAGCTTCTTCAAACTCAAGCTCTATCATTCAGAGGATGATAGAATCCTCGTTGCGTATTGATTTTTATTTATCGGTCTTGCGTTTGAGGTCGAGTATGTCAGTTGAGATCGTGGAAGTCAAAGGAAAAAGAGAGGCTCTCTTTTGAGGTACTTTTGTGACATTTTATTGCTCTTGATCCTAATTCCTTGTAAATTTTGAAATACATTAAATATATGGAAAAACTTAAACTAATTAGTCATTCCAGTCATTTTTGCACATTGAATTATATACTTGTCTAATAAAATACATGGTTTCACAAGAAGTGACTCACGTACTCGAATGACTTTAATCCATGCATTTTTACTTTTTCTTAATATACTCTGTTTGAGATTTCATATACTGCATTAGATGGTGTGACGTCGATCGCAGAGGTGTGTTAAGTTCAGTTCGAAATATATAGCTGATGCAACGACAAACTGATCGGTATCGCTGACATACACTTCTGAAAGGTGAAAGATTGTGATGTTGTTCTTGTTGGAAAATTTTAATTTGGGTGGTCTCCCTGCATTGTCATATCTTCTTCGCATTTTGTGGTTCCTGTTCTTCCTCATCGATTCATGTGGTATTCCAGTCGATGGTATTTGTTATGCTTAGTTGTTTGGTTGTGAATGCTAAATTATAAAAATCCAAAACCGTACTTTTTTTTCTTGAAAAATGTGACATGTTCCATTTTACAATCGAAAAAACAGACCGCACACGTTTTCATTTTTTTAAAGAATCATATACTTCATATAATGAATAGTTTTTATAAAAGATGAAGTATTCACTTTGAATGATATCATTCATGGAAAATGTGAAATTTTTTTTAGTAAACTATGTACTTTGTTACTGTGGAGAGGTTAACGCGGTATATGAGATTGTAAAAAAGATTGAGGGTCACTAAAGCCCCTCATATTTGCTTGTGTTGTTCCTAGTTCCACCTCTTCAGTTTTTTATTCTATGATCAACCTCAGGCAGGAGAAATATCAAGTTTATAATGACAGTTGATCACACTGAAATTGCATCCTTAACAGTTCGTAGATCAAGCGGGTGCCCAATGTATGAGGAATTATTTCAAGTCTATCATGTGGGAATTTTTTCAATCATCCATGGAAGAGATGCATGAGATGGATTATAACAACTCTTCCTTATCCCCTGTGAATCCGGAATGTTACACGTAAGGCTGCAACTTAGATCGGTTAAATCACATCTAAACCGATCTAAACTGATTTTTTTTTCAAATTTGGATTAATTTGGTTCGGTTATAAGTTGAGAAATTAGCAAATTGATTTAATTCACTTGAGTTTCGATTTATATTGCGAATTAAACTAAACAGAATCTAAATCTAACTAATTATCCATATTTTATAGTCACTACTCACTCTTCAAATTCTTCATCCTTGTCATTCTTGTAATCAATATCCACTCACCACTCTTCCGTAGATTTTCATATAATTTCTATTTGTAAAATATTCATTTGTGATGATATGTTATTTGAATTTATGTATTCCAGTGGGACCAAAGAAACCTAATCTATGTGTTCGATGGATTCGGTTTGGTTTGATTTGGATTGACTAAATAAATTCGATTTAGTTTATGAGTTTAATAATTCAGTTCAAATTTGATTCGATTTAGGTTGAGCGTAATGATAATTCAGATCGATTCAGTTTGACACAAAATCAAACCTAATCGATCAAATTTCAAATTGTCTATAAAAAAAAAATATTCCAAGTGACCATTCAATATAGATCAAACGCATACAATGATTTTTCATATGGTGGTCCTATTCCCACACACCCCTCACTGAATCATCTCTCTCTCTCTCTCTCTCTCTCTGTATATATATATATAGAGGGTCGCGATGGGGTGCGATCGTGTGCACGGTGTACCCCATCGTGCGCCGTGGGCCGTGCGATCGCTGGTCGTGCGATCGCACGGTCCACGTTTTTTTTTTTAAAAAAAACAAAACGAAAAAAAAAAAAAATCGACCCCCGTCTCTCTCTCTCTGTCTCTCTCTCTCTCAATCTCTCTCTGTCTATCTCTCTGTTCTCTCTCTCTCTCTCTCTCTCTCTCTCTCAACCACTCATTCTCTCTCGAAACCACTCTCTCTCGTCGACCCCCGTCAACGACGACCGCACAGACCCCCGTCGACAACGATCGCGACCCCTATCGATGACGACCGCACGGACCCCCGTCTCGCTCACACACATATTTGGTCGGATCTAACTAAATCGACGACTGCGACCCCGTCGACAACCTCACGGACCCCGGCGACTGTAACTCCGTCGACGACCACCGTCGACCCCGACGACTGCGACCACCTCGGGAGACAGTCTCCCGAGGTGTTTCTGTTTTTTTTTTGTTTTTTTTAAAAAAAAAACGTCAACCGTGCGATCACGAGAACGTCGATCGCACGGTCGATGTGTGGGGCGCACGATGGGGTGCACCGTGCGCACGGCCGCACCCCATCGCCTATATATATATATATATATATATATATCAATTATTTTTATAATGCAGAAACCTCTTATATCCAATGCAAGCAATTGAAACTAATGCTTGGACACGTGGGGTGGCATTAGAATGTTCTGAGCTAAAAAGATGACAAGATGGGGTTTGTCCTCATTGGATATAGATTGGTTGATGGTGGTGAACTCCAAAAGTCTGGATCATCTTTTCCCATACCACACATACATTAGCATCAATAATTGATAGATGAGAAATATATATTTTTATAATATTTTCAAATATCTTGAAATGAAGAAATGAAAGGTGTACAGAATTTAGTTCTTTTTGTTTGATTGGTGTTGAATTATGTCCTATTAATATCTTTTGATTGGTGGTACATTATCTTAGATGTATATTACTTTAGATTAAAATTGAGTTATTAATTAAATTTGATTGTTGGGAAGGAAAATTATGATTAGTATTTGATATCTCATATGATTGTCTACTGTATTTTGATAATAAGAAATAAATATATGGTTTGCTATTGAATTTTACTAATTAACTCCATTATATTTAGATGAAAAAACACAATTGGTTAAAATTAGGGTATCAATTAATTTCATTGAATTTCAATTCATGATTAAATTCTGTTGGTTGATTTATACTAAACTTATGTTTCATGCATGGGATCATGTTAATTGTCCAACGCGTTCTTGACCGTCCGATATTCTTATTTTGTTATAATTAAGATATTTCGGTAAGATTTTAAAATTAAACTTAGAAATCAATTAAATTTTAAACTTTTTTTTAGTATTCAATTAATTTATCTATCTCAAAATAAGAATGTCAGACGGTCAGGAACGCATTGGACAATCAAATTGTTCGACACCTATTGGACCTAACCCGATCCCTTCATGCATGCTCAATTCCATTAAAAAATGAGTTTGTTATTTATAGTAATTCTTATCTTAAACATTAAAATAAATAATAATGTTTATACGGTGTCTTTGGATTCTACTTTAGCTATTAATAATTAGGACCAAATAGGAAATGCATGGCCCTTTTACACAACATGTCATGTCATTTCTTTGTCATATTTGGTGGATGTAATTGGTTGTATATATCACACAGTAAATTAATCAGGAAAATGATAGGTTGTGCAGACCCAGATAAATTTTTTTTAAAATCATATTCTTATATTAAAATATGTATTATTATATAAAATGAAGTATATATTTAAATATATATAAATATATATTTTTAATTTTTTTTAAAAAATAAAATGTTTTATACACCATACACTATAGCGTAATATTGGCTACGTAATCATTGTATGAAGCTGCAAAACAGACTGTAAAATTGGATTGAGTGTATTAACGCTCAACTAATTAAAAGTTTTTTCATGCTATCTCTGTATCATATGGTAGACTAGTCGTATTTCATCGAAAATATCCTTGTTTGTTTATTTCACGGATAAAAAATTGATAAAAGAAAATAAGTCTAATGATAATATAAACACATATAATTAATACAAACCATAATAAGATGGAACAAACCATGAAAATTATATCTCAAAAATCATACTTCTATTATTAAATATTAGAAATCAATAATAAAATTAGTTAATTATCTTTTATTACAGTATAGCTATCATACGACACAAACAAACTAATAATCTATCCATTCAGATTTGTTATGAATATTTCATACTATATTATTAAAAAAATTCATATCTAAGATATTCCACAAAATTCTTTTTTTTTTAAATATACATTCTATATTATATTCCATAAAATTAAGATTCAAGTTGTATTTGGATGTGCAAGAATTTTATATTTTAAATTCAATTTTAAAAAAATGATTTTTTACCTGAAAAAAGCAATAGAAGTATTTTAAAAATTAAACGTTTAAAATGTATTTATATATGTCATTTGAAGATTTTCAATTTTTTGAAATACATAATATAATGAAACGTGGATCCAAACAAGAACTCAAACAAGTCCATGATCAAGGGCGGACCTATAGGTTGGCTCGGCCGGGCCACATTTTGTTTTTTTTTTTGTTATTTGTTATATATATTAAGATAATGTTACGTACATATTTTTTTTTCAATCATAATTCTAATTTATACGTGTTTTGAATTTTTTAAAAATAATATATATTTCATTTAATGAGATACATGCTTTTATATAAAAAAATGAAATATATACTCTAATAAATTGCATGAATACATTTATAGAAAATATGTAAAATTTCTATCAAAACATATACTTTATTATTGTGAATATATGCTCCAGTGATTTTCTATCAACGCCTATAAGATTAAAATTGAGGCTGAAAAAAAAAAATGATATGTCAAAGTCCCTTCTGCATCCTCATTTATAATCCACACCGTTTTTCTTTTTAAAAAAAATTATGTACTCTCATATTGAAGTACATGCAGTTATATGAAGTGATATATAAACTGAGATACGCTAGTATAATTTTTTTTATTATGAATAAATAATTTTTTATACCATACACTATGATACGCAATATATACTACGTACATTATCATAGCGTATGGGATTATCATAATGTATACTATGTACATTATCATAATTTTTTTTATTATGAATAAATAATTTTTTATATCATACACTATGATACGTAATATATACTATGTACATTATCATAGTGTATGAGATTATAAAAAAGATTGAATGTCTTTTGAAAACATATTATTTGGTATATAAAATAATTATATTAAAATAAAAAAATTCTTTTATATTAATATTTAATATAACCCACTCAAAAATATTGTTTATTTATTTATTTATTATTTTGGACCACACCCAGATTATCTCAAATTTTTTGTCTTCAAATTCTTTTAATTTTTAATTTTTTTGGGTATAAAATTGTCTTCAAGTTCTGACTTTACATTTTTGCATGGCCACCAGTAAAGATATAGATCAGACGGTCAGAAACCAATCCCACCCCAACATGACCCCCGTGAAACCCAAACCGATATCTCCGTCCCCCATAAACCCACCCCCCAAAACAACGCGCCAATTTATCGCGATAAATTGGATAGCCCCCACAGAAGCAAATCCCGGTCAGTCCGCATCGGGAACCGGGCATGCCTCGGAATCCGTAAACCCGGCGTCTCACACGTGTGGTCTTCCATCCTCAACCGTACACGTGTCACTCACTCCTCCTGAGCTTTCCACGTGGCACTCACTCTGCAGAGCCACCGCTCACTCTCCCTCTCCTCTGTTTCATTGAGTGATAACACATTCACAAAAATCACTCTATTTTTTCATTTTTGGAGCTCAAATTTTTCATCAAAAAAATTAATAAATTCTTTTTATTTAGTCCTTTTTGGGTCCAAAAAATCAAAACCCAAAGAAGCTTTTTTTTACATGATATATAAATATCTTTATGATATATAAATATCTTTATTATATGTGACTAGAGTCTCTGCTTTGGTTTGTCTTGTTTTAAAAGGTCTCTTTATCGCTTCCCATGCATTTGCATTGAAAAATCCATTCATAGACAGACACCAAAACACATGAAAAATCAAAACTTTCAGTAAAAGAGAGAGAGATCCACATGAAAAAGAACCTCTTTTTGATGTGTTTTATTCATTATTTCGCTCTTGTTTCATTCACAGATGAAAAGGTGCCTCTTTTGATTTGATTTTGAATGCTGTGTTGATAAACACAACATGCCCACATTAAAAAAAAACCCCACCTTTGATTCATTGTTTCACTTTTGATCCGTTCGCAGATGAAAAGGAACCTTTTTTGATGTGTTTCTGAATGCCGTGTTGATAAACACAACATACCCACATTTAAAAAAAAAAAACCCACCTTTGATTCATTGTTTCAATTTTGATCCATTCGCAGATGAAAAGAAACCTCTTTTGATGTGTGTTTGAATGCTGTGTTGATAAACACAACATACCCCCATTAAAAAAACCCCACCTTCGATTCACAGAGAGAGAGAGAGAGAGAGATGGCAGGGAATGAATGGATCAATGGGTACCTGGAGGCGATACTAGACGTGGGGGTGACGGTGCCGGAGGAGCAGAGATCGTCGCATCCGTCGCCGAGGGAGAGAGGAGGAGGAGGAGGAGGAGGAGGGGGTGGTGGTCTCCCGACGCATTTCAACCCGACGAGGTACTTCGTGGAGGAGGTCGTGACCGGGGTCGATGAGACCGACCTCCACCGCACGTGGATTAAGGTCGTCGCCACCCGCAACGCCCGCGAGCGAAGCAGCCGATTGGAGAACATGTGCTGGAGGATCTGGCATCTCGCCCGCCGAAAGAAGCAGGTTTTCATGAATTTTGTGGTTTTTTTTTGAATTGGAGATGTGAATTGTGTTTTGATCTTTTGATTCTAATGTTTGATTGATTGATATGTCAAGTATACATTGTTTTTTTAATTGTACTAATTAATTATTGTATTTGTATTGAATAATGTTAGGGACAGTTCTGCGGATAATCTGCACATTTTTAATTTTTTAAGAATAGTATACTTTAACTATTGAGCATAATGGGTGTCAATTTAATTTGTTATTTAGTCTTTTGAATTTTTGTTTTTGTTGGAGAATAGTGGGAGTTTTCGTTTTTAATTGTCTTGTATTCAATTGATGTGGATCTACTGTTATGGAGTTCTCTGTACTCTGTAGAGTATATAAAATGTGATTGGTTTACTTGGTGTTACTAATATGTATGTTGTGTGTTGTGTTTTTTTGTATGGTATTGATTTTATTTGTAGAGATGGTTTGCATGAATTTGGAGCAATGAGCACATGTTACTGCTCATGTTACATTTGGCTCATTTAACGCACCGAAATACATTAATAAATGGGTAATTCTCATGTGGTTACTATTTCCTTCAATGGACTTTTTTCCCCATTTGAGACAGATTAGAAACAATAATCATGATATATAAATAAAATGACAATGATGATTTCCCAATAAGCATGTTCTGTCTAAACGAAATGCACAATAGGTTAGGTTTTGTTGCATGGATTATCCGGTTTCAATTACAGAAGAACATAAATTAATTTGGGATTTGATGTTTGGTGATATCTATTTTATTATCGTATTTAATTTTTTTTTCTCTCTAAATGTATAACATGGGATTTCTGTGGGCATGGGAGTATCAGGATTCCGGAGTATTCTAGTCAAGGAACTGCTTTCCTTTGTATAGTTACAATGCGCGTTTATCGAAACAACAATAAATATTTTGCTCTTTAGCTTTCAAGCTATTTAATGGGAAGATTTTGAGCAATGTGTGCCAATGACAATCTCCAATTGAGGTTACTTTGAAGTTTTACGTGATTATTACTTTCCGCATATGAGCAGATAGAGCTAGAAGAGTTCCAAAACATGGCAAAGCGGAGGTTGGAGCGAGAACAGGGGAGGAGGGATGCCACAGAGGACATGGTGGAGGACTTATCGGAGGGGGAGAGGGGCGACATTTTGGGAGAGCTGACACAAACTGAGACACCGAAAAAGAAATTCCAACGCAACTTCTCCGATCTCCAAGTATGGTCCGACGATAACAAAGGGAAGAAGCTCTATATCGTCCTCATCAGGTACTCTTGTTGCTTTAAATGGAATAAAAGGAAAGTTTAATGAACGTCCTATTACATTCTTTCCTATTATATGAGTGTATTTCAGTAGATTTTCTATTTAGGCATATTATCTGGGGTTCTGGGTGATTCCGTGGATTCAAGGTTTTCCCAATTAGTGTTGGGGATCTAGTCACCGAGAAAATGATTCTCGCCTTTTAAAATTGTACTTTATGTGATACTTGATGTTGATTTATGGTTTGTCATTTTTTATGAAACTAAGTTTTTCACTAGGCGGATGTGAGATTAACCTATTGACATTATGGTTCTGAATTTCAATCTACTTCCCATGCAAGAATGCAAGATGATATAAAAGTGAATGTTTTCTTTAGTGGTTTCTTTTGAAACAGAGAAACTTTGTTGTTAGACCTAATGCCCTGTACATTTTTTGTCGCAACAATATGCTTAATAATCCCTTGAGAACTAAAGTAACAAATGTGGAAACTGAAGTCACAAATGTCAGCAGTAATTGATGCAGAGTAACCACTATGATCACTCTTTTTTGGTAACAAATGCATGGGACTAATTGGAGGAATCCTTGACAAGGTTATTAAAATGTTTGAATCTCTTTGAAAATTTTGTGGGTCAATCAAATGAGAATGGGCAGCAATCTTGGCATGTCTTGAAGACCGTTTATTTTTCATGGAGGACTGACATGAGAACATCAATGCCAATCCTTCATGATATCAAGTAGAGAGGGTACTAAAAGTAATCTCAAGTCATCAAGACCATATTTCAATCCATAAAGCCGGATGCAATAAATCTCGTCTTTAAAATCTTACACACTCTCTCCGTGCATTGAAATCTGAATTCGACCAGAATTTTATTTTCAGGCTTTTGAACCATGAAATGGTCTTTCTCCTCATATCATCTCACTTTACAAAGTTTGAACTCAGAATCCTGATATCATCCGGAGCCATATTTCAACATAGAAACCTTTCTATATATCTTTATTACAATCTATGAATCTTGGATTCAAAGCACTTGATGATTTGATATGATTCACACATTCTATAACTGGACAAGTCATTACAATTGAATTTTACTATAGTTTTCTTTAACCATCTTTTGCCATCAGTACACATATCCTGATACTTTGCATGTATCCTTCCTTTCTTACAAAATCATGCACAATATTTGATGAAGCACCTGGGAGATGCTTATTTGTTTCTCTATCAGTTTGCATGGTCTTGTTCGAGGGGACAACATGGAGCTTGGGCGAGATTCTGACACAGGTGGACAGGTAACTAATTATACTTAATCCTAATGTAGTCATTAAATTTTACCTATAACTGTTAAATTGATGTTGTGAGCTTTTTGATGATCAATTATTACCCTTCAATCAATATATGTGGACCAATGTTTTTAAGCACGTTGGAGTACTAGTCGATGAACAAAAAATTTCCTAACTAGGAAAGTTTAGCATACTGATTTCTATTAAAATGACTCCCATTTTAGGTTATTAAATGTTGTAAATCTGGTGGCAATCTTTTTTACTTTCTGTGGAAATGCTTCCATATCTTTATTTTATATGATGCATAAGCCAGTCTTTCATATAAATCCTTGTTACTTAATGCTTCGAATAATTGATTAATTCATGTATTAAATGTGTACTTTTCATTAAATGTTTAAATCATGTCTCAATAGCAAAAACATCTTATTCAATAAGTCATGGACTAAAAAATTAAAATGTGCAGCAGAATTAAAATCAAAAGGAAAAAGTGCTAGGCTTTGTTCTGCTAGATTTAATGTCAGTTATGATGATTTTGCCTAGGTTCAAATAATATAACTTCAACTCAGATCGTGAGATCATGGATTTGATTTAATATTGGTGATTTTGCATGTCATAAGTAAATTTTCTGTTTCTATAATTATTTATTTTAGAACTTTTCCCATTTTTTTCCCAAACTTAACCTGAATCATACCGAATTGCGATTTTTTATCCTTTCTAAATTATTCCCAAATTCTTAACTGGTGAGAAGGATATTATACTTGATCCTAATGTTATTAAATATTACCCATTTATCGATATGTGCAGGTCAATGGTCAGATTCATGTGGGAATACTAATTAACAAACTAAATTTTCCTAACTAGGAAAGTGAGCTGTTCTAACTTTTTGCCTCAAGTTTAGCATATTAAAATTTCTGTTTAAATGACTCTCAATTTAGATTTTTTAAACTTTTTTCCCATCTAGTCATGATTCAAGTTTAACATACCAAAATTTTTATTTAAATGACTCTCAATTTACATTATTTAATTAATAATTCCAAATATGATGGTACTCAGGTCAAATATGTGGTTGAGCTAGCTCGAGCCCTCGCTATGATGCCAGGGGTCTATAGGGTCGATCTCTTCACTCGCCAGGTCTCTGCCCCTGATGTGGACTGGAGTTATGGAGAGCCCACCGAGATGCTGACCTCAGGTTCATACGATCTCGAGGGACACGACGTTGGCGAGAGTTGTGGTGCTTACATCATCCGAATCCCATTCGGCCCGAGAGACAAATATCTCCGCAAAGAGTTGCTTTGGCCATACATTCAAGAATTCGTGGACGGAGCTCTCGCTCATATCCTCAACATGTCAAGAGTGTTGGGTGAACTAAAAGGAGGCGGACAGCCCGTTTGGCCTTATGTGATCCATGGACACTACGCAGATGCCGGAGACAGCGCTGCGCTCCTCTCCGGAGCTCTCAACGTTCCAATGGTCCTCACGGGACACTCACTCGGGAGGAACAAATTGGAACAACTTCTCAAGCAGGGGAGGCAGTCGAAAGAGGATATAAACGCGACTTACAAGATCATGAGGCGCATAGAGGCCGAGGAGCTCTCATTGGATGCTGCAGAGCTTGTTGTTACAAGCACGAGGCAGGAGATTGATGAACAGTGGGGACTGTATGATGGTTTTGATGTGAAGCTCGAAAAGGTGTTAAGGGCACGGATGCGACGCGGGGTTAGTTGCCATGGACGCTACATGCCAAGAATGGCGGTACGTGGAGTTTTTAAATTTGATTTTTTTAAAATCCATTTTGTTAATCGATTGCACACAAATTTTCTATCTTAATAGATACAATATATATCTATCTAACTGGGACAAGTATTTATTCTTTGTGTACATGTGGGAAGTAATTATCCCTGTAGGTTATATCTAATAAATTCATTTAAAATGTAGATCTATTTGAGCATGGAAATATTACTCAATTTAGCATAAAGTATATACAGCAGGTTTAGATTTCTTAGCTAGTATACAACAACGTAGGACTTAACTTACTTTTATATTTGGAAACTGAATAAGTTAAATTTGTTATATAAACTATATTTTTATTATTATCTTTGACAGACATTTAGCATATTCTGAACATCTTTTTTAAATACTAATTGCATGGTAATGTAAAAGGGAAGAAATGGGTGAATGATGCACGTATTTTTTTTCATACTTTATATAATGTTATTTACTTTATATATACCAGTCAGTGAAAAAGTTCTATAAAGTATAATCCAGTGGACTAGCTAAGTCAAGTTTTATATCATGATTATACTAGTCAAAATACAACTACCAAAGAGGGGCCTATTTCTAGAGTATGAAGAGCTACGTGACAAATGCTCTCACCAATCTCTACCATGTTTCCATGTTAATATGACCGTACAATTGCATAATAAATACCCCAAAGATTGATTTTCTTATTCAAGATAGTTTGTCTCTGAACATATTTTGCTATTTCTTGAAACATGAATGCATTTATTACTGTTAAAAACATCAAGTCATCGTATATATTTTTATTCAATCTGCATATTCTTTTGTAGGTTATACCACCTGGTATGGATTTCAGCAGTGTCATAGTTCAGGAAGACACGCCAGAAACCGAATCAGAATTGGCTGCCATTATCGGTGCAGATGGGGCCTCTCCCCGGGCCATCCCACCCATATGGACAGAAGTAAGAGATCTCACTATTTGAATTTACAAGGATCTCTGGTTCTTCTTTTAAAATTTCTTTAATACTACTCGTAATGCCCTGTAAATTAAGGGGCCATTTGGAAACCCATTGAAAAGAATGATGCATAAAGTAGCTTAATAAAACTCAATTCCTAGAATTTTAAAAAGTATACCTTTTTTACTAAAAGCTGAAACAAAATTTTTATTAAGCAGACTTTTCTGGAACCGTTTGCAACACATTTAGCTTTTTCGATTTCTTCAAAAGAAAATTCTCGTCCAAACGGGTTTCCAAATGACCCTTAAGTCTTAGACGAGGTACTGTTTTTATGATGAAAATGCACACTAGGTTGTGACCAAGACTATTGATTTCGATATTGAAAAATAAAAGTTGATTGACAGCTTTAATGACGTTTTGAACATTTCCCATTTATTGGTAGGATTCCTCGAGTGTCACAGTACTAATGTATAAGAATGGCATGCATGTTACAGGTGATGCGTTTCTTTACAAATCCTCACAAGCCAATGATCCTGGCTTTATCGAGACCAGATCCAAAGAAGAACATCACCACCCTCTTGAAAGCTTTCGGAGCATGCCGTCCACTGAGAGAGCTCGCGAATCTCGTAAAATAAATCCGGATTTTTTTTTTTTGGACTCATGAATCTGTGAACTTCACTTTTATGAAGTGTGTTCATTGATGAACTAAGATTTTCTGTGCAGACACTGATAATGGGCAACAGGGATGACATTGAAGAGATGTCTGGTGGCAACGCTAATGTCCTCACAACGGTTTTGAAGCTGATTGATAAGTATGACTTGTATGGGCAAGTTGCGTATCCCAAACATCACAAACAGTCCGATGTCCCCGAAATATATCGTCTTGCCGGAAAAACAAAGGTTTGCGTGTGTGTGTGTGTATATATGTTTAATTATGTTTCCTAAGTTGGATTTCTAATGTATACCTCACTTGAAGATTACTAAATAACAAAAACCATTGCAGGGAGTCTTTATTAATCCAGCGTTGGTCGAGCCATTTGGTCTCACACTTATTGAGGTTAGTTTCTCTTCTATAATATTGAAAAGAATCATAAAAAAATTCTCAATTGAAAACTTTCCTTTTTTTCCCTGAAAATTATTAGGCAGCTGCGCATGGGCTTCCGATGGTGGCTACTAAGAATGGAGGGCCTGTTGACATTTGTCGGGTATGATTTTTTAAAAACATGCTTACATTCAATGCTACTAAGATCCCTTATGGAACCTATTTCTGAAAATAATTTTTTTCATTAAAGCTGCTCTCAACCAGTTTTTTCATAAAATATGTTTTGGCGACTTTTAACACAGAAATGCCAAAATCCAAAACCAAACACCCATTTGGAAACGATTATTTTGAATACTAATTTCACATAAGCATAATCAGTTTCACAATTAGTTCCAAACTAATTTATATGTTGGTTTTTGATGAATTTATTTGTCAATGGATGCATTCAGGCACTGAACAATGGGTTGCTTGTGGATCCACACGACCAACAAGCCATAGCTGATGCGCTTCTAAAGCTAGTCTCGGAGAAAAATCTATGGCACGACTGCAGAAGAAATGGGTGGCGTAACATACACTTGTACTCGTGGCCCGAACACTGTCGAACTTACCTTACAAGAGTCGCTGCGTGCCGGATGAGGCACCCACAGTGGCAAACAGACACACCATTAGATGACGCGAACGCTGACGAGTCACTAGGCGATTCTCTCAAGGATGTCCAAGATATCTCTTTAAGGCTCTCCGTTGATGGCGACAAGTCAGTAGAACCCGATATTGGAGATGATGATCCAGATATTCAAGACCAAGTGAAGCGCGTCCTCAACAAGATCAGGAAAAGCGGACCCGAAGCTTCTCCAGAGGCAGTGGAGACGAAGAAACAGAGCGAAAGCGGTGGTGGAGCTGCTCTGACTAGGTATCCTCTCTTAAGGCGTCGGAGGAGGTTGTTTGTGATCGCGCTCGATTGTTACGATGAGAAGGGAGGGCCAGAGAAGAAGATGTTGCACGTTATACAGGATATATTCAGGGCCATCCGTTCGGACTCCCAGATGTCAAGGATCTCAGGATTCGCACTCTCCACGGCGATGCCTCTCTCGGAGACGTTGGATGTGCTGAAGATGGGGAGGATCCCGCCAACGGACTTTGACGCCTTGATATGCGGAAGCGGGAGCGAAGTGTACTACCCGGGCACAACCCAGTGCACGGATGCTGAGGGGAAGCTTTGTCCAGATCCGGATTACTCCTCCCATATTGATTATCGGTGGAGCAGTGATGGCGTCAAGAGGACCATCTTGAAATTGATGAATGCTGGTGACTCTAATGAAAGCGGGGGTCCTATTGGTGTGATCGAGGAGGACTCGAAATCGAGCAATGTTCATTGCGTATCTTACTTGATAAAGGACTCCACTAAGGCAAGATGAATCATCTTTAAAATTCTCTTGTGCTTTTTTTTTTTTTGATGAGTATTCTCTTGTGCTTTTGTTCTTCAGATGTTGGTAATTTTTTTTTATTGCTTTAGGCGAGGAAGGTAAACGAGCTGAGGCAGAAGCTTAGGATGCGTGGTATCCGATGTCATCTTATGTATTCAAGGAACTCTACGCGTCTGCAAGTTATTCCACTCCTCGCATCTCGATGTCAGGCTCTCAGGTATTGAATGTGAATGCATTATGGATTATTGAGAAGTTCAAATGTTTTTTTAATCATTTGTAGGTCTTCACTTCTTTGGCCATGTTTGCAACCAATTGTCAAGCTGATTCGATTTTTGCAAAATCAGTTATTTCAAATAACTGTGTGTTCTGAACGGGTGTTTTTGAACTTCTTATTTTGGTTTTCATATGCTAAAGGCAATAAAACCACGCTTTGGGAAACTTTATTTCATAGAGGGCCTTAGAAGGTGTATCACTATTCATAAGATCTATTAGAGGTAGTTAATGCTGTTTTTTTTATAATTTTTTATGCTTTTAGGTTTTTGTTTAACATGCATAACATTGCATTGCAACTAGAAATGTGGGTTTTTTTGTTCAAGCCTTAGAGCACCTTATTTCATATTTATCAATTCTCTGCATATTTTATATTACATTGCATTCTTGAATGTTTAAATATAGTTAGTTTATCGTGTAGACGTTTTATGCATCTCATCAGCCAGAGTTGGGTGCATTAGTTATTATTTCGCAAAATTTATTTCATGTCCATTAGTTTTCCTTAAATGATGATTTATTCCTTTTTCATAAGAAATTCAATAAGTTAACATAATTTTTTGTAATGTGTATTTGTTTATTAAAATTTATACATATAATATTTTCTACTCAAACAAAATTCACATATAAAGCTCTTCTCCTTTAATAATGCGTGTTTGATATGCTATCCGTATAAGACTTGATGTGTCGCCATTTATGTTGATCCTTGAGTAACTAATACTTTATTGCCCCTTTTGAGTAGCGACATAAGATATTCCAGAACAAATAATTATTCTATTATAGATAACTTTCACCCAAACAAAAACTAAGACAAAATTTGAAACTACACACCAAGTATTACCTTTTATATGTTTTAATTCATTTTCATTTTTTTACTAGACAAAGGCTGCGTTTGGATGTGATGTTGAAACGCTAAAATTCTTAAACTCTTGTGTTTTAAACTTCGCTTTTAAAAAGTATTATTTTATTAGATTTTCAACCACAAGATTTTTTACCCTAAAAAGAGAAAATGGTGGTTTGAAGAATTAAACACTGAAAATGTGTTCGGATTTGAGTTTGAGAATTTTTTAACTTATTAAATGTAGAACTACCTAAATTCGTATCTAAACGTGACCAAATTTACTCTTGTTCTAAACGAAGATGAGCTATACTATATACACTTGTTTTAACAATCCTTGACATTCGTATATATGATATGATCAACTTCATTTCGCTCTAGTGTTCATTTATATTAGATTCTCAAATTTTTGCATGCATTTCTTACAAGGTTTCATTTGCATCCAAAATTTCATAGACTTTGTTGTTATAAGTAGTCAGCATAGCACCATATGTTATTTTATTCACATCTATTTTTTTACATGGTAAGTATATTTTTTTCTGGTTGAATTTTCTCCTATCAACAATAATAAAACTCGAAACCAAACACTCCTCAGAAAAATGAGTGTACCTTCATTAACCTGCCAAAAGGTGGTTTAATTGAGCAAATTCTTATATTTTGCAGGTATCTGTTCGTCCGGTGGGGGTTGAATGTCGCAAACATGTATGTCATCCTCGGGGAGACAGGGGACACGGATCATGAGGAGCTCATCTCGGGATTGCACAAGACGGTGATCATGAAGGGGATCGTCGAGAAGGGCTCAGAAGCCTTGCTTCGGACCGCCGGGAGCTACCCGAAGGATGATATCATCCCCAGCGAGAGCCCTCTCATCGTGCACGTGAATTACGGGCAGAAGTCCGAAGACATCCTCAGCGCACTCAAAGGCGTCTCCAGATATTCTTCTGGTATGTGATTAGTTACATGGTTTTAAAGAAACAAAAAGACTGTAAATCTTTGTGGTGGTGTTGTTGTCTGCTATTTTTCTCTATATGGGCATCATCTGGGCATAAGATAGCTTCAGATGCTGTGATTGTGTTTAGTATAAAGTATATGATGTTTTTTTTTTTTTTTTGGTAGGTGACTTGTATTATTTGACTTAAATATCAGTGAAGTTTATTCTATCATTTCATAACATGCCATTCTTTGTTTTTATTTTAAGCACAACATCTGAGTTTTCCAGATTGGAGGAAAAGTGAAGGGCATTATATGTACATCAAATCTGGTAATGGATTTCTATTCATACAATTATATATGATCAAACCCAGATTTGTGTGTTGTATTGTCTGCCTTGAATTCTATATGACGTTGTTATACTCCGTCCATTTTACAATTTTATATACAGTGGCATATATCTCGTGAGGCACCTGCACTCATATTGTATTAATGAGTTCATATAATTCATTAGAGTGGATGTTTCCTTTGTTATAAAAATACATATTTTATTAGATGAAGTATGTTATTTAAAATTTTTTTTTTAAAAAAGTACAAATTGCAATTAGGACTGTTTTGAGACTGCAAAGAGGGCTGAATAACATTTTACATGTTACATTTAAGCAACTGTTTGTGTATAACACCATACATTCTTGATATGTATAAAGTATGTTAGTTATGTTCATAATCTAACTCTTGATAACTATTGTAAAGGGATGGCTAAATTGTTTATGAGAGTTCATCTGTATCAATATATTAAAATTATATTTCATGTCATTTTTTTTAAAAAAAATCTCGTTTAACACTCAGAATACACATTCTAAAACACCTCATATCAGTCACATTTCACACATTCTCACATTTGAAAGTAGAATTTCATTTAAAAAATTATAAATCTTTATTTACAATTTATCTTCAAATTGTTAAAGAATGAACCAAACAAAATTGCACAAAAAATACAATCAAATAAAATTAATCACCTATTTAGTATTCTATCAAATGTACGATTAAAATGTCAAAAATGTTAGGACTATTAAAATCCCAAAGTTTCAGACCCAGCTTTTGAAAAACACTATTTTATTAGTTTTTCAATTGCCGGGCCGTTTGGATCCACGAATGGAAATCTCCTGCCTTTCTAAACGCAGAATCCACCGGACCATAGATCCAAATAGGGCCTAAAACTTTCCAAAGTCCAGCACTTCAAATTCCTCCTCTGGTGCACAATCCAGCCTCCTCATCTGCTGATACAACCTCCCCAGAACCTGTTTGACCATCCCAAACTGGGGGTGGCTCTTGTCCTCCATCACAAACCCATGCACCGCCCCGTCAACCTCTACCGCACTGTATCCCGGCACCTTCCTCCTCCCTGAATCCTTCACCGCCTTCCTCGCCTCCGCCACCAACTCCCACCTCCCCGCCTTCGCGAATGCGTTCGACACCAACGCGTAGATCCCTACATCGTCCGGCCTTGCCTCGAACACCCTCCTCGCGACCGCCAATCCGGTCTCCGAACCCTTGCTATTCAGGCACCCCGCGAGGAGGGCCGCCCACACCACGGTCCCAAGCTCGCCCTCCATCGATTCAACGAGCCTCTTCGCCTCCTCGACGCGCCCGGACCGCGCAAGGAGGTCCACAACGCAAGCACGGTGCCTCTCATCCTGATGGACCCCAAACTCCCCCACCATCCGCTCGAACCACGCCAGCCCCTCCTCGACCATCCCCGCGTGGCTCAGCGCGGACAGGAGCGAGGAGAACGTCACCCCGTCCGGTGCGACGCCCGTGTCACGCATCTCGAGGAAGAGCGACAGGGCTTCGCGCCCGAGGCCGTGCGCGCCATACGCGGAGATCATCACGTTCCACAGGATCGGGTCCTTCGTGCCCGTCCGATGGAATACGGCCTCCGCGGACCCCGGGCTCCCGCACTTGCCGTACATGTCAACAAGCGCGGTCGCTGAGATGGGCTCGAGCTCGAGCCCGAGCCCGAGCCGCCGCGTCATGAACCCGTGCACGGATTTCCCCGACTCGAGCGACCCGGTCTGCGAACACGCAGAGAGTGCGCCCACTAGCGCGGTGGAGTCCGGGCACAGCCCGTGAATCCGCTGCATCTCGACGAGACGCCCGAGGGCGTCTGCCGCCAGCCCGTTCTGCGCAAGGCCCGCGATCAACGCCCCCCACGTCACTGCGCTCCGCCTCCCCCGCATCGCCTCGAACACGCGCACCGCAAGGCGCGCCTCCCCGTTCTTCACATACATGTCGACAACGCTCGTCTCGATCTCCGTGCCACCCCCGGCACTGCGACGGAGTAACCGCCCGTGCACGGACCGGCCGAGCCTCAAATCCCCGATCGCGGCGCATGCCCGCAATAATGCGAGCATCACAACGCCATCGCCTTCATAACCGTCCGATCGCATCCTCCGGAAGATCTCCACCGCATTGACGGCGAATCCCGCCCTCGCGAGACCCGAGACCATCGAAGTCCAAGACACCAAGTCTCTCCTACGCATTCCTTCGAACACCCTCCGCGCATCCTCCACCGCCCCCAACTCCGCGAACATCTTCACCGCAGAAGACCCGACAAAGGCGTCGCCTTTATAACCGGAATCAACCGCCCGGGCCCATATCGACCGTCCGAGGTCGAGATCGGAGGACGCGGCGCAGGCTTTGAGGGCGACGGAGAAGATGGGACTGTCGGGGGTGGTGGGTCCGGAGATCATACGGTGGTAGAGGCGGAGGAGGTGGTGGGGATGGCGGGAGTGGGAGACGATGATGGCGGACCAGGCGGAGATGGGTTTATGAGGGGAAGAGTCGAAGAGGAGGAGGGCTGAAGGGAGGTCGGGGAGGCGGGCGTAGGAGAAGATGAGGCGGGAGAGGGAGTCGGCGATGGAGGAGGGGGAGGAGAGGGTGCCGGAGACGGTGAGGAGGGCGTGGAGGGTGGAGAGGGTCTTTGGGTCTCTGATGCAGCTCGAAAGGAGGGACTTTGGGTTTCGCATCTCTCTCTCTCTCTCTCTGTTTCAGAGTTTTCCCGCGCTTTTTTGAATTATTGTTGGTGGGTCTGGGAGGATGGAGGGAGGGGATGTGACGGTTATGGGGGGAGGAATTCAAAAAGTAGTTGGAAGGCTGATCCAGTCCGAGCTATTAACATCAATATCAAATTGTCCAGTTTATGAATCGAAATTTAATTGTATAAATTAAACTCTACAAAGAGTGACACTGTAACACAACAATTTATTATACAGTTCGATTCATAAGTTGTTCAATTCGATACTCATCGGACTGACTGAAGCCAATCCTGATTGGATTCAGAATCAATTGAAAAGTTTGGTTAAGTATCTGTTCTAATTATTTTTGTAATGAATTTATGTGAATTAACTATATGAAAAAAAATATTTAATAACTAAGGTCACTTTTATACTCAAAATTTATCATTTGGCAACAAAAAAATAAAATGTTTGTTCTTAAAGTTAATTTTTGATCCGGCTTAATTAAAATATCATACATTGTGGTAGTACATTTCAAGCTGTGACTTATTTATCATAATCACCAGATAAATAGAACTTTTTTATGCAACTTATTTAGATGTATAAGAATTGGAAATTGAATTTGGGTTTAATCATTGAATCTCAAACTATGGAATCTTCATTTAGGATTTTAAATTATTTTGAAAATAATGCCTATAATCTCTCACATCCTAAAGATAATCATCATCGACACCTTGTTTTATTCTCTGACTTTTTACCTAAAGCAGCATTTGAAATATAGTTTCTAGAAACATAATTTTATTATATTCTTGGAAAATTGTTTTTGTTTTTAATTAAAGTTGTCTTCACTTTCTCGGCACCGCTGAAAACCATTTGAAAATCAATTAGAATCAAGAGTGCGTTTGGTTACGCGATTACAAAATTGATTCCGCAAAAAACTCACTTTCTCAACTTTTTAAAATCGTAGCTTTTAGACACTATTTGCTTGAAATCTGTGTGCAGGAAGCTGCTACAGTAAACGCATCGTACGTTTGGTTGTACGATTACAAACACAACTTTCTGCAATCGCAAACACTACGCAATCTCACAACCAAACGCACTGTGAAAACAAAATCTAAAAAAATTATCCAAATATATTTCCTTGTAGAAAAACCAACACAAATATTTCTACGAACTAATAAAGTAATTTAAAGCATGCTAGTTCAACAATTACACAGGAGATTTTGAAATTCATAAATCATGTCAGCTATAATAATCAAATCTTAGATTGAGAACATTATATCTGTCAATTTACAAGCACACACATACAATCAGATCAGCCTAACAAGCACCCAAACTTTCGACAGCATCGCTGTGATGATTTGCATTGGCTGGCCTCTGAAAGAATCAAAACTCGCTCTATCGACAACAGATGAGTTGATGCGAGCATGTATTAAGTGGGGTGGGACCTGGAGGGCAAAACCAGAGTGGTGTGTCTATCAAATGAACTGCTTCAAGAATTCTGTTGCTACGAGTCTTCCCCGTGTGTTCACAGAGATTTTCAATTCAGTGATCTCCTTGTCAATGTCCTGCATTGTTCAAAGAAGTGTTTATGATCTCATTCTCATCTGGTGCATTGGGCAAAATATTGATGCATCTCAATTTTCATGCCTGGCATAGATTTAAGAAATAGTGTAACGTCTAATAGACCTCATAATAATTTTTTTTTTTACCAATATATTAAAAACCAAACTGATTATTGAAAAGAATGACCTTGTTAGATTCAATGGTTGGATTATCCGGATTTGAATTGTGATATTATCATGACATAATAATATTTACTTATTAATTAGTAGTTAACAAATGTATACCAAACAATCGTTTCGGCGGGTGCGTAGACGATTTGAAAAACCCGAAATGAGATGATCTTCCGGGGTGCAAATGCTTATCTGGAAAACATGTGGGACACATTCAGGTTGTTGGTGAGCGACTGGGAGCGGTGTATAGCGGCGGGGGGGGGGGGGGGCACTCACCCGGCACGCCGGGAGTAGCGGGAGGCTACCGTGTCCCGGTGTAGATACCTCTTCTATCCGGGCACGGTGTTCCTCTCCTTTATATTTTCCTTTTTTTTTTTGGTGTCCCTCTCCTTTTTCCCCCCACCAATCCCGTTCGGGGTTTGTAATTCGATGATCAGAAATGAATATCGGGTAGCAAATATCTACCTTTTTTTCAAAAAAACAAATGTCTAACAGTATGGATTTTTTTTTTAAATATTTCTATAACTCATGATACTCTTCAAATCTTTACATAAATAAACCTAAAACCTCATTTGACAAATGGCAATTGTTATTTTCTTAGTTTTAAGAACTCACCAATTTAGAAAGCGCTGGTTATCGGTTCTCAAAAACCACTAGTTTAGCTGACAGGTTGACTTGATCTAGTTCTTACTTATTATCAGGTTTTGAGGGTTAACTGGACTGAATGCTAGACCGGTTGATGATTTAACCGGTCAAACCAACCGATCTGGTCTGGTTTTCTAAACACTGTTTTTGACAGATTGTGCGGTGACCATCGGAGTAGTTGCCTACAGTTATACAATTATGTAGGTTAACTAGTTCCAAAGGCCATCATTTATCAAGTAGTCACCCTATAAAAATCATAGTTCTTCTCTTCCAGTTTTTGGCAATGAACCAAAGACTATCTTGAGTCGTGAATGAATGAATGGATCTCTCAGTCAGGCCGGATACAGATTGTAGACACAATCCATATCCCAGATGTGTTTTTTTCTTACAGTTATAGCACCATATAATATAAATAATATTACATGCTGCAAAACGATGCTTTTCAGTAGTTCAAACAATTATAAAATTGAGAACATCAAGAGAATTCTAACCTCCATGAACTGCACGATGAAATCGATAAGTTTATGCTTGTGCATATCCTCGCAATGGTAGTTTGTAATAAGAAAACTAATATCATAACCCTGAAAAAGAACAAAAAAAGGAGACAAAAAAAGTAATTTAAAGTTACTAGAGATGGTTTGAGTCGATATGATTTTGATCAATTCATTGATAAAGATGGATGTTAGTTGGCAAATATTTCTTACACTTACCCTCAGAAAAAATTCTTAGACTTATACTACATTCAATTGTTACTACTTACAAAAGGGACAGGCATAATATCAAAACAATGTTTCTCAGATATCAAGTTCATCGCCTTTTTTTGTTTTTTGTCGTGTCCAGCTCTAATATTTTAGATACACCTCAGTGCATTATTTATGCATGATTACCTCATGAGCCAAGCAATGTCTTTTTGAGCCATGCAATGTTGGGAGGAACTGTTAAATCCAAACATAGACCAACAAACATCCAATTGTCATTTAAGCACAATTGTTGCACACTAAAACAATTTTGGAGTTTTGTTTTCCTTTTCATCAAAGACATGAAAAATTCCAATAAGACTTTAACGTAGAATGGGACTATTGGCAGAGAAGATTCATTCTTGAAGCTAACAGAAAGATATAGGGGGAAGTTACCTGTACTGGCTTTCTCCGAAGGACCTGGAATGCTTCTGCCCTCATTGACAAAAATCTAAGGAACTTTTTAGTCAATATATTCTCAAGTTCATCCGATTGCTTCACCTATACATAACAAATATAGAAACAAAATTTTCGTTTAGAGGTAAACTCTCTTGGCATGTCACTCTGCAATATGGAAATGAAAGAATAAAATGAATGCTAGGGTACCAAACCACCTCTTGGCAGGTTGGTAGAGGTATATGAGTATATCCCCTTCGCGGGGGACCTGGGTTTGAGTCTTATTCCCGTTAATAGAATCGTATTTGACCAAAAAATCAACAACACTTACCCATCAGGGAAAAATGAAAGCTAAAGGCGACTAACTTTTTGAGTTAAAACATAAAAATACCAAATGAAAACGAAGAAAAATTAACTCATGACAATTAATAAAATTTGTGGCATCACCTAGAAGGAAAGCTGTATATTATAATGAGTAGAGTTAAATTAAACAAGAAAGGGCATTCCAAAGTGTGGCACAAAACCTTAATACATATGGATCTTTCATGCATAAGAATTGTAAAACCATGTAAAAAAGCATGTCCATTTGACCAGAACATGCAAATCCTTCCACTGCCATAGAGTGCCAAGGGTGGGGTACCCATAAATATTAAACATCCTAATAGGATATATGATATTTCTTGGGAGCACAAAGTTTTAAAAAAGGATAACAACAAAGGTAAACCACATTTAGACCGCCGATGTTTAGCTAAATCTTGCTCACATACTAGGATATATGATATTTCTTGGGAGCACAAAGTTTTAAAAAAGGATAACAACAAAGGTAAACCACACTTAGACCGCCGATGTTTAGCTAAATCTTGCTCACATACTCTCGGTCATAATAATACACACTGACCACCCTGTCAGATTTCTGCCATTAATGGAGGATTTGGTTATTTGGATGACTATCTTCCTTTTTTTCTTATCAGTGCTGACATGCAGTAAACATATGACAAACAAAATACACACTTTTTGACACTTCTTTTTCACAAAAATTATTGCACTGGGGGAAACAGGGAATGAAACCAAGGATATGCCTATTAAAGATCTACCTCCATGAAAATCTGTGCTGTCTTATGCAGGGTTCTCGTGAGAAGAAAAAAAAAGATGCATGCATGTTGATATTCTTCAGTGGATTAAATTGATCCTTAAATCGGTTCAGTGGAACAGATAAAGATGATTATTTGGCTTATCCCCTGGGATAAAATAAAGTTGTGCATGATTATTTTATTATATAATTAAGCACCAAGCAACTCCCCATTGCAACAACTTTTATGTCTGTGAATAAGTTAATTTTCTTTGCTGGATTTAAAAGACCATGTTAGTTGCATTCGGTCAGACCAATTGCTTGATAACTGCAGTGCATGAGAGTAGATGATGAAGCTAGTTAAGTCAGATTAAAGGTTCAGATTTCAATTTAACATATATTTTGAAGTACAAAAATTTGGTATCGCTGGAAAAGATGGTATTGGGTGGAATTCAATATTGTTGGAAGTAAAGATGGATCTAATTAATAACACATGTTACATGGATTTTTTTAGATGATAAAACATGTCATGCATGCAATTGCTTAATTTTTTTTGGTAGAATCTGCGCTGCATTTGCACTTGATGAGTTACTGATTAGTTACATTATGATTCATGAATAACTCTGATATCTCTTAGCACTTACATTTTTCAGAATTTATACAAAATACCTACTTTTTCTTGAATTTCCAGAAAATCATTCGATGGAAATTTTTGTTCCATTGACAAACAGCATTTCCAATTCATATGCACACAGAGTATCGATTCCACTCAAGCTACCCATGCTATCTTAACTATATTAGCAGAATGCCCAACTATGGAGAATATTGTCCATATAGATGCTAGTTCAAGAAGAAAAAGATCTTCACTTGGAATTGACTCAATCTAGTGAATTGTTGGTAGATGCTGAGAATGAAAGCACTTTAAAAATGGGTAACAGTAACTGGTAACACCAACGGGACATGTGTCGTAAATCTCAATGAGTGTTAGCAGTGAGGATGACTTCAAGCCTTCGTTTTTTCATACGAGTTATAGACTCTCATATTCAAGATGAACTGATAATCAATTATCCAAAGACTGATTTTAAGCAAGCACAACATCAGAGAGATTAAACAAGCATAGTTAAGTTACCTTAATGCTTATGCGAAGAGAATTAATGGACGTTTCTATCAAGCATTTTTCTGCCTCATTTCTACATATGAGAACCTGGAACATGAACAACAACAACCATCTATTACCCACTTAAAGAAACATAATTATGAGCCAATGGACATGATATTCTGACTCAAGAAAGGCCTATAATAATAGTCTTATGAGTAAAAAGTTATGATAGATGAGCACTAAAAATAGCCATTCGGCAGTCAATTTGGTTGGTGTTGGGGGGGGGGGGGGGGGTGGTGGAATATGAGGTACTTGATACCTATAGAAACATATATAAAGTGAGGGGCTATAACAACAGAAAAGCCTGCTCTGGGAAAAAAAATATATAATTCTTGTCATTAGCAACTATGCCTATGCAATATGGTAGTGTGTCATAATATTTCCATTCTGAAAGCCGACTTACAGGGTTCAGCAGAAGTTCTGGGCAAGTCCTGCAAAACAAAAGGCAAAAATCAAATCCCTCCATATCATGTATTTATCACAAAATAACATGTTATGTAAACTAGATCCCCTTGCCAAATTAAATGCAGAGTAATAACAAGGTATGGTGCCATGCAATTACGTAATGGTCTCCTCTGGAGGATTTTCATTCCGTTAAAACCTATTAGCCCAACAAAAATGCATGAGAAAGATTTTCTTGATTTTCCCCATTCACCTATAGAAATGCAGTAACTTGCTTGATGTAAAATCATCCCTCACGTGGTTTGTTGGGGCATATGGATTACCCACAATGAATGGTCATTCAAGGAGAACATAGTATACATTGGAAAATATTTGAGCTACTATTTTGTTGTCCCCACTCCCCAATCACGTGTCAGGGAGGTTCTCCTCAGGTAGACAGTGTCAAGCATCATGGGGGAAGGGTGGAATTGGCTTACAACACCCTTTCTTCAGTTGAACCTCTTTTTTATGTATTTTTTCATTGGGGATCCCTTGTTTTTGTTGTTCGAGGGGCTTAAATTTATCCTTAATATTAAAGTTCCCATCCATTTACCATATAAAATAAAGACTCACTCGACGTAAAGTTTCCATTTCAAAGAACATAGGCATAAAATCTTTTGTTTTTTTGTTTTTAGTTAGGTTATGATCTTATGATCAAAATCCATACATTTTTACAAAAATATGCTCACAATTCTTACAAGGCAATAAATATTAAAAAAAAATGCCCACATTGATATAAAACACCATTCAAACTCCACAATCTGATGGAACAAACTATAATTTACACAACAGATTCTTCATCTGCCTTAAAAGGTCAATAACTATCAACAATACTTACTTCAGTTCAACCTCGGGCTTGTTATGCCTCTCCACTTCCTGACATGGAAAATTCTACAACACACACAAAAAAAAAATCGTGGTTTTATAGATCAACAGAGATTCAATTCCAAACATAACCAAAAAAATCCACAAATCAATTGTCTTTCAAGTAAAACCTGAAGACACATCGCGGCCTCCAAAGTGTTCCTTATGCAAGTCAAATACGATCTCAACGGGTTCGCCTGCCAAGAACAAAAACATGAAGGGTCCAATCACTTCGGCGATTGCGATTGAAACCCTAAAATTATAATTGGATCAGATTAGGGTTTTTGATTCTTACTTACCATCGACGAAAGCTTTCAGAGAGCTCTCTCTCTCCCGATCGCGTGGGACGTCGATCCCCAAATCAGATCGTTAGAGATCCCGTTCTCCGCTTTGGGATGACGAATAGTTTGCACCCGCTTTGCTTCTCCGGGTCAGGTTGGGCATCGGATGAGGAGGAACCGGGCTTGTAACATAACATTTTACGTTTTATTTTTATTTTTTAGAACCACGTATCTTTATTATTATATATATTTTTGAAAACATTGATGCAGAATAATTTAATTAGATTGATTTTACCTTTAAGATTAATTATATTTAAAAAAGTCAAAATTCTATGAGCAAAGATATAGTTTCACATCATATGTAAGACTTGTATGAAATACTGAATTATTCATGCCGATCATTCACCAAATAAAAAACACAAGAAATAAGCGGTTGTAACTGGATTTCGAAATCACCAACCCAGATCATTTGAATGACAAAAAATTAAGATATAATGTTCAAAACATAATTAATTTGAAAAAACAATTCTTTCTTTGAATTCTAAAGAATGATTCATTTTTTTTAATATTCAAACTCTAGAAATGGGAACAGTGTTCAATTGTCATTAAAAATTTTGGGTCAATTGTGCTCTCTTCAAAAGAACACCACCATCCAATAAAACAGGAGAGCCATATTTCTTGCATTTCTAGCATTGTATACGTCACTCAATACAATCACCTACTCTAATAAAACAAAATAATAATTTTTAGGGTTAAATGCATATAACCCCCTGAAAGTTAGCGTATATAAAAAAAATCTCTCATTTATTTGAATATCCATATAACCCTCTCAAAGTTATCGATTAATACAAATACCCCCCTACCGTTATTTTGCCAAGTAACTACGGTGGTTAAGTTAACTTAACATAATAAAATTACCAATACACCCCTCCTTCACTTTAACTTAACTTCTCTCCCATCTCTCCCAAATCGAAAACCCCCTCCGTCGCCAGTCCCACCCTTTCCTCCACGAACCCTACATCTGCCACCTCATCTCCTCCTCCCTACGCCATGTCCTCCAAAGTACCCTCAAAGTCACCGGATCTACCTCTTCGACCTCCTCCCCTCCTATCATCGGATGCATTTATCTGTTTTATATTTTTTTTTTGATGCATTGTTCCTCTGTGTTTTTACTTCTATTTAGAATGTATTTGGTTACATTGAACTTTGATATGGTTAAATGGAGGAGGTGGATGTGATTTTGGGTAATGGACAAATTTGAATAAGAACTTAAACTTCAATCACACCCAAATCAGTGGTCGCAAAAAAAAAAAAAAAAAGTTCATTGAAATAAAGAATTAGGCCGATCAATTTTTTTGCCCTACCATGAATGGATATATAAACACATACATAGAAACATTATGATCATCATTGCCTCTAAATAATGTGAGGATCACTGGCTAAGAGAGAAAATAAAAGAACACAGTGAAAAGGGCAACCCTCAAACCAACATGCCCCTCTGCCTTTTTCCCCCAAATCATCCTCACCCACAAATAAATGGCTACAAAAAAACTAATTGCCCAAAACAAAAATGACCGTCGGGAAGAAGAAGAAGAATGAGTCCTTCTGTATTTTTGGTGTAAAGTAGGGCGTTATATGAATATGTGAAACAAAAAAGTGGGTCATTTTAGATTTATGACACAAATCAGGGGGTTATATGAATGTTTTACATAGTTTCCAATAACAAGCGTATTTTCATCATAAATTTGTGTTCTTTTAGATTTATTGACCAAATCAGAGGGTTATATGAATATGTAAATTAACAGTCTACTGGATCCTTCTCTTTTTTTTAATGGAGAGTTAACCATGAAGTTAAATGCTCAACCATATCAATTTTGAGGGGGTTATATGGATATTCGAAGAAATGATGGGTTTTTTTATATATAAGCTAACTTTCAGGGGGTTATATGCATTTAACCCTAATTTTTTATTGAGGTGGGAATAAAAAAAGAGTTCGGATCCAGTAATATTTAGATACTATCAGTATATAAAACTGCACAATATATGAATCAAACTACATAAAAACTATAATCTATATCTGCAATAGTGATGGTACACCTGACTGGATCCGGACTCATGAGAAAAGCAGCAGGAGCAAGCACCCGCGGAGCACCCGTCTCACTCCCACCACCGTCCTCTCCAGGCTCTCTCTCTCTCTTCTTCTATTTTTTTCCACCACCGAGAGCTCGAGCTTCCAAAAATCCATCACAATTTGATCTCAAGATCTCTCTCTCTCTCTCATCAAATCTCGTCAAATGAGGAGGTCCAAATCGCTTTCTCTCTCACTGAGTCCCTTCCGATCTCTCTCTCTACATCTGACTCTCTGTTCTTTTTTCCATTGCAGAGGAGGCGCAGAAGCAGCGTTTCTGAGACGGCCCGGGCAGAGGCAGCTCCGGCAGCTCGGACTCGGAAGGGGCGGAGGCCTCCTCGGACGGCTCTCCGTCGCCGTGGTCGTCCTCGTGATCTGCACCATCTCCCTCTTCTGCTCCATCGGCGTCCGCCGCCCCGCATTCGTTTCCGAGGTCGGTAACCGTGATTCGTCCTGTCGTGCTTGCCTTGTTGTTTTGTTTGATTCGTTTTCACAATCTGAAGTGCTACGTGTCGAATCCTTGAAAGGTGATTGACACGGAGAAGCTTTGGGGGACCGCCGCGTCCGGCGGATGGAGGCCGTCATCTGCTCCGCGGTCCGACTGGCCTCGTATGTGAATGGGCTTTGGTTTTCGTGATTGAAATAGCACTAAAGTTGATAGCTTTTGGGGTTCTGCTTGTGGGATTTGTAGATCAGTAGTATTTGAAATTTGCCACTTAATTACGAAAATCTTGGTTCCTTTGTGTGGCAGCGCCTCCGAATGAGAGTAATGGGTACTTACGGGTCCGGTGCAATGGCGGATTGAATCAACAACGAAGTGCGGTATGGTTTCTCTTAATTTGTTGCTATGTGGATAATACTAATTGTTATGGTGATCTTTTTTTTTTTTTTTTGTTGTTGCTGAAGTTGTTTGTCATGTTCAGAAATAGCTGTCACATTTCACGTGTAGTAGAATCCTTATCTGTGTCTAATGATTCTGCTATATTGTGATGGGGAAGAATGATTGGAATTTTATGTGTACATGAGAACTCCATTGCATAAGTTGGCTGAAAGAAAAAAAAAATTCCAGTTAGTAACCCATCAGAAAATTGAATGAGGTAGTTGAATCATCCATAGTAAAATATTTGCAGCAAGATGCATATTCCATTCTCTTTAGGCGGTATAACTACTAATTATATACTGCAAGAACTTTTAAAAACTTTTTTGTGGTGGTGGCGAGTAGTAGCAGTGAAGGTTGAAGAGGATTGTACTTCTGTATGGAAAAACATAAATTCCTTTTGCTTTTTAGAATTTAGGTTAGCTTGCTTGATATGGTAGAATTCTCACCATAGCACAATTAATTAATTTGGTGCATTTATATCTTATACATGGGTTTAGCATGTAGCAACATAAATTAAGAGGGACAAGAAAACTATGCAATTGAATACTTAGCATGAAAGAATATATACATATATTGCTTCGTTCAAAGGACAGAAACATAACATAAACTAACACCACTTGCATTCCTTAAATATAGTCTTTGCCTCTTCCTTTTTCAGCATTTACTCATCGTTAGCATATAGCAATTTTGTTGCTCCTTTGTACCTGCAACTACAGAATAATATCTGTTCGGCTCATACTGTCCCATTCAGAATTTAGTTTTAACATCTACACACAAAATGCTCCAAGCTATTCTGTTTTTTATTGTCTGCTTTTTAGCAAATTTAGTTCCAATTATTATTGTGTGCTTTTTAGCATATTTTGTTTTCATGTCACCTATGTTTATGTTTTTGCTGCTACGAAGCTAGTGCCTTTTCAAGTGTCCAGTATGTGATATTAATACTTGTGCTTTTCTAGATTTGTAATGCAGTTCTTGCTGCAAGAATCATGAATGCTACACTAGTGCTGCCTGAGTTGGATACTAATTCCTTTTGGCATGATGAGAGGTATCTTCCAATCTGCTTTTATCTTCTTAATTTTGAATCGTACAACAGAAATCTTGTCTTTTATGGTATTGGCTTGCTGGCTTCATTTTTTTTTTTTTTTTTGATATCGGAGGGACTCCCCGTGGCTGATCTTACGGCCAAACTGGGAAAGCTACCTTCGCCTATTTGTCCTTGCTAACTTCATTTCTTAAAATTTGATTACAGATGTAGTAGAATATCAACAGTTCAAAAATATCACAAGTGACTTTGAGGCATTACATCTTCTTTCTTAATAGTTTGAATTAAACATAGCTGATGCGATCGATGTAGATATAGTGGTTCATATAGTTAAATTTCATATCGTTCTTTGTTCTTCAAGTAGCCTACCAATTCAATACAATTGATAGCCACCACGTTTCACTTCACAAGCACACCAAACAAAAGAACAAAAACACTTTTCATATTGTTGGTGTTCTCTTGGCCTCCTCTTCGAATGCTGATTGGTCCTCTATGCCTATACTCAGTGGTTTTCCAGGTATTTACGACGTCGAGCATTTCATCAAATCATTGAAATACGATGTAAAGATTGTGGAAAGACTTCCTGAAATTCAGTCACGTGGGAAGAACAAGAAAATGAAGGCTTTCCAGGTGAGATGCTCATATATATATATACACACACCCCCCATGGAAGTCACATACACAAGCATGGTATACCTTCAACTATTCACACAAATCATGTGCTATGTTTATACCTAGATTCGCCCACCCAGAGATGCTCCTATTAGCTGGTACCAGACAGATGCATTGGAGAAGATGAAGCAACATGGTGCTATATATCTCACTCCCTTCTCACACCGGTTGGCAGAAGAGATTGACAATCCGGAATACCAGCGGTTGAGATGCCGGGTCAATTACCATGCTCTCAGATTTAAGCCTCATATAATGAAATTGAGTAACGTGATAGTCAACAAGCTCCGATCAGAGGGCCACTTCATGGCAATACACCTTCGGTTTGAGATGGACATGCTTGCATTTGCTGGGTACAAATTCATCATAGTTCTATTTCATTATTTTAGAATGCGTTGTTTATTATAACTTGAATGCAACATTGGTTAAATATTTTCTCCCCAAAAACAAATGATGATGAGTTGCTTAGTTATAAAATATATTCTGTTGACATTAACAATCTACATCGACAGGGCAAGATTGCTTTTTTGAACTTCATTCTCTTAGGGATAATACCAGAGTGGTTAGTTTTATTGATTTCAGGTTGTATTGGTTTAAGAAATTTGAACAACTTTGTGTTATACATATTTTTATTTCTTTAGTTCTTTAAATCAAGTAATACAGTCTGATAGATATCAACGATGGACATTCAGGCCTTGCTGCTATGCCAAGATGAATTATACAGGTTTATTTAAAATTTACCATCTTTGCGTTATCATCACATCTTACTAGAATTAAAATTTACATACAATTTTTTTTTGACAAAATGGTAGGCACACAGCCTCATTTTATTAAGAAGAAGAGGATGCCCAAATATAGAATAAAGCTATGGAAAATAGGAAAACACCAAAATAGGACCACAGTAAGAGAGGTTTCTGCTATGGGCCCAGTTGACCGAACCGAAAAACAAGGCTCTAGTTAAAGGCTTCAGAGTATTTGTTATCCTCTTCTATGTGACCATGAAAGGTTTCCACGTTAATCGTGCCTTCTTTGTGTGGTTCAATTTCTCAGTTTGACACATTTGAGTGAAGAAACACTTTTCATTTGATTCAGAACAATGTGTTCGAGCATCTCACATCCCACAGTGATGTCCTTTCTTAACATTTATTGCATGTGTGCGCTCCCACCTTTCCTCAAAAAAATCACACATGGATATTTAATGGCTAGATATCATCGTTCAAGGTTTAGAAATGTGTTTTATGTTTAGATGGTATAAGCTTTTTTTTAAGAAACATTATAAAATGAAGTTTACATAGTATAATTCCTTGAATGATACAATTTGATAATTGGTACCGATAGTATACATATAACTGGCATGAATAATCATCTGACTATTAGAATATATCCGAACATAATTGTATGTGTACTAAAAAATGCAATGATATTCTAGGATAATCTAAGATCTCCGATATCATTGAGACAGAAGAGTTTTCCTGGAAAAAAATAATTTTTCCATATTTTAGGTATTTGTAAAATTATTTGTTTCTTGGAAAACATTTTCTTATTAACATGTATGAGGAATGGTGCATGATTGTGCTAGATTCCATGTTGGATTTATATGTATCATACTAAAATAAATTGTAGTATTGTTAATACTTGAACTATGAGTTATCCTTATTTTGAATGAGCATTAAAGTCCAAGAAAGCTTCAAAAGATAAAACTCTTTTACATTTATAAATACATAAATGTAGAGCCCATGAATAGAACATATAAACAACAGGTTTCAGCGCAGTGAAACTGAATAGAGCATGCTAGGTGTGATCTAAAATGAATTTGTAGTAGTAGTAAAACAAGATCTTCCTGTTATACATGATCTTATTTTCTCTTAATTTTTTCTTATTTATTTTAATTGATTAGTTAGCTGATCTTTGAATTTTGACCCCTGATTTTGAAGTCACACATTGATCATTTATGCATCCATGAGTTGGTTCCTTAGAAAGTTGTCTTTGTTAACTTTTCAGCGATGGTGGTATGTTGATTATGGAAATTTCATCATTTGCTTTTTGTGGATTTTTATTGCTTTCAACGAGGCATAATGTTTGGTGTTCAAATAATTAATGACACTCTTCAGCATTCTCATGCTTGATTATTGATTTTCAAAAAGCATCTGGAAATATATCATCTTGCCCTTCCATGGTCCTACATTTTCTGTCAAATTTTACAGCACAATACCTGTTTTTGTCACTAGACACTGTTAATGACTATATAATGTTTGTAGGAGTTTATATGTAAGCTGAAGAAACTACCTAAGTAAAACAATTTAAATTAAAAGAGTGTGCAGGATGGGGAAGTTTTACGACATATTTTTTTCTCTCTGTTTGAAATAAAATGCATTAATTGTTGGATTAAGCAATGCTGAGAAGGATTCTATTTTAGTTGTCTCTATTGTTAATATGACAATCTGCAGGTGCTTTGATATATTTACACCTCAAGAACAGAATATCCTGAAGAAGTACCGGAAGGAAAATTTTGCAGAAAAGGAACTTGTTTACAGTGCAAGGAGGGCAATAGGGAAATGCCCATTGACTCCCGAAGAGGTAAAATCTTGGTAAAACTTTATTAGAAATTATTCCTTTTCACCTAGAGCTACAAACTTTATAGAGAAGGTTAATGCTCTGTCTGGCCTTTCTTTCGAAATTGGATCAATTTGAATGTTCCTTTACTTTCGCTTAAGAATGGAAAGAAGAGTTACAGAAGTTTAATTAGAACAAGTTTATGCCTAGATTTTTTTATGGCTTCCTTGATAGCTCACCAACTCAATCTCCATCCATAGTCCATTCTCATTTGCAGACATTTGGCCCATATATATAGGTGCTTTCTTGTCCTCGCTTTACTAGAATCTTTTGTCTAAGACTCATGGTTTCAAATAAAAATCCTTACAACATGGAACTTCTAAGAAGTCTGGAACTCTGATATCCTTGACCACTCCATCAAGCAGATAAAGCTTTGCTAACCTTTCTAATTTGCCTTCCTGTAAAACTTTTGAAGAGGCACAGGAAAAGAAAATTTCTATAAAAAAAAAATTTAGTTTAAAAGGTAGAGTAGTCCTAACTAATTGAATTACTTTGTTCTTTTATTCCTTGATGGAACATGTGAAAATTTTTGTCACGATTTGGGTGGACTAGAAGTAATGGTTGACCTATATATACCGATAAAGAGTGCAGCCACTTGACCTCTTTGTTGAACATATTTCAACAAATATGATTATGATGTTATCTCAAAGTAAAAAAATAAAAAATAAAATAAAAAGAATGTATGGGGGTGAAACTTTTGTTATTATTTTCACCAATAATGTGAGCCTACAAACCATGACTGGACTCTGTCGTCATGTCGCTTGGACACCTTTGCTCTTGAAACATTGAAATTCATCTGATAAGATTAGTTGTATAGTTTTGGTGCTCTTGTAATTATATAAATGACACCTCTGCGGGGGTGCTTCTATACATTCTCATTGACCTAGCATTGTCACCATCAACCAGGGAATTGAATTGTCCCACTAACAAGGTCCTGTCTGCATTGACCAGCTTAGTCAAATCACTTGTATGAATGTGTTCATTTTTTTTCAAGTAATTAAGCTAAGCTTGGTATATCTGCATTTTACATATTTCTGTTCGGCCAGGAATCCATGAACTGATTGATTTCATTCTTTCCTGAACAGTTTCAAATTAAAGCTCAATTGAACTTATTATATTTATCTTTTTAATTGTGACCACCCATCAGTAATTTATGTTGATTGAACAATCATTACTTTGCTTTTAGGTTTCAATAAAAAAATTTGCTGAAAAATTATTTGCATGAATCAACTGTTCCCATTTATCTTTCATACATCAAGAACACTAGTTAGAAATTCTATATTGTTTGTTTCCAATAATAACAAGAGGAGCACATATTTGAACTCTGAATGTCTTTCTCTACAGGTGGGCCTAATCTTGCGCGCGATGGGCTTCGACAACACCACCCGCATATACCTCGCCGCCGGCGACCTCTTCGGCGGTGACCGGTTCATGAAACCCTTCCGCTCCCTCTTCCCCCGCCTCGAAAACCACAGCACTGTGGGGCCCGCTGAGAAGTTCGAAGCAAAGGGCCTGGTGGGCTCGGCCGTGGACTACATGGTCTGCCTCCTCTCCGACATCTTCATGCCCACCTACGACGGCCCGAGCAACTTTGCCAACAACCTGATGGGCCACCGCCTCTACTACGGGTTCCGCACGACGGTCAGGCCCGACCGGAAGGCCCTCGCCCCGATCTTCATCGACCGGGAGAACAGGCGGACGGACGGGTTCGAGGAGCGCATTCGGGCCGTGATGTATGGGACCAAATTCGGTGGGCCTCACAGACGGATCCACCCGGAGTCGTTCTACACGAACTCCTGGCCAGAGTGCTTCTGCCAGACAACGGCGCAGGGCTCGACCCACAAGTGCCCCCCGGAGAACGTGTTGGAGGTCCTCGGCGGGCAGCTCGGGGAGGCATCAGAATCCGTGCGCCTGTCGAACTGGACCTCGACGGTTCAGGAGGATGAATGAGAATCTATATTAAGGTCACATTCTGATGCTTCAGGGAAGCTCTTTTTGGTGGAGGAAATGAGAACTGCTAACAATGAGAGCTCTCCAGAGATTGATTTTTCAGATATTCTGCTTTGGAAAGCAGGATTTCGTCATGTGGATCGGGTTTGTAACATAGAAAGAATTCTGTATTGGTGATTCTTTGTTAGTGAAAAGCTGCTATAATTTTCATTCATTGTGTTCCACTGAAGCGTTTGGTGCTTCATTGAATTCAAATTGAACTTGTCTGCCGTGATTCAGCTTCAGTTTACAATGAATGTGATGATGATCATAATATAGTTGTCACTGACAAAAAGTTTTAGCCCATGTTTGCCAAGAATAAATAAGTATAGTTATATCAGAATATGTAAGAATAAGTTGGTACCGATATTTCATGCCCTCCTTGGAATTGTGTTATTTGAGTTAGCCTACTCCACTTGTATTAAGGGGCACTCACATGTTAACCTTTCATCATTTTTTATAAATCAGATGAGCATGTATAAGTTGGTTCCGATATTTCTGTAGACATCTCTTCTACGCTGAAGCTCTGGGTCTGTTTGGTTGGTCATTGTTTTTCTTCATTTTGTTTTCTCTTTCGATCACTCTTCTCTTTCCTTCGTTTATTCAGTTGCTTGTAACTTCAGTTTTAATTATATAAAACAGTGATTTACCGTTTCTCAAAATAAAAAAGTCCACAGACTCTACACAGCTTGCACACCCCATCAGGCTCATGATTTTAAATAGGTCTTGGTACATATAAATGAGTATTTATATATAAACACAGGCAAGGGACTAATAAGTGGTATAAGTCTCACCTTAACTCAACCAACTCAGCCAATGATGATTTATAATAAACCATACATTCTCTATTTATAGTTTATGATTTTTTGTCAAATAAAACAAAGTTTGACAATGTGCTAAATTTGATAAGGAAACCATTTATCAATAAATGATGATTTTTGTATTGCTCTTCAACTTCTTTTAATACAATCATAAAAATAATAACAAACTTACACTGAGAATGACCATAGTCAGGAATTTAGGGCTTCAGAATATATATATCAGACCAATTACAAATATTAAGAGGGTTACATTGAAGTTGTTGATCAAGTTATCTGAATACAATTGGGTTGAATAACTCCTAATATTAATTAGAAGTCATTAGTTAATATTATGGATAGAATGGGAAATCATGAAAATTATTTGTAAATCATGTAACCAAATAATTCCTTAAAATTATTTTAGGAGTTCTTCATCCATGAACAGTGAGTGTAATTTCATTAAATTTAGAAATTTATGATACCATGATTACTAAATAAACATGCTAATAAAAACTTATAATACTAATTTTCTCTTAGGAAAAGAATTAAAGTGTTTTATTGTTAATTGTTCTCATATATTTTTTAAAATAACTAAAATTTTGTCATTGGACAATGACGTGGTCATCTGTCTGCATATCAGTTTACTATGATTTCCGAAAATAGAATGAAATCTGGCATCACAAAAAAAAAAAAAACAAGTAGATTTTGTTTTTTTTCTCACTAACTACTGTAATCTTGAAAGATCAAATTTTTCTGCGTTCAACGACACGTAAACAATCCACATTAAAACGTTCGAGTTCGAGGAAGGAAAATGCAAAAATCTACAGTATAAGGCAATCTAGATTTCAAGTTATTGTAATCTTTTTTCCCCAAAATTCCTATATAAACAAGCATTGGCACTATAGAGCTACCAATCGAGTCTCTATTCAACCTCCAACTCTGTTTGAGGTACCAAATCTCTAGTTCTTTCATGATGAAATATTTTCTGATTGAGAAATGATAATGTTTTTCAATTTCTTCATAGTTCAACATCATCTTTTATGGATTTATTCTTATTTTTGTTGGTTGAGGCCCCTGGCTATAACAAGCCAGTCATGTTCATGATACAAGCAACATGGAAAACCTATTATTCTTTGTAATTGTATTTATTCTTTATGAACTAATATATATCACTTATTTCATCACATAATTCAGTGGAAAATCATTGGTATTGTCTTTGGTCTCCTCCACAGTACCATTTTTCTCATGGGAGATTGTTTAATCACTTCCTTTGATTTATAACCTATTAATCATGTTAAAACCATCTATTTTTGTTGATGATTTTCATTTTTTTATAATAATCATTTTATTCTACTGATATATTATTTAATTATTACTATAGACACTTGTTAATGTCTTCCAATACTTCCATAAAAGTTACCAGTACCAATTTTTAGCCTCCTCCAAAGAACTTATTGAGGAATTTATGTTTGGTCATCCTTTTTGCTTCATTCCTTCCTATTTTTAATGCTAAAACCACCACACTCTGTTGATGTTTTTTTTTCCAATTTGCTCTTAATAATTAAGCATCATGTTTTATGGATTTATTTTCACCGACACCTTTCAAAAAGATTTAAATTATACATGAATGCTCTTTAGAATATGCACAATTCAACCATTTTTTTGGGCACTTGTAGTAATACAGTTTTAAGGGGTGTATTTGATAATATAAGGTTGTTGATGGGTATATATGCATTTTTTTTTTAGTTCAACAATTTTCCCTCCTTTTTTTTTAGTTCTAATCAACCATGTCCCCTTTCTTGCATTTCTTGAGACATCAATACAATTTGAAATGGGAGCTTCAATCTCAAAGAAGAATAAGGAAGCCACCAGCACAGGCACCGGCGATGCTCTCAGTGTGGAAGCAAATTCCCCCACCTTGAAAGGTTCTGAAGGCCAAGGATCAGACGATTTTGCGACGAAAAACAAAATGTTGGCCCTCGTGGTCGATGACAACTGCGTCATTCGTCGCATTCATAAGATGTTGTTGACTAAGCTTGGTGTGGATAGCTTGGATGTTGAGAATGGTAAACAAGCCGTCGATCTCTTCCTCGCTGGAGGGAAGTTTGATATCGTTCTCATGGACAGGGAGATGCCAGTGATGAATGGTATCGAGGTATAATGACGCTAGATTTATGAAATTATTATGATTTTATGAATATTAGACTATCAAATATTTGTTGCAATGAGATTCATTTCACATGAAATGTGTATGTGGTGAGTTATTTTGAGTTTTTGTTATCATGAAATAATTCTAAACTAGTAAGTCATATAGATTTTTGTGTCTGCTTAACTCCTTTACATTAGTTAGGGGTTAATTCTAATGGAAGTTAGATTTTGATCATAATAAGTTATCAAAATGACACATAATTTAGTTAAACAATATCTCAATGGTATATGATTAAATATGTTTTAATTGTGTAAAACCAATTAGCATGTATATTTGAAAGGTCATGCAAAAAATCCTATTCTATACCATGAAATAATCCAAAATGGCAAGTCACTTAGCTTTAATGCCTTTCCTTGTCCTTGGAGAATTCATGAATATATTCTTTGGCAGGCAACCTTTATCACTTTAATCCTAATATTATAATTATAATTGTTTCTGAAATCACCCCCAAAATATTTAAACCTTCATTCATTATGTGCTTTGATATTTTCTATAGTTTATTTTGAATCAATATGTATTAATTAATTTTACTTGACCATGGACATTTAATTCTTAAATCTTCTATTAACAGGGAAAAAAAAGCTTAGATTTTGTTTACAATTGTACCAATAAAAAAATAGCATGTCAATTGATGGAAAAATATTCCTGATTATTTAAATGCTCTCAAATTCTAAAATCAGTGTTGGGCTTACAAATTTTTTAAAGACTAATCACATGACATAAAAAAATCTTCATTTACGTAGATTTCAATTACAATTAAACCATTAAAAAATCCATAAAATGAGTAAAAGGAAAAAAAAAAAAACAAAATAATTTATATTTCACTTCATTTTAAACAAAAATCATATAAATAAAAATCCATGCATTAAAGTAATAATATTTGTGAGCGACAGGCAACCAAGATACTGCGTTCCATGGGAATGAAGACCAAGATTGTGGGGGTGAGCGCGAATAGTGAAAAGAAGGATATCAAGGAATTCATGGACGCGGGGATCGACGAGTTCCTTCCAAAACCAATCGACCGCGCTAAGCTGGCTGCCATCATCGACAACATCGATGAGTCTGTTGTTTGAGCAGCCAGTGATGGAAATATGCATACAATATGTGACTCTTGTTTTCTGTTATTTGAATAAAAGGAGTTGCTATATGAATAAGAATGTTCTTGAACTTTGATGAGGCATTTTATTTAGTCCACAATTGTGACTCATAGTTTTATCTAGGATGGACAGGTTTGACTCTAAGCCTAGGCGGGCTAGACGGTCTGCCTGAGACTCTCATTCAAAGAGTCTCGAAATAATGCAAAAAGTATAAACCTACAAAAATCAAATACAAAAACTAAATCCATTGAATTATCAAGTTGTAATGTGTTCTAGTTGAGTCAATTGTAAATCAAAGAAGTCCCCCCACGCTTAGCGTAATGGTAGAGACACCCTCCCTTTTGTGGGAGGTCAAGTCCTTGATTCTTGTCGGGCGTGGGACGAGTGAAAAAATGATTTAGTCCTCTGAACTAATTGTTACAACCCTTTGGACTGGTTGTTAAAGGCATAGTAGCCCCGTTTCTTTTTGCTCTGGATGCAGAGTCTTTCCCACCCACCCAAAATAATAATAATAATTAGATCAAAGAACTATTGAAGCGTGTCACATTCTTGGCCACACTCTCTCACTCATTCAAAATCTATGCACACACATTGATCTTATTGGTTCTGAAAACATACCAGACCAAATTGTTTGATAAAATGAGGGAATTTTGATTTTGAAAATGATTTTGAATGAACTAAAAAAGTTTGTATGTAAGTGTTTTGAAAAAAAATTTGAAATGAAAATCCAAGTTAAAAAAGGTTTCGATTTTTGGTGTGTGCTCATTTGATTGGTTTAATGAACATACTTACAATAATAATTCTATTATATAGAGAGCATTTGTGAAATATTAATCACAAAGTCATTTACCACATTGTGAGGCCTTTTTTTTTTTTTTTCTTTGACGAAGTCCTATTCAATAGGTCTCAACCTTTTCAATATTTCAAACATCAATTAGAGATCTACATAGGACCATTTTGGTTCCAAAGGGAACATATAATAAATAAAAATATAATGTTACGTGCAGTCTTGTTTCCAGTCTCAATTCTAGTTTACACATACTTTGAATATTTTAAAAATAGAATATTTCATATAATGAGATACATGCTTATATAAAAAATGAAACATACACTCCAATAAATTGTATGGATACATTTATAAAAAATGTTAAAAATTATCGACTCGTATACTTCGTTCTTGTGGGTATATGCTTTGTTAATTTTTCAATCGATGCACAAAAGACCGGAATTGGGGTTGAAAAAAAATGGGTGTAAATAAAAATGCAGCTATAGATTCTTGAATCCATTTTTTTTTTGGTTGAATGCTGCACATATTATTAATATTCAGGTTGATTGATTTAAAAGGTATATGAATTTTCAAGATTAAAAATACTTTGTATTAGTAATATTGCATGTGTCAATTTAAATGAGAATGAATGATATTTATTCAACAGGGCTGATTGCATGAGCGCTTGATGGTTGCAAGGCTCATTTTATAATATATACCATATTTGGAAATTTTAATAAAAGATATCTTGATCTTGATATATCATATATGCATCCACTTTTATATCATTTCAGACATTTGAATAGAGGATAATTTTTAAATTTTCTGACCACCTGAAAAAAATACAATTTCCTTCAACAAAATGATAAATGTTACGTATAACTCATTTTCCGAACCTAATTCTAGTCCTCATGTTTTATTTTATAAAAAAATAGTATACCTCATCTAATGAGATACATGTTTTTTATAAAACATGAAACATATATTTCAATGAATTGCAAGATGCATTATTAAAAATGTAAAAATTTTGGATCAAAACATATACCTCATTTATGTGAGTATATGACGCTAATGAAGCATATGAGACTGAAATTGGGGCTAAAAAAAAAAGTGTGTGTAATAGGGACTCGGATCCAGTCAGCCCAGGCATTATCAAACTATATAGCTTATGAATCGAATAGTAGAACAAATTGTTGAGCACATGTATCACTCTCTGTGCAATTCGATTAATAGACTGTGTAATTCAATTCATTACATGTACAATTCGATATTGATAGTACTGATACTACCTAAACCTAACTAAATCCAAACTCATGCAATATTTACTGGCATCCCTCACCTTTAAACTTGAGGCATAGCAATTCAAACTACAAATCACACAAATCACTTTAAACCCCTGCTTAGGGTGCGAAATAACCTAAGAATAAGGAAAATAAGAAGAATTTTTTTTTTTTTTACCAAAATAGACATAATAGTTATACCTTGGTAAGTTAGTAATCTATGGTACTTATGCCTATTGATAAAAATTTCCTTCCAGGTCATTTTAAAAAAACATCTCATTCAACAGTCAACACTCGCACATCCTATTAATATGTTACATCTACCATATCACACACATTTTCACGCACAAACAATTTATACTGAAGTATAGTTATTATTTTAAAAGTCTTTTATTTATCTCTTATCATCACTTTATTTTAAGTGAACCAAACAACAAAAAAAAAGGTTACTTTTACTTTTCCCCAACAAAAAAAAAAGCAACCCATAAAAGAATAGTTTGTTCTTCATAAATAGATATCTATCCCGTTATAGTTATTGGGTGTGAATGACTCTATATATCACATTGTTCATAAATAAATTTATTAAATCAAACCTCCTGAAAAAGATACCTATCTGAATTTACACACACTGCACTCTATTTTCCCCTGCCCAGACCTTGCCACATATTCTTTTAAAAAAAAAAGAAAAAAAAAAGCAACAATAAACTCAACCCCCTGCACATCTTCATAGCGCTATCATAGCATATGGAATTCTATCATAGTGTAAAAAAAAATAAAAAAAAATACATAAATATCATTTTTTCAAAGAAAAATAAATAAATTATTTATCTCCGTATATACTTCATTTCATATGATAGTATGTATTTCCATGGTTAAGTATATAACTAAAAAAAAAGGGGGGAGGGACGGGGGCTGGACATATCATTTTCCAAAAAAAATCCAAACATCAACAGGTGACAAAGCAGTTCTTTACCTTGACAACCAAAAAAGAGAGAAATACAGAAATATAACATTAGTTCTCTGCTACTCTCACAATGTGGGGACATCACTTGATCCAAACATTTACAAATCAGGGTTACAAAATTTACATGAACCGAAAAAGCCAAAGAACAACAATCAAGAATGAATAGGGAAAAAAAAGGAAGGTTTTACCTGGCAGGGTGAGCGCGCAACTTGTTAGCGACGTACAGGAGATGTCCGATATTCGTTGGGGGATAGTTTTGAAGTAATTTGAGGTTCGCGGTGAAGTCGCCGGCAAGGAGACGTCTCCGGATGAGGACCAGCATTGCACAGCATACACGGAGAAGTGTTTCCTGCAAGGATAGGTTTCATGTTATGGAGCATGGACAAGACAATGAATAAATAAACAAATAATATGTCTGTTATATACTTATATATTATGATTATTTGAAAAATATAGAGCACGCCTACAAAATTATGAACAAAATGATAATACTATAATTGAGTCTCAAGTGTCAACTATCAACTCCATTGAAATTTTGACATTATTTTGGGTTTTATGTGAGCATAGAACTTACAAATAGTTAGTAAGAAAAGAGTTACAATATTGTATCGCATAAATGTGGAGTTGTCCATGCCATGTCCATAATGTGTAAGAGATTCAAAAAATTGTTTCTGAATTTTAGACACGTATGAAACACGTCTGACACGTATAGATGGTATGTCTCATGTTGTGTCATGTGTTTGATATGTGTCGTACACAGACACGGCATGTTCACTAAAAAGTGTTCATGCTTCCTAGTTTTCCTAAGAAAACCAAATAAGAAACAAAGCTTCACATTTATCCTTATTTTTATGATATACCTGGGGACCCTCGGGGTCACTTAAAAGGGTGTCCCAGATGTGAAGGCTGTCTGCAAAGTTGAATTCCTGTGTCAGCAGAAGCGTTATCCATCTGAATGCGTAGAATTGTGGATTGACCTGCATTTTCATATGATGAGCAGTTAGAAGTGGATAAATTTTGCATCCGGCAATCGATAAGTGATTTTGAAACTGATGTGAAGATGAGGGATTCTCCCATTTACTACATGGGAAGAAATGAAATATAGAATGCACTTGGCACAAGGAGAACATCAATAAAATCTCAGAAAAACATATGTGACAGATCCAAAAGCTACCAAATGACCTTGTCATTATATACTAGTCATAGGGTAAAAAGGCACCTATATAAAGAAAAAATTAAAAAGGTGGTCATTATACAAGATGATGATTTATAGTTGATCCAGTTGACCAGTAAAAGTGCTTTAGTAATGAATTGGTACTTTAAAAAGAATAGAACGATTCAGGTGTTCAAATTCTCCACTTATATCAGCCACTAAAAAAAAGCACATGAGAAATGATGCATGCAGAGGAGTTTGACTTGCATGATTCTTACAATGAAAGTAATAGAAGCGCATCAGGGAAGGAAGAGTTGAATCAAATATATTGCAAAAGCACATGTGATCTAGAGACTTGAAACAGAATATGACATTACACAGACAAACAACGAAAGACATAGGTAATAGTTGATTTTTCCGTATAACCACCACATTTTCTCTGTCCTACCTTAGTTGTCACCTCTAGGTGACGCCAAAGTTCTTCATCATGTTTCTTTAAAAGTTGTGACAGTCTGGTAATAGTTGAACGGATGCCAACAACACTATTGTCAAGCTGCTGACAGAAATTATCCCTGAATCCACTCAATAACTCCACAAAACAGAAAAATGTGTCCGCTTCTGCAGCAGCCTGCATACAAGTTGACAGAACAAATTGAAGATGAAAGATGACAAGAAAATTTAAGTTTCTATATAAGTTCAGAAGTTCAGCTTCAATTCACAACATCAGTGCCTTCCTGGCTAAAACATTCATGTAAATTGTACGATAAACAATGACGAGCATATCACCCATAAGTGACTATAAAAGAGAAAAAAAAAAAGTATGTACAAGAATGGGGAAAAAAAAACACCAATATGAGGTGCTATGAAGATCTGCTTGCCTACGACAGTAGAGCCAGCAAGGCAATTGTTGAATGTCCAAAAACACCTATAAGCTTACAATACAAAGATAATTTTTGTCAATTGCAACATGAGAAATTCTTCTGGTTAAGAGGCATTTAATGATGAGTTTGTTCAAAACAAGGACAAAGAAATGTTTCTGAAGGTCCGTTGTTGACCCTTATCGTGAACGATATCCACTAGCCCGCCCCTCAGTTATTCATTACTTTCTTTCTGAGACACATCTTGCATAATTAGGAAATTGTTGCATTTTATCTAATATTTTTTCTTCAAAATAAAATTATCTAATAATTATCTACAGTTTAAACAGAAGGGGAAAAAGAACATTAAAAAATTGCTCTGCAGCCAAAATAATCTCTTGACAATAGTACAAATCACCGTCATCCATGCCTGTCAATCCTCTGGTAAAAAAGAAAAAAAAGCACTGGGGCAAATGGGCAAGGAAAACAACCCCCCCCCCCCCCCCCCCCCCCAACCATCATGTAGTTCCATGCTCAAACAGCAACATTGGCCACACAAAGCAAGTGGGTAAGGACATTCACAGCAGCAGCACCGTGATGAGGCACAGTAACAAAGCAGATGGTCAGACCCTCTGCCTCAATGCAATATATATTCCTAACAAGTAGAGCAATACTGATAGGATCTCCGCATGGAAAGCCAAAAGTCAAGTGACAAGGGTTATCAAAACGATGCACTTTGGTGTGCCTCAACAAAAAGTGAAGCAAGATGCACCCCTTGTGACTTAACTCATGCGCAACACCTCCATCAAGCACTGGATGATACATAACAAGCTGTTTACATCCATTTATGATGGAGGTGACAGCAGAGGATGTCTCTGGAGTCTGGATAATAAATAACAAATAGATTATGTGCTAGGTATTCTGGGCCATTTTAGATACACCATATAGGAGTCTGATACTAACACCCCATCCTTATTGCATCGCTTATGCTAAACCTTCATGACATGCAATCTGACACCCACATCAATGTTAATGGCAGCATTACATGGCTAAGAATCTCCATCACCCATCCACGCATAAATGCAAAACCGTTCATCATGCTCCTTATCTTTTGGATATGTTTAACTATATTTTAACATATATTCAAAAACTACCAGCTATAAAGCGCAAATCAGTAGCAACACGCAATCATGATATCAGACCTTGTGACTAGTTGAATTAAATCTCTCTTCTAAGGAGAAATTATGTATATTTCTAGCCTTTTTTTATGTTTGAGCTCTTAGTTATATTACATAACTAAGTTTGAAGTCCATCAATATGTTCTATCAATTTATTTATTTTTTAGATGGGCTGTCATATTAGATGAATGATGCCCCAAACAAAATTGGAGACAAGGGATCTCAAAGGAGAACGGCAAAAAATCAAAAGAGCACAAGAAATAGCAACATTACAAATAACGAAGCCAACCCTTAGACCCCCAATTACATAGGTCTACACTTGGCATTTGGATATTCAGTAAGACACTTTTGGAAATGTCATATGATAAATTAAACCACATTCTGCATATGCCCTTACCCAAAAAAAATAAAATTCATCAGAAGTCAGACAATGAGACAACAGTAAACCAAAGCTCTATATCAAGTATGCAATATAACAAAAATGACCTATAATGGGTTAGAGAAATGCCAAGCATTATTCCTTACGGCATTATCTTCATCTGGATCGTTCCGGAAGACGTAGAATAGTGGGGCCAAGACTTCATTCATTCCTTGCACATATCTTATTCCCGGATTTAGCTTTGCAAATATGATAAGTATCCGTCTGAAAGACTCCTGGAGAAACAGGTTCCATTGGACTTGACTCATAAACAGGAAACATGTTCATGCCAAACCAGTAAATTACAAAATGCTTCACCTGATTAGCTTTAGCAGATGGAGAATCTCCAGAGAAAAAGTGCATGTCTGGATGAGTGCGCTTCACATCTCGATCAATCTGTTCTATAATTTCCGTATCCTGAAATGAATGGAAATGATTGAAAATTCATTTACGAAATAGTGGCAAATTTTCTAGAGAATAATTCCCTGTTTTGGGTCCTAAAAGAATGGATTAGACATAGCACAGCCTACCTTACATGACCTTCCATTATCAGCTCACAGATTCAAAATTAAAAATACGGTGTTCGTAATTCAATCCACTAAGGGCTTTTCAGGATTACCTGAAAGTACTGATTCCACACGCTGGTCTTAGTGAGGCTCAAAGGGTGATCCCCATGGGTAATCTCTGATCTCGAAAGCAAGCATTTCTTTCCGAAATTTGATTCATCACTTTTGAGACCTGATGACTCTTCCATCCTTCGTGTGACTTCTGTCTGACGAGCAGCAAATACATTTAGAGCCCAAAGTATCTCTGGTTGGCAAAGATTAAAAAAGAAATAAAGAAAGAAACACAAATTGGCAGAGAAAAGCATGAACAAGTAACTAACAGCACATGATGCTTTTTATTTTTCTCATTTTTTTTTTTTTTACAATTACCAATTTACCATAAGAACAACCAGTCATTAAGAGAAATAATAGAATTATTCACTGACTTACAGGATTCACCAAAAGCTCCTCTTTAAACACTGCATACTGAGACCGCTTCTTCTCCAACTCTGACGCCCATAATCCTCTATCTTTTGGTAAATAGCCCAATAGAAGCTGCCCACATTCACCACCCATAATTTATCTCTCATATCGTGAGTTTAATATATCCCTCCAACTTTTCAAAACCAAGAATGATACAGCCAAAACACATCAAATCAATTTCAAATTATTCGAGATGAATCAACCGATGCAATTAAGATGGCACATGCAGGCTAAGTGACAAAGGGTATATGTAATTTGTGTGTTGGAACAAAGTTTGGCAACACGTAACTTTTGAGAAATTCAGGAAAAATTATTAAAAAATCTGATAATTCTTAGAAATCCAAAAAATGGGGGGAAATCTTTTTCCGCATTCACATATCATGATTCGCAAAAATGCAGTGCCACTAATGTGTAATGTAAAGTGTAGCGTATAACATGGAATGCAAACTTATGCTGTCAAACAAGTGAAAATGTGACAGAATGCATAGCATATGTGATTGCGTTAATTACTTAGATTACACGGGAATAATCAACGACGACAGATCAAACAAAAACAATTCCAAACCAAGAACACATCAATTACAAAGAAAAACAACAAAGAAACCAATACCTTCCACACCGTCGGACGGATCGCCGCTCCATCCGGTATAACCTGCGAAGCCAATCTCCTCACCTCCCCCATATTTATAACTCTCTTCGAAAGCTAATTCAACAAACAGAGAACCAAACAATCAAAAAAAAAAAAATCATCAAGACAGAGAGAGAGAGAGAGAGATCAAGAAGAAACCCTAACCTCCGCCAAGAGCTGCGCCTGGCGCGAGATCTCGTCCGCAGAGAATCCCGGCCCCTCGGACTCCACGAACGTCGTCTCCTCCACGGGCTCCGGCGGCGGCGGCGGAGGAGGATGCGGCGGCGGCGGAGACGGTTCGCGACGGGAAGAGGTCCCGGGGGACTTGACGGAGACGCGGTGGCGGTGGAGGGGGTGGTTGTCGTCGGTGTCTTCGACGGCGGCGGAGGCGGCGGTCGGGGAGGACCAGAGAGAGCTGTTGAGCCACTCCGGCACGCCCTTCTTCACCATGTCTTCGACGTATCGGTACTGTCACGTTCGTGTATCGGACATGAATGAAACGCGAAGAGCTTCTCAGAAGTTTTTTTTTTTTAATACATGTCGAGTGTTTCACAGAGAGGGTTCTTTTGTGGTGCTTCGCGGGGTTAGATTGAGAGGGTATGTTTCGCGGTGATCGGGGCAGGTTTGGGGGATTGGACGGTAGAGATTGGGTTGGGGGTGGTGGGTTGAGAGTGAGTGTTGAGTTCTTGGGGTGAATTTGGTAGGGTTGAAGACGACGCGTTGGAGGATTAACACGTGTTTCCGTGACATTTGCTTAAACTAACCCTCTTTAGACTGCTTTTTAAAGAATGGTTTGGGATGCTTTTTGAATACATATCACATACGTTAATAATCTGTATTATATCTAATTTTCATCGAAAGATTAAATACTGATATTTTTTTTAAGAAAATTTTGACATATTCAGACATAAACATTAATTTGAGTAATCAAGTGATATATTAAAGAGTTGTGAGAATTGAAATTAAGAATTTAAGACTTATTATCTCTTTCACATAACAAACCTAACTAATTTAATAATTATATGAAATATTAAGATTGTGATCATACAAGATAACAAATTGAACACTATATTATACAAATATACATAATTTTGTATACATGTCGGATTCGGATATTTTTCAGATCGGATACACTGATTTCCATATTTGCACTCTGAATATTTGAATATTGGATATTTTTTATTTTTCGGTTACGAATTCATAGCAAATACAGTTTTTTTTCCTGGATAACCGTTTACTTTTGTGTTTACATGAAGTTAAGTTTTTTAAACTCTTTTTTAAATAATAAAAAATTATAACTTAATTAAAAATTATAGACATTTTTTTCAGAGGTCTTCTCCAAGCCTTTGGGAGTGGAATGCCACTCATTTTTTTAAGTGGGATTGGTCACTGTTGCTAAGGTTGAAACAAGAGAGTTAAGTTTGGTAAAAATATATCAAAGATTTACAAATTACACTACTGGAAACTAACACACTATGTGCGTGAAAATTGAAAAATAATATTAATAAATCATATTTTGTATATTTAAAAATATTTTGAAGGAGTCAAATTACATAATATGACCAAAAAAATTTCAGATCATACAAATTTTTACTCATAATATTTATTTAATAGTTTTAGCGGTCATAATTGTTATATTCTAACTATTCAATCTTATACAACATAACTAACTAGAAGAATTGAAAATAATTCCAAACTATGGCAAATCAGATAACTCTGGTCCAAAATTTTCTCATTTATAAAAATTCAGTTATGATAAATTCTATAAAAGGAAAATATTTATCTACAATATCAAGAGCAATTGAAGATTTTACATATAATTTTAGTGGTGTTTTAAAAGAAAGAGAATGAAAAAGGACGTACTAGTAGAAAAATGAACGGTCTTGATGTGCTGAGTCCACCATCAAAACTCAATAATAAAACCAAAATAACTTCATACCCACCTTGCACGATCCACAAAAAAATATAAAGGAAAAATTAATTCCGGGTCTTCCAGGGAATCCCAAAATTATTTTTAGATATCTGAAGCATCTGAACTTATTTCTAGATCCATCGATAACATTTTCATTTTTACCTTTCTCTTCATCGATTGTGTGCACTGTTAACATGTCTAAGTACATTGTTAACATTTTCATTTCATGAGTGACAGTCATTAAGTCGATCAAACTTTTTCATTTTTACCTTGTTGCTTTATCGATTGTGTGCACTGTTAACATGTCTAAGTATATTGTTAACATGTCTTGATACATTGTTAAGACATGAGGGAGGGAGTCACAGGAGGGAGGGGTGATGGGAGGCCATGCGTGGACATGGGCTACACACACTTGTGCGGATGAGACAAATAAAAAATAAAGGCAAGAGCAAAAATGAAAAAAAAAAAAAAAAGATAAAAGATAACCCTTCTATTGAATGGAAGGACTCATAGATAATATCTCAACTAATATGGGGATTTAAAAAATAAATTCAAATGTTTTAGGTACTAAAAAATAATTTAAAGGGTTCCCGGAGGACCCAGATTAAATTCTCCAAAAATAAAAAATAAATAAAAATAAAAAGCAAAAGCAAAAACAGTTTCATGAGTTTCGATTCGATTGAACTCCCTCCGCGAAAGAAAGGCAAAAACCCTAATTAGGGTTTCACATCGATCGATTCAAGGCTTTTAGGATTTTCAGTTTTTTTTTCTCTTCTGGCTTTGTGTGGCGGGTGATCGAGCGAAACCAGCCGTTCCTATAATGTATGCCGATCGAGTCGCGGAGGGGACGAAGAGATCCGTGAAGGAGCGTCTCAATGGAGGCCCTGACGAAGATCTCGACCGTCGGAGGCAGATCAACGGCAAAAGGTCCGTCCTTTCTCTCTGTCTCTGTCTCTCTCTCTCTGTGTTCCCTTCCTTTCTTTGTAGGGGTCGCTGGTCATGCGAAAACGAGGATTTTGTTGACAAATTAGGGTTTCATTTGCATGTTGTTTGTGATGGAGGAAGACTTCATTAGCTTACTTGTTTGCTTGGGATTGTTTGGTATTCCAAGTTGTGGTTTTTTGAAGTAGCTATGCGAAGAAGCCGAGACTATATAATGCACTGAAAGTTGAAATATTGGGTTTGGTTTGAAGCGATGTAATCTGTGATTTTAGAAACAGTTATGAAGGAAAGTGGTTTGGGTGAGTTTTATATGTTGAATGCCAATGATTTGTGAAATTGGGTTTATTGGATTTGGAATGCAAGTGTGGTTATGTGGTTTTTTAGCAAACATTTTGGCTGAGATCTTCATCTTTTTGGGGAGGACCTTTTTTCCTTGTAAAGTCTCTTTCTTTACTTAATTCCTTTTCATATATGTGATTGTGTCTATACATTTATATATGTACATATGTACACAATTCGTGTTTTTTTAGTATGTTCTAGTTTAAAATTCTGATGTTTGGAATCTGGATGCATCATTCCAGGACCAGTACTTCTCAGGGTTTTAGCTATTTTGTAACAAATGATAACAAGTGGGATTTCTGGGGTATGTCCTAATGCTCCTGGCCTTTATTCAACATTAAAACATTGTCTCTTCCCCAAGTGTTTAGGGCCTGCTTCATGAATTCATTCTACTTTGCTCATTCTTGTTATAATTGTTTTAGGTGGTAGACATCATACATGTCCTTACTTGTTAGATGAAGCTGAACCATTTTTGCTTCTATAGATATTACTGCTATAATCTTCTGGTACTCCCATTTCTAGTTAGGGCTGGTAAACGAACCAAGCCGCTCGGGCTCGGCTCGGGCTCGGCTCGGTTTAAGCTCGTTCAGGCTCGTTCGATTAAACAAATGAGCGAGCTTGAACAATTTTTAAAGCTCGGTTAGGCTCGGGACCTGGATCGAACTTCATTTTGTGTTCAAATTCGACTCGTTGTGTTATAAAAATCTTAGTTGAAACTTGACTAAACTCTTTTATAAGATCAGAACATTAAATTAATACAAAGCTATGCTCATTTAGGCTCATGAACTTGACTTATTTAGGTTAAAATTTTGTTTTCGATCCTTAAAAACCCTAAAATGAAGAAGAACGCTAGACTCGTTGAGGCTCGTGAGCTCGGCTCGGCTCGGCTCGACTCGACTCGTTTATAAACGAACCGAGCTTGAACATGTCAAAGCTTGGCTCGTTCGGCTCGTTTACCACCCCTATTTCTAGTCTTACCACATGCCCATGTCAAATGCTTTCTTGCAACAAGCCAGCACTCTTGGTCCATACTTAAAAAAGAGGAAAAAAAAATTCTATTCATACAACATGACTGGCTTAAAAACAGTCTTCTAAGGTTTTGCTATTAGTTTTTCAGGTAGTATCCAACAATAGGAACCCTAAACACACTTATACTTTTCAGTTAGCCTTAATTCTATTTGGTACATCTTCGTCAATTTCCTCATCACCATCTGCGTCCAAAAAAGGATATTTAAAAAAAAACGTGTTGCTAGTTTCCCCTTTATATTGAATATGAAAGGAGTACATAGCCAGAGAACCAAGTGAACAAGGAAACAAAGAACAAAATAATAAATAAAAAAAAATCCTTGCCACATTTCATTATGTTTTTTTAATGTTTCTTTTGTCAGTTTGTGTTTGATCTTGGGAGATCTCGTCTCATTGCTTTCCATTTGAGATCTGGCATTTTGCCCCCTCTTTTTTGGACTGTATGTTGCTCTGTTTATCTGTTAGTTTGTAATGGCTTTTGGGCTACTACTCTTAATTAATTCTAATTGAAGGGTGTATGCCTACCGGTTCAGTAAAAAAAAATCAAGATGGTGTGTTCCCACCCTTATAAAACAATAAATGAATCAAAGAGACTCTTCTACTATCATCCTACATTCGATATGTTCTGTCTTTATTTAACTAGATTCAATCTCTTTCATTGTAAGGCATTCCTTCATTTTTCGACCAACACTATATGTTGGCAGTCACATTGCAAGATCTAAGATACAATGATTTAAAGTGGGTCCTTGATGAAGGCTCATGCCAAATACAAAATAATCAATTCCTCCAAAGATGATCCTGAATTAGACATATGTGCCACCATCATATTTATGTTTGATAACACGGATGTAATGTTGACCAACCCTGTTGGCCTTTTCCTTTTCAAAATCCCCCAAATAAAGCTCTTCCCAGTCTCATTTTAAAAAAGAAAAAAAGAAAAGAAAAGAAAAGAAAAATATAGGCTTTTTAATAAATAATTTAACACAATGCAATTTTTTTTTTTTACTTCTTCAAGCTTCTGTATCAATTGTCTGATTACTTAAATCTCTCATTGTTGGTTAAGCTCTCCTTATTACACACCACATACTCTCGGTTAATCTATTCTTATTTTTATTGTTCTTGTACAGGCAGCGCCCAGATGATGATAAGTGGAAACATGATCTTTATCAGGACAGTAAAGATTCTCAAGCTCCAAGTATGGCTATATACTGTAAAGAATCAATTTTACTTGATATGGCATGTCGTGAGGCCGTTCTAATTACAAGTTGATTGTGTGCTAATCTATGCCAAGATCCCAGAATTGGTGCGAGGGACCTTCGACTGAAGCTTCAAAAGAAGGCATCACAGCAGTCACAAAGTGGAAAGAGTTCAGGAGTTCGCGATCTTCGGGAAAAGCTATCTGGATTAACACAAGTGCAACCAAGAAATAGTGAACCACTAAGGGCCAAGCCTGTGGCTGAGGTTGTGAAACATCTTAAAAGAAGTACTATATCTGTGGAAGCACCTGCAAACACCAAAAATGTATCTAGTCAACCATCTAAGAAGAAATCACAACAGAAGGTAACATTTATTTAGTGTTTTAATTGATGAATTGCATCTCTTATATTTTAACATAGAGAACATGACCGTCTTTGTTCTAGATGCAGATGAGTTTGATTCTTTAAGAAGTTAAAACATAATGTTCATAAATTTTACTTGAGAATCTACGTAAGGTAACATGTTAGTGTGTAAAAAGGAGCCTTCTTTATGGTGTTGCATTCAAATATTCAGTGTTTCACTTGGTGTAAAGTGTCAACAGTGCCATGATATATATTCACATTAATCGTATAAGGCTTAACTTTATAGGAACTTTTGTAATGGCATGAAATAAATACATAATCATGCACTTATATAAGTGTATATGCATGCATATATTCATGTAAATCAACAAGTACATAGGTGACCCCTCCCTCCCTCTCACCCTATGTTTGTGTATTAGAGAATGGCAAACATGCGCCCTCAGTGTAATGAATTATTTTTAAATTAAATTAAATCAAATGAAAGGTCCTCATAAATGCAGATGCGGAATAAGAAGATGCAATTGGACCATACAGGTCTCAAACCTGTGACCTTCGTGTTAAAATTTTGCCAGAGAAAATTTCATTAAAATGAAATCAAACAAGCTATTTTCTTGGCTAGGTGGCATTGTTGGCAGCATTGTCTGCTACTAGATGAATGCAAATTTCTTTTAGTAGAGTTTCATGAGTGTTACCTGAAATTTTAAAACATGCATGGTCTCTTTCTGGGTAATCTTATTTGTGGTACCTGAAATTTTAAATTATTTTGTGCATTTTGATTTGGATGACGCAATTTAGTTCAGTACAACTCTTGAGGTTTTTGACTTCTGATTGATTATTTTTTGAAAGAAGATATGAACTTATATTATATTAAAGCCCCGAATAAAAGGAGACGAGGGATCTCCATACAAAAACCAAAAATTCGATTAGGAATAAATTCCAAATCGAAAAAATACAAAAAATTACTGCCTCACAAACCAAGAGTGACCCATAATTCTGGAAGGATTATCTACTTGGAGAACCATCTTCACCCAATCCTTGAGCATGTATGAAATTTGTGCCCAAGTATTTTCCACATACACCCTCTTTTTTTTTGGAAAAGACCTTCATTTTCGTGTTAACCAAATACACCAACAAACCATTTGAGGAATAAGCCATTGAAATTTGGCTTCATTACTACGATCACCTTTCTTCCTTCTATGACGGAATGGATTCCACATCTCATCCATATTATGAACAACATGTCGAACCAATTGCTTTTCCAACCAACTTTCAAATCGATAAAACGAATAGGCATCTGAAAAACAAATGCTCCCTATCCTCCTCTTCACCACCACATAGTAAACAGGAAGTATCGCCATCATGGGCCCACTTTGCTCTATTCACCTTGGTTAGTACTCTGTCTAGAGAGAGAAGCCACATGAAAGCTCTTATTTTCAAAGGTGCAAGAGTCTCCCAGATAAGAGTATGGATTTTAGCGGCCGGAATGGGAGATGATATTTTGTTGATCTTCCGATAAAGTGATAAAGTGTTTTCACCGAGAAGCCAAGAAGAGGGGCCAGCTTCCATTTCACCACATCTTCATCTTCCAATCTTAATTCGACACCACAAGTAAATGAATCACAAATCAAATCATTCACATTTGGTTCCACCCGGAAGATTAGGACAAAGGCTAGCCGGTGACAAACATCATTGAAATGGCAATATAGACTTCTAGACTTATGACTGATTACATTCACTGAAACGGCGATATAGAGTTATGGGAAGATAAATTTGATAACATCATTGTGGAGGATTATCTAGCAAATAATATAAAGCACATATAATCAGAAAACGAAGCAGGTTCTCATCAGCCCACCAAAAACAAAGAGGGCTGAAATAAAGATTGCTTCACTATATGTTTGTAAATGATGAATAGTCTATTTCCATTTTTATTCAGTTGAACCTCAATATATGTTTGTAAATTTGCCCAAAGTTCTGGAGCAGTTTCTTCCAAGTGGATTAGAAGTCAATGATTGCTTCATTCTTTTTTGTGTTAAAATATTATGTTCATACTGAATACAGAATCATGGTGTGTAAAATTTATGATTATCTGTCTATGTGTTTGATGTATTGTCTGATATACCGTATGAATAGTGCAGACAGATTTATCAGTGGATGGTTTTCTCCGTTCGTTGGGCCTCGAGAAGTACCTCATAACATTCCAAGCAGAGGAAGTAAATATTCAGCACTTCTCTAACATCCTTTTTTGTTTTTTCCCTCTTTTGAAAAGCTATTTCTAATTGTACTGTTGTTGCTGCATATTCAGGTGGATATGACTGCTCTCAAGCACATGTCGGATGAGGATCTCAAGGCCCTTGGAATTCCTATGGTAACAATAACAAAAAAATCATCTTTGTTCTTTAAGGCATCCATCTCTTGGTCAATTTATTTGAGCCAACCTTAACATACACGAGAAGTTCACAATTAATGTTTCCATTTGAAGTGTTATGCCATCTCAACGTCACATCAGTTGGGTACACTTTGTTATGTTCTTTCATATCACTGTTCTGAGCAATAGATGTGATATGGATCACACACCGACATGTCCATGCACTATGTTGGATCAGGATTCTCATGTCAGATATAAATTGTTTGTCTTCTTGTTGTTTTTTATGATTGGATATGCTTATGATTGAATTCATGTTTCAGGGTCCCAGGAAGAAGATACTCCTGGCCTTGGATCCAAGAACCTAGAACCCGGAACAACCATGGATGGACTTATCCTCATTTTCAAGATGGGGCAGATCGCTGCAAGTGGAATTTCATTCTGAACATGTTTTTTTTAAATCCGATCGTCAAAGCAACTTATGGAATGAGCCTGCCATGGTCAAACATGTATCTTTTTTTCTTTAAGTTTTTCCTGTATCTGTGCAGGTTGTATGACTGGAATATTTATTCTAATATCAAATGCCTTGCGTGTCATCATTTTGTGGTCCTTTTTTTTCTTTTTCTTTTTTTTTTTTTTTGGGCGGGGTGTGGGGTTGTGTGATAAGTTCTGATTGTTCTTTTTTTTTTGTTGGGGGTGGGTTTAGATTAAGACCTGAAAATTAATTCCCAATTGACATGATATGTTTTCATCAGATTAGTCTTCATGCTATACAAGCACTGACTTTTTGTAGCTCTCTCTTGTCTCCTCAATTTTATGGTGCACAATTTTAATTCCATTATTTATGCCTATACTGTCCTTAAAAAATGCTCTTTGCATATTAATTCTTCTAAATCCCTAATATGTTGTAGCAATTAATATCATGAAATCAGCCTACACATTATTACTTCTGTTTTTACACACTTTAAGTGGTATTCAAAACCTCAACACATTCTGCATTATTTTCTTTTATGGAAATTGAAATCCCTCATAGACCCTCAACCAAGCTAATCACATTAACCAAAAAAAGAAGTTATACTTGGCCCATTTTGCAACACACATTGTGATTTTTTTTTTTTTTTTTGGATATGTTTAGCTAATGAAATATATATTTTTTATAAAAATTGAAACACATACTCTATGAATTAAATGTATATATTTTTATTTTATAATACAATATTTACTAAAATAGTAGAGTATATACTGTGTGTTAGATGATTTCATACACTGTATTAGTGTAACAATTATAAATTGAGACCGCAAAATAGATAGTGTATCAAAACCCTAAAAACTATGGAAAATATTACATGCAATATCTTTTCCAGCCCCAACAATGAATCACATGATCCATTTATTGAAAAAGTGAAAAATTTCTAACACATACTTTGTTAACGTTGTGTGATGCTACTAAAAGCATACGGGACTGTAATTGAGACAAAAAAACTGTGTGAAGGCCTTCATTCATTTCTATTTTAAAAAGAATATTTCTAAAGAAAAAACAGCCAACTTATTGCAACCCAATTTGACTGTGCACTTGTATTTATGATGAGCGCTGATACATTCAATCCTTTTTACAGTCCTATATACTATCATAGCACAGTGTATACTACACTTTCATAGTATATGAGCTTTATCATAGTGTATAGAGTAAAAAAGAAAAAAAAAATTAAACGAGAATATATTAATGTATTTCAATATATATTTCATTTCATATAACAATATATACTTCAATGGAAGAGTGATTTTATAAAAAAATAAAGTGAAATGCACAAGAGGCTGGACATCATTTTCCATTTGTGACGAGGAAAATGTTATTTTGCAGTCTCTTTTGCAAAACTGTATCACATTTTAATGGTCAAATTCAATACACTTCAAAACAGTATATATATTTTTGTAAAGAGATACTCTTAAACAAATACAGGGATGGGACTGACCTCTAGCATACTAATTAAAGCAATTGATTACAGTGAAAGTCCCACAATATTGCTCTCTCTTGACACCTAATCATATCACATTTAATGGTGAATACTAATTTTAATGTAAATCCTATTGCATCGCTCTGATTTGATCCCAAAATAATCGTTCATGAAAAAAAAAAAAAATGGACCGACCTTAAAAAATAAATTTATCACTGCGTGCGTGCACGTGATGCCAAATACTTGGCTCTTTCCTGCTTGTAACGTTTGAGTTCTTTGGCAGCTGCAAGTAGTACGTGCATCGATACCGGCGCAAAGAAAGGCTGAAAAGGAGAAACACAAGTCTAAAAAGTCAGGCAATCAATGGAAGTATATTATGCATCATTCGATGTTGACAATACTCTCAGAAATGCACCATGGCTTTCACACTGAAAATGCTTCTAGTACTTCAAAAGGAATTGAATCATTTTGATAGGGAAAGAGCTTGGACTGGAGTGGGCAAGCATATCAATGAGACAGACTTATCAATAATCAGGTGCAAAATGAAAAGATTGTGATAATGTGTGGATGTATTGGAGTCTCATTGTATGAACCATTTAAGCTACTAATTTTTTACCCAAAAAAAAAAAAAATCAGGTGCAAAAAGAAGCCATCTAGTAGTGGATGTTATAGCAAAGTCATTCTACTCATGCTACAGACCATTGATTGTGTTCAACCATGGCAGCAATCAAGGATCATTAACCAAACTATGTGGGCTGTAGTCATTGCAAGCAGCAAAAATATCTCAAAATCAAGTGCAAATCTGTGGGCTGTGACGCTGCCTCATGTGGTTCATATCCAATTAGGAGAATACTAGGCTTATCCATTCTAACAAATCTTTCTCTTTTAATAGGGTGCTGAACACAGTCATTTCCCGCAGTCCTTTTGCAGCCCCCACTTTCCCCTAACCTATGTTAAGAAAATGCAAAAAGGTATGCATTCGATTCATTAGAGCATTTACTTCTTTTTTCTTCTTTTTTTTTTGGTAAAGATACATACTTCATTAAACAAGTATATACCTTTAAAACAAAGTTTCAAACATGTTGGGGCTGCAAAGGGAACACCACTCAAAATATAATAACATTACGCTCTATTTGAAGATAGATTGCCATACAAGTCACTGACCATGTAGATGGCAAAGTAATGCTCAAAAGAAGAATAGCTGATTGACATGATGGATGGATGAAAAAATGCATCTTCAGCTAATGCCCTTGCCTTCCTAGAGGAAACTGCAGAAGCGACAGAAGAATATCAAATCGATTTAATGCTTGAAATAATAATGTTAGAAAAGATGATTTATATTAGTGAATGCATTATATAGTCGAGAGAGAATATACCAGCAGAAGCATCATATATTCCCTGAGAAGCATTGTGCTGAGCCAGAGAAGCAGCTTCGAGAGAAAGCTTTACCTGGAGAAGCGAATGTCAAAAAACTTGAATCAGGTAGGAGCATTTAACAATATCAGTTCAACAGGCATCATTCAAGCACCACTTCATGGTAATACAGGGCAATCTAGAGATATAAATAAAACATAACAGCAATTCCAGCATAGATGATCAATCAGATAAAAATCAAATAAAAAAGGACAACTAAACCATAGAAGACCATATAAGGGGTGAATGCTACACATTAATTGTTAAAATATTTCACATGTACATTCAAAAGGATCAATTTTACTTGGAGAAGCAGTATTTCCCTGAAAAAATTATGGCTTATTGCCTTATTCTGATTAGGGATCAACTCTATTTAATAAATTTGAAACTGCAACTCTCAAGTGTTAACTGCATAACTTCCTTTCTTGCATTACTGAAATGCAAAAGCACATTCATAAGTTAACATGCTTAACATAGAAAAAAATCACAGATTGTGAGACTGCTGCAGACCAATACATATGAACTGTTTGTAGTCTGCTATGAAACATTTGTATCTTCATGAACTGTGACGACATGTACAACTACACACAAGCTGTAGTCCAACATATTATGGGGGTCACTTGGCATAAAACCCAAAAATCTAAAGTCTGCAGTACATTAAAAATTAATTATCATCATAAAAATACAAATAACAAATTGATTCATTTGAATGCACTCAACATTCCAATTGGAAAATTGCTTGGGATGTCCAAATCAACATGCCACTCATATTACAGACAAGTCAACAAAGTAATGACAACGCATAACATAAGCATGCATTCATTGCATCTTTGAAAGAAAAATCAAGTGTATTCGTTTTATCTGAAATTGGGGAGGCAAGGTATCCACATCTGCTGGCAGTTAGTGTAAGAATTGTACATTACTCCATCATAATTCATGAGAGAAACCTCAAACTGAATCTCAAACAATACAAATTTGATAGGGCATGATAGAAGACCAACACAAAGTGGCTTGATAATCTTGATCTGCGGTCCTTTATGTACACCAAAACATTACAAGAAATGAACCAAAGAAATCCATTTACTCAGACGCATAGTGACCTTTGATCTGTATAACCACCAAACAGTGCTAGCATTTCTTTCTTTTTAAACCTTTGCACAGAGATCCCTCATCTGCTTCTTTGTTCGGAGGCTGTCTATTAGTAAGATAGCACCTACATTTTCTAAAAAAAGGAAAAAAAAAAAAAAACATTGCTAGCCATAGAGATGATATGTTCCTTCCAAAAAGAATTTTCAGTCACTCAGGAGAGCACATATGGTTTAATATACTCATTATATGAAGCATGATAGTGGACAACAAAGGAAGCTCAAATCTAACATTTTTATGGGAGTCAAAAACAGAAAATTGGCATGCATAAACACAGATTAAAAGGATTTCATTGTACTGACAAAACAATTTGTAGACTAACATATTATCTCTGCATTTTATTTGTCATGCAATAGAGGGAAAAAAAATACACTATTGCAATGCATTGACATAGATAATGTCGTATTTCATTCAGAATTATTGATTGATAAGGAGAAGAACACAAAAGAGGTGCACAATCAAGAAATACAGATGCACATGCCAAGAACATGTATATAAGAAATACCTGTTTTCCAATTTCATCCATGACAATCATCCTCGGCAGTGATTGTACCTGCATGGCTTAATTCTGTTAAACAACAAGCTGAAGAGAAAAAAGAAGATGACAGCTACCAAGAATCAGAGCTTTAAGTGAGGGTTGAGGCAAACCAGTCTGGAAAGAGATCCAAGGGTAGTTACACACGAATCTAAATTGGAACATGCATGATGGCGGAATAATACATCTAGCTCCCTGCAAAAGACAAAAAAAAAATGTAACGCAAACTAATGGCTTCTATTAGTGGATATGATTTGCTTTTACACTGCATTTTTCCAGAAAAAATATGCTTAAGAAGTTCTGTAGTTCATATTATCTATCCTCACCAGAAAACAACTAGACCTATAGAAAAATCAAAAATAATTTTTTGGGAAAGCCAAAGTTGGAGAGAAGTACTACCCGGTATTATAAAAAGCAATATCGTTTTCCTTTCAAGAATTTGTTTCTAGTTCTGTGTGTTCTGATATGTCCATCTAATAAAGACAATGCTAATAGAGGCAATGTCCAATTCATTGGAGCTTACACTTAGCATATCTGGGAGATGGTGGTCTGATTCATCAAAGATTGGGTCGCTACTGTGCTGGGGCTAGTACAGTGATGTATTTAAAGGAGTTTTATCATTGAGGAGCAGTGTGAATTGCAGTGGTCAGCCAGTTGGTCTCACAGTAGAATCCTCTTCTACTATGATCCAACTAGGCTGAGCTATGTTTTGTTTCCCCCTTTTTTGCTTCTATCTTTTGGTATGTATTGGCATTCTCTTCTATTTGACATAATGAGGCCGGATGCCTACTATTTCATAAAAAATGCTAATAAAGGCAATGTCGCTTCCTCCATTGCTACTTGTTTCGAGGGGATAGGAAAATCTCCAAGGGCTGAAAAGCTGAAATATATTTTCATTCACCATACTATTCATACACATCTACAATTGCATTATAGAGAGAATACATAAGACTCCCCACTAATCCCAATAACCACTAATAACTACCCACTACTACACTTCCATTAAATACCCCTTTTTAGATAAATCCAACTACAACCCCACTTCTACTAATCAAGCCTACTGAATGAAATAATTTATTCATTGAAAACATAAGCACACATAGCAGTCCTATCCTTTGAAGAATCCTGTCCGCCATGTTCAAGTTTTTCAAACACTAAACATTGTCAAAAGAAAGGTGACAGGTTCAAGGGGGCCTTCATCCTTGTAGCCACTTCGACACGGGAAACAATAGAGGCCTCACACCCCTCAAAGTGGATATTTACCATTTTTACACGCATACCATGAGAGCCAATTTCTTGGGTGATCGTATGTTGTAAAGGCAAAAAGGTATGGAGGAAGGCTTCCTTGAAGAAGTGGTTAGGAGAAAGATGCCCTCGAAGCGGACACATTCACAACATTTACATTTATCACTCATACAAGTTTTGGACATGGAGCTTTGAAGAATTAGAACTTTTGAGCACTAGTTTCTTTAGAGGATGGATAGGGGTGTGCATATAATTAGTATATGAAACATTAGTTCTTTTGAGAAGTGGCCTGAGGGCAGTGGATAGTTATTAGTGGTTATTGGGAACAATAAGGAGTTATCGGTACTCTTTATATACATATGTAGATGCCGCCTAACTTAATATGAATGAAGAAATCATTTCAATGGGATTTGACTTCTAGGAGATTTCTTCCTTTTTTTTAAACCAATGGTGGTATCCACCTATGATATCAGATAGTAGGTTCCACAAACCGGTGGACTATATCCACATTTAAAAGTTTTTAAGGAAATGGTTGGATATTGATAGGGAAGATAGTTAAACAGGTTTCTCTTGGAATGGTGTTAATTTGTATTTTATCTCAATCCAAAATACTTAACAAAACCTCTGCATTTTTATCATTAAAAGAGGCCAGTTTCCCTCGAAGTGAACCACAGTTTATTTCAGCCCATATGCATCCATGCATATGAATATTCACACATGTAGTTGAATAGCATGCATTCAAGAAACAAGAAATAGTATTTGAAATTATGGATGTGAATACTGAGAAAGCTGAATGTGGCTACAAGAGATAACTGTGTAGCAAAACAAAGAAGGATGAAGTTTTTACAGTAACGTATAAGTGCAATATAAGCTCAAGATGACAATAATAAGACGAAAGCATTCCAAACGCCCTAAATTAGAAAGGAGAACCACAAAGAAGTGCTAAAATGCATGGATATAATAAAAGCACAGACATTATAAAGGAACAAGGTTCATGAAACTAGGGAAAACCAAAGGAGAGAAAGTTGTTTATCTTGTTGTTAATGGCTTGACGCTGAGCATGGAAACAAGGTATTCATTTTAATGTTTTCCAAAAGTGTAATAAAATGAACCGTCAATTTCAGTGAGATACTAGACCACAAAGAAAATAGATGAAGCTTCCATTTTACCATTCTGTGAATCCATTCTCACTAGCTACAAAGTTGGAGATGCCCAACCCAGTAGTCTGGACATTGCTTGATTTAAGACCAAACAGTTGCCGTAGTTGTCCCACAAAGACCTGGAAAACCTTTTGGAGATCCTGTTCGAGATTTTGAAAGCATTAGTCTTAATCCAATGATTTTTTTTTTTTTTTTGAAAATTGGTGCCCCCCAGGGGTTTGATCCACTTTCACTGACCTCCTTTTTGGAGAGGAGAGTGCCAATATAAATTATTGATAAAAACAAGCTAAAAATACAACGAAAATGTTTTATCTGAGAATACAGAAGCAAATTTCATGTCTGAGAATAAATTCGAATAAGAAAACAGTTATCCAACACTAATAATCTGAATACCTAAACAAAGCCTATGAAAATTAACCACAAGAAAGAAGATGCATTAGTTTGAAGTCTCATAACGTCATTTAAACCACTTCCGGTATGCTATTGCACATAAAATCACATCAAATTCATTCCTAGATGCTAACAGCCCTTCCTGAGATTAAAGTATCCAAGTTTTCTGAAATTACATCATCAATAGTTTTGTCCTTAGTTCTTACATATCACACTAAAATATAGGTTCCTTGAAGATATGGTTTACACCAGATCAAATTTGGTTTAACATTTCAAAAAGTCATTAAAAAAATCTTCAACAGGTAGAATCAACAAACTATAAATGAGATAACATTTAAAAAATGAGCAGTATTACAGTATGGGTAAACTAACCATGGACGGAATGGTCTTCCTTGGGGTTCCTGTGTTTCTCCTCCCAGCAAGAGGATCTTGTGTGGGCCCTAAGCATTCTGGTGGGTTCCAGACAACTACACCGCCCCAGGTCTACATCACAGTAATTGGAGTTAAGACAAATTGCATGTTCCCAATGTGCACAAAAAAAAAAATGCAAGAGATCTGTACGCATACAATCATACCGGAGAAATATATCCATTAGTCATGGAAATCTCCCCATTTGGAAGCCGTAACAGTAGAGGGCACTCCTTGGCAGATGGTACATACCTGTGGTTAGGGAAAGAGAATGAATAACACTATTCAAATAAAATGGAATCTCCATTTACAGAAGAAAATCAAATTTATTTTAGCAAAGTCACAGATATTGAACAAAATATGACTTGTTTCAAATGACAATTAAGAAGCAGGTTGAACATGGATATCTGCCTATGAACATACACACATGCCCTTTAGAAGCCAACAAGGTTATGCAATTTAGCATGTTCTAATTCAATCATATTAAGCATATGAGGCAAATGAACTAGAAACTCCTGAGAGAATACAAATTTGAAATCCAAGAGATAAAACTTTATGATGCTCCTTCATTCATAGAAAAAGTTTGGGCAGGAAGGAGACTGCTACCATGGGGAGGGTAGAGATGTGCTATCCCATCACATTAGATGTATTCAAAATAACTCAGCCTAGTCATTTTTCTCATTTTCGCTTCAACAACATGATTCTATGTTAGGTTGTCGAGATATCTAGGCAGAGGCACTGATACTTTTCCACAGAGTTAGCAACCTGTTCAGCTACAAAATAATACCTAAAATCCAACTAAAAAGTAGAAAAACATTAAACACAAGCAAAGTTCATTAAAATAACAAATATTAGGCCTATTAGGCGGAGAAGGCCCAGCCTAGATGATGGATTAGAGCATTCTTCCCTCGCAAGGACAGAGCAATCAAGCACCAAAGGCTGATGCCTTTAGAAACAGTTCTACATATAAACTAACAAACAAAATTGATTTGTGCTTAAAATGTCTACCTATAGTGTCCTCTCCACTTGTTCAATGATTCATATGCCAATAATTCCTGATTACTGAAAAATGTACGACACAAAAAACATGTATTTTTTGTGATGAAAAATGTATTGTTTGATTCTTAGGGCCAATTTTGATCACCATTCTCATTCTCATTCTACTGGTGCCTCCAGGCAAATGGTGTCTGAAATCCTTCATTCTATGGCATTCCTAAGCATCACAGAAAAAAAATCTATTGATTTCTCATTTCCACAGAATCAATCAGAAGTACATTCCTGTGGAAAGTAAAATTCTCATTCTAGATAAACATTTGGGTGTCAACAAAATAAGAAATTCTTTCGAAGGCATGTATCATGATATAATGAGACAATCTAAAGGATATACGATGATTAGACATCATGAAGGAAATTGACAAAAACCCAAAGGTGGATAGATAATGGCCACTAAAGCAAGGATGTTGAAAAAAAGTCCGATCTTTTTCATGGCATTACAAGAATTGAGACTTCACTGCATTGTTTTTGGACATTTCCACAGTAATATATCAATTACATATAAACTCTCTCTTATTGAGATAAAATCCTAATATAAACTCTGGATCAAGAAATAGATTACAAAGAGATACCATCATGTAAGGTTAAGGCTAAAGAATGTAAGAAAATCCCAAAACTTGAAAATTCCAAAGATATGACAGGTAATGATAACTGCGAAAAATTTTAAGGAAAGAAGTTTCCCTATTGAGAGTGAACATAATAAGAAAATGAGATTGCTGCATTGCCTCATGACAATTCTACAATCTATCCTGGTCTTATTGTCGATATAATTTGGCCTTCTAATCAATTTTAGAAAAATGATCCACAGTAGTATACTTTTCTACAGAAATCCATAGCATAGCTACAACAGAAAAGGAAAAAAATAATTTCAACAAAAGCTACAGTAAATCTCAAAATGAAATAATGGCATGTGATGCAGTATATTGGATGAAAAAAATATACACCACAAATTGTAGAACTCTTGTTCGGCCAGCAGCAGCAATAGAAGTATCCAGATGCCACTCGTTGGAGTTTACCTATCAATTTTCGCACATGTTAGTGATAACTGGGATTTTACCTTTTTACTTAACTAGGCAGAAATTCTGACATAAATAACTCGAAGCTAAGTAATGGAAAAAGTAAGATGTTGAAATATCCATATTTGTTATAACTGATTGCAAGACTGGTCATCAAACTCCTGCACAGCACACCAGCTAGGCCATATCCACAAATTTTTAATCCCAGTAAGATGTGAAATTGAAAAGTTAACCTACATATATATATATATATATATATATATATATATATATATGTTGTCTAGGCGGCCGGGTGATCTTAGGTAGTGGCCAGGCACCTAGCCGCCTAGGCGTGCTCAGGCGGTGCTTAATTATTCATGTATTTTGGAAGATTGCATGTGATTTTATTAACATTAATTCACTAACTATTCATGCATTGTTTTTTTGTACAAGTGAATTTGAAATGAGAATGCCATATTTATGAATGAAATAATATTGTCAGATTGCAATGTGTGTTGGAGGAAGGTGGGCAAACCTACCATTAAGCTACTACTTCTACATGATGTTACTTCCTCTATTTTTTGTGGCTTGTTGGACAATAAAAAAAGAGAACATCAATACCCTATCGGTCCTGACCCATATGACTATTAAAATCGTTTGATTAATATATTTTAAATTAATATTTTGATTTTCTTTGTCAGGAGTTAATAAATGATATATAGAAAAAGTTTAGGTTATCTTTCATAAGCAAAATAATTAGGTTAATTATCCATTAATGATGTTTTGATTAAATCCCAACTCTTGTTTTAATCTTAATCATTCATAAAAGATAAGCCATAGCCATTAAGCGTCCGCCCCAACCCATTTATTACACCTAGTTGGGAAAGGCGACGCTTCGGCATGTATATAGACCCAGTCGCTCGCTTAATGTACAGGCTGACTAGGCGGATGATCGCCTAGACCCAGATTTAGGCACCCGCCTAGGCGTCGACCAGACAGCTAGGATATATACACACACACACACACAAGCATACACTTCATCATATTCATATTAGCTTTATTCAATCATTTTTGAAATAGTGGAGATGGTTTTCTATTTGTATGTGTTTTCGTGTGCGTGCACGTATGAGAGGGAGGGAGAGGAATGAAAGCAACATCTTGTATTCAGTTTTAGTTTAATATCAAAGATGTGTCAGTGTCACAAGAACTTTTGACATGGCATGGTCAAATGCTGAAATAAGAAAAATGACAGAATGAAAATTTTAAAAAAATATGGGGGGGGGGGGGTGATAGGTGGACAGAAAGTTACATACAAAAAAAGGGAGATCTCTGATGCTGAACACATAGCTGCGCAATTTCTCATCCCAATAAGATAGTGATGATTTTGGAGTATGATATAACACCTGCCAAAAAGTGCAAGGCCATTCTAATATATGTTTGAAGCCACTGAATAAAAGTAAGCCATCCAAAGGGAACATCAGATATCTGATCATGTATCTCCATGACAACTGAGAAAGAAAATATTAGGGCAGATCATTACCTGACTTTCCAGGGTTATGTTTGCCACAGGTGCCAAAGCCTCCACTACAGGGGCCATCATAATTTCACCTGTTTTCTGGAAGTCCCTGCAAGCAAATCAATAGATTACCACTCTCAACAAAAAGGCTTTCCAATGACAAAATGTAACGCTGCTCATCATAGATTGGATTAGAATTCTCTTCACACAATAGCATTCGTTAGAAAACCTCTTCATTTAAACATTTTTTTCCATGTGTGTCTGTGTGACCCTAAAAGTTACACATATAATGCTTGTTAAAATACAATTATGTTAGACAACCAGACAAACCCTCACAAATCTTCTCCCATAGCACCCAACTCTCACTCCACATGCTATAAAACCTTCTACTCACATTCCTGTGAACATTCCAAGTATCAAGCAAAATCTTCTAGTATTTGGTGATACTTGCAACAGATGCTGTTACTTCCTTAAAGATACTGATTATCAGACAAAAACTGCCCACATCAAGCACTGTATCACTGGGGGATAGCCTCCCCCAATGAATGAAATGGCAGAATCATCTCTGGACAATGTCATCACAAATTGGTGGTTCTCAAGAAGATCAAGCACTGTGTCAAGGATAGGACCATCAACAAGGTCTTCAAAGTCTCTGCTTCCCCTGAAGTTCAATCAGTGGCAGATGCCTTTCATCTCCTGACAGAAGACAGAGTGGTTGTCTCTTCCACAGTTACTTGGATGCCACCACTGGAGGGCTGGCTTAAGCTGAATATGGATGGATCTCTCTCTGATGACTGGGGCGGCTTTGGTGCTCTAATAAGAAACAACAATGCAGCCTTCCTTGTTGGACTTGCAGGGCGTTTGGACCTCCCTTCTATCAATCTTCTTGAGCTCAAAGCTATTGAACAAGGTGTTTGGCTTGGCATCTCACGACACGCAATGAAGCTATGGATCAAATCTGATTCCACAACTGCCCTCGCCTGGTTGCATGGCAAAGGTAAAATTCCTTGGACTGCTCTTCGATCACTCAGAAAAACTCAACAGGACCTTGCACTTTTTGAAGAATGGCAGGCAACTCATATCCAAAGGGAGGGCAACTCCCCTGCTGATCAGCTGGCAGCTTATCAGCCTACAAGGGGAGAAACTCTTCTAGCACCTCAACAGATATGGCCAGAGCTGCTACCGGCCTTGAATCAGAACAAGCTCATGCGCAGATACAAGCGAATAAAATAGGTTTTTGGGGCTAGAAACCCTTTATTATGGTCTTCAATGGCAAGGGGAGACTGCTGCTCTGGAGTGGGATTTCCTCCCTTCTTGACATTCCCCTCTAAGCAATAATCTTTTCATTTTGAAACAATGTAAAGAACAGTGTACATGTAAAGAAACTTTTTTTTATATAGCAATACAAAATTTGATTACCCATCAAAAAAAAAAAAAAAACTACCCACATCATAAGCAATGGGAACACTCCAGCATTTTGTGTTATTTTACTAGCTTTCCACATGATGTTTTATGTGATGAATAGTCACTAAAACTACATCGCACTTACTACCATGTCCAATCATCTTCAATACCCAAAATGCAAAAACCAAAATCACAACAAAAAGAAGCCAACCATACTCACCAATCATAGACCCAATCGCTCGGGTCGGCATTCAAGAGGCTAAACGAGAGCACAACCCGCCCATCCGCGCCGACCGGCATGAACTCCCCATTCTCCCCTATCACCTCCCCTCCCTCCTTCCCTCCATTAATAAAATACTCCACAAAGATCCCCCCAATCATCTCCACTGCCTCCGACTCCGTAACCCTCCCCACAATCCAACCGTGCCTGTGCTTCCCAACAACAACCCTCCTCATCCCCTCCCTCTCCATCACAAATACCGTATAAACCCTCCCACCACCACCCCCTTCGACGCCCCTTCTCTTCAGCAGTGACTCCAACATCTCGTCCACGGCCTCATCGTCGCCGTCCAGAAAGCCGATCTCCCCGTCATCGTCGGTCGCCGCCATCATCGTCACTGTCACGTTGAACTCGGCCCCGCACTTCCCGCAGACGGCGGTCTCGACCGCCGCCGACCTTCTCTTCTTCATCGCTGCCGCGATGGAGGCCGCCAGCTCATCGAGACGGTGGCCGGAGCTGAAGAAGACGGCGTGGAAACGGCAGGGGAGAAACGGACGGTTGGATTTCAGGCTCCCCGAGAGGGATTCGATCGAACGGTGAGGGAGCGGCGAACGGTAGATCTCGGTGGACTTGAGTAAGAATGGAAACCCTGAAAAACAAAAATTTAAAAAAAATATCAAAAAATTCGGAGAGAGAGAGAAAGGAAAGACTGAGTGAAGTTAGGGAAGGTGAGGAGGACCGGCGATGAAGGAGAGGAGGACGGTTAGGGTTAGGAGGAGACGCTTGAGTCCTGGTTTGGTTGCTCGAGATGGATATGGCGGCGGTGGTGGTTCTTCTCTGATTGGAGGTTCTTGATGCGCGTCCGCCATTGATGGAGCTTCTTCGGATCTCGGAAGGTTTTGGTTCCTCGCTCACTCGCTCAGTAAGGCTTCTCCATTGACGGAGCTTCTCCGAGAGGTACTTACCCTAACAAAGTACATGTTTTATAAAACTTATAAGTTGCGTATTATAATTTTTAGCTTAAATAAACATTGTTGCATTTTGTTTAAATTTATTAGAACTTATTTAAATTAAAAACAGTTTAAATTCATAATATCTAAGATGAAAAAATTGGTGTTTTTAAAATTATAACTTATAATATACATTTTTTTTTTCTTTTTGGACACTCTGTCTTTAATCATTTTTATCAATAACATGTGTATCTATTTTCTTATTATTACATTAAAAATTACTGAATCACCTTTTATATTCTCAATTTTTTATTATTATAAATAATTTATTATCAATTTTTTTTTATAATTCTATTTGTCATTTGGTTTATTAAAATTCTAGAATATAATATTTGAAAAATATTATAGTGATTTTGAAATATTATTTATGTTAATTTGATTTTTTTAATATTTGTAATATTATTTTTATATGTAAAAATCAATTTATTTTATCAAACATAAATTAATTTTTTACTTCTACAGTTTAGGGGTATTTTTGATAATTGTATAGTAAAAAATTGTTTTACAACCTATTTTTTGATATTTTAAACAAACATCTGCTACTATTTATTTACTGTTTTTAGGGTCCGTTTGGAAACACAGATTGAAAAGTAGCTTTTGGAATAAAGCTGCTTTTTAAGATGATTTTAGACCTTGACTTTTTTAGGATATTTTTTTTTAATTCATGAATCAATATTTGAAAGGAGTTTAATGTTTGGTAGAGAAAATTGCTTTTCAATTCAAAAAATCGATTCCGACAAAAAAACATTGTTTCTGAGCTTTTTAAAACACAGATTTCGAGGGAAAAATTAAAAGGAATCCAGCTTCCGATTCTGCAAAAAGCTGCCCCTTTTAGCTGCACGATTTTAGCTTTTCAGTTTTTTAAAAAGCAAAAAGCGCGTTCAAACACGATACCAAATGAGGCCTTAAACAGTTACAACAAACATGTCTATAATTTATCAGAAAAGTTATAATCTATAATTTATAGGGGGTAGTCAATTAGAATTTTTATGGACAAAATGTCCATGTTTATGAATTTGTAAATCTGGTGTTTTTCAATCAGGACTTTGGTTCATGGACAAAAAATCCAGCGTTATTCAATTAAGACATTATTTCATGAACAAAAAGTCCAGCGTTATTCGATTGAAACATTATTTTGTGAACATAAAGTATAGTGTTATTCAATTGAGACATTATTTCGTGAACAAAAAGTCCAGCGTTATTCGATTGAGACTTCTCATATTAGACATTATGTCATCTACTATTCAATTTAAACATGATTTGCGAAGACTTTTATAAGTGATGGATTCTTGTGGACTTTTGAGAGAGAAATATAAAGGAAAAAATCATTTCAAAATCCCACCCAAATGGGTGGGATTCTCATGGACTTTTATTCCAACATTGTGAATATTTCTTCTTTTTTTTTCTTTTAACAAATATCCTTTATGATTTTTATCCATGCCTTTCATATTTTTATTCACATTTTTTCTTTATTTATCATCTTTTTTTATGAATGTTCATATGTATGAAATATTCCTATCACCTCATATGTTTGATGAATATATGAGAATGGTAGATTATTTTATATAATATATGCCTAGATTATCCAGAATTATTTTCTAAAATATAGATTTATTATATATTTGATTATACGTATAATGTTTGATTTGATTTTCCTTGAAGATGTTTATATTATTGTACAATATAGATGCATATATATTTTTTTAAATGTTCTAACTGAGGAGCAACAACGAGAGGACAATGAAGACCCTCCGGAAGTTTAAACTCAAGAGCAACAACGTCGAGATGCCAATAATTGGCGATTAAATATAGCTAAATGTATGTGGGATGACCATGACATCAATATTCATGGTGAACTAATATAATATTATCTAGTTAAAAATGATGTCTTTATCATGACATTCTAGCAATCGACATTTCAGATATGTGAAGATTGATATCTACTATATTAAATTACATGTTATGTTGGGTATCAATAATTCATGTTGAATTTGAATATTTGAGTTCTTTATTTGTTATTTTATAATTTCAAAAACATTATTGTGTTTATTAATAGAAATCCACATGTGAAAAGAGTCAATCTCTGAAAGTTTGTAAAAGCCTGTGAAAGTCTATGAAAGTCCATGAGAGTGATTTGTGAAAGTCTGCAAATGTCTGTGAAAGTCTGTGAAAGTCCATGAGAGTCAATATGTGAAAGTCTGCAAAAGTCTGTGAAAGTCCATGAGAGTCAATTTGTGAAAGTCTGCAAAAGTATGTGAAAGTCTGAACAGTTTACAAAAGTCCATCACTTAAATAATGTCCACAGAATCCATTAAAGTCCGTATTGACTACCCCTCCTTATAAGTTATAATCTATAATTTGTAAATTTAAGCTAGAAAGAAATCCATAAAATCCCCTGTATTCTCCCTAAATCCAAATAACCCCCTCTAAACACATACAAAATGCAAAAAGCTCCTTATGTCAGTTAAGTAAACATGTCTTTAACTTAGGTTTAACCATATATGAAAAATTACAATAATGCCATTCCTCTCAATCCATCACTAACCAGGAAAGCCAATGTAACCCTAACTTTCCCCTCCATCATTTTCTCTTTCTCCTCTGTCGATTTTCAGCCATGCCATCGTCGGTGGCATTCCCCATCATTCTTGTTGTCCATTTCTGTCCTAGTGACAAAGTTCGTGTACGGATGACCCATTAATCCTAATGGATTCAACACATTTGACATATCTCTTATCGAAAACTCCACTCTAGTTCGACAACAACTCTGTCGTATACTTGTGGTAAAGCTCGATGGAAAGTCTATCGAATGGACGACTCAAAAATCAATTGGATTCAATCACTCAACGGATCCAATGTCGAAATTTCCTCTCCAATTTGACGTCAGCTATATCGGAAGGTTGTATTAATGCTCAACTTGGGGTGTGTTGAATGGATGACCAAAAAGTCTGGAGGAATAAAAATTCCTCAAACTTCTGCAAGGTTTTTCTGCAAAGTGGAGTTATATAGAGCGAGGTGGAGATATCAACAGAAATCTTCAAGGGGTTCAAGGAAGTATGAGGTTACCGGATACGAGCCAATGTGGAGATTGCTAGGATTATGTCTCGATCTGATGTATCACATTGGACGGCTATGATGAAGCCATATTAGGATGAACACCTAATTGGTGGATTAGTTAAGATTTAATCTTTATTATATATAAAGTGAATCTCTTAAAATCAAGAAAATTAATTTATTTGTTAGGAGAGATTACTTGGGAAAGAAGTTATTTATCTTTATAAATATCCTTTAGGGTTTCATGGCAAGATTTGGCATGAGTCAACAATGTAAAGATCCAAGGGACAGGTTGAGAGGGCTATAAGAGAGAGAAACACCATGAGAGAGTTTGTGTGTGTCAAATGCCTATGGTGATTGATAAAAACCTACAGTGACTAGTGTAACCGTGACGGATGGCCAAGTGTCACGGTAGGCCTTTCATGGACATAAGGGTTATGGTGATGGTTTTCCCCCGTCATTGAAACCTTATTTTGTTGTAGTGATGTATTGTGTATCTCAACAATTATAATGGATTATCTGTTTTCACCCTAAAGATGTAGGCTTAGGCTTAACCATGTGTATCTTGTGTTCTTTGTGTGACAGTGTTCCATTCTTGTGTTTGATATTGGTTTTTTTTTTATTTCCAAGGATTCGTTTCCCAACACTGTTATCGCCACGAACATGAAGATGATCTACTGCTTCCAACAATGGAGCCATCGTTGCTTGCATTGTGTGCAACGATCGCTGTTTTCTTGTTGGAATGCTTTGAACTCCACAATTGAAACAGTTTGATCTCCGAGAGCACTGTCATTGGAGTTGGAGTTATCCGACTTGTTGCCAACCATTGAGCCAGGAAAAGCTTCGCTCTGATACCGACTAATGAAGTGGAAACGTCAAGAAAGAAGAAGAGTATGTCTTCCTCTCAAGAATGTCTTAAGTCCACAAGAACAAGAGCTTCTATTGGATATTTTTGAGATAAAGATGATTGAGTACAATGACTTGGTTCCTATTTATAGGCTTACAAAGAACATATTAGAGACTCACCATTAAGACTTCTTTATAGCACAATACATGTAGACTTTTTTTGAAAAAGAACTCATTACTCTTAAACTCCCTAAAAAGACTTCTTGGAAAGACACAAAACATTAGACTACTTGAAAAATGCAAAGAAATTTAGGGTGTGTTTGTGCACAAATTTGAAGGAAAAGTGAAAGAATTTGGGCCAAAGAGAATGTGGTAGATAATAAAATATTTTTCCTTTGATCAATTTTCATGGTGTTTATGTATGTGTTGGAAATTTTTTTGATTACTTTCTATCAAATTCTCACCTATATGGAAGGAAAAAAAATTTCCCACCTTTTCTAATAAGACAAAATAGAAAGAAAGTAATGAAATTTTTTTTTTATTGTTTGACATAAATACTAGATTTTTTATGGTCAAAAGAAATTTTTTTACTTTCCATCATTTTTCCTTTGACACAAACACACTCTTATTAGCCAACAAGGAAATTTGGGTGGGTATTCATTATGATGCCACATCACAATAGACTGCATGAAATCATTCCCCCAAAAGAGCAATAAATCTAGTACAATACTCACCAATAATGGCAATGCTGATGCGCGAAACCATCAAAGAACTAACGGATCATTCACTGGGCAAATATGCCTGGAGAAAATCCAACATTAAATGTATGAGCAATGAAACTCAGCGATGGAGAAGACCAAAACACAAATGCTAAATATATCAACATAAGTATTTTATATGGCAAGGGAGACTAATACTCTTGCAAAGATCCCACGAGTTCGTAGAGCTAGGATAAAGACACAACCAAACAAGGAACACGTAATGCCCTAACTTAGGGTCCCCCGACATCTCAACATAAATCCAAACTCTAAACAAAACTTTAGAATATACACAATAACTACAAGATTCACTCGGAGGATTAGTCCTTGCCTTGAAGGATTTGGGATATCTGTGATTGGAAAAAAAAACAATAATTACAAGATGCAATAGTAGCACCAAGTCAACTAGAATCAATCTCTTTTTTTTTTTAATTTTGAAAGCTACATTAACTTCCAATATTCACACAAGAACTCAATGAAATAGATCATACTAGTCTTTGTCTATGCACGATTTACATGAAAATAAAATTAATGAAAACTATGATAGGTTAATGAATCTCTAAGAAAAACCTATAAACAAAAGAAATAAAATAATTTGATGTTCAAACCCTTTAATCTCAATGAATTCTTTTTTTTTATAATAAAATAAAATAAAATAATTCATAACAAAAACCCACCAAAAAAATTAAAAATAAATTCAAGATCAGCTTGTTAATCCCAACCAATCACAAAAAGGGGAAAATTGATATATCTCTATGGAAAGTTAGTTAAATTGGTTTTAGTCATTCTAAAATTAAAAAATCGTCACAGGTCTCCATAAAGTGTATATGGTTAATTGATTTAGTCTTTGAGTTAAATTGCTTAAATAAATACATTCAAATAAGTCTCTATAAAATATTAAAAATTTGATTTTGTCATTTTGATGACAAAAATGCCCCTGCTCCTACTATATATCCTATACAGCCCCATATGTGTGGTCTTTGGGATTGCATCTAGGGTAGTTTGTAACATTATCCATAATTTTTCCTTTCATAAAAGGAGCTCTATTACAATCAGTCATTTTCAAAATCCAAAATGCAATCCTATGTACTTTATAAATTTTACATAAAATTATATTGTCTAACAAATCAATTAAAATTAAATTAAAAAGAATCTATTTACATATTCATCAAATCTAATTAAATTTAAATAAACTATATTTTTAATGCACATATAAATAATTTTTAAATAGGATTTTAAAAAATCATTTTTATAATAGAAAATACACAATTTTCTGACCTGATAGGCTTCTCAATAGAGGTGATAGGGGCGTTCTTGGTATTTCTTCCTTTAAAGGGTATTTTGGTCCTAAAAATGATTTAGAGTTTAATAGTTTCTCAAAGACTTATTTAGAGACTATATTAAGAAATTCGGTTAAGCAAAAACAAAATAGTCCTGGATACTTGCACTAACGGAATATTAACTCAAGAATTAAAACCATAAACCAGAACAAAAAATAGGGATCCAAGGGAAATTACAAATTTGACAGGGACCTTTTTTTATTTTCATAAGCTTCAAGGGAGTTATATGCATTTTACCCTTTAAAAAAAAATTTACACACCTGTGAACCCATTTGACCCGGCCCAAGATGTCAGTTTTCTCTTCCTATTTAAATCTCGCGCGCACTGTGAAACGGGTCTCATTTTTTTTTATTGAGAGAGAGAGAGGGAGGGAGGAGACTGAGAACAGAGGGAGAGAGAGAGGGAGAGAGAGGGAGGGAGGAGACTGAGAAGAGAGAGAGCTGATTTGAGGTTAGTCTTTTTCCAGAATTCATTGATTAGATGATTTTGATAATTCAAGAAGTGTTGTCATTTCGTTTTATTGTATAAATTACATGTTCTTTATTATGCAAAATTCTTCTTGAACCCATTGTATTTCTTGAGAGAGAGAGAGAGGGGGGGGGGGGAAGAGGAGACTGAGGAAAGGTTTTCCAGAATATTGTTTTTCATTAGATGTTATTGTTTTCTAGACTGATTAGGTGTTTTTCATTATTAAAAAGATATTGTTATTTCGTTTTATTGTGATAAGTACATGTTTTTGATTATTCAAAAGTTTTCTAGAACCCTGTTTGTTTCATGAGAGGTGGGGGGGGGGGGAGAGGAGACAGAGAACAAGCAGGATTCATTTGTTAAATGTTTTTGATAAGTAAAAAAAAATTGTTTACTCGTTTAATTGGATTAATCATATGTTTTTTATTATGCAAAATTCTTCTTGAACCTTTTGTGTTTCTTGAGAGAGAGAGAGAGAGAGAGGGAGGGAGGGAGGGAAGAGACAGAGGAGTGAGAGAGAGGGGGAGGAGACAGATTGAATTAATTGTTTAGATGTTTTTGAGAATTCAAAAAATATTGTTATTTCATTTTATTGTATTAATTACATGTTTTTTATTATGCAAAATTCTTCTTGAAACCTTTGTGTTTCTTGAGAGAGAGAGGGGGAGGGAAGAGACAGAGGAGAGAGAGAGGGGGGGAGGTGACAGGAGACAAATTGAATGAACTGATTACATGTTTTTGACAATTCAAAAAATATTGTTATTTCGTTTTATTGTATTAATTACATGTTTTTTATTATTTAAATTCTTCTTGAAGAGAGATTGTGTTGGGCATATCATTTGTTAGAAGTCCCTGTCAGGTGTTCTTTCTTTCAATTACATGATCTCATAGAGATAGCTCCAACAATTCCTATGACATTACCATTGAACAACATTCATACTCAATTTTCCTAGTTTAAGGTGCTCCACTGGACTTTTGTATGGAGGATGTCATGCATGCTAGGACTGTAAACAAACTGAATGATGCAGAGATACCACTATGTTCCTTTTCCTCATAAATTGATAAGACTAGAGTAGTAGGCTTTTTTCTGTAGAGGGTGCCATGAATGCTCGAGTCAGTCATGTCTTGATGCCGGTTACCTAATAAGAAATTGTTGGTGGTTTCTTTGTCACCAAATAAGCATCCAAGCAACATGGATGGATGATTATTTGTATTGAACTCTTTCCACATACCTAATTATGATTTTAAGTGATTGACCCTATGATGTCTTTCTCAAGAGTAAATTGATTAGAGGCTAAGGGAGCATTAATTTACATCATCAGTTGGAAAGTATTAATATGGAGGTAGAGGTTTTCAACTCTACATGGTGAGTTTTGGTTATATCTAATGTTTAATTCGAGCTAATGCATGTTATATTCCATGTTAGGTTGGAAGCACTCTGGTATTAATGATCATCGTGAGATTAGTTGAAGAACAGCTTAGGTGTAGTAGAAACATATAGGTTTTAGTATTTCTAGGAATGAAAAAACTAAGGGGTAGGGAGGGAGGGAGGGACTGTTTTAAGTATTCTAGCCAGTTTGTTCTATTGAAGGTAATGGCCTGTGGTAGCAAATTCTGTGGTTGCAGGTGATGGGGACTGCTGTACTCGTGTGGGATTTAGAGTCATTGGAGACGGTACCTCGCAGGAGCGACATCAAAATTATTAGTTTCATCGATGATAAACTGCAGAGAAACATCTCCACTGTAGCTTCTGGAAAATACAATGTGAAGGGAGGTCCTGAAAAACTGGAAGAATGTCGTAAGGCATTAGTACGGATCCGTGCCTTCATTCAAGCAAAACGTGAAGAACTAGAGGCATTGCAAGTGCTTAAAGTTTTTCTGCAAGGTGGAGTTATGTAGAGCGAGGTGGAGACATCAACAGAAATCTTCAAGAGGTTCAAGGAAGTATGAGGTTACCGGATACGAGCCAATGTGGAGATTGCTAGGATTATGTCTCGATCTGATGTATCACATTGGACGGCTATGATGAAACTATATTAGGGTGGGCACCCAATTGGTGGATTAGTTAAGATTTAATCTTCATTATATATAAAGTGAATCTCCTAAAATCAAGAAAATTAATTTATTTGTTAGGAGAGATTACTTGGGAAAGAAGTTATTTATCTTTATAAATTTCCTTTAGAGTTTCATGGCAAGATTTGGCATGAGTCAACAATGTAAAGATCCAAGGGAGAGGTTGAGAGGGTTATAAGAGAGAGAAACACCATGAGAGAGTTTGTGTGTGTCAAATGCCTATGGTGATTGATAAAAACCTACAGTGACTAGTGTAACCGTGACGGATGGCCAAGTGTCACGGTAGGCCTTTCATGGACATAAGGGTTATGGTGATGGTTTTCCCCCGTCACTGAAACCTTATTTTGTTGTAGTGATGTATTGTGTATCTCAACAATAGGGATCTAAGGGAAATTACAAATTTGACAGGGTCCTTTTTTTATTTTCATAAGCTTCACAAGAGTTATATGCATTTTACCCTTTAAAAAAAAATACACACACCTGCATACCCATTCGACCCGATCCAAGATTTCAGTTTTCTGCTTCTTTTAAATATCGCGCTCTCAGTGAAACTGGTCTCATTTTTTTATTGAGAGAGAGAGAGAGAGAGAAAGAGAGAGAGAGAGGGATGGAGGAGACTGAGGAGAGAGAAAAACCTGATTTGAGGTTAGTCTTTTTCCAGAATTCATTGATTAGATGATTTTGATAATTCAAAAAATGTTGTCATTTCGTTTTATTGTATAAATTACATGTTCTTTATTATGCAAAATTATTCTTGAACCCATTGTATTTCTTGAGAGAGAGAGAGTGGGTGGGGGGGGGGGTGGAGGGAAGAGGAGACTGAGGAAAGGTTTTCCAGAATATTGTTTTTCATTAGATGTTATTGTTTTCTAGATTAATTAGATGTTTTTCATTATTAAAAAGATATTGTTATTTTGTTTTATTGTGTTAAGTACATGTTTTTTATTATTCAAAAATTTTCTTGAACCCTGTTTGTTTCTTGGGAGGGGGGGGGGGGGGGGAGGAGACAGGAAACAAGCAGGATTCATTTGTTAAATGTTTTTGACAATTCAAAAAATATTGTTATTTCGTTTAATTGTATTAATTACATGTTTTTTATTATGCAAAGTTATTCTTGAACCTTTTGTGTTTCTTGAGAGAGAGAGAGAGAGGGATGGAGGGAGGGAGGAGACAGAGGAGAGAGAGAGAGGGGGGGAGGAGACAGATTGAATTAATTGTTTAGATTTTTTTGACAATTCAAAAAATATTGTTATTTCATTTTATTGTATTAATTACATGTTTTTTATTATGCAAAATTTTTCTTGAGGCCTTTGTGTTTCTTGAGAGAGAGAGAGGGAGGGAGGGAGGGAAGAGACAGAGGAGAGAGAGGGGGGGGGGGAGGTGACAGGAGACAAATTGAATGAACTGATTACATGTTTTTGACAATTCAAAAAATATTGTTATTTCGTTTTATTGTATTAATTACATGTTTTTTATTATTTAAATTCTTCTTGAAGAGAGATTGTGTTGGGCATATCATTTGTTAGAAGTCCCTGTCAGGTGTTCTTTCTTTCAATTACATGATCTCATAGAGATAGCTCCAACAATTCCTATGACATTACCATTGAACAACATTCATACTCAATTTTCCTAGTTTAAGGTGCTCCACTGGACTTTTGTATGGAGGATGTCATGCATGCTAGGACTGTAAACAAACTGAATGATGCAGAGATATCACTATGTTCCTTTTCCTCATAAATTGATAAGACTAGAGTAGTAGGCTTTTTTCTGTAGAGGGTGCCATGAATGCTCGAGTCAGTCATGTCTTGATGCCGGTTACCTAATAAGAAATTGTTGGTGGTTTCTTTGTCACCAAATAAGCATCCAAGCAACATGGATGGATGATTATTTGTACTGAACTCTTTCCACATACCTAATTATGATTTTAAGTGATTGACCCTATGATGTCTTTCTCAAGAGTAAATTGATTAGAGGCTAAGGGAGCATTAATTTACATCATCAGTTGGAAAGTATTAATAAGGAGGTAGCGGTTTTCAGCTCTACATGGTGAGATTTGGTTATATCTAATGTTTAATTCGAGCTAATGCATGTTATATTCCATGTTAGGTTGGAAGCACTCTGGTATTAATGATCATCGTGAGATTAGTTGAAGAACAGCTTAGGTGTAGTAGAAACATATAGGTTTTAGTATTTCTAGGAATGAAAAAACAGAGGGGGAGGGAGGGAGGGAGGGACTGTTTTAAGTATTCTAGCCAGTTTGTTCTATTGAAGGTAATGGCCTGTGGTAGCAAATTCTGTGGTTGCAGGTGATGGGGACTGCTGTACTCGTGTGGGATTTAGAGTCATTGGAGACGGTACCTCGCAGGAGCGACATCAAAATTATTAGTTTCATCGATGATAAACTGCAGAGAAACATCTCCACTGTAGCTTCTGGAAAATACAATGTGAAGGGAGGTCCTGAAAAACTGGAAGAATGTCGTAAGGCATTAGTACGGATCCGTGCCTTCATTCAAGCAAAACGTGAAGAACTAGAGGCATCGGAAGTGCTTAAAGTTTTTCTACAAGGTGGAGTTATGTAGAGCAAGGTGGAGACATCAACAGAAATTTTCATGGCAAGATTTGGCATGAGTCAACAATGTAAAGATCCAAGGGAGAGGTTGAGAGGGTTATAAGAGAGAGAAACACCATGAGAGAGTTTGTGTGTGTCAAATGCATACGGTGATTAACAAAAACCTACAGTGACTAGTGTAACCGTGACGAATGGTCAAGTGTCACAGTAGGCCTTTCATGGACATAAGGGTTATGGTGATGGTTTTCCCCCGTCACTGAAACCTTATTTTGTTGTAGTGATGTATTGTGTATCTCAACAATAGGGATCTAAGGGAAATTACAAATTTGACAGGGTCCTTTTTTTATTTTCATAAGCTTCACAAGAGTTATATGCATTTTACCCTTTAAAAAAAAATACACACACCTGCGAACCCATTCGACTCGGCCCAAGATTTCAGTTTTCTGTTTCTATTTAAATCTCGCGCGCTCTGTGAAACTGGTCTCATTTTTTTTATTGAGAGAGAGAGAGGGAGGGAGGAGACTGAGAACAGAGGGAGAGAGAGGGAGGGAGGAGACTGAGAAGAGAGAGAGCTGATTTGAGGTTAGTCTTTTTCCAGAATTCATTGATTAGATGATTTTGATAATTCAAGAAGTGTTGTCATTTCGTTTTATTGTATAAATTACATGTTCTTTATTATGCAAAATTCTTCTTGAACCCATTGTATTTCTTGAGAGAGAGAGGGGGGGGAGGAAGAGGAGACTGAGGAACGGTTTTTCAAAAATATTGTTTTTCATTAGATGTTATTGTTTTCTAGACTGATTAGGTGTTTTTCATTATTAAAAAGATATTGTTATTTCGTTTGATTGTGTTAAGTACATGTTCTTGATTATTCAAAAATTTTCTTGAACCCTGTTTGTTTCATGAGAGGGGGGGGGGGGAGACAGAGGAAACAAGCGGGATTCATTTGTTAAATGTTTTTGATAATTTGAAAAATATTGTTATTTGGTTTAATTGTATTAATTACATGTTTTTTATTATGCATAATTCTTCTTGAACCTTTTGTGTTTCTTGAGAGAGAGAGAGAGAGGGAGGGAGGGAGGGAAGAGACAGAGGAGAGAGAGAGAGGGGGAGGAGACAGAGGAGACAAATTGAATTAATTGTTTAGATGTTTTTGACAATTCAAAAAATATTGTTATTTCATTTTATTGTATTAATTACATGTTTTTTATTATGCAAAATTCTTCTTGAAACCTTTGTGTTTCTTGAGAGAGAGAGAGAGGGAGGGAGGGAGGGAAGAGACAGAGGAGAGAGAGAGGGGGGGAGGTGACAGGAGACAAATTGAATGAACTGATTACATGTTTTTGACAATTCAAAAAATATTGTTATTTCGTTTTATTGTATTAATTACATGTTTTTTATTATTTAAATTCTTCTTGAAGAGAGATTGTGTTGGGCATATCATTTGTTAGAAGTCCCTGTCAGGTGTTCTTTCTTTCAATTACATGATCTCATAGAGATAGCTCCAACAATTCCTATGACATTACCATTGAACAACATTCATACTCAATTTTCCTAGTTTAAGGTGCTCCACTGGACTTTTGTATGGAGGATGTCATGCATGCTAGGACTGTAAACAAACTGAATGATGCAGAGATACCACTATGTTCCTTTTCCTCATAAATTGATAAGACTAGAGTAGTAGGCTTTTTTTTGTAGACGGTGCCATGAATGCTCGAGTCAGTCATGTCTTGATGCCGGTTACCTAATAAGAAATCGTTGGTGGTTTCTTTGTCACCAAATAAGCATCCAAGCAACATGGATGGATGATTATTTGTACTGAACTCTTTCCACATACCTAATTATGATTTTAAGTGATTGACCCTATGATGTCTTTCTCAAGAGTAAATTGATTAGAGGCTAAGGGAGCATTAATTTACATCATCAGTTGGAAAGTATTAATATGGAGGTAGAGGTTTTCAACTCTACATGGTGAGTTTTGGTTATATCTAATGTTTAATTCGAGCTAATGCATGTTATATTCCATGTTAGGTTGGAAGCACTCTGGTATTAATGATCATCGTGAGATTAGTTGAAGAACAGCTTAGGTGTAGTAGAAACATATAGGTTTTAGTATTTCTAGGAATGAAAAAACAGAGGGGGAGGGAGGGAGGGAGGGACTGTTTTAAGTATTCTAGCCAGTTTGTTCTATTGAAGGTAATGGCCTGTGGTAGCAAATTCTGTGGTTGCAGGTGATGGGGACTGCTGTACTCGTGTGGGATTTAGAGTCATTGGAGACGGTACCTCGCAGGAGCGACATCAAAATTATTAGTTTCATCGATGATAAACTGCAGAGAAACATCTCCACTGTAGCTTCTGGAAAATACAATGTGAAGGGAGGTCCTGAAAAACCGGAAGAATGTGGTGAGGCATTAGACCGGATCCGTGCCTTCATTCAAGCAAAACGTGAAGAACTAGAGGCATTGCAAGTGCTTAAACAGACCATTGGCATGGAAAAAAGGAGGATACCTACAACCCCAGTGGATGACAAAAAGCAAGGAAAGTCTACGATTCCTATACTTGAACGGTATGTTTTTGGTTTTTTAATGAGAAATTTATGAAAATTGCTTTGTCCAATCATTTCATCCAAGGTTCATTGAAGCATAAAGAATTGTGGTCTCACCCATTTATTTTTTATCCAACAGATATCTTGTGCATGGGGATCATAAACGAACAAATGACAGGTTGAACCGAATTGACAAAGATCTGCAAAAAATCCAGGAAAAGATTTCCCAGTTGGAAAGCTTGCAGATGAGTTTTCAATCAATGGTTGGTCGCTGGCTGATAGGATGACTGAGTTCTTTTTTGGGGGAGGAGTCATTGATTAGTATTTGTTGTTTCTGAATTGTGCCTGTTTTGATAGAAAATTTGTTGTTTCTGAATTGTGCCTGTTTGAACTGTGTCTTCTTTTTCATCTACATTTACTGATAGAAATTTGGATACATGTAATGCCAATGGTACAATCATAATCTGTGCACTGTTTTGATACTGCAATATGAATCATATTGTCTTGCTTTATTTGTCCTCCTAAACTTTTAAATTAATAGAGTACAAAGACCACATTGAGTAGGCATTGGGAGCCTTAGGAACCAAACATTGACCGAACTATTCATATATATGAGCCAATAAACTTAGATAAGCTTACTTTCATGTCTATTGTGAAAGTTATAAATATTGAAGTAAACTTATCATTCAAATTAGGTGACCTGATCTAGAAAATATTAAATAGAAGTTAATGAACTTATCTAAGCATGAAAAGATTGAATTACAAGTAAAAGAATTGGTTTTAGATTAAAAAAAAATATCTACACTACACTGGGCATTAATATGGACATAACTAGCATGAATTTAGATTGCATAGGAAATCACTAAAAGTAATACATGGTTTACTGCATAAGTGAGATGGTTGAGCCACTCACTGAATGAGAACCTGGCTGGTAGGAGACTAGAAGGCACACAACACTAGCTAGATCTGATGCACATAAACTAGTTCGCGAAGAATGGCCCAACCTATAAAACAGTCTTGGCTGGATTGGAATGAGCTGACAGGGGTCAAGACCTCCTCTAAAACACATACACAAACACATAAGAGTATACCCAGACTTTCCTGACCATTTACTCCACTCAACGTCCCACACTTCTTTCTTTCATGCTTGGCACACAAATACACAGACAACAACACTCATCTTCATCCTCTCTTGACTACCACTGTTGCAAAACAGGCATACAATCTGCATCTACCAGACACACAACACAAAACAATACCAACACCCATGAACAGCCACATATAACACCCCCCCCCCCATAACAAACACACACCAACACATCTGTGTGTTTCTTTTTTGGTGTGTTTTCAATTTCTTGTGATTTAATTAATTTTTAATCACTTATAATCAAAGATACTAAATAGGACAATTTTCATAAATAACCCCAAGTTTTTTTGTTTACACTTTTAACCATCCCCAAATTAATAGCACATTCTAACCCTAGACTCGCCACTCAAATGCACAAGCATGCAAATATACGTGACACAAGGTTTGGATTAATGTAGAAAATACCAGCATGGAACGACTCCTCCCTTGAGTTTATCTGGTACACCCTGCGATTAATGTAGAAAAAATCACACCTGATCTCCACCATCATTTTAATTCAATCATAGGACTAACCACACACCTAACCTAACCCACCCACCCCCTTAACCCTCTCCCTCTCACACATAAACGAAAGGAGCCGATCCTCTCCCCAACAACACCCGAAAACAGCCCAGTCTGACACCTATGCCTCCGCCTCCATCCCCGATGCAGCCTCACTAAATCTTACGACGCCCAGATTTTTTGAATGACTTATTATAGATTGAAGCGTTTGTGTGGTTTGTTTGTAGTTGATCAGACTATGATGTTCCAGATAGAAGTGCATACATTTCTAGACTAAATCTTTTAAATGACCTGGAAATGCCTGATCTGCTTTAGTGTGCCTGTAATTGAATACTCATACAGCACCATAACTTATTGAATTTCACACTATATACAACGCCATAATTGCCTGGAACTGAAGTGCATACATTACAAAACTGCATATACTGCATAAATCACAGATTCTACATACATTGTCTTTAAACTCTTTAAATAATTGGATAAATTAAAACTGCAGTCATGGTATACTTAGTACAATGCATAAACTTTGAACAAAATTTGTTGAAAACTGGACTCCATGTTTGAACACAGCATGTATAGCCCTCAGACCTTTCAGATCATCCATTGCATATCAGATTGGGTGACAGGTCTGAACACTGCAAGCAAGATCATGCAATAGAGAGAGATACACCTGTTTCCACCTAAAAAATGTCAGCTCCTCTGCAGAGAAGATAAAACATTGACATCATATTCTCCAAGGTAATCCTGCCAACCAATCACCATTTTGATCACATTAGACACATTGATGAACCTATCTTCAAATGTTTCCACCCTAAGGGCTATTTCAATATGATGGAACTACTTTAAATAAAATTTATAAACATGATGAGAAACACTACTAAACACCAATCACTACAAAGCTCTCTTAACAATCATTTTACATTTTATAAGTTGATAGATTTTGACAAAAAAGTGTACAATTGTCTCAAGATAAAACATAGGGCTACATGCATAGGCTCCAACTACATTTCTCTTCATTCTTCTGTTGTGCCTGATTTTAATCAAGGCGTTTCGTTGTAACAATATCGAGTTGATCTGCAAAACTTTCCCATCTTCTCATAAGCTTTGCGAAATCTTCACGTAAAGATCATGAGGCTAAATTCTTGTCATGTTGTTTGCCACAAAATTCGCTACCTGCAAGAAGAAAATAAATGCTCAATACAACTGGAAAAAAAATCGCACACACAAAATTGCGGGAGGAAAAGAAACTCTTGTTAACAGATGACAATATGACATGGAATTCTAAGGTCAGAGTTGTTAAATTGATGAAAATAACAAATACATAAACGATTTTCCAATAATGTCAGAGGTGTTAAATTGGTGAAAATAACAAATACATAATGATTTTCCAACATCAAGGATCGCACAATTTATCCATTCTTTATGTTCGAATGAACTAATAGCATCATTATAAGACAATGGATCATCTATTTCTTTCAATACTTCTGAAACTAATGCATAATAATCTTTCATACTAGGAGGATGACATCTTTCTCTTTGGATTCTAAGTACAGAGTAATATTTTGGTGTCTATTATTTTTTTAATGTTATCATGAGAATTATTCTTTTCTTTTTCAATTTCAAACAATTCAACAAGTTTCTTTGGATTTCTAGAGTCTATTTCATTCTCTAAAATTTTTGCATCTCTACTTTCAATAGCACTTACACTACCATTATTAGAATGATGAACAATGAATTTATATCCCTTTAGAATTTCCAGAGTATCCAATAAAAGTACATTTTATTGACTTATTATCCAATCTTTCTCTTTGTTGATTAGGGTCCCAAATATTTTCAAGACAAGAAGAATAGATTCATAAAGATAACATACATACAAAACATACCCATTCACACAAAAATCATCTCTTTTTTTTTTTTTTTCAAAAATCCCTAAATGAGTGAAGAACAAATAACAAAGAATAGATTCAAACAGATAACATACATACCACACAAAAATCATAATCCCTAAATGAGAAAGTTAAACCCTAGATCCAGTATAAAAAAAAAACCCTAGATTTCACAAAACAAATCATCATGGAGAGACTAGGAGTAGAAAATTAATATTTTTAAATAGCAATTTCACCGTTTAACAAAACAATATTCCAACTTCTTGTTTGAAGCAAAGAGTAGAAAATTTATTGTCCTAGTCATAAAATACAAGGTAAAACATGAACAAGTCATAACTGAACAAAAAAAAAAATTCACAATATAACTAATTTAGTACCCAGCAGTACTCTCTTGGAGATAAATCTATGGATCCTTCGACGCCAGTGTTTCATACCGTCAAAAGAATCACATAGCTCACGTCTTCCATTTATTTCAAATTCCACGCAATGGTTGATAGTCAACATTTTTAAGACACTAGCATTCTTTAGCAAACGTGAGGTGAGATCAATTTGGCTCCAGAAACCATTAAATCCGCTTATCTCAATCACTTTCAAATACTTAAGTTGACAACTTGGCTGAAGCTTTGCCACCTCCCCTCTGTAAATTGAATCACGGTTGTCATTAGAGAGAAACTGCAACAATGAGAAGAATTTGATATTAGATTGTATATCAAGATAACAGTAAATGAAAATATGACAAAATGAAAATATGATATTTTGATTTTTTAAAACATTATTTAACTCATATATGGAGATATATGTTTCTATGGAAAATGAAGTAGATACGATACTCCAATGAATTGTGTGGACATATATATAAACAGAGATCTTTAACAAAGGGATATGCTTCATCGTTGGATAGCGGTCAAGGTATATGAGACTGCAAAAATTGTGTGCAACAAGACTTATATAATATATGATTAACATATTCACTAGGATTTGAAGCAAATATAAATTAAATTCAATGGTTTTTATTTACCTCAAGACGTAATTCTTCTAGTGTAGGACAAGCCCTCAAAACGAGAATAATCCAACGGAGGTCATACTTTGAAATAATTATATGGTTCAACTTTAGTCGCTTGAGATTAGTAAATTGTGGAAAATATTCAGGCATGGACTTTATCTGTAACAACAAAAAATATATATATAAAAAAACATTGAAAAAGTGATATGCCTTGAAATAGAAAAAAAATTACAACAGCAATACTTCAACACACCTCAATATTATCATGGCAACCTAGGGTGAGAGACTCCAGTTGAGGAAAAAGAAGAGGAATTTTTGTGAAAACATATTTGATCCATTCACAAATATCTCCACCGCAGATAAACACAATGTGCTTTATTCGTGCAATTTTGGCAAATGAGAAACTTATAAGATTCCCACAATATTTGAAGGTGGTCACATTTGGAGCATTAATAGAGATGTTATTTAATTTGAAAACACATAATACTTGAACATACTTGAGTCGAGAGCAAGAAGAGGGAATTTCCAAATTAACCAGAGAAGAACCCCATAATATTAGTTGTTCTAGGACAGGGCAAGTAGATAATATTTTCACTAGATCACCATCAAACACCTCAACATTATTTAAATCGAGTGTAGTAAGAGACTTGAAACCAACAAAATCAGCATGATGTCTCAGGAAGAGATGTTTTAGCTCCAAGCATTTTAAGGAAGATAAGCGAATTGCTTTTCCATGAGATAATATGTCAAAGGGAAAAATGTAATATTTCTCAAGTTCGACATAATCAACATTATCACGAAGTGTGATCTGAAGCTTTTCAATGCCCGAAGAAAATGCATATTCAATCCACTTATTGAGATGAAATGCATTATCAACACCCAAGCTAAAACAGATTCTCATTGATTCTATTTTAATCCCGTACGATCGAAAGTTTAAGAATTGATCAACCGCTCTCATAAAAGTGAGCTTTCTCTTTAAGTAAAATGCAGCTTGTCTATCTTCATCTAGTTTCTCACAATCATCGAGTGAAAAACGTGTTCCCAATATGTTATCAGATTCAAAATCAAGATTAGGAATAAACTTCCCTAGATATCTCCATTTGCTTGATAAAATAGTAGTTCTAATTGCATCTTGCATTGGAAGATGTGAAAGGATAGAGAGACGTATGTTATCGGGTAGCACAGTAATTCGATCCTCCATAATTTCAACCATCAGGTACCTTTCACCTATAATGATTAGCAATATGAGTTTATTAGGCCATTATTATTATGTCAAATAAATGAGATGAACAATAAATGTAGGAAGGAGCTCATACTAAAAAAAAAGATAAACTAAAATATGTGATATTTGTATTTGATTCTTTTAGTAAGACTAATAAAATGTTTTACCTACAAGCAACACAAATGAATGGCTACCAACAAAAACTACACAAATGAATGACTAAACAAATAAGATGTAGGCAATTAAATAAACATTCAATATAAGAGTGAAGATAAGGTCATGCTATACTGTCATATATGTGTCATACAAAATTTATTAGATTGAAAGAAATTAAAACAAAGGAAATCATTTGGATGAAAACAAATAAAAATGCAAAGGATTAAACATTATCAAATTAACTCCACATCATTGTTCAAATTATTTGAGGAGATAAATTTACAGGTGGTACTAAAAAATAATGTTCAAGGAAAATAATTATACATAACAAAATATACCAGATACACAATGTTTGTGGGCTATTAGATGTGATAGGGATAAAGTACTAATTAGCATAATGAAATTAACTAGATCTACATCATAAGCAAACACACCAAATCGGATAACAATTAAACACCCAGTTAAAGGATCAAACCAATAACATTTATAACATGTTTTCATGCTTGTGTGTGTGTATAATATGTGTTTATGTGTTCAAATCCATAAAAATCTAACTGAATTCGAGAAAGGAAAAAAAAGGATTATTAACACATAATAAACTTTATAACTTACCAATAAAAAAATATTCAATCTGTTGATAGGGACATATTTGACGAAAGAAAATACTTACCAATAAAAAAATCTATAACTCTACATTTAAATTCACAAATCACATAAATCACATCGCTTAGTTAATGATTATTAATAAAAAAATTATCATTATCATTACATTTTATTTATGTATGTATATAATCTCGGATATTGAATCACGTGCTTTTAGCACGTGCATCAAATTAGTATAAGAAATTAAAACACCATCCTAATGGTGTTTAGTGTGTTAGGGTTTTACATAGAAGTATTGTTGGTTGATTTTTTCAGGTTACCCAACACATATATTGTGGTTGGTACTCATATAGTATATTAAAAAAAATTATTTTTAGGTGTTTAATTAGTGTGTTAGGGTTCTTAATTCATTGTTGTTGTTGTTATTAAATTTTTAAAAATGGTCAAATTATGGACTTCTAACAGAAGAATATTAAACAAAAATCCAAAAAACCAAACATAGGGACAAACTGAAAAATCTGATCACCTTATTGTTGAATTCTAAAACTGATAATTAAATTAATATCAGAAGATTTTTTGTAGTTCCATGAAAACTGAACATTGTTATACCACAAAAAGAAGGGCTAAAATTGATCTTAATAGGAAAATATTTGATGAGAAAAATATCAGAAAAAAATTATCTACCAAAAAAAAGGAACTATTTCTAAAGATGCTGATCTAATTAAAAAAATAGAAAAGAATTGAAAAAAAAAATTCATCCAATTATCCATACCCAAAATCTAAATATGATTTTTGTAATTGTAATTGAGAACAAGTGTTGAAAAAAACAAAAACATGTTTTCACGAATAACCAATATAAAAAATGGATTTTTTTTTTCATGATTCAACTTTTCTCTTTGAACATTGAAACAGCCTATATATTAAAAAAAAAAACCATAAAAAGTAAACACCACTTCTTTAACAAAAAAAAAAACACACCACCACCACAATGCCTCCTTTTACAAATTGGTTAAGAGAGAGAGAGAGAGAGAGAGAGAATATGACACCACAACCAATCCAAAAGTAAATAAATAAATATTATGACACCTAAAAATCCCCATCTACCCTCTATGGAAAGCAAAATATTTCAATTGTCAATATTTTATCATGATTTTTTTAACTGACCACATAAATGATTCTCCATCCACTTGTCCTCCGGTCTATCCCCTTTATCCTCCAACCTAAGCTCCCTTTTGGTTCGATAATAGGACCCGAATAAGTAAGAATATTATTTTAAATCATTTAACCCAAAAAAATATCTAGACCCATTGTCAAATCGAACTGTCATCATTTTTTTCACATTCTCTAAATTATTATCCACACCTTAATCACATTTTATCTAAACAACAAAAATTTTACTATTACGTTTTCCAACAAAAATAATTCAAAATATAATAAAAAAATTAATTTACTCTTATTTATATTATAATAGTCATAAATATAAGAATAACTTAAACAATCCATTTGAATTTTGAACCGAGGCAGTCATTGAGATTAAACAAATAAATATCTAAAATTTAATTAAAAATAGTTAACCTAACTGAAGAACCTTATTTTTCAGTATCTTATTCATTGACTCATAACAAAGAAAATCAAAATATCTATTTAAAATATAATCGATCAAACAATTTCAATAATGGTCATGACCTATAGTTTTTTTTTTTTTTTTTTGACAATCCAATTTTTCATTTATAAATATAGGATTCTCATTTCCATTTCACTTTAACAAAATAAAACCTAGAACATGGATTCACCCACATCTAATAATGTAACAAGAGAAAAACATGGATTTTTTTTCCCCAATGACCAGCCGGGAAGAAATTAAATGAAACTATTAATAAATTATTTTGGGTTACAAAATAAAACAACACAATATAAAAAATTTAAAAGTAAAAGTTAATGAAACATCACCTCAATATCTCTTTTTTCAGATTTGTGTTTGGAGTGAGAGAATATTTTTGGTTTATTTTTGGGGTTATGGATACTTATAATAAGGCTAGGCGAGTTTGTTAAGATTTTTTTGTTGTTGTTGGTATTCAATGATTTTATTATCCGTTTGTTGTGATAATTTCGTAGTTTTTAAGTTGTTAAAATGTATAACCTTGTTTTTAATTTGTTATCTTATAAATTTTGTTATTATGAATAATTTTGATGATATTTGTTGAGTTTGTTGACTTTCTTTTTATATATATATTTTTCGTTCGTTTTGGCCATGATTCCATGAAAAGACTTTTTTTTGTTAATATTTCTTTTTAAAGATCTTTTTCTTCAGACTTGTTAGTATTTTTTTTTATTAATTTTTTTTGTTGATTTTATTAATTTTTTTAGTTTTTATATTTATTTTTTTAAAATGGGTAATTTATATTTTGGAAGGGTAATTTAAGCTAAAAAATGGCTGGATTTGACGAAATTCTTTTTTCACCGTTGTGGGCCTTGAGCCCATTTCGTGAAGCAAAATGCAAAATTGGTTTATTCACTTTAAATTTAAAATGGAACAACATACATTTTTCATCGAAACATTTACATCGTTAGATAATGTTTACTATTTTTATAAAAATTAAAACATGACATGCCATTTTGGCATGTAAAAAAAAAAAAAAAATCTGAGTCTAACATTTTCCAATAGGAAAGGGAAATGTCACATTTAGTTTTTTTTACAGTCTAAAACACATGCTACATATATTTTCAACAGAGTATACTTAAACATTGTAGAGTATATCTTTCTAGAAGATTTCATATGCTACAATAATGACAAGATAACTACAAATAGGTAGGTAAAAAATTTTAATTACAAACTTTGTTTTTGGGCGTTGATAAGTACATAAAATCTCTAATTAGTTATATAGTTGACCAGATGAGTATATACTCAATTAGAAAATTGAATAAAAAATCAAATTCAACCCATTCAAGTATTTGTTTTACTTTTGTGAATGTATGTACTTCTATAGACAAACATATATCTTTTTAAAAAAACTAGAACATATCAAAACAGTAAAAGTGACTACAAGAATGATTGTGCCTAGTATTTTCCTTTGGTTTTTAGATGCTCATGTAAGGTCTAAAAGTTATCATAATTTTGAAATGAAAATAAGGATATTTTGTTCCACCTAAATTAAAGGTTGGGATAATATTTATCTCAATTTTGATAAATATAAATATGAACAAATTTGATGAATTTTTTATTCTTTAAAATTATGATAACTTATCCCTAAAATCTTAACTCATTGTCAAACTAGCTCAGTGAGTGCACATGTTCGTCAATCGGATGGAGCATCAACCACAAGTGACAATACTATGCTCGCCCCTTACCATAGAAAAGTATTACAGGTGTAGTGAACCTGGACATCAATTTAATCAATGTCCTCAGAAGAAGATGGCAAATTTGGTGGATCGAGATGAGCAAGACCCGGAGAAAGGGGCAGAAAAAGAGGAAGAGGATGATCTCTATCTCAAGGAGGAATATTGTGATGATTGTAATTTTTAATTAAAATTTTATTTAAAAATATATATATATTCATATCATACATAAGTACATTTAAGTTAAATTTGAATATTTGATTGATTTTATATATATATATATATATATATATATATATATATATAAAAGATCATAAATGTAAAATTTATGATGTCCTTAGTTGTGCCTTCCCATTTTTATTATTCATATATTCTCTCTTTCAATCCATATCCCATCAAATCTTTCACTAACCACCTTTTAAATTTTAAATCAAATCAGGATATTAGATTAGATAAATATGAGTGTGTGTGTGTGGTTTTGGGAGTTCAAACCAAATTTAAGGTTTATCTCATCCCATAATTCTTTTAAGCTGCTCAAACCCAACATTTTCAGAGTTTTTTTTGTTAGTTTTGTCATATTTTAGTTAGATATAGCCCCATTTTATATAATATTATGTGTAAACCTACATCCACAAGGTGAAAATAGATAATCCATTATAATTATTGTGATATAAAATACATCACTACAACAAAACAGGGTTTCGATGATGGCCGAAAACCGTCACCATAACCCTTATGTCTGTCACGAAAAGCCCTGTGACACTTGGCCGTTCATCACAGTTATATCGGTCACCGTAGGTTTTTGTCGGACATCGTAGGCATTTGAGACACACAAACTCTCTTATGGAGTTTCTCTCTTTTACAACCCTCTCAACATCTCCCTTGGATCTCTACATTGTTGATTCATTCCAAAACTTGCCATGGAACCCTAAAGGATATTTATAAAGATAAATAACTTCTTCCCCAAGTAATCTCTCCTAACAAATAAATTAGTTTACCTGATTTTAAGAGATTCACTTTATATTTTAATGAAGATCAAATCTTAATTAGGTCTCCACCCTAATATGATTTCGTCATAACCGTCCGATGTGATACATTAGATTGAGACATAATCCTTACAATCTCCATATTGACTTATATCCAGTAACCTCAAACTAACTCGAACCCCTTGAAGATTTTTGTTGATATCTCCACCTCACTCTGCAGAACTCCACCTTGCACAGAAGTATGAGAAATTTTTATTTCTCCAAAATTTTTGGTCATCCATTCAACACACCTCAGGGTTGAGCATTAATACAGCCTTCTGATATAGCTGACATCAAATTAGAGAGGAAACTTCGACATTGGATTCGTTGAGTGAGTTGAATCCAATTGATTTTTGGGTCATTCATTCGACAAACTTTCCATGGAGCTTTACTACAGGTATACGATAGAGTTGCCGTCAAACTAGAGTGGAGTTTTTGACAAGGGGTCTGTCGAATGTGTTCAATCCATTATGATTAATGGGTCATCTGTTCGACATATGTTCTGTCGAATATTAACACATGTTCGACATATATACTGTCAAATTGAAGTGGAATTTTCAACATTGAACTCATGAGATAGGTTAGTCTCTTTCATATAGGGAATTGGGATGTATTCTTCAGATTACTAGTAAATAAACTTTTCAAATGACATTATTTGAAGACTTTTGTACAGATCCACTCTACTAATATATTTAGGCGTTCACCACTTCGCCATGCCTCCTTTTTCTTGCCGGAGTGGAGTAGGGGAGTCGCTGAAGTGAGCCGGAGCACCGTTAGGGACGCCTTCGACAACATTGATGGTATTCAGTTGGATTGTCAAGGTGGTCGGTTACCGTTGATAGTGGAGCACGAATCTGGGGAGAGAGAAAGGGCGGGTGACATGTTTCTATTTCTTATTTGGGTGGTGGATTTGGATATTCATGTGAGGGTGGTGGGAAGTGTTTGGGTAAAGAATTAAAAAACGTAATTACATATAAGTAAAATATATCTTACATTTTATTCAAACTAGCCGTCTTAGCTCAGTCGGTAGAGCGCACGGCTTTTAACCGTGTGGTCGTGGGTTCGAATCCCACAGACGGCGATTGTCTTTTTCATTTTTATTTTTGCATATATACCCTCCAAAAACCTTATATTGTCAGACAACCCCTTAAAACGCTAATTCCATCTCCTTATTTTGTCAAGACTACACTTTATTTTTGGTATAACATTGTCAGAAAGATTAAGGGACAGTCTGGTTTGACGAATTGTTGAGTGCAAAACTGTTGGTTCTACAAGAAAAATAAATTCTCATTTATATTGTCTATAAAAGGGTATTTGTGCCCATTTTATGAAATACTTTTTATAAAATAGAAAGATTGGTGGCAAAATAGTCTTTTTCATTTTTATTTTTGCATATATACCCTCCAAAAACCTTATATTGTCAGACAACCCCTTAAAACGCTAATTCCATCTCCTTATTTTGTCAGACTACACTTTATTTTTGATATAACATTGTCAGATAGATTAAGGGACAGTTTGGTTTGACGGATTGTTCTGTTGGTTCCACAAGAAAAATAAATTGTTATTTATATTGTCTATAAAAGGGTATTTGTGCCCATTTTATGAAATACTTTTTATAAAATAGAAAGATCGGTGGCAAAATAGTCTTTTAAAAAAGTAAAATACTTTCAAAATAAGCGACAAATTATTTGTTTATTAAAAAGGTTCCTTCAATAAGTACTTATAATAAGCTCTTAAAACATGCATCTAAAAAAATGTTTATTTTAAATGATAAACCAAATACAAGTGTTTATTTTCTACCGAATCAAACGCCCCTTAATTATAGACCCATGCCTTTTTTAGAGATACTTATGCATAATATTAAATAATTTAAGTTTTATAATAATACCCCTTTAAAGGAACCATTCAATTATTAAAGCACAATTTAAAAGATATTGCTGAAAATAGTATTTTATCAGGGGTATTTTGATAAAAATAGATTATTTCAAGGATACATATGCAATTTTTTTTCTTTTTATAGTGGAAACAAGATATGAAGTATGAACACAAAAGTAAAATAAAGTTGAGAACACCTATTTTTACAATATCACAAACACTCCACACATGTTTTGATTATTTATTAAAAATTAGTAGACATAATTTAAGGAGATATATATACTTTAATAAAAAAATAATACATACCTCTATAACAAATTGAATACTCATTTATATAAAAAAAAATGTGAAAATTTTATAACAAGATATATATAACTCATTGGACAGACTGAGTGTAACAACATTCAATATCCAAATAACACCAAAAGTTGAGGTCATATAGTTAAACCAAATCTTCATACAGGCTCATACAAATGGAAAATTAAATTATACAAAATAAACAATATTGTTGCTGCCTTAAAGTTAGTCTTGCTGCTTCCTCTCATAAGCCTTCACTTTCAAGAATTTCTCTGATGGAGTTTGAATAGCTGTAGAACTGCAACCACAAGAATACAAGGCCAGAGCTGTTAATGATGTCATTTCAAATAACACAGATGAATCATTTACTTATCCTATAATTATCTTATTATTGTTTTTAATTTATTATTTTAAAAGAAATTACATATTTTTGCATAACATTATCGATTTCTTTTGTCTATCTCATTATGAATCAATTAACATTGAGATAACCTTTATCAGATTTTTTTTGAGGCGAGTTGCAAGATCTTATCTACATTATGGGTTACTTAAAGCATCTCCAACCATGCTCAGCAAATACCTCAACAAATTTACTGAACATGAGATAAAATTTAACTTAGACGTCTTGTGTACTCCAACCATGTTCCCTGTATGCCTCAACAAAAATGGGTCCTCATATAAAAAACACAAAAAAAAGGACTGCCCAAAAAAAAGTTGAGTCCCACTCAAAACAAAGAGAAGTCATAGTGGGGCCCCTCTCTAGGAGTGCTCCTAGATCTAGCTTGCCAAGGGGAAAGATTTGTTTATCTCCTCACATTTGAGGAACCTCTTGGAGATGATTTTTGAGGACCCCTCCAAAGATTTTAGTCCCCAAAAATCATATGGTTAGAGATGTTCTTATAAAACCTGTCAACAAAGGAGAGAGAAGCACCAAGGCTAAAATCTTTCAATGCCTTTTGTTCAATTTAGCTACCCCGTGATGCCGCCATATTCAAAAGGGCACCACGTGGAGAATGTATGGAATGGGGTCCTTGTTTTTAAGCCAGTCAATTATCCGAAAAAATATTCGTATCCGATTTAAATCCGTATCCGAAAATGCATAAAATATCCGATATTCGAAAATCCGTATCCGAACCAAATTATCCGTATCCGAAAATTTTTGGATCAGATCGGATATAGGCTAGAACAATGTCCGTATCCGAACTGTTATTTTATTTATATATGTCAGAATTAATTTCAACCCTTAGATGAAAATCCAATGGCTCAAGATCTAGGACAAAACACAAACTTATTTAACCATATTGGATACTTGTTTAAATATATTAGGATTTGTGTTTCTATGTCTTTAGTGAATGCCTATTTAACCATGTTAGGACTTAAGATTTTATAAATTCTTTATATTTTAATCTGATTCAGATATTTCAGATATTATCCGAATCTGTATCCAGATTTTCGAATCGGATACAGATATGTGTTTTGAAATATCCGTCGGATATCGGATACGGATATTTTTTCAGATATTCAATTCGGATACAGATACAGATATGGGCCTATCCGATCCGTATCATTGAGATTGACAGGCTTACTTGCTTTTATTAGAGATTGGGATGTTCAAGCTGATGACGCATTGTTTAATTTGGATGGAGGAGAACGGGCTCATAACAATTCTCTAATAATGTACTGGTCATTGGCTTAGGCTATGACCTATTTGAACATTCCTTATGTTTTTCATGTTATTTGTTATCTTTCATTTTTTAACATTTTGATTGGATTAAAAACATTTTTTCCTAGGTACTCGTATATGTAACCATATTTTAATTTCAGACAATTCCCATATTTTGGTCTCAAAAATTTATAAAAGAAAAACATATGAAGAACAGATGCAAAGTTAGTGAAAACATACTTCATTCACCAGCTCTTCGTAACGAGCACGTAGCTGTTGGTGTGCATTGGCTGCAGATTCCTGAATTGATTTGATTTGTGACTCAGTCACGTTTGTCTGACAAGCAAATAAAAGAAAATGAATCATTACATTATCTGTAAATAGAACATGTTGGGACTGCAGTCACAAAGTTTGTACAATAAATATTCGACCAGAGCTCTATTCAGTACGGTAAATGAAGTTCGTACAATAAGTCATGATATAAGTACAGTAGAAGTATGGTGGTAGTTAAACTGTTTTGAGAAATGCAAGCAAAAACTTCTATGTTGGGTGTGAAGGCGACAACGTGAATTAGGACTAGTTTTTAAAAATGTGATAAACAAACTAATTTAACTAAATATCTGGATCCTGAAGGTATTAAACACATTTTGATGAACAAAAGGTCGATGAGTACAGGAGGTATCCCAACTTTACCAAACATTCAAAAATCTTAGGAGTGTTAGAGTATGCAATGGAGTACCTTAGCAACCATAGCTTCAATCCTCCTTTCTCTTAGCTCCAGTTCTCGTAATTGCGCTTTGACTTCAACTTTAACTGAATCAAGCTCCCGAGTGGCCTCTGCCAGTTTCAGGTTCCTTTCTTTCTGTGTAGCCTTCACCAACTCTTCCAATTGTTCCACTAAGAACAAGGGAAAAAAAACATCTTTTACTTGTCTAAAGAATCACAAGATGGAAAATACGAGGTACATGGTAGTTTGAATGAGAGTGCTACATTTCCCTTTTCGCTCGCTCAACTTTGCTTCAAGAGTCATGTCTGACATTTCTTCATTGCTGATTTTTGCTTTCAGAGCTCTAAAATCTTTATCAATGGCTTTTGCACGGGTTACCTGATAAGTTAGGAACAAATACAGCTCAAAGCATCCTTCCAAGCAAGGTGTTCTATAGTCCTATTAACTGTCTTCTTGAGTTTTTGATGTACACCAGTGTCATTTATTTATTGATTCAATTTTGCTTTGAGTACAATGAAAAGAAATAGCATTTTGAGTCGGCTATTCTTATCCAACTGTGGAAATTGGTCATACCTGTTCTTGTAGGACTTGCATCTGTTCCAGGTGCTTGGATATCTTTTTAACAGCCTAGAGTCAACAAAAAAAAAATATAAGCATAATTTTCTGAAAAGAAAGAAATTAATGAAGTAATGGCACAAGTTGATTTTCTTTTTCCTTTTGGTGAAATATGTATAGTTAGGTGGGAACACATTGCTTCAATTGAAATGAATTCAGTCGATCTCTTTAAAGATTAAAAGATTAAGAGTTCAACTAAGAATCCACTGAATGCATCTTCATTCTGGAAGGCCACAATATCAGGCACATCCCAAATGGGAGCACAAGCCCGCACTTAGCAACACAAAATGAAAATAATGCACAAAACTTGGATAAACATCATATATCACAGGGTAAGAATTCTGCTGTATTCTATCCATATATCCTAAGCACTTTTATATTCAAATGAAGCTACAGAGGAGATTGATGAAGGGAGGGGGATCAAAAAAGTAAATATGACTTGGGAAAAAAGTTTTTACTTCAAAGGGAAAAGAACTGAGACATACTTGATTGTATTATCATTAGTCATTCAAATTAAACAATGCTACATGGTTTCAGTAGGTACAAACATTACTCAAGTTTCCATACCTTTGAGTAAACCTTAATGACAGCATTTTTCTCTTGAAACTTGTGTTTTGCTTCCCTTTCCAAGTTCTGCACCTCATCTCGATGTAATTTCTTTTCCTCGAATGTCCTCTTTAGGAAAAAAGAAGTAAGCTTTAAAAAAAAATGCATAAAAATTTTCCAGCATAATATTATAAAAGTGATACACAGCACAAAGCACACTGATGACAAAAGGACCAACTAATCAAGAATGAGGTTGAACTATTTGTTACTGATGACCTACATTATCCACTTGTTTACACTAGCAAGTTACTATCTATTACAGCAAGGCTAAAAATTAAGGGCTCAATTACTATCTAATGTAAATGACATGATAACCTGGCTTAAGTACATTGATCATCATAGTGGTATTCCTCAACTTCATCCCAGTATGGTAAACACAGTTATCAGGGATTTCATATTTAAAGGATATCTATTCAAAAAGTGGACAACTTCTTGTTCATGATTATATTGGATAATTGTTTTCTATGTGAGCAAAAGATGGGCCCCGAGCTTTCATTTCCTATGAAAAATTAGATAATCCTTTCCTTTCCAATTAATCAGGAAAATACTTGTCGTCTTTCAATTATGCATACATATATAAATAAAAAGAAGCAGCATCTGAGATAAGGTTACATACATACATGAGAAATGAATTTTCAATGTTCATATTTCTGTCGCTGCCAATATGTGGAATCAAATCAACATGATTGAAAGTTGAGAATATGAATCTTGTATTACTACACTGTGTTCAACACCCAATTAGTTGTAAATGTTTGTCCTGTCATTTTTTGTAAGATTGTATGCATAATCCTATGTTAACACCTAACCTTCATAATAAGATAGCAACTCAACAAAATTTACTTTATATAAGATACAAATGTTTGCAAACATTTTACTTCCTTAAAATTGGCTGAAGTAATAATTGGAATTACTGTTTTTACTGAATGTTTGACGGAATATTTGTGTAAAATACTCAAGGGGAAAATGGAAAAACCTCATCTTTGGCGTTGTTTGCAAATTATTTTCACCTTCACGAAAGCAGAGCAATATTAAGAGATCATTCTGGAAAGATAGGGGAGAGACCACAAAGATATCTAAAGCACACAAAAATGCTATATGAGAATAAGTTTAATTGAATACTCGGATGAGTTTTAAGTGGACTGCTCTCATCACTTTTTTTGTATGTTCTTCCACATTTCCCATGGTATATGTATACAACTTATTATTGGCTGCTTATATGACCTAATATAATGGCATACAAATTTACAGATTGTAGCATTACAATTAGTTTTGCTGAAATATTGCTATTCCATACACCACAAACTTGTTTTTTTTTTTTTTGGAGAAAGGTAGACACTCCACCAACCGATTTCATTACGAGTCTTAGATACACCACAAACTTAAATTTACCTTTATGATAGAGAGACCTAGGCTAAGCTAAATCCAGGGTCAACCCTATTGAAATGTGAGACTACTTACCAATTAAAGTTACTTGCAATATATCTAAAACAGTACATGAATGATGAATCCAAGACCCCACCCATCTACAGCAGAGACTATCATTTGGAAAGCTGAAAATCAAAATGGTCTTCAAAAATTATATTAATAAACCATAAAGACACTATCATCAATAGGATGATACCTGTAATTTTTCTGGGGATTGAACAATTTTAGCCTGCAGTTCAGATTTTTCTTTTGCGGTTTCTGATAGAGTAAACTCCACTTGAGATATCTGAGGGATAGAGGCAAAAAGGAATCTTGTTAAAAAGTTAAACAGACACCTAAAATCAAATATGAAGCATTGAAACATTTACTGTGTGGTGTGTACTGGAGAAACACAAAACAGTATGTTTCATTATCATTGATAAACAGAAGTTCTATAGATTGAATTTACTTAAAAATATACCAAATTATAATTTACAGCAATTGAAGACCCACATAGAGGGATGAGTAATAACTTGAGCTCATGAAAAGACATACCAAACAAAATGATAATCTCATCACTGACATAAAAAAGAATGAGAGTATTACATATTAAATTTACACACACAGAAATTTATAGAATATACCATGGAGTATTTCACTCTATTTGAACACAGTAGATACATGATCTTGGTGGACAAAGACAAAATTTGTCTAAATAATGTTGTGCTCATTTTTTATTTTTTATTTTGAAAATGGGTGCTCCCCCGGTTTGATACCCTAACCTCCTCCATGGAGAGAGGACGAGCTAGCCAACTAATCAAATCTCGGTGCTCATTATCTCTTAAAGGTCTACAACTCATGCAGTTTTTAACTCTAATTTTTATTAACCTTTAAAAAACAATTGAACAACAGTACTAACATAAGATCTGACAAAGTAGTAGATGGAAGAAAGCAGATCACATTTTTAACTCACGTGATGAAGTGCATGATTCATCAGCAATAAATTTTAAAAGTAATTGCATCCAATACATGTAACATCATGAAAATATTTTGCTTATTCGATAGCTACAAAAGTATCAAAGTGATGTCACTATTTGATGGAGCCCTTAACTTTCACTGCAAAATGCATCTTCCTTGCGTGAACCATATTGTATAGTCCATCTGAACTTGTGACACAGATGAACAGTAGATGTTGATATAAAACCCAAATCCATGCAAATAAACCACAAAAAAATCTTGAGGGATTTAGAACATCTGCAGCAACATTGCAGGTTTAATGCTGGATCTAAATGATCTTTATAAAAAAAACTAAAAGAAATTACAGAAATTTGGATAATTAGAATATATCAAAAAAATCTGGCTGCATCTCTAGTTAAACAATCAATTTTAATTATAGGTATTCCAAGAATCAGTCTCCTTCAAAATCCTGCATAAGATTTACCAGTACCAGTACACTGTACACCATCTAATTAAGAATTTAAGATGAAGTCATTTATGTTCTCAGATATTCAGTACAAAGTTTAAGATATCATACCGTGCAAAGGCAACTTTTTCATTTTACTTAATTCTAAAAAAAACCACCTATAACAGATGACACCTGAGATCATGAATTCATTGTCAGGGAGGGATAACCATTACATGCTCTTACAAATGACATCACATGATTGGTGGTGTTAGGTTTCTAAAATTTGTATAACATGACAAGCATTTCATACGACCAACTATTAGCAAGACAACTTGATTTCTCTAAAATTACCACTGTACTGAAATTGATTATTACTAATTAAAGGTCATACCTTGTTATCAAGTTCAACGGATTTACCCTTCAAAGCTTTGAATGAGGCTTGCAAAGACATCTGTTGGTTGTTAAGGGTGTGAATGGTATGTTTCAGCTCCCTGACCTCAGCCTCTAATTGTTGAACCACAGGCTCCTCCATTTTCTTGGACTCTTCAAGGTCCAGCAATTGCTTATTAAGCTGCAAAAACCAAGAAGCATATAAGTTCAACAATTTTAACTAACACTTCCCTCAAAAAAATTCATCAATTTCTAATACTGTCACAAATAGTTTTCAACAAAAAATTCAATACCTCAGCAATCTTTGCTTCCGTTTCTTCTTGTCGTTCTGCATCGGATTGCATTTTATCAAAGATGGGCCGAAAGAGTTCCAACTTATCCATCCTGATATACAAATAAACAATTTACTAAAGGACACATCATGCAAGGCCCATACCATGCGATGAACACACAGATTAGCCCAAACAGTGTATTAAGCAAACAACTATAAATTACTTAATGTGAGGACGCTTTTCTCACATCCTCAATCTGGAGCACCCTCATACAATAGTAGTGACCAAACCAGAAGTCAGCATGAAAAGTAACCACACCATCAAAGAACATATAATAATAAGAAAAAAACATATTTTAAATTGATATTAAAAAGTAAAAACACCAATCAATTGAATCATCAATATCAAGTCAAAATCATGTTTTCCAACATGTGATCAGAGAGAGCACTAGTGATAGACAAAGTCTGATATTTGAAAACAATTATAAAAAATCCAACAATCACAAGCCCAAAACCACTTCGGTTTCCATCCCATTCTCGATGGTTCATCCACACGCATACAACCCAAAGAAAACCCAACACATAGATCACTGTTCTGGATAGCTGGATTAAGGAGGGATTAAGCGGGCAGAACCAGGCACAGCTCCCCCTTGTACAGGTGATTGAGCGGGCATGGGATTAAATGAGGATTATGGGATTAAGCAATGGTTAAGCAAGGACTAAGCGGGTTTTAATCCTGTTAATTCAATTCTTGTCCTTTTCCTCCCTATTTTATTGTGTTAATATATGTCTGTACATGCGTGCATGCAATAATCGTGTGTTTGTGTTCTTTAATTATTGATTCACTGCTTAAACCCTGATTAGTGTCTAACGTCATTTACAATGTTAATCCAGATTCATCAAAAGAATCACGACCATGAATTGGAGTTCACATGTGATTCAGAAGCTGATGACACACGCTGCACAATTACTCAACGGGCGATGTTACACAGTCCTTTTTACAACCCCAAACACAATCTTATATTACCTCGTTAGCCATTCAACAAGGTACATACCTCCTTAGGTTAAGTATATACAATTTTTTTTTTTTACATTTGTTAAAAATTGGTCCATTCAATTCAAAATAGAGTGATATACATTTTTCATCAAAGCATTTACCTCATCAAACAAAGTTTACTATTTTTAAAAAATTAAAACTTTCAAGGCTATACCTAACATTATCCTTACTCAATTAGTTCCCATAAATCAAACAATCACGAAAAAAAAAACCCCCACAAACCACTCCAATTTCACAACCATTCAAAGGGACAAAAAAAGAATTAGGTTTTTTTCTTTATCACCTGAAATGGCAGAAGTTGACGAGGGCGCTGATGAAGACGGCGGTCCGCTTGGGATCGGGCCTGATGAGGTCCCTCATACTGAACGGCGGCACGATCCGCTCCGTCGGCGACGAGACTAGCCACCTCACCCTCGAAAACAGATTCAACACCTGGATCGCCGGCCAATGGGACTCCGGGTTCTCCACCCCTTCCAGGGCGTTGAAGTCCACCTGGTGCTCCCACTCGGCCCTTTCAAATCGAAAGACCATTCATTTCGATCTCGATCAGGCGTTTTGAAAGGATCAGATGATTCAAAGTTAGGGTTTGGTACCTGGAGTTGTCGAGGTGGACGACGATGTCTCTGTAGAGGGAGCACACGAGATCTGGGGTGGGGCGTGCGAGGTCCTCCGGTTTGACGGTCGAGATCTGGAGTTGGGACAGCGACCGCGCCGCCTCGGCGTGGGTCAGGATCGGGAAGGCGTACGTCGACATCTCTCTCTCTCTCTCTCTCAGACTTTTTTTTTAATTTCCCGCCAAATAAACGGAGGGGGTTATAGGTTTGAAGTTCGCTCCTGATAGCTATAGTGGGATAGATAATAATTCAGACTGAATAAATAATTTTTTGTTTGGTTATATTTTTTGTTATTCTCATTAAAAAATGTAAAAATGATTTTTTTTTTTTTTTTGTTCATCTTGGATAAAATGATAATAAATGTTTAATAAGGGATGAATAAAAGTTTATGATTTTTTAAATAACAACTGTACCCCTGGGAATAGTGTGAGAAATGTATAATTGATTTGATAGATATGATAATTTTTGAAATCTGTGTGAGACTGTTAGGTGAGATAAATTTTTTAAAATGACAACAAATGGTATTTTTATCCATTAGCATAGATAAGGCCTGATAAGCAATTCAAACATTTCCTTAGAATAATTATCAGGTCTTATCCTAGCTTATCCAAACATAACTATCAGGGTTTATTATATCAAAACAAACAACTTTTTTTTTTACTATTCTCCTGTATTCTTCCTTATTCTAGGCTTTTTCGCACGCCATTCAGGGGGTTAGGGTTTGATAAAGTGGAGTTTGGTTAGTCAGGCTGATTTGCACGATTGCAAAATTGATTTTACTTAAAAGCTAGGTTTAAAACTGATTTTACAAGAAACTAACTCTTCCCAGCTTTTGAAAAACTCAGGTTATGGACACTTTTTTATATAAATCTATCTGCAGCTTGCTTCCTGTAGATTAAAAACTGCCCAAACCAGTTTCTGAATGGGGTCTGAGCTGATTCTACTTTACTTTCTCATGAATCTAGATTTATGAGATCATGAAAAGAAAGAAATTTGATATGTAAATATGTAATGGACAATGATGAACACAGGGGTTGAAGATTTCAAACAAGTTCCAAAATGAGAATAAGAATGAATGTCAAACAAGTCCTAAGCCCCCGTTTGGAACGGAAATAAGATTTATTCTTGGGTATACATTTATCTAAGCATAAGTGAGTATAAATAAGGATAAAGTGATTTTGTGTTTGGTTGTGTTTTGAATTATTCTCGTTGGTAAACGTAAGAATAAATATTTTATTGTTTGGGTAAAATGTGAATAAAGTATGGATAAGAATTTAAAAAAAGTGAAAAAATAATGATAATTGATTTGACATGTGATTTATAAAAGGTGATAACAATTGATTTGACAGTGGGTCAATATATTCTTTGAGTGGAATAACATATGATAATTTTACTTCCAGGGGTTGGTTGGAATCCATATACCATTTTATACTAGTTTATTTTAGCATACTTTATCAAAAGTTATCCAAGGTTTCCAAACACCCTCTATCCCTTATCCGGGGGCTTATTCCCAAAATAAAAGAGTCACTCAAACAGTTCTGCAGTAATTCCTGCATATGCCATCACATGCAATGTATATTTTACTATGAGTTTAGACCATCCTGATATGGGGGTGAGACGTAACTCGAGAGTAATGGGGGGATTGGGGAGCACAAGGAAAAAAGTTTATTTTTGGATAATAAATTTTTATGCTATGTATGGAGAAGCTAAGAATATTTTCGATGACTATTCTAGGGGGATTGAATTGTTTATCAAGGTTTTATCTATAATGAAATATAAAAATACATTGTCATGACATTTTAAAAAGGGTAAAATGTATATGCAACCCCTGAAATGTATGAAACCTACAAGAGCACTCCTATTTTAGAAATATTCATTTACACCCCCTTACTATAATTTAAAAATATTCACTTATGCCCCCTACTGTATATTTCTCATTAAAATAGAAAAATCACTAACATGAAAATTTTACCTTTAAAATAATATTTTATACTTACCATCCATACATTTGAAGTAATTAAAATCATCCTTATGCCTCAAATTAATCATTCATATTTCTTAATTAATATAAATTATCAACACATTTAAGCAACGATATTTTCATGTTATTATTTTTTTTATATTACCATGTGATTTATTAATAGGGGGTTGTAAGTGCATATTTTTAAAATATGGGGGGGGAGGGGGGTTCTTTCCAGGTTTTGCAAACTTCAAGGTTCAAAATGCATTTTACCCTTTAAACCAACACTTTCACAAAGGTCCTAATAATACATCACATCTATCTTTTTACACACATCTTTTAGATTGATTCTGGAGTAAAAATAATTTTATGTAATGGTATAATAGTCATTTAAAAGTAACAAACTCTTTTTCATCCACTATCTACTACTTATCTTCACTTTCTTTAACCAAACAACAAAAATGTTATTATTTCATTTTTTGATAATAGCAGAAAAAACAACCAAAAAATTTTATTTATTAAAAATATAGCTATCTGGAGTAGGGAAAAAAGATAAAAAGAAGAAAAATGTAGTCTTGAACTTGTTATAGTCCAAAACACTGACCATATATGTTTATATCATTAAAAAAAATGGTAAATATCATTGATGGGGTATATGCATTGATGAAAAATGTACATCACTCTATTTTAAGTTTAATGAGCCAATTTTCAATAATTGAAAAAATAACGAGATTTAATGATACATATGTTTTATTGGATTTTTAACTATGCATATTGGATTGTAACTTGAACTATAAAAATGATTTAATATAACAATGCCCTAAAAACAATGATGATAATATATTAAAAGAATGTAATCAAACAGAAACCGTGTCGCGTATCACCATCAATTCCTCGCAATGTTTTTTAAATCGAATTGTTCATTGAATCGGAAAATTGAACAAGTTAAGGTTCACTGATTCAACCATTAGGTTAACCAGATTTGAACCATAACATTATCACATTATAATAAATATATCAACTATTTTTATCAAATAAATAAATTTATAAAAACATGAAATATTTTTATAAAAACTTTGCATGATGACCAAGTTCTTAATTTTAATATTTTTAAAATTTTATTTAACATCATAACATGATTTTATTATACAAAATCTATTTTTTTAATTAGATTTCGTATTTTAATAAGTAATTAATCACTATCAATCGGATTATTTAGCTCGTGGCTGATTTTCAAAAACCATCAATTCAACCGGTGGATTGATTGGATTTATTGTTAGAGTAGTGTTCTAAAAGCCATGACTTATGTAATAAACTCTATTATTAAGATGGACTTAGCATTTTGATGATGATTATTATTGGTAAATGCTTGCATTATATTGTTTGAAATATTGCGCTTGTTTTAATATAATCCTTTAATTTACACTGTAGATAATCTGGTGTGTAGAGTTCGGTTTACACACGGAAGATCAGATTATCGGTTCTCTGTGAATTATAAGTTGAGGTTCACAACTTTAGATGGACTTGAATAATCTATTAGATAAAAGTTGTAGTGCAATTCATCTTACGTAGTCTATCTTGACTATAAAAGACCGGTTCATAGGTTTTTGGGTGATTGTGCTAGTACACCTTGTGTGTATTGAACGGACCAAGTTGGGGTAATTATTTTGTACTGACTAGATAAAATAATTTACACCTCATATCTATTATGATTGCTTATGCTCTTAATCCTAAAATAGTTATTAGACATGTGCATTTGTTATTTGTCATTTTGATTCATTAAAGAGTGAGATTCTCCTATGGATCAATAGACTCGGTGAGTTGGGTGACAATAATACTTGTATGATGAATATTTACTATTGATGGAATTCACTTCTCCTACAGAAGATTGATGATACTCTCTTGAGGATGCTTATAAGTTTTGGTCATGTCTAACCCGGCCGGTGGATTTAACTATCTGACATGTCAAATAAGTTAAGCGAAAGATCTCAAGGAAAATAAGATGTTGTGAAATAACATTGTCAGTAATAATTATTTCATAACGAGTATTGAAATCTTAGCGTGGGGAGATATTAAGCATATAATATAAGGAGTTCGAAATATTATTTTGAGATTAGTGTATTTGGAATGCAATCATAATTTTTTAGTGGAATGAATTATGACTTATGGGCTTTTGGTTTTAATTCTAGGTTGAGTTATGGTACCCAAGCCCATAGGAGCCAATTACTGATTTCTTCTTTAGGTCCCTGCGGTAGCCTATAAATATGTGGCTTACTCTCTCTCTCAGGTGAGAAGTTTTTTCGCCAAAACTAAAACTCTAACCCTAGAAACCCTTTAGGATCTCTGGATCCAGAAAATGTGAGGAAGGGAGAGAAAGAGAGTGAAGGGATTCGTGGCTACCGTTCGAAGCAAGAAAGAGGCCACACTCCGCCGCGGATCTACAACATAGGAAGGACATACGACAGAAGATCTGAAGATTCCGATCGAGCGATCCATCATCATTTATCAGATCCGATCTTCCTCTTCGGCAGAACTCTGATCTGAGCTCTGAAGGTAAACCCTAATTCCGCCTTGTAGGATTTGCATGAAAAAGATTTAATAAATTTTTGTTTGTTATCCGATCTATACCTCGATCGACGGATCTTGACCGTTAGGATTAATTTTTCCCAACATTTATTGGGTTTTTATACCATCAAATTTTAAAGGTAAATCGAACCAGAAATCAAAGCAAGGTTAATGTGAGGTTTTAGGCTTTATTTGAAAACTAGTTTGAGAGTCATTTTTTTCTTAGAAGTTAGGTTTAAAACTGAATTAGTTGAAAATTAACTCCCTCCCCATATATTATGAAAAGTTAGCTTTTAGGTGCAAAAATGTGTCTACAGCTTTAAATGAGAATGTAAAAAACCAGCTTACCGTAAACTCAAAATCTTCCGGAACCCGTTTGAGCCTTAAAAACACCACCAATTATTTATCGTCACCGGGAGGTGACCACATTCTCAAAAGACCTTTCCAGAGAAACCCCGACAACATATAAACCCCCCCAACAAAACAGAGAACAAGAGACCTCTCTCTCTCTCTCTAATGGAGACGAAGAGGACGATAAGCCTCTACTGCCCCACCCAATCGAACCTCATCATCGACTTCCAGACACCAAAACCGGGCGACGAAGAGAGGGGCGTGGACCTGGGCGAGGTGGGTCGGGTGTTCGGTCTGGACCCGGCCTCGGTGAAGCTGAACGGGCACTTCCTCAGCCGGGGACCCGACCTCGTCTCCCGCTCCGTCACGTGGTCCTCCCTCCTCTCCTACTTCTCAGGCCGAGGGTTCCCCGACGGTCGGTCTGTCGATCGGGCCGTCGTCGTTGATGGAAAGCCCATATCACAACAAAAACCCTTCTCTGGTTGTGATGGTGAGTTCTTTTTTGTCATTGTGGTGTGCGCTTCGCGGGGTATTTTGGTTAATGTGCACCTTTGTTTTGGGGGAAGGGGCAACGGTTGAGTGGTGCATGTTAGGCCCCGTTTGGTTCGTGTCCGGGATGGATTTTGATTTCATATGAGATTATCAGGAAAGTGTGTAAAATCCACTGTTTGGTTAGTGATAATCTTGATGGTAACTGTGAGTCCCATTGAAATTAGAATCAAGGCGTATGAGAAAATAAGGTAGAGTCAAATTCCCACGTTTTTTTTTGTAGTAATCTCAAATTATATCAGGAATATTAAATTAGATTATTATTTTATCATTTACAAATTAATTAAATTACTATCTATATCCCTTCTAAAATAAATAACCTTGGGTTTATATAAATAACCTTTATGTAGTTGTTTTGATTTTAAAACTAAAAAACTCTGTTGTAATTGATATATGTGATTTTATCATAACTAATATTATAAATAACATATTAAACGTGCAATAGTTGGTAATTATAAATATGTCTAACTATTATGTTTGTGATTTAACCCTATACATATTATTGTGTTCACGATTGACTATTGAATGTGCAATAGTCTGTTATTATAAATGTGCAATAATCGGTTATTATAAACAATGTATAACTAATATGTTTGTGATATAACCCTCTACATTTAGTAAATATTTATAAAAAAATACTCTTTTTTTTATAATTGTGATATGGGTAAAGAAATAAATTTTACAAGTATATATATATATATATATATATATATATATATATATATATATATATAATAGTAAGGATATTTTAGACATTTAAACCAAATTCCTTTTTATTTTTCATGTGTCAACCAAACACTGAAAAATGATTCTTTGGAAAACTTCACTAACGAACCAAACAGTATGATGAAATAATGATTCTTGGTAAAATGATTTTTGACAAAATATTAATATTCGAATTGTGATATTTTTGGATTTGGAGCGAATACAAATATTTTTTTTGGATAATTGATATGGCTAAATATGAACACCGATTTATATTAGATAGATCATAAAATTATATTGAGATTTCAGGGCTTCACAATACAATAGTTATTTAATTTTTCATGATTATGGTTAATAATGTAGGATAATTGAATTTGAACAATGTGTAATACAAAAAAATGAAAAATAATTTGACACGTGGGTGACCTGATTTATAAGAGGTGAAAAGGTATTTGACATGTTGACCCCCTTTGTATCAGTAGCTTAAATTTGGTGGAATGTCTGAATGCGGTTGGGGGAGGGCCGGAGGGGTGTGGATTCTAGAATATCAATACCACATTATTCTCCCTATTCTTACGTGCCATTACTAGGTTATTCTTGCCATCCAAACAACTTTTTTCCCCTTATTCCATCTTATTCGCTGCTATTCCGCCTCTATTTTGCCATCCAAACAGGGTTACAATAGAAAGTAGTAATTCAGATTGTGCCGTCTCATTTGGTGGTAAATACTGGTTCTACTCAAATAATATTGTTCTCATATTCACAGTTTCATTTGCAGAGAGGATTGAGGTACCTAAAAAGATAAAGGAAAAGAAAGCAATGCATATTGAATTTGCATTTCACTTGCTGTTCTGGATATTCTCATGTGTTATGTTTGTCGCTCTGATACACTCTTTTTTGCGATGATCTGTTCGTTAGTTTATGATGTGTGTCAGCCGTCTCTTCATACTTGTAAACTTTATGTAAACTTCTGCTTTTTACTGGTTTTCTTTTTGTCTTCTTTATATCTGATGATAATCTTCGGTGATATCCTTTACAATGTGAAAAATGCTAAATAACAGTAACGATGCAGAACCATCAAATAGTTTTCAATGTGAAAATGGGGACTGCTCATCAACCAACAGTACTGGTGCACTCATGAAGAGAAAGCTAGCAGTGGAGGATCCGTGCACGACCAAGAAGAGAGAGACAATGGAATGCGGTTATTCTGGTGTGTTGCTCTCCATTTCTACAGGTCATGTCACTGCTTTAAAATTTGGGTGTTGGATATACTCAGTCATTCCCGTAGTACTAACTCAGTTTTTGTTAGAGTATATACTCGGTTAACGATATATACTCCACTAGAGAAAATACAGGAAGGTATGCATTCAATTTATTTGAATGTATACTTTTTTTTTGGGTAAAAGTATGTACTTCATTAGACAACTATATAACTTTCCAATTTTTTTTTTGAAATATGTTGAAACTGCAAAAACGAGTATAGGAATGACTTAAGAGTGTAACATTTTCCTTAATCACTGAATAAACCATGCGCCCGTTTTCACAGCACTTCAGGAGAAAATGTCTGGTTCTTCCAACTACATTGTGCAATACATCAAATACACTCCTACAATTTTTATTCTTTAGTTGGTTGGTCAATGTGATCCACAGAAATAATGATCATTTGGAATGGAATCTCATTGAAGAGTTGGATTTTTCAAGGTCAAGGCGCTTGGTTATATAAAGTAGAAATAATGATCATTTGGAATGGAATCTCATTAATCAGGTTCTATAAGTTCAGAGAGGCTTCTACTTGAGAATTATATTTTGGCCTCTCTGGGATCTTATGTTGTAAAGCTGACTTTTTTTTATTTTTTGTTTTGTTTTGTGACAAGGAACCATAACGTTAGGTGGGAAGGCTTTGGATCCACATAATTAATTACCCATGAACCCTATGTATTACGTAAACCTTGAGGGAATTCAAACTCGTGACCTATGGGAAGCAAACCTATGGCTCTAACTAAATAGCCAAACTGATTACAATAAAAAGAGAATAACTGTTCGAATTTCACTTGGAGATAGTGCATAATCAGAGTTGCAGTTCATTGATCTATAAAATGTACAGAGTTCTGATATTTTAGTCAGAAACTTCATTAGAACCTGTTTCTCAGAGAAGCTAGTGGATTTAGGCAATGATTTAGGAAGTTAGTTACATGGTTTGAAAACCAGGCCGTTGGCTGATCTAATTATGCTTTTGAAGGAAATCTTATTTTCCGAATATCGTTAGAAAAAGCTCTTACTCACTTAATCCCACTATTAAGTTCCAGGTCGGGAATATTGCTTCAATCATCTACCAGTGTTAGCTGTCTCTTGTTGACATTTAGTGTGTTTATTTATTTTGATTTGTGAGCAAGTGTTAGTAGCTACTCTTTGTTTGAAATTGTCACACTACAGCATCTTAATAATGATATTCTTTACTTGGAGAATATGTTGGGTGAGAGACTTCTTTTGGAGATGGGATCCAATCAGTAAATGTCAGTCCTCAATCAGGGGATAACATGTGTCCCATCACATGATAAACATGTGAGATTTTGAGATGATTTGAGACACATGCCAGTCGCTAATTGGAATGACATGAACTGATAAATAAAGCTGACTGAACCCAATCTCCTTTTGTGTGGAGTCCTAAATTATAGAAGCATGGATTTATATGAGAGAAAAACAGTTTAACTTTGTTTTTCCATGTCCATCTGATGGCACTTGAAAATACTGGAGCCTTTATGGTAGTTTTATTTTTAGGCATAGGATTGAACTTTTGTATCATATTCTTTACTTGCGCAAAGGTTTGAGGTACTTGAAAAGAAAAAGAAGAAGACAACAACATATATTTGAGTTGCATTTTACTCACTGTTCTAGATAATCTCTCGTGTTTTGTTTTATTTGTCCCTCTGAAGCTCTTTTTTTTTTGTTCATTAGTTTTAGTGTGTTTTAGAAGTCTCTTCTATATCTGATGAAGTTTGATGATGTCCTCTACAATGCGAGAAATGCTCAAGAACAATAATTGAAACTCAAGGATTATTGATGCAGGACCGTCAAACAATTTTTTGTGTAAAAACGCGGACTGCTCTTCAACCAACAGTATTGGTGCACTCATGAAGAGAAAGCTACCTGTGGAGGATTCACAAACACCCAAGAAGAGAAAGACTGTTGATTGCGGTTATTCAGGTGTGTTGCTATTCATTTATGTGGGTCATGTAATTGCTTTAAAATTTGGGCGTTGATACGTTCAGGCATTCTTGTGGTCCTAGCCTAGTATGTGAAATCTCTAATAGAGGGTATACCCAGTTTGGGAAAATACAAGAAGGCATGCATTCAATATATACTTCATTTTGGTTTATTATTTTTTGTAAAAGTATGCATTTCTTTAGACGGAGATATACCTATAAAACAATTTGAAACATGTTGGGATTGCAAAAGAGAATGACTAAGTCTTAACATTTTTTTTCAAAATTTATCACTGACTGAATCATGACCTGTTTTCACCGCATTTCAGGAGAGATGTCCGGTTCTTCCAACTGCATCGCTCAACATCTCAAACGCCTGAGAGTAGATGACATGTTCTTGGCCATCCCCTGTAAGAGAACTAGATGATGGTCACACTTTATAAATTATGATTGCCAGTGCAACCATAAATGAAGTTTATACTTGAGGCAGACCTTGTGTTTATAGTCCCTATGTGGGATGTTAATCTACAATTTTGTGTATATCAGTGTTTTTATTTGAGATCACTTGTCAGGGAGACAAGATGAGTCCATTTGTAAACAGAATGCTTACTGCTGCTGCTTGTAAAGCTAAAGAGGGTAGTAAATAGAATGTTTAGAGCATTATTACATTCATTTTCTTTTTACAGTTCTAAATGCATTCATATGTATCTCGTGACCCCCTTTTCCACTCACTGTATGATATTGAAATTTTAATGTTATTCAATTTGTTGAAGTCTATGTTTTATTTTTTTATATAAAAGTTTATATAACTCATGATTTTTAAAAATTAAATGAAAATGCAAGTGGATTGTGTTTTGGATTGTAAAATGAACTTGAGTGCATGAATCATTGTCCAATGTTTATGATTAGGTAGATGAGATTACCAAATAAATTGATAAATGGTTGTCGATGTTCTGTTTAGTTTATTTCTTTATTGATGTTATGCATACCTAAGAAAATAAGAAAATAGATCAAATGGTCTTTAGAGTGACACTCGAAATTGTCAGGTCTTTTATTGTAATATTTTCCTTCATTAACGGCTCGTTTGGTAACACGATTTGGGGTAATTCTATTTTTTAATTAAGTAGAAAGTTTAAACGTGTTATCAAATGGGGTTTAGAAAATAAGTTTAATTAAAAAATTATTTACAGTTTTTAGTACAAAAATGTTGCATTTTAAATAGCGCAAAAAATGCGCTTTTCAGTTCAGAAATCAAAATTTATTTAAGTTATTTTATTTAAAATCTTATTTTTTAAATGTGTTTCTAATCGGTCGCCAATTGAATGCGCAATATCAACTCAATGTATTTCCAGGTTCTACGAGTCTTAGGATCAATATGATTACGGGTGTTGTTACGCTCAGTTCGTATTCTAGCCTTATATGCGTCGATACAAAGTCATCTAAGCATATGTTCACATTAACGATGTATATGTTTTCATAGAAATTTTTTATAATTTTTATAAATACATCAATGTAATTCATTGGAGTATATGCTTCATTTTTATAAATTCATGCACCTCATTAGATGGATATACTATTTTTAAAAATGTCAAAACACGTGTAGACTAAAATTGAGATTGAAAACATGGATGTACCTAACATTATTCTACGATTACTCTGATCAAGAAAAAGGTCCGAAGGAGATGAGAATGAATCTCAAACACCTTTGTTGGTAAAGAAGATTTAACTAGAAAAAAAAAAGGCGTTGTTACACCTAGACACATGTGCTCACGTTAACAAGGCATATGTTTCGAAAGAATTTTTTTACATTTTCTATAAATGCATCCATGCAATTCATTAGAGTATATACTTCATTTTTTTTTATAAAAGCATGTATCTCATTAGATGAGGTATACTATTTTAAAAAAATTTAAAACAAATGTAAATTGAAATTGATGTTGAAAATAAGACTGGATGTAACATTATCCAAAAACAAAAAAAATTAATTACCAAAAAAATAACATTCGAGTGGTGATTGAGTCACCCCCTTTGATGCACGAAATAAAGGTTAAAGTGTTTCTTTGGTTATTATACCAACTGCGACTGGTCACCAAGGCACGCCATGCGAGATGGTATCCATCCTAAAAGCTGCTTGGCTGTGTGGATGACGAGTCTGCGGACCACCTATTCTGTACCCCCTCGTTTGTGTGGTGTGACATAGGGTTATTCGTCATTGATAGCTATATTGGGATAAATAACAATCCATGCTGAATAGGTAAATTTTTGTTTGGTTGTCTTTTCTGTTATTCTCATTTGAAAACGTAAAATTGATCTTTTTGTTATTTGGTTCACCTTGGATAAAATAAAGATAAATAATATATAAGAGTTTATGATTTTTTAAATGACAATTATACCCCTGCATAAATTATTTGTGTTTGGGAATAAGTATGAGAGATGTGTGTGTGATATGATAGATGTGACAATTTTTGGAATGTGTGTAGAGAGTGTTATGTTAGATAAAATTTTTAAAATGACAGAGAAGGGTATTTTTATCCATTGGTATAGATAAACCCTCATAAGCAATTCTAGCATTTTCTGAGAATAGTTATCAGGCCTTATCCTAGTTTATCCAGACATAGCTATCAGGGTTTATTCTAGCAAAACAAACAACTTTTTTTTTTGCTATTCTCTTGTATTCTTCTCTATTTCATGTTTATGTTCCACCCCAAACGGATGGTACGTATTTAGTGGCGTTGGCCGTTCCGAACTTGGGTGGTATTACATGCCTCGAGGACTTATGGGGTTGCAACTTTACTATTGTGACATCCGATTGTAAAGGTGGGTGCTACATTCTAATCATTTCGGCAGGCACTTGGGCTATATGGCTCACCAGAAATGAAGTGGTCTTCAAATCGAGGAGGTAATACTTTGAGAACTTATGGCACCTCTTCTCCCATTTTATTTCAGAATGGGGTACTCATCTAGTGGGGGTGCGCACCGTTTGTGTTGAGGGAGATATATTTTGTATCAAGGAATAAGAAGATTTATGTGTTTTGGATCCGGGTGGCCTATTGTCTACCGAGATCTCTTTGTTATTTGCTTTTGTTTTTAATTTCTCTAATTCTCCTCACCCCAAATTCAGTTATTGTACTTTGATATATTTGAATACAATGCATACCTTTCTCAAAAAAAAAAAAATCGAGTGGAGAAAAGATTTTGGTTCGATATCTTATTTAAAACCTTATGTGGATGACTAATAAAAAAAGAGAAAAAAACATATAATCCTTATGAGATTGTAACTTGAGTGGGTTGGGTTAGGTTGGAGTTCAATCTGAATCCACCCGGGAATTGGAAAGATCATCCTAAATCTAACTCAATATGCCCCCTCAAGCCGGAGGAGGTTATAACATGAACCCAATTCGTTGGATTTAGTTCAACTTGAGTATGAGTTTTGTTCAATTTAGGTCAGGTTGTAGAATTCATGTTTGACTTCAAATTGATATCGTTGTAGACACTTGAACTCGATTTTTCAAGACATCTGCCTTTTTTGTGACTTCGATATCGTTATATCTGTATCAACGCCTAACATTTTCATCCCTAGTTGTACAAGTTAGGTTCATCTATGTCTCATTCTACAACATTCACATAGAACGATAGAAGAACAATAAATAAGAATGTAAATCATGTATGCATAGCCAATCTATCTTAAGCTTCAGTACTGGCTTATCTTAAGGCTCCAAAGAAACCTAATTCACAACTATGCAAAATGATAGGGTAACCTAAAGTAGGATATCCTAAGCTCCAATAATACAATCTGAACTTTTTAAGAATAATTTAGGCTGTAGACAAAATAATTAAAATTTATTCATTTTTTTAGTAGCCAAATATGATCTCTAGAATGATCAGTCTTAAACCCTAAACACAAACTGAGATTTAATTAAATCAATAAATATCTCCCACCTATATGTGAAAGAGGTAAATGGATCAAGTCCTTGAGAGCACCATTCTTCCAAAAAAAAAAATTCTTATTTACATGCCAATTAAGCCTAAGCTTACTCGTCAAACAATCCTAAACTTACTCGTCAAACAATCATTATTTCTATTCTTTTTCTTTTTTTTTTGGTAGGAAATGTTTTGTATTCAGAGAAAAACGGGGCTACTAGGCCCCTTAACAATCAACCCAGAGAACTATAGCAACTAGTTCAAAGGATTGAATCATTTTTTCTCTCATCTTGCGTCTGACAAGAATCGAGGACATGACCTCCCACAAAAAGAAGGGTGTCCCTACTATCACGCTAAGCGTGTGGAGACAATCATTATTTCTAGTCTCGTGGTGTAAAACCTGTTATCTTAATAAGAGGATTGGATTTGTAACTTAGTGGTTGACAAGAGTGTATACAACCAAGAGGTCAAGGTCAAGGGTTGGCAGCTTGAAAGGAGGCATCATCAGTTTCTTGAGATTTGTGGCTTCCAAAAGCTTCTGCTGCAATGGAAGTTTTGGCCAATTCATGCCTGAATTTTACCCCATGAAAATCAGGTTAATGATTCATTAGATAAACAGGGAGTGCTGTTTGTGATATTAGTTTACATTCTTGTGTTTGATTCTTTTGAAACCCTTAACTGGGAAATTGTACTACAAGATGATAACAAGCCTAAACCATGAAATAGCATACCTGCTTGTGGTGTGAATCACACTTTTGACACACTGAAAAATCCCAGTCTCATTCTTCATTTCATCATCAGATTTCATCAACCATGTCATTAAGACAAAAAATAACATGTCCAGAATTGTAACAACTTCTTACATGAATAACTAACTCTCAAACATCTAACAATTCTGGTTCACACCACCTCTTTGTAGGTTGGTAGATGGTAATCACTTGGGTCCTTGGTTAGAATATTTAGCCAAGAAATATAAAAAGTTAAAAAAAAGAAGAAAAAAACAGAAAAAAACAATCACTTACCTACTGAAATTTTTTTTTTCTGGTTCACGGTCTTGTACATGAATCTTTGTTTATCTCAGAAATACGAAAAATTCAAATGTGGTCGATATAAAAGATGCTTGGCACAGTGCTGCTTCCGTAGGTATCTACATGGAAATGGAGATCAGCAGCTCACCTGTTAGGGAGAAAGGGCTGAGATTTAGAACTGTTTTCTATCAAAAGGGATAAGGATGATGATTAGGAACCAAAAACTAGGCTTCCTTGAGGGAACCAACCTCCTAAATTCTTCTCCATTTTATTTAGAAAATATAAAGTCTTTAAAAAGACTTCTCTTTAAATTAACAACCTGATAACTAAAGAAAAAAACACTAACCATGAAGCTAATAAAAATAGATCAGCTAAGGCCATCATCATCCAGGTGGATCTCTAACAGGATATTAAAAAAAATCTCTATCATATGACCTTACATCTTCTAATCCCAAATAAAAAAAAACAAAACGTTTCCTTTTATCAATACGAAAGAATAACACTTTTGGTAAAATCTCTGGCCGTCACTATTCTCACTGCATCGTAAAACAGTAATACTACCATCACTTGAGGTCTGTTAGCTAATTCTGGAGCACGATGTGCCAGTTCCAATATCACTTTCCTAGACATCATTGAACTTGGGAAGGCATCATTTTAATGGATAAGCTTTGTGACAAATTTGCTACACGTTGCACAAAATTGGGGTTCGATGAAGAATTTTTAAAGATGTTGGTAGTGTGCCTTATATATATAACAAAAGAACAAAAATAAATGCCTAAAAATGTTTTGATGTTGTTTAATAAGGAATAAAGTTCAGAGAACATACCTGATCAAAGAGCTGCTTCAATTATCATTCAGATAATAATGCCAAACTATAGCTAGAACAGCCACCAGTATGACTTTGAGCAATAATCTCAGGCTCACAAATGATGATGAGGATGGTGGTGATGGTGATGGTGGCTGTGGCGACTCCGGTGATTTTCTCCTTAGCTTTGCGGACAACTTAGTTAGGAGCTTGGGAAGCAACCCCGGTTTCAAAGCAGCTACATGGAGATTGTGGAGAAAGTTAGTGATCTTTTTCTCATTGACGCAAAAAGCAATGGATGCAGAAATGAAAATCACATGGCAATAAGATAACAGAGAAAAATAATGTATTCTGGGATTTTGGTTTAAACTACAAAGAGAAATCTGATACAATGATTTAAACTTTCTACTGTTACAGGAATCGGCCGTGCCAAAACAACATCTGTTGTTCATATTGGCTGATAAGGATCTGATATAGGTCATGTTAGTTATAAATACAGTTTTATTTTACAAATAAAAATTTGAATATTCTTTAGTAGTAAATAAACTTCACAGAACAATGAGCTAGCCTTCAGGCACTAATCATTTTTTAATCTTTCTTGGCTTACCATTACACATATCCATCAAACACAAATGCATGTCACCAATCATTAAATGCATCTACTCACTCATGCACCTACAATTAGATAGCTTATTCACATCCCATGCTACTAAGGTCATACTTTTTTATTTACTTGAAACCTTGAGAAAGAAAATGTGTGAACGCTTATATTTATCCAAAATAAAATTTGTATCACCAGTCAAATCCTTTAGGTATTGAATGATACTTGTGAGCATCAGAATAATATTCTCTGATACAAGCATATAAGAATACAATCACATTATCCAATGTTTAAAATTATCATATGTGAAGCAACCCAAAAGATGGATCTCGCATTGCAGGAAAGAGACCACTGCTCTGATGCCAAACATAAAATGGGAATAGGCTGGGTTTACATACCTTCACTTTTTAAGAACCTCTCTTCCTCGCCAACCCGCCTTCGTAGAACATTGAGCAGAGAACCAAAATATAACGCTAACACAGTGCATGTAAACGTTATGACATTGTAAGGCATGCTGAAATCAGGAGTTGTTAAAGGCACGAGCAATACTTCTGTGTATGACTGAACATGATTCTTCTCCTGCACATGCGTGCGTGCACACACAAAAAAAAAGTCAAGATTTCCTAAAAATCAAGTTGTCAAAGGTAGACAATGTCTTCTATGAAATCTCTGCTTCTACTTAACATATTTAGAAACATCATTTACTGCCATAATTATACCTGGAATCTGAATAGCAGTAGGGACTCATTCGATAAGCTTTTGTCAGTTAAATAGGCACTTGCATGGAAATCGGGGAAGCTAACTATGGCAGATGGAATGTCGAAACCCTGATTAGCATCTGGAGGATATTCATCAATGTGCAAAAATCCCTACAAAAGCACAACCAGTTAAAAGAAGGGCTATGAAGGAGAACTTTTTATAAATCTCATCAGCAATGTTTTCCATAAGCTAGTTGTACACAAATGTTGAGTGAATTGTGAATACTTGATATAAAAAAATAAATATTTCCCAAAAATAAAATTACAATTATAGAGTAAATAGACATGTATTTTCTATTTTAGATTGTTATGATGGGGTTGAAAAGAATAATTTCATCATTTCATTGCTAAAGATTATAGGACGAGTGAAATTTAAAGGGGGCTGATGTATAAACATGCTGCAAATTCTGCCTCTCTCACTCATTTTTCTTTATTACTAATTGAAGAACTAAATATTTTGTTTGGGTAATGAGTGAACATACCTTATCAAAATCCACAATTATAGTAGCTGACCGCATGTCGCAAGGAAGCCTAAAAATGATTTCCATCATCCCAGGTGACAGCTTGTCCTCCGAGGGGGAGACATGCATTTTCTCAATGACATCAGAGAGCACGTAAGTTTTCCCATCAATAAAAATTTTGAGTGTATGATAATAGACTTTGACGTACCAAGGCACAACCTGGAAAATAACAACCCGCACTGTACAGCCATGCTTGGCCAATGGAGAAGATTCAAACTCACTGCTCGGTAACCCAAGATCTGAATGCAAAGATCTTAATGAGATGGCAATAGAGCCCCTCTCATTCCCACTTCCCATCAGAAACCTGGTCGCATGAAATGGAGCTAAAAGGCATGACCAGACCATGGGAAGCTTCCATGTAATTCCTAGATCCAGAGGATCATCAACAGCATACTTATTCACATTAAACTCATAAAAAACAGAGGACTTTTGGCTCACTTCTCCAACCAGCCTGTCGGGAGTACCAGACAATTCAAAAATGGGGTTCTTCGATAGCCCCTTCATGTTTACATGCTCCAGCCCCAACTTTTCAAGTTCCACAACCAAGCCTTTTTCTAGTTCAAGGAACACATTACTTAATCTAGCTAGAACACATTGTCCTGGTATTTTCCTTCCAAAAATCGAGCTTATGGACCAACTCGGTTGCAATGATATCTCATCAGTACTTTGAAAATCCGGTTGGATAACAGTAGTAAGTGTCTGTACAAGTATGATTCCTGCTCCAACCCCCTCATTTGGACCAAATTCAGATGAAACTAAGTGCAATCTTTGCGAGTGATAAAATCCTTTATATATAGATGGCCTATCCAATATAGCAGCAAGACCGGCTTTGTCTCGACACGGAAGAAGTTTCAACCAAGGAGTCAGGTTCTCTGTGCAAACAGCTTCACGGGGCAATGAACCATATCTAATGCCAGATAAATTAAACCGGGGCACCAACTGGGGAGCAGAGTAAGCAGTTGAAGATTCTAAGAAATTGATCGAAGCACAAAAGAGTCCAGAGAGTGCATGAGTTAAATTCCTCCAGGTCAAGTCAACCTCGTCAGGTGGAACATCAAAGGAAGCCCAGAGCTCGACCCCAGGTGGCTTGGCATTCTGGCTCGACAGAGAATCAAACCCACCCCAGCGCTCATAATTCCAACGGCCTTGGGTGAATGACAGCTCTATTTCACGGATTCTGAACTTGTGCACCTGGTCAAGCATTATGACCCATTTGAGAATGAAAAGAATTTTATATCAGGTTTCTAGCTCATCAAGCATTTAAATGCATTAAAGCAATCACTTCGACTATCATAAACCAACTTCAAATTTCTTATGTAAAAGCAAAAAATAAAATTTCCTTGTACAAGTTTGTGTGGTTAAAGCATATCCTAAATTTAAATTTTTATTCATCCAGAAAGTGGTAAAAACAGATGAAGCAGAAATAGACGCAAACTTTGAAGCGTACTTCCAGTCAGTCACAGGGATTGATGTCAGTTTTCAGTCCTTGGAAGGGATGTGAGAGGCTGGTAGAAGGGTTAATGCGAAGGTCCCACAATCGTTTGTTCCAGCGGTTGTTTGGTCAATTTGGATTTCAAGAAATCAGGTTCTCTTCAGGGCATGCTCCCCTTATCCAGAGAATATTTGGGAGGCTGTGATCCGGAATATCACGGACTGGGGGAAATGCTGAGGAGCTAGTTTGATTAGACTGTTGGAGGGAAGAGTAGTAGTTTGGTTTGCTTTTCTGGGCTCCTCGGTACTTATCTACCTAGCGGGGTTGCATGGTTTTTGCTGTTTTTATTTCTTTTTCGCTTTGTATATGCTTTGGGCCCACTTTTTATTTCATGTATCAGATCGTATGCTTACCGTTTACTTCAGGAAAAAAAAAAAAACTTTGAAGCATACTATTTAAACAACATTGATAGGGATCACCCATAATTCATAACCTGATATCAACATTTTGTTATAAAACAAAGCGGATCATCTGCAAGGCACTCAATTCGATCATCACCAGACTCAACAACATGTCATGGCACTTGCGATGAAAAGAATCATAAGTAATGTTTTTCTCTAAATCGACATAGAATTGTCTAGTGGATCCAACAATCATATGCCCTTTCCTCTTCAGAGTCCGTGAGAAGTTGTACATGCCCCTATTAGTTGTCATCAGTGGAAAACTAAATTAATAAAATAGACAAACTGTAGTTTTTTAATTACTGTAGTTCATTCAGTGATTATCTCCATCACTATGAAAGGGAGACGTGAGAAAGGTAAACAGAAGATACCAACTGTGAGGCGAGCACATTCCAAGTCTCACATGAAACAATGTTGGCCTCTGTTGGGTGCACTTGATTATGTGGAACAGTTCATAGTCCAAATGCTATAAATCTTGTGAATGGCTTCTTGTAAATGGCTCAACTATACTTAAGGTGGAAGGATCAAAATATGCTTTCATGTGGCTCAATTATACATACACATCTTAATATTAACATCTCATAAGGACACTTACAAAAAGAGAACTAAGAATGACACACAAAAATAGAACTAAGAATGGTTATCAGATGCTCATAAAAAATTCAAAGATATAATGTTGTTTTCAGAAATCAATCTCAAAGTCAACAATAGACTAACAAACCAAATGTCTACATTGAACTGCCATGCCATAGAAGCCAATCATATTCTCCTCCTGTAATGATAAATCCAAAACTTCAGAATGTTATTTTCCTTGTCAAACAATCCAAAACACCATTGGATTTTTCCAGGTAAAGTGTAAATAATCAAATTTCATCCTCGTGAGATGAAAAATTACCAAACGTGACACCCTCCACCATCATAGTGGTTTATATGTAAATTCTGGCATTTATTCAAATTAAACAAATTAAGATGGAGAAAATTGCCTTCCATGAAATAAATATGCAAAAGAAGCGATAAACATTTGGGGCTCCATGCAATTTAAGATAACTATCATGAGTTCAATAATCAATCCAGGAGGCAGAGCATCATATTCATCTCCAGCAATATGAATTATTTAAGAGTTTGTCAGCAGAAGAGTTAAAAAATAAAAAGCCCCCTAAATAAACTCTCTTTTTTTTTGGAAAAAAAGGTGGCAAGCCATCAGATACTATATAAATGGTAAAACATCACATAAAATGGGAAGGCATGGTGTCTTCCCCAGACAAAATTATGTTGACTCTCCCAACCTCAAAAAGACACACATCCCTTTTCCTCACTCAACAAAGAAGAGCTCAACCATACTGAGCAGTAATAGTTCTAGCTCTCATGTCACATTTCCTCCATGCCATAAATCTTCAATGATTCCATCCTACTCATCCTCTACTCACCACAAAGCGAGTCGTTGTCTCTACTTTTTTACCACATATCTCAGACTATTTCCATCATGAGCCCTCATATCTCTATTCTCCTTAATCACTACACACTATTAAATCTCCAAACTGCTCTAAAGTTTTGTGCAATCAAAAGCTCATCTCGCCCCTCCAAACGGCCAATCAACACCGAATAAAAGGATCTGATTGGAAATCCTACATAAACTCTTAAAGAAAAAAGATTTCAGTTCATGCTATCGAACTAAAGGGACCAAAAAAACAAAAATTCAACATTTTCTATACACCTTGCAAAACCACACTCTTCTGTTAAATCAAATTCATTCATTCCAAATGATTCTCAGAAACACTTTTAGTGTTTCCATACCCCGAATTACAACTCGAGTCCTTGAAGGGAGTTTCGACGCGAAAGTCGCATCAACTCTGCTATAAAACTATAACACTTTCCAATCGAACAAAAGATGTTCGACATGAAGTTCATGAAAACTGAGCAATCATAAGCATTCACTGTGTTCTGTGATGTTCGTACGAACTAAACCCAATCAAATGGAAATGGAAACCCTAATTATAACAAGTACCAGCTGATAAACGGCCTTGGGGAAGATACGGTGGTGGCGGCCATAGACCGACGTGTGTGGCGCGCTCGTCTCGAAGTGGAAGTGGGAGAGGACCTTCCGATCCGGGAGTGGCTTCAACAGGAGCTCCTCCGTGAAGTCCTCGTCCGTTCCGGCGACGGATCCGAGGGCGGAGATCGGAGGAAAGCCGAGGGAGAGGAGGAGGAGAGAGAGGAGGCAGAGACATCGGAGGTCCATGGAGGTATTGGGATCGAGCGGACGTGTGAGGGTTACAGCGGCGGCGGCGGCGGCGGTGGAGGATCCGCCATTAGAGCTCCGTCAGAGGTGCACGCGAAGCTTAAAGAGTGATCTTCCAGGGTCGTTTACGTACATTCACCGTTTCTTGGGGAGTCTGCCATTTTACCCTCCCAAACTTTTGTATTTGCGGGTACACCCCTTACTAAAATACACTTTTTGTTGTATCCATGTATTTTCTATGCAAGTGTTTAAGAAACTGACATAACATTTCATATTATATAAATATAGATAAAATAATCATAATAATATAAATATATATTTAAATGTGGAGTTAAAAAAAAAAAAACATCCTCAAAGTGGATTGATTTTTTTATTTTTTTTTCACACTCAAAATTGGTTACCACTTATAGAAGTTAATGAACTTGATTTACATACACACTGGAATTCTAAAAATGAGATATTTTGTTTTTTCTGAAATAAGTTATGACTTGAAATATTTAGCTTCTTTCATGCGAAATAAATATATCAGGAAAGTTCAGAGAGATCACGCGATCAAATTTGTCTTCCAAAATCTTTATAGCTTTGATGAACAGTGTTTCTGGAGGTAATTGCATTCTGATTAAATTCTAAATGAAGCACAAACAATTCAGATTATAGCATACATCAATAGAATAAAGTGCACACAAAATGAAACAAAGTAACTTTACCACTAGCAAAAAAAGAGAAGACACCATCATTATTACCACTATCAAAGCCCTACATACCAACTGATTAGTCAGCTAAAACAACCAAATGGACCTCTTCACCCAGATGCAAGTTATTTTTAATCAAACTTTGTGTTTTCCAGAGACTATAAACTGTTTATATCTTATAATATAAAAATATATATATATTGCCTATTCTAACATAAAATGGAAACAACAGCAAAATTGGAGTTCAACATTGAGAGCTTGCGCAGAATGAGTAAGACATATAATTTTCCCTCTATTGGACTACAAGGAACCTATACTGAAATTTGCTAGTAGTGAACAGTACCACAGGAAATGTTGAAGGGAATGTTGAAACTGGATCGCTTGGGGGAAATGGTAGGTTAGAAAGTAAGCAACAGGTTTGTAGCCATTGTCTATTTAGATTCATCTTATGAGAATGTTATTCGATATTGTTAGATTATATGTGTTATCTTATAATGTGTGTAGTGTATTACACGTGTAACTCCTAGACATTTGTATATATAAAGGGATTAAACCCTAAGTGGGATACAAGGATTCTCATTATTTCATTCTCTCATTCTAACATGGTATCAGAGCAACCACCTCAAAAACCCTAATTTTTTTTTTTGGAATCCTTCGTCGTCTCCGTTGCGGTTGTGCCCCTGCCGCTGATGAGCACCGCCCTGCCACTGCTCGCGCAGCCCTGCCGTGCCTCGCCGCGTGCCCTGCCGTGCGCTGCCGCGTGCGCTGCCGCGCGCCCAGCAGCCCTGCCCTACCGCGCCCAGCAGATCTGCCCTGCCGCGCCCAGCAGCCCTGTCCTACCCTGCCACGCGCCCTGCCCTACCCTGCCTAGCGCCGCGCCCTGCCACGCGTCTGAACCTGCCCGGATTACCTGGGATTTGTCGCGCCCGAGAAATCTGCCAGGGCACCGATCCACAGATTCTGCCCGGATTTCCCGGGATCTGCTGGGACAGCTCGTGCCAGCCTGTCTCGAGCGTTCCGGATCGTCTCGAGCGCCCGACCCGGCACCCGACCCGAGTCCACCCAGCATCCGACCCAGACCCTGCCCAGCGACCTAGATCCGCGAACCCGGCCCAGCATCCGACCCGGATCCGCAAACCCGGCCCGGCACCCGACCTGAGTCCGATCTCAGGTCAACTCCGGCCGCCCTCCAGCTCCTCCGACCGCCCCCTGCCACCACCGGCCGCTCTCCGCCACCTCCGGCACCTCCTTGAGACTTTGAATCACTAAATCGGTTATAACTTCCTCTCCGGAAGTCCGATTAAGGTGATCTAGGAGTCCATTTTGCTCGATTTTTCGTGCTCTACGTCCTTGTCTGCTTCTGATCGTCATCCGAGTGGTTCTGCACAATGTCAGAAACCAACGACAACCCTACTCTTCCGACACCGACGGCTTCGAAGGTATCTCGTCAGGCTTCGAAGATATCTCGTCAGTCTAGCCATTGTCTGATCAATTGAAGTAGCTGCCAAAAGGGAGTGAGCTTGAAATGGAACATGGGTTAAATCATCAAATAAAAATAAATACATTTCTATAAGTTGTAGTCTGGATAGAGTTTTCCTCCAAACCGATCCGTGTTAAGCATGATGATATTATAATTGATAAGCTGGAACCAGGCTAGGTAAGCTCAAGTATGTATCTCTTTAAGGTTTTGACTATATTGTCTGATTTATTTTTACTTTTTTCTTGCCTTTCTAATAAATGCACCTTTGTTTTCTAAAATTGTGTGATTATCATTGAGAAATGAAGTATAGTTTCTTTTGTACCCTTCTACGCACCTTCGAACATATCGTCCCAACCCCTCTTCGCCCAAAACCATTTGTTTTTTATTGCACATGCTTTCTTGTAAATTCATGGTCAAACGATATCCAAGTGCAAATAAACCATCTAATAAGATTTTTGAGTATTGTACCTTTCTTATTTTACTATACCGTAGGAGTCAGTTGAAGATAGGTTTTATATGGATTTTCTTTTTCATGAATTATATAACTTCAGATAAATAAAGTTGTGTGAAATATGCCATATAAAAGAGTGCATTGCTTGTTGGAGGTAATACAATACACCATCTTAACAAGAATAATAGTAAGATATTATAAAAAAGAAGAGAATAGTAAATTATCCGTTAAATCAATTGTCATCCAAATTATCCGTTAAATCAATTGTCATCACCTTTTACAAATCTTGTGTCCCACAGGTCAAATAACTTTTTCATCTTTTATAAATGCTTTAACATCTTGTTTACATTTTATTCACTTATTAATATGTGAAACTTTATTGGGATATTTGCATATATACCCCTAAAAAGTTATAAAATTGCATGTATACCGCTATTGAAATGGTAATTATTTTTATACCCTCAAAAATCCTTTAAGTTGTGCATGTTTTCCCTTCGCGTTAACCTCCGTCTGAATAGGTGGGTATATTCGCAAAATATACTATTTAACTCCGTTATGGCATGTAAAATGTCCCTTTTACCCTCTTCAAAGTCTTGTAACCTAATATAAAACCCACACTACCTTCTTCAACTTCCATCTCCCACCCTTCTGTTTCGACAGTCGCATCCGACGAAATGAGTGAAGCATCGCATTCCTCCTCCTTCAGCAGTCGCATTCAACAGAATACATTTTCAAATTGCCGATGTGGAATTTCTTGTGTGGTGATGACCTTGACAAAGGAAATTAGCAAAGGCCGGAGGTTCTACAGATGTCCACATCGGAAGGTGGGTGGTTTGGCATGTTTGCTATTGATCTGAAGTATGTCTTCTTCATATGGTGTCTTAGATGTTTGATGAAATGTGTCTTAGACTCTATTTTGATCTTTTTTGTGTATCAGACACCCGAAGACTGCAACTTTTTTTGCTGGGTTGATGAGTTTCACAATGACACCTTAGATTTGAAGCTTCAACTAACCATGCTGCAAGGAGCGATGGAGAAGAAAATCGATGACATGCGTAGTCGGGTTATGATGTGCATGTATATTATAATTGGTCTTTTGGTTGCAATATTATGTATAATTAATTCAAAGTGAAGTGAAAGATGTACTAAACTTGTTAGTGTGCTTCTTTAACTATCTAATGTACTAGATGATGGAATGAACTAAGTAATAAAAATGTCTGAAGTATGGAATGTTTTAGATTGATGGAATGGTTTTTGAGTAATGAGAATGTTTGAATTATGATTATGGAGTGATGAAAATGTGTGAATGTGGATTCATGATAATGTTTGTAATGTTTGTATTTACACATGCATGACTATTTTAATTTCACTCTTTCAAAATGATGTTTACACATGTTTGACTGATTGTCATTCACACTTGCATAAACAAATTCAGAATTGATAATGCATTGTCATTCACTGTTTAAATCACACACAAAGCATTGTCATTAACTATTTAAAACACACATTATATATTGTCATTCACTAGTTAAAACACACACATACTACAAACACGGCATACATGAAACTTCATTGTTTTCATACCCATAGAATACAACATACCATAATACTAACTACATTATTTTGAAAACTACATACTTAACATAAATAGCACAATACATTGTTTTGATAACCCACACAAAACTTCTTTGAAAATATCCCTTGCACTTTGTCATCCATTTCCTCTGCCTCTACCCAGCCCAACCGAGGATGCTCCTCTTGACTGTATTTTCTTTGGTCTTCTTGGAGGCTTCTTATGGGAGCTATAAGCCTAAAAAATTTAATTGTAAATAGAATTGAAGTAATAAAATATGAAGCATATAATTATTAATTTAACATGATGTAATACCTTGATCCCTCATTAGATCCTCCTGTTGTAGATTGATCCCCAATGCTTCTAATAGGATTTTCACAAGTCTTTTGGTGATGTCTTAGGTCTCCACACCTCTTGCATCTATGAGCCCTCGTAATAGATGAACTCTTACTTGATGCCTCATCACGCGGCTTGATTCTGTTCTTCTTAGGTCTATCAGGTGGCCTGCTGCACTTGGGAGGTTTGACAGCATATGTGATATTCTAAGGTTCCCACATGGATTTATCTGTCAAAGGTGGTATCTCATCATTAGTGCATAAGTAAATAGAACAACATTAGTGCATTAAGGAACAAACAACATGCTTGTATGATTTAAATGCAAAATTTACCTTTCAACGGTGTAATATTGATCCACAAAATCTTCCCATTTAGAACCTCTGATGGATGATATTGCAACAGCAGCATGTTTGCATGGTATACCTGTGACTTGCCATCTCCTACAACTACATTTCTTCTCAGCCAACATGACATCAAATTTTCCATCTGGTCCATCAACCTCAGCCCTCACTTGAAGCTCTCAGAACATCATAAAACCATTCCCTTTACTTAATTCATTAAGATGCTTCAGCACTTCTGGAACAAGTACACCTAAAGAAACATAAACTATAATTAAATACAGCACAATCAACCATATATGATGGATAAAAAGCAACAAGGAATTACCTTTCCATCTGGAAAGCTTGCAATCTCCTTGGTCTTTATCAACTTTTGTCTGATGACATCAATGTAGTATATGATTGGCTTGGCCCTTGCATCACCTATATATGCATTGAAAGACATGACACTTTGCGGTTTCTCCAACCATTAATCTGCTCCAACAATGATCTTTTCACCCATCAAGTAATTGTATGCTTCCTTTGAGACCTCTTCAATCTATCTCATGAACTCTAGGTACCACTGCATTGTGAAGGCCTTGGCAACTGACCACACAAGCCTCTCCAGAAACTCTCCAGGATATTTCCTCTTGAAGTTTTTATACAGATGCCTTACACATGCTTGATGTTCAGTAAAAGGGAAAACAATCTTCACTGCATCATCTAATCATTTCCTTCTATCAGACATGAAAAATCATTTACATCTCCAATTGCCTCATGCAAGTATGCCAAAAACCAATGCCAACTACTGTCATTCTCTCCCTCTACTATTGCAAAAGCAACAGGGAACAATCCATTGTTCACATCCATGGTAGTGGCTGAAAGAAGAGACCCAAGATATTTACTTTTCAAGTGACATCCAACAAAACCAAGAAATGGTCTACAGCCTGACAAGAATCCCATGCTAGATGCTTTAAAACATATAAACATTCTCTGAAAGGAATGATCTACCTCATCCACTATATAATGCACAGTACTGCCTGGGTTCGTCTTAATCAGTTCAGCCCTCATAGCAGGCACTAATGCATATAAATCTTCAAAATTACCCCAGATTTTTAGGTTTCAAGCCTCTTTGCCTCTCCAAATCCTATGATAAGGGAGATTGTCAAGGCCATATTTTCTTTGCAATCTACTTCTAATCTGTGGGGTAGGGATGTCACCCTCATGCTTCAGCCAGTCAACAATTTTATTGGCAATCCATGAGGATGATGCCATACTAGAGCTAACCCTATTCATAGATGAACAACTATGAGTGCTATTCATTGTTTTTATTTGAAATGTCACACCATCAACGAGAACTGAAGCATGCACTCTCCAAGGACATTATTCATCCATACATTTGGCAGTCAATCTAGTTGTCTCACTTCTAATAAATTTTAAAGCAAATTCCTTCCTAATTGCATGTTGTCTCAAGGAATCTCTCAATGTCTCAATGTTCATGAACTTCACACCCACATTGATATTTGGGTCCTTTGCATCTTGCTTTTCAAATAGGTCTTTATTATTTGAAACACAATTTGCTGAGTCAGAGCTATACATTGAATGATAGCTTGACGCACTGTAAATGTTCTAGGCCTCAAGGTCTGCTAGCTCACTGGGATATTTACTAGCTGACTGGGCTCATTCATTGGTTGACTGGCTGACTGGGCCGATACACTGGCTTACTGGTTGACTGGGCTAATACACTAGCTGAATGGGCTGGCTCACTAGCTCACAAGGATGGTTCATTGGTTGTAAGGGTTGGCGCACTGGATTATGGGGTACATCCTCATCATGCCTAACATCTTCAAACATGGCTGAAATATCAAAATCAATCCCAGAAGGCAACATTGAGGGTTGGAGTTCTTTGTCACCTACATCATCAGAAATCTGTCTCTCCCAGCGTGGCTTCTCTCTCCACAAGTGTAGGAAACACATAATTATTTGAAGACCCCCCTACATTCTTTTCTACTGTGATAAACACCTCAATCACTTTATTCTTCCTATGGAGGTCAAACATCCTCAAGATATCATATTCTAAAGTCAGGAAAAAATATTCATATAGTCCAGGCTTTTGGTATGACATGCTTACTGCATCTTCAGTACCATATGCAACAAGTTGGTTAACTTCCTCCATCATCTCATCCATGGTACAACATGATTTATCCATTGTGATTTTTTTTTTGTTTACCCAGTCTGTATACCCTTATGTCAATGTTCTTTGTTATTTTCCAAAAACCTCCATATCGAAACAAAATGGTCACTTTGGTATTCTCTTCTAACTACAACATACATTACATGCAAACATTAAAAAATGCATATAAACCAACCTAAAATATGTGAATCTAATTAAATGATAATCTATACAAAACAAGAAAAACAACACCATCTAGTTCAAAAAGTATAAAATCAAAACAATAACATGATCAGGCATACAAAACATGATCATTTAGATCCATTCATATCCAGTCCAACATAAACAAAATCAAAACAAAAACATTCAGCACCATTGCAAAATATACAAAGAAAATTATGAAATAATGATGCATCTGGACAGAGAACCTAACATAGGAAGCATCGACATCAATGAGATCTTTACAGTTGCTCCTTGGTAATCGTTTTGCAGCTGATCTAGAAACCAAGGTCCCATCAAGACTCCTCACCGTAGTTCTCATTGTGTATCTCCTCATCGTGAAACTAGGGCAGAGATTGTTTTTTATGAAAATGTTTTTTTTTCATGTGGGTTTGATCAAAGAGGGAAAGTCTCAATGGATTTGATCGAAGGGGGGGGGGGGGAAGATTCGATGGATTGTTGTGGTGAATCTAAGGTTTTTTGGTGGGTCGAAAGAGGAAAATGAATGAAAGAGGGGAAGCTTTGATAAAATTAGGGTTTTCTTCTATGATTTCATTGATAGGGAGGAATGATCAATTAGGGGTATAATAATAACATCCCTTGTGTGGTTACTCGGGTAACCATGGTTACTAAGTCCGAGTAGACAGAGACAAACGAAAGAGCAAAAATGCACAACTTAAAGGATTTTCAAGGGTATAAAAATAATTACCATTTCAACAAGTATACATGCAATTTTATAACTTTCTAGGGATATATATGCAAATCTCCTAACTTTATTTTTACATTTTCTAATAAAAATACCTGAAAACACAATCAAACAAAAAATCATTTATTCCACTAACATAGTTATCTATTCCTAGAATAGTCAGAAACCCCGTAATTGTTTTTGTCTCTATTTGTCACAGCATCTTTAAAAATTAGTGACCAAAACATCTTCCATCATGAACAAAAACATGAGGCACTTAAACAGTAACACTGGAAATTATAACAAAGGAAAACCAAATAAATAATGCTCTTATGATGCCTACAATTGCATTTTTTCCCCTTCACAGAGAGAAATGGTTGAATTACAAGGCAATGGCATCTCACTTGTGTTCCACCTTGTAATGACCAAAATAAGAATTACATTGAGATGGAGGGTTCTGATAAAAGAAACCCTTCAATAAGCCTGCTCATCCTTTCTTTTCTTTTCTTTCCAACTATGTATATACAACAATTCATCGCGTCGACATTCGAATCTATTTTCGGCTGAAGGAATTGTCATGATCCGGGGCACATGACTGCGCCCCATTACATGAGTTATCTTCTCCCTTGATTCTACGGTAGAAGAGAACATAAGCAGCGGCTGATTTGACGTCCTCCTCGTTGATCGGGGAGACATGGCTGTCATCAAAGTTATACCATCTGTTCTCATCTAAAATCTGCCAAAAGAAGAAAAAAATTAGACACTGGTTAACATATTTGCAGATAAACAATGCTTTGGAAGTGAAACCCAGATTTTCTTGTAATTGTTGTTTGCGCTACAAGGAAGTAGTTACACTTCATGCGTAACTAAATTTAATCATGACTTTAAACAAACTCACTAACCATAACATTTTAATTGATTTTGGATCTGTAATACTTTTCTGAACTACACAGGAAATCAATTAAGCTTGGCTAGACTTGAAAGTTGAAGATGAGGATATTAAGGGTCTCAGGCTTTCTTATTTCTTGTTTAAATGAGGTCGCATTTCCTAATTTTAGTGTTAAGGAAACTGTTCCCTGGTTTTAAATGTTGTCGCCAAAAACGCAGAAAATCTGAGACAATGATAATTATACATGGTTAATGCATGTAAACTTTTACACAGGATCAGTTTACGTTATATCTACAACACAGTTGGGGAACACTATCTGAAATGAAATCTCGTACAATTCTACATTTTACCAGGTTGTGTTACATGTATGTAAAATATCAGGTGTAATAGGCCCATACAAGGTCACAATCTTGGATTTAAAACTATATATCTGTGCAAATGTGGAGTCATACGCCCCTTCGACCATGTCCAACAATGTCAATATCCGTTCCTGGGTATCAAACTATAGATCTAATGAGGATTGAAAAATGAGTCTTGGCACACTAAAACCCCACACCTCAATATCCCAGGGTAGAAGGCAAGGGCGTCACCCTATTATGTGTGATGCCTTCCAGAAATGGTTTCCACAAGTACTAATAAAACATGTTCATATTTCGGGCTCAAATATTCTATTTTCGAGAAGAAATAATGGGCTGTTCTCGTTGTTTTCTTCTTTTCAATCATATTGCTAAAAATGGAAAGAACTGTTTTTCATGCAAAAGAAATAATGGGCTGTTCTCATTATTTTCTTCTTGTCAATCATATTGCTAAAGATGGAAAGAACCGTTTTTCATGCAAGAAAGATGGACAGGAGGGACAGTTTGGTTTGTTAAAAGTCTTCGTATTTCATATATAATGGGAAGATACTAGAAATACGACTTTTTTTATTAAGTCATATCAACTAGAAGTTATTTCATAGAAGATAGATAAAACATCAAATGATTTTTTACCAAAGGGATGCAAGCTAATAATAACAATTATCTTTTTATTTTCTTAATTACGTTGACACACATGGATTGCTGGCTATTACTAAGACATGCTGATAGATAGTTCTCGAGTGTCTGGAGTATAAATAGTAGCAAATCCCAGGTTTATCTATCAAACATGTGTCCGCTGATCACCATGCCCCACCAAACATAGTTTTCGGCTTGATTTGGACATCTGGAATGCTAGATAAAACCATCCGAAGTTTAAAAAATGAAAGGACATACCACATAAGTAATCTTATCATCACAATGACCTAAGAGCTTTCAATTATATTATTTCTGTATTTTAGCCTCTGGTGTACTTGAAATACCATGCACGTTAATTCCAATTTGAAAAGTCAAATGAAGGGTTTCATACTCCAGGAGTTGTCTCCATTCAGTTGAACCTCTTGGCTTCTTATTTATTGCAAATATATGTCCCTATTTTGACTACAATTTGAACCCAAAAAAGAGGAGATAAACTATTATTAAATAACAGAAAGTTTTACCTTAATGTGGGCTGTATAGTGCCCACTTCCCATGCTTCCATAGTGGTTGCTCAATGCATATAGCTCGTACAGCTGCCGCTGAGAGCCATTCTTGTGCCCAACATAATGCGTCAGATCAAAATCATGGATGGGAAAGTTGACATAGGTTTCCAATTTGTGCTTCATTGATCTGCTGTAAGAGAATCTTTTCAGATGGATAACCAGCACTTCAGGTAACCTCCACAGGTCCAACTTTTTGCTTGCTTGCCTTTGTTCTTTGCATTTGGGACAATACCTAAAGAATAGTGAAGGCCCAAATTAAAAAAGGTGGAAAAAGTTCAGACAGTAATATCTCACAGTGAGCAAGCAACAGGAGAATAGATAGAGAGCGAGGGACAAACCACATGTCTTCAGGAACTAATGGTTCTTCCCTCAAAAAGGCTTCCAAGCAGGTATAGAGAGACAAAGGCTCTGCACGAGCTTTCTTCGGTGGAGGTCCATACTTGAGCACCTCTGGAAGATACTCTAGACAACATGTATTGTACTTATCCAAAAACTTCTGTGACCAGTCAATGAACATGAGAATCGATGTTGATGAAGAGGATACCCTTATAATTTTCTCTTCACCTGTAGATAAATCAATGCAAGCATTGTTCTCATCAACCAACTGCAAAGGGAGTTTGGGAGCTGTAACCTCCAAATGGCTTTGCTCCTCATCGGTGGAGTCGCATCCACCAACTGTATCACTCGAGCTGATCTCCGTGGGGTGGCTTGAGGGCTCAACCCTAGATTTCAACATGGGGGAGAGCATTTTATGAACTAACACTTGTACATCATCCCTTGTAATAACATCATCACGAGAGACAGTCGCAACAAGAGGGGTACCATAAGGTTTCCAAGCCATCGTTCCACTGGGCTCTCTGAGGTGAAATCCAGTGTCAGTGTGGAAGTAAAACAATTAATAAATAATCAGATCACTGATAATGGCCCAGAGAAGCTGAATCGAAAAGCCCATAAAAGAAAATAGAGATCAATAAGAACTGTGTGTGGCAAGGAATAAAAAGAACTGTGAAGCAAAGTAGCATTCAAGGTTCTCAAAAAGGTTCACCGTTCTTCATGACGATGTATTAGCTGAAGAAATACTGTGTTCTTAGCAAACTTTGGGACTTTATACGCTGCTAAGTGTTCATCATCTTTTATGGTTGATAGCATGGTCAAAGGGTCCTCTAAGAATCGATGAATCAGGTGACTGCGAATCTGTAAGTAAAATTCAATCATGAACAACCAAGTATCATCAATGTAAGATAAAGAGCAAGTATCCACTAGTTTCACAGAAGAGAAAATTTAAAATTTCACAGACCTCAGCAAGCAAAATCTTCTCTCCACTCTTCAAAGAACAAACCGTGCTTAATGCTTGGATCAAGTCTCTGCAACGACCTTGTTTTGGTACATTTACGGTACATGGTGTAGGTAGAGCGCTACCATCATTGGTGAAGATTGTAACAGTCATGGACCGAGTAGTGGCAGGTTGGAGAGGCAATGACAGGTACATAAAGGGATCAAATGTCACTGATATTTTTTCACAGACAGGACAGACTAAAGTCGACTTGTATTGGCCCTGCAAGATATGCATTATCAAGAGGTCACACAAAGTATTGAAATTAGTTGTGGACATTCAATATCAATTAGGCAGAAAATTTAAGAGATTTGACAAAAACTAGTTTTGGTATGACATATAGTGGAAAACTAACTTTCCCATTATAGAACCTCCTAGATATGAGGATAGTCAATCCGTATACCCAATTCCCTGTGTAAAATGGTTTCCAAAAGTGCTAGATAAATTAGTACATAGCTTACAGATGTCACCCATAGTATGTTTCCCTTTTTGCAATATCTATGATTGAACTTGTGGAGTTGATCTTATTAACAACGGTGACAAAAAAACCTGAATTCTTGTTTTCTTGACATGTCGATGACTGATGGCATTTTTTATGTTAATATGCTCATAGTAACCCCAAACACATTTTACTCCCAATTAGGCGACCTCCATAACACTAAAGTAAAATTCCATCACAGTAGGCAAACAAGAACCATCACAGTAGGCAAACAAGAACTAACCCAGAGCACATGTCAATGATGTGCTCCTTTATAAATTTAAGAGATAGAACAGAATATACTTTAATGCTTTTACTTTTTTTCAAATTAAGGGATGAATGTTCCCCCAATTATATTAACATCCAGAAAACATAAAAAAGGGAGAGATAAAGCGGATTCCCCTAAAGTTACAAGAAAGACTGCCATCAGCATAGTTTGCCCCAAATTTCTCACTTATTAGTGTACCTCCCTATCTGGTAAACAACCAATGCCACCAATTATACTTCCTCAATATATTTAGTAAATTGGTTCTTGTACTAAAAAACTACCATGATATGATCTTGGCCTCCTTTCCTAGTGATACCAGAGGACCTATATAATATTAATATTCTTTATGAAGATCATGATAGCAGTATGGATTGACAAGGCCCACCTGCTATTTCACAAATCCATTACAATAGCTAGGGGCTAATTTCCAAGAATACCAGTTGATCAAAGAACCCTATTGTGATTTGTGAACCATTACAGGGAGATACAGTATGATCATTTATTAGTCCAGTCTCAAAACACCATTGAGAGTCCATAGCATTCACATAGTACACAACCAAACACCATAAACTGTTGAAGTACTCCAAATGTAACTAATGAATATCATTTATTGGGCATTCCACATTTGTGTCAAAAAATAAACCTAAAAACTAGGAATTAGACCAAACAACTATTAGATAACACCACAACATTCACACTGAGACTAGGAAAAGGTCACTATGTGTGATGAGGGTTGCTAGGGCACTGGTTACTGCTTGATTTGTCATGGAACTGTGAAACTAGACGTTAACTACTCTGCCTCAGATTCCTCTAAACAGAAAAAAAAAAATAAAAACTCTTCACCTCTATTCGTCTTTTTTGTCAGCAAAAGAAAATAAAATCCATCTGTTAGCAAAATCAACTTTTACACTTGTAAAGTACTGAAAGGTTTTTTTAATGATCTAGTCTTGAAAAAGCAGTTTGTAGAAGTCAGCAATCAGCATGCAATGAATTAATACTAAGAATACAGAGAGTCATTAGTTTCCCTGGTTCACATCATATGCTGCATAAGACATTAGGTGAATTACAGTTTTTCACTAGATAGTGATGATAAAATGGCCCTGAACTGCATGCCCAATATGCAATTATTCAAAAGGAAATCTCATACTTCTTATTATATCTCACTTACAATGATATTATGATCTCAATTACTTTTTAAATATATTTGTAACCACCATTGGCACAAGAACCATTCCAACTTGAGAGCATAAGGTGGATCTAATATTAAATAGAATAAGAATGTTATTTATTTTATCTATAGCTAATGCAATTCTTCCTCCAATTTACTATACTCACTTGACACACATCGACAATTATAGAATCATTCCGAGCAATGTGATTTGCCCAGTATTCATCAGCAACTTCTTCATCAGGCCGGCCATCTGCATCTTTAGACTTTATGTAGGGTCTGTGCTTCACACGATTCAGGTCTTCATGAAGTCCATCTAACAAAAATGCCAAAAGTTCCTGAAAAAGGGAACTAGTCTCATCATGACAAGTATAGAAATATAATTTGATCCATGGTCGATCTCGAATGAAATGAAAAAGAAATCAACCTGTGAATCATGTTGATTATATCCACTGAACTGTGGTGCAAAACGAGCGAGTTTAGCTTTAAATGGACGAGGAGAAACAGGTGTTCGTCCAGGTGCCCACAGTTTCCGGAGCAACTCCCCAAAAGCTAATGCGAGTTCACCCTGCAGGACTACCACTTCAATCAATAAAATAATGCATCGTACTTCTCATGGTAAAATTAGAACAAAATTAGAAAAATATCATTACAAAATATAATAACATATATCACCAAATAAAAGACAGCATAAATTAACAAAATATCCCTATGATTGCAAGGCAGAAAACTTAAAAGACAGCATAAATTAACAAAATATCCCTATGATTGCAAGGCAGAAAACTTTATGAGGCTAAATTTATTTGAAATAAGTATCATAAAGCATAACAGCAAGAGGCTAAAGATATATTTGAAAGAAGTATCATAATGTAACAGCAAGTATAGAGCCAAAAAACAAAAAAACACCAGATAGTATAGTATCCACATAAATTATATAGAGAGACGGCAGAACAAGACAAAAGCATAATATCCTCCATATGATTTTTAGACAAAATTGAAAGAAAAAACTCATGCACACTTTTTTTTATTATTTAAGTTGGACTCTAAAATCAGCCCTCCTGGCTAGTACCCAAAATTAACTTTTAAAAAAAATTTAAGTAGCATGCATTACCCACTGGGAGGTTGTCATCTCACTAGAAACTTTGTAATGCAAAAATTATGCCTCATCTGCTTCGTCCTGGATCAAGTTTTTTTAATAAATCCTATGAAAAGACTTCCATATCCGTGATATTATCACTCCATTCTAACCCAAGCATCAAAATATGCTATGTTGTGTCTCTCAATGAACTGAAAGTAGATAAGATATCTTTACCTCGCATTTTAATAATCAATTCCATCTTCAGTCAATATGATCCCCACAGCTGGATGAAGATATCAAATTGAACCAGTTAACCAAGACAAAATTACAAAGTTATCCCATTCTGTAATTTCTTATTGAAAAATACTCAATCTTGACCACCCAAACTTATCTTCACTTTAACAGAAATTGATACAATTACATTAAACTATATGGGTTCCGCATCAATTACTATCAACGACTACTACGAATTCTGGTTACACCAAATTACGGCTTCCGTAGAAAAATCCCAAAGGAATGTCTATAATATTTACAAAAACAAAATTAACTGTGTCACTACGTCATACCAACCACAACTACCAAAAACAAAAATTATATCAGCAAATGAATGACTACAATATTTACAAAAACAAAATTAACTGTGCATCACAATATCACACCAGCAGCAACTACTAAAAACAAAAATGATATCAGCAAATACAAGTTCAAATATTTAACAAGTACACATCAAGAAAGATTTCATGATTCATACATTGTTAAGGAAAAGACAACCATTTGGCTGATGATATCAATAATTGACAGGATAATATGATTTAAGTTTAAAGCTGAAAGAAAATTAACAATGATAATACTTGGCAAGAGAAACCCAAGAGTGCTTAATTTACCAAAGTAAGTAACTTACGACCATGCCCAGGGGATTTTGCCAATTTATTTCTTGACGATAATCCTCTCGAAAATATCTGGCGAATTCAGGAGTATGCACGAGACATTGTATTGCACTATTCATAAAACATGTATTCCCAAGGTTCAGCAAGCCACTCAAACCTGCAGAAACCCCTCTAGTGACAATGGTATTCATTCCGTTCGTATTATCTGGATCTCTAGCTGGGGAAGCCAGGACCTGGCCCTGTGATAACTCTGAACTGCAGATTCTGGAAGCAGCTTTGCTTGTGGACAAACCCCCTGCAACAGAAGCACCAGATCTACAGGGTTCTAGAAGAACCGAGGTAGGGTCTTTTTCAGTCGATCCATTTTCATGCACGGAACTAACGCATCTACCATATGCAGCATCATTTCCATCATTTATAACTTCCACCAAAATCTGCCTAGAGACAAAATTAATGAGTAATCAATTTATATGCACAAAAAATTAAATATACATTACTCAAAAAAAAAAATTAAAATTTCCTATAAGTAGGTCCAGACGACTTAAGTAATTATCAGTTACAAGATGTTCCATAATTCTTCATATGAAATTCATTTAAAATTTGGATATGGAGATATTAAGAGGACATACAGAAAATTTTCAAAAGAATTATAGTCACACTACAACTGCTTATGTCTGATTATCAAGCCAGCTGAAAGTATACTGAGTTTTTTAAATCCATGGTATACAGAAAAACAATTTAAAAAATGGTGAAATACATAAATCATCAGAATAATTTCCACATAATATAAAGTCATCTTCATACATCACATTTCTTGTTTCAACAAACAATGCAGCCTTATTGTTCAAGACGAAAATTATTTCTTCCACTGACTACTTATCTCGTAGGACAGCAAAACATGATTACAGAAATGGTTTGAGTTCATCAAGATTTTACAGCAGATTGTTGCAGTTTTCTTTGTGTTTTGAATTAATGCGTAGATTTCCTAGGCAATTTTTTTTTGAAAGTGTATAATATGATCGAGCATACTAATATATATATGCAAAAGTCAATATAGAAGGATTTCTTTTCCCTATACAAAAATATTCTTAGAGATTGTTGTGCAGATGATCCCCAAATCCAGTAGGCCCCTCACCTACTGATCAGGCCTCTTTTATGATTTTCCTGTTCTTCTTCTCTTTTTGCTGGAATTGTAGCCCAAACTATAAATTATACATGGTGGCAGAAATCCTACCAATTTCTCAAAAGAAAGAAAGAAAGATGAACTCCAAATCAAAAAGCCCAAAACAAGGCGAAAGGGTCCATTTGAAAATGTGTTTGGCCTGATTCTGTATTTGGGAATCAAACTTAACCTAAACCCATTTCCAAACACACATTTCATTGTAGCTTGTGGAAAGTGTGATTTTCAACTTTTATGTGAAAAATGTCAGCTTCTCGAAAAGATGAGAAAAAGCGCTCATATTCTAGGATTTATAAAGTTGATTTTAAGTGAAATCTGCTTCTCAATCTCACATCCAAATAGACCCTAAGGGTCCGTTTGGAAACACAGATTGAAAAGTAGCTTTTGGAATAAAGCTACTTTTTAAGATGATTTTAGACCTTGACTTTTTTAGGATGCTTTTTTTTAATTCAGGAATCAATATTTGAAAGGAGTTTAATGTTTGGCAGAGAAAGCTGCTTTTCAATTTAAAAAATCGATTCCGACCAAAAAAACGTTGTTTTTTAGCTTTTCAAAACACAGATTTCGAGAAAAAAATTAAAAGGAATCCAGCTTCCGATTCTATAAAAAGCTGCCCCGTTTGGCTGCACGATTTTAGCTTTTCAGCTTTTCAAAAAGCAAAAGCGCACCCAAACGCGCAACCAAACGGGGCCTAAGTAAGATTAATAGCAGTTCTTTTACAGACAAGGCAAATACTACATATCATCTGTTACTAAAGTGAACAATTAATGTTTAGAATGTAAACAAAACAATAGATTAAGGAATAAGCTCTCCACATTTCCTAAATCTGACAAAAAAGAAAGCAGAATCTTAAGACTTCATTTAAAAAAAACAACACAGGTAATGTAGCATGATATAACTATGGTTTGTTGGTTTAATAATTAACACTGTTATCCTCGAAGTAGCCAAATGATTGTCTATTGTAGCACAAATACAGAAGGAATACGCATTAAAGGAGATCAGGCATGTAGTTAACCCACATCTTGGTCCATCTGTATATTGGCATCATCAAGTGTTTTATCCATGTCATTCATCAAAGCATGCTTCTGATGACCATAGTAGTCCCAGATACAAACCTGAATTGAACAGAAAATAATATGTTAGCAACTGCATAGAAATTATAAAGATTTTTTCAGGAAAAGAATGTCTTTTGTGGGGTGCAACACAAGGACATCCCAGGTGGTGCTCATTCTAACACTACTCTGGCCTAAGCATGCTTATGCTTTACAGGGGATTCCAGTTGGGATCTGGTGAACATCATGAGATTCAATATAAGTAAGCTCTTAGTTGTTCCAACGTCAGATAGTATGTTAACAACTGCATAGAAATTATAAGGATTTTTTCAGGAAAAAATTGGTTTCTGTGGGGTGCAACACAAAGACCTCCCAGGCGGATCTCATCCTAACACTACTCTGGCCTAAGCATGCTTATGGTTTACAACGGAGTCCAATTGGGATCTGGTGCATTGAAGCTGGCATAATGAGATTTAATAAAAGGAAGCTCTTACTTGTTCCAGTGTCAAGTCAAAAATTTCGCATGCCCGTCTATGAAGTTCTCTGACTGTTTCCTGGAGAAAATACATGAGTATAAAGTCACAAAAAAATTATCATAAAACACATTTTTTTTAAATCAATGTCACATAAATTTAGAGGTCCCAGTAGAAAACTGAATCCCATAAAAAATATTACTTAAAATGGAATGCAGCATCACCCATTCTACACCTATGCTTCAGACAAGCTGGGCCTACAATAAACTAAATCAAGTAAGGTGACTTTATTAGTGGGCATTGGATCATTTTTTTATTCTTTCTTTGTTTTAGTTTGTTTTTTATAAGATATCTTATCTCCTCTTATTCTGAATGTTTAACATGTCAAAAAACTTTAACTGCTGACCCACCTTTTAATAAAAGAAGATGATACTTCTAATATGATTATATGAATATAGATTTATTAATGGTGCATACTGAACCAAAGAGGAAAAATCGCCATTGCCTAATCCTTTGACGCACAGGAGGAGAACATCAATTGATAAAAAGTATTAAAAGGTAAAAGCCTTCTATATTTGAGCAGAAACTTTTTTCCTTGTCCACCTTTTTGCTAATTCTGACAACTGCCCGTTCCCTTTTTGGCATCATGAGCAGCTTAAGGCGTAAGGGATATACTTCTATAGCCAACTCTGTCTGAGATAAACCTGAACTGATAGCTTTTCGTGCCAAGATTGGACCTCCTCCATACCTGCCATGAATGCCACACCCACATAAAGTGATCTGTCTTAAAAAAAATCAGATGATCAATTATATATAAAAAAAAGGTAGTAGTATATGAAATTCCATTATAAATGATACAAGATCATTATTGAGTGGAGACAACTAATGCATTTCATATTTTTTTTAATCTATTATACATTATATCAGCCTATAAAATAAGAACAGGATAATCTTTTCAAAATGTTAGGCCAGTCTGTAAGAAAATACAGTGACCATCCTAGACTGGACTGAATCTGATGTTTCCAATCCAACACCAGACCGTGTTCTACTTCAACATGACTGCATGAGAATCTGTTGCCTCAGTTATATTAATCCAGCCCTCAAGCTGGAATACAATACTATTGGAGACAAATAAATGTGATGTCTAATGCGTGCAGTAAAAATATTTAAGCACGATTACACATCAGGTGATAGATGAATGAGTGAACAAATCATAAACACACAAGTTAGAAGGGACAGAAGGAGGGAAGGCAAAGCCAGAGGGAAAGGTTTTTTTACAAAGTGGGAGAGGGGGAAGTGATTGGTTCACTACCATTTGAAAACTCACCTGGAAAAAAAACTTTGGAATCTCTAATTATCTTTTCTAAATTGGAAAAACACGCAGATGCACTTGTTTCAGTATCTTTGATTTCTTTCTCTGACAATTCTGTCCTTGTTAAAGAACTCAGTTTTAATTTCATACCAGCTTTCTTAATAATCAAATCTTAAAGCACTGTTGATAACAAACTCCATCAACATGGCTTTAGTGTAAAATTGAGCACATTTTCAGACAATCCAGGACTTGTGGCAATCTACAAAGAACTGAGAAACATTAATAATTCACTTCACACTTCACAGAATAAGAATGCCAAAGAGACCACCACTCCTGAGTCTATATCCTCTGATGGAACTTCTTTTTTGTTGGAAAGGAGGTCCACCACATTGAATTAACTGGTTAATATTCCCAATAAAAAAAAAAAGACAGGGAAACAATTTTATTTTTTTTTTGAGAAAAGGTTGGCCTTCGCCCTAACACATTGATAGAAGAGAGAAAACCCAAACAGGGAATACAAACGCCTGTCAAAACGAAAAAAAAATAAAGCAACATAAACCAAAACAGATAGGCCAACATTCTCTGGTGGATGAGGACATCTCTTATGTGCCCCCCCCCCCCCCCTCTCCTTTTTTTTATCTACACCTTTTGTATCAGTTGTTAACAATTCTCCCCTCGTCACTCTGTCTTCTCTTGTCTCTGTCATATCTCTCAACTTTCTCTTCCCTGGCACCCTGACCAATAAACTTTTCTTCTCCCATTTAACATTAGAAAGCACATTACATATCATCTTGCTGATTCATCCCTCAGTTTCTCTCTTCCATCTCTCCTTTCTGGAATATCTTCTTTACCTCAAGTTGTCTTCGGTATTCAACCTATGATGCATCAGCAGTTCTATTTGGGCTAAACTCACCTTGCGACTCATTTCCTCTCCCCTAATCTCTTCTTGTTAACTATGGAAGCTTAAAATAAACTGTGTTTCCTCCTTCCAGCAGGTTCCTTCTCATTTACCCTAAGCTGTTATTTCTATCTCCATTTCTCTTCTATTCTCTTCATATATCATACATGGAGGGTGGGCAGATTACATTTCATCCATCTAGCATGTTCCCTTTTTTAAAAAAAAAAAAGGAAGGAAGAAGTGATGGGCAGTATCACATGTTGAAATATGAACTGACGTGAAATAAGCCAAACATAAGCAAACAAGATGACAGGTTCCCACACGCCACTCACTGGACAAGAGAGAAGGGTGAAAGGATGAAAATGTAAATCTCCAATACACGATTTCCAGAGAATCTCAACAGAATTGCAAGATAGAACAGACTATCAAAAATGTATATGTATTTCATAGTATAATCGCTTATTAAAACTTCAAAAAAAAGTTATATCATGACAACAAAAGAGCCAAATTTCCAGTCTGGTGGACACCAATAAAACAACCAATTTCATGAAGACTGTTAGGACACCATGATATCATATGTATTAAATATTACGACACCATGATATCATATGTATTAAATATGACAATTTTCAAAACAACTGATGAGTGGATCATAAAAATGCAGTGTGCAACTTGATGTAGAAGAAACCACAAACTCAAATTCCACAGATAAACTTGTGATAAACAGGAACACAATTATAGAGTGAAAGTTGAAAATTCATTATATTAACAATACACTATTTCATTCTTACTCACCACTCATACAATTGCTTCCAAACTTCTTGAGGAAGCAATATGTAATCACGTCCTTCTACCAGAGTATCATGAAGTTCCATTTCTGCATTAGAGACCTCCAACACCCCATCATAAATTAGATCCGAATTATCAATACCCGAAGGCTTTCTTGGACTTGAGTCAGTCAGTTCTCCATCATTCATGTTATTTGTCGCATCATGGTTTACATAATCGAGCCAATTTTGCCACCACCTGTTTCAAATGTAAATGAGATCATGACGTCATGTTATGCTTAATCTACCGCTAGTTTCCAATGGTATATAAATAAAAGGGAAAATTCTGTTTCAAAAGATAAAAAAAATAATGTATATGGGTATGGTGTGACACTGTGTAAAACCATTACAAGCATGCTTTTCTCACTAATTTGAATAAAATTTGATATAAAAATACTAATAATGTGATATATTGCAAATTTTGATTAATATCAAAAAAAAAAAAATCTCTCTCATAATATCAAAAAATCCAATCCCAATACAACAAAAGTTACAAAATTTTCATCAAAACAACCCAAAAAAAAATTAAAAAAAATCCAATTCAAGACTCTACTGACACTAATCTAGAGTGATAAAAACAAAAAACACAAAAAAAATCATCTCAGGATTCAGAAGCTGCAGAGAAAGGAAAAATACAACACAAAACGACCAAAGCCAATCCCAACCTTAGCATTTCTGTCAAAACAAAGACAGATACGAACAACAATGAGAGAGAGAGAAAAAAAAATGCAACCTTTGCGTGATGAGATAGAAGGTGTCGCCGTCGACGCAGTTGGACTCGGCCGCAAGAGCGATGTCCCTTACGAGGAGCCTCTCCCCCTCCGGACTCAGCTCCGCCATTGTCTCCTCCATCTCTCTCTCTCTCTCTCTCTCTCTCTTCAAGCACTGGTTTTTTTGCTTTCTGATTCTAGGGCACACGCGACAGAGATCGGGCGAGGGAGGAAAATGAAACCGATCAGAAGAAAGGGAGAGAAGATGGGATAAAATTACGTTTTGACCCCTCATTAAGGTCTTATTTATAAGATCTGTTTGTAAATATTAATAGAGAAAAATTCATATAACCCCGTACAAACTATCTGATTTTCACATAAAACCCTTTGTTTTTGTGAAATCCATAAAAAACCCCCCTGAAAACCCTATATAAATTCAAATTATTTTTGGAAAGTAATTCAAATTAACAGTTGGTTGATTTTATTTAACCATACTTTTAAAATGACTTTGTGCATCTTCAATCTTTACCCAAATATATACCCAAATTTAAATTTGAATAAAAGTCACCAAAAAAATGTCTCCCACTATTTATTCATCATACATGTAGCAAATCAAGTTTTACTCAAATTTTTTATCCAAATCAAGAGAAATTCAAACATTTACCCAAATTTTTAAATGGTTATTTTTTTCTCTTCAACTCACTTTTTTTTTTTAAGATTTGAGTAAAACACAAAATGATAGTTTGAGACACACTATATCAAATAAAGTTTTTATTCAAATTTTGATAAAATTTAAGTATAAGTTAGAATAGGCCTCCACATAAAAACTTAATCTAACTCTTTTTAAAATTCCACAAAAAAAAAAAAACCTTACAGATTGAGTGGTGCTTTTTGTATGGATGGGTGATGTGGTAGTGGGTGTCAGTTCAAGTGACTTGGGGATTGTGGCAGTGGTGGGAGGAGGTGAAGGATGGTGGTGGTGGAAAGGAGTGTGGTGGGAGGAGGTGAAGGTGGAAAGGAGTGTGGTGGTAATTAGGGTGAACAAATGGTGATGATAGTGGGAGGAGGGAGAGGGGGGATAGGTGAATAGCGGTTCAAGTGGAGGAGGGTTGGTGGTGGTGGTGGTGATGGTGGGAGGAGGTGGAGGGGAGGTGGTGGTGGTGCAATGGTGGGAGTAGTAGAAAACAGGGAAGATAGGTAGGTTTAGAGAATAAGGGTAAAATAGTAAATTAGATGAGTATATATGCATTTTTTTTATAATACATGGGTTTTATTATACATATATATATATATATATATATATAACCTGAGTTAACATAACATAATATTACTTGAATATTTTAGATCTCTTAATGATTTTTTAACAGAGGGGTCTATTTTTTTTTTGGTACCAAAGGCCGCGGAGGGCGAGTACAGACTACAAGCCTTATATGGTTATTACAATATCAACCCAATGGACTGGTTACACACACAGATAGCTACTACAACATGGGCCCGTGGCCCATAACCACTTTTGTTTTTTCACTGGGGAATCACAGGAATCGATCCCACCCCCTTAGGAGGGAAGGTGGGGTGTCCATCCACTGCGCCAAGGCAGTACGGGACAACTGAGAGGTCTATTTGGATTTACATCTACATTTACAGGTGGTTATATGAAATGCAAAAAAATATAGGGGGTTATGTAGATATCAAATATATTACAGGGGGTTATATGAATTTTTCCTTTTCAATGATAGTGTCAGGTAGAGTCCTTTTTGCCGGCAATATACATCGATTTTGATTTTTTAAATTATAAAATATGAAATATATAAATTGAGCATTTGAAAATCGCTCTACTCAAATAAATGAGAAAAAGATTGGAATTGAGGTTACAAAAAAAAATGTAATAACGCTCATTCATCAGTACAGTCTTATGTTTCATATTTTTTTAAAAAAAATGTTATTCAACAATCCTGCTTGCAGCCTCGCACTTGTTTTTTATTTATTTGAAAGACATTTTCTATAATAAAAATGAGATATATGCTGATATGAATTGAATGCTTACTTTTTATATTTTTCTTAATAGAGTATATGTTGAAATTTATATTGCATTATGAGATTTATATATCATATTAATAATGTGGTAACTTTAAATGGGGCTGCAGAATAGATTAAGTGTATCGGTGCTCTATTTTTTTAGGTTTATATTTCATGCGTTGGAACATGTATTTTTCATAAAGAATAAAATATGGCATATGTGTTTGGTCTTAACAAAATATCATGGTTGTCTTGGTGACATATATGTAGTCCATATGGGTTTGATATGCACTCATTAGACGAATGTTTGGGCATTTACATTTACGCAAACGAGTGTCATGCGCTTGAGTCTTTTTTATTGTTATTTTGAGATGGGTTGATTAAAATGGAAAATCTATGGATTTTCTATGATATGTTATGCTGTAATTTAACCAATATTATGAAATTTGTGGACAGTTGGGAGTTTCTTTTAAAAAAATGGGTTGATTAAAATGAAAAATTTATGGATTTTCAATGATATGTTATGATGTAATTTGACCAATATTGAGAAATATGTGGACAGTATGAAGAATGGGAGGTTGAAGAAGAGAACTCCGGGTGAAATATTGGGAGAATGACATTTTGGTCAATTTGTTTGGTCCTATTTCAATTTTTTTTCAAAAGTGGGGTTTATTTGGATATATATTTTTAGGGTCTATTACATGAACGGAATATTCTTTACCATTTGATGAAAATTTAACTGAAGGGGTTAATTGTTTAACCACGATAAAAGTGAGAGGGTTGTATGGATATTCTAACATTCGAAGGGTTTCAAGGGGGTGTATGCATTTTTCCCTTCTTAAAAACTTGTCACAATCGCAAAAGGTCCTCTAAAATCACAAAATATCTAGAGCTCCATAAATTGTCATAGTTAGTTAAATTTAGTTCCCATCAAAATTCTATTAGTTGAGAAAACATATTGTATTACTTGAAATTATATGCAAATAAGCCCCAAAAAAATTGATGAAATCCAACCTAGTTCTTTTATTGATGAAAATACCTCTACCTTGTTGAAATGCTAAGAATGTCCTCATCTTCTTCACTGCGTATCATCCAAATAACATATTCACATGTTTATAAGCACCTTGAGGTTTTTTTTTTTTTTTTTGGTATACAAGGCCCCGTAACCAGGGGCATTCAATACATCCAACTTTTATACATCAAAATTCCATATAGGAGTTACACAACCCCGGGGTCCTATTCCACCTTGGAGTGCCTCGACAAAATCGATAACACTATCAACACATAGTTGGATATTGACTGTATGACATCTAAGTATATCTTGTGCAATTTTCGACTGCATATCTATATAGAGATAACGCCATTGGTAATAACGAGCCTCTTTAGCTAGTTGGTCTGCAGCTTTTACTTGATAGCGCTCCACCTTCATCCAACCTGTGATCAAGCCATATTCATTTAATTTTTCCACCTGTTGTTTGATGGATTGCAATGCCGGAGGACCTGGATCTATGTGTTGAATAATTGTACTAATGATTGGGAGTCCGTACAAACACATATTCCTATACCCCAATTCCCAAGCGCATTGAATCCCCAACTGGGCAGCTCCCGCCTCTGCCAAGAGCGGTGAGGCCCATGGCCAACTCTCCGCTCCCATTGCTATAACATGTAATAGACATGGTAAAGCCAGTAAGTACGCTGCTCCCGCTGTACAATATCGCACATGAACACTAGCATCCGTTATAAGGATAATAGTCTCCATTTTCATATTTGTAAAGGAATTTAATTGAGCAATTGGTGAGTACCTTTTGATGTATCTATTAAGTACCTCACCTAAGAAACTCTCCCCCAGCCAAATCTCTTTGAATAAGGCTTCCACTCTAAGCACCACCTCCAATGGGGACATAGTCACCTCTTTGAATACACATTGGTTTCGAGCTAGCCATATCATCCATAGCACGACGAATAGCCACACTCGCCATTCACGCGCCCTGCTACTTCCATCTTTTTTCCAAATTGAAGGTTGTATAATAAATTTCTAATCAAAATTAGACCATACCTGGAGTGGTGGACGTTTACTCCCATCAACTAGTCTCTAACATTGTGCAGTACATTGGCATTCAACAAATAAGTGGAAACGGGTTTCCTTTGCTTGGCATAATGGGCAATGTTGTTCCACATGCAAACCAAGTCTATTGAGGCAACATCTGGTGGGTAGTCTATCCCATATGAATTGCCATATAAATGTCTTCATCTTAAGTAATATTGGCAGCCTCCACACCATCTTCCACGGCAGTCCATCCTTTATCAAATTCTTTGGGCCTGTTAGATTATACAAGGATTGAAGAGTCGGAAGACCCGTTATCGTATCTTCCCATGACCATTCCAAATTACAAGCTCCAACTCTTAAATTAGGATTAAATCTAGTAATTTGCATCACCCAATAATCTGGGAAAATATCTGACAGAAGTTGAACACCCCATATGCCATTTCTCCAAACATCTGATAGACGATAGTTCAATCGACACTTCTCCATATTTAATAATGTGGGTATTCTAGAGAATGGAATGGACATCAGCCAAGGATCCCTTATTAGGTTAATGCACGTCACATCCACAGTAGTTCGGTGTGTGCAAAACCTTACCATTTCCATTCCTGATGAAATAGCGTGAAAAGCAGGGGATGACTGCACCCTACGAGGTACCTCCCATACATTTCCATTCCATTTATACTTAAAGCTTAAATGCCACTTGAGAGGGGAATTAGAATTGAGTACTCGGAATGCCATCTTTGCAAGTACTGCCTTTCTAAGCCTTGACAAACATCGAATACCCAGTCTGCCCTCTGTCATGTCACTTGTAACTACTTCCCAACTAACATATTTCATTGGGCACATTTTGTAACCACCACTCCATAGGAAGTGCCGAACAAGTTTATTAATTTCTTTCATTACCCAGTCCGGAAGAACAGCCGCCTGCATCAAGTGGAGTGTGTAGCTTGGATTATAGACCATATGAGAACAATACGTCCAACCATTGTTAGATACGATGCTTGCCGAGATTCCATTTTTTTTCGCATCTCCTCCACCACCGTGCACCAATATGCTCGCATTAATCGATTCCCTACAAGAGGAGCACCGAGGTATCGCCATTCTGACTGGTTCAGTGGAACTTTCAATGTTCGAGCCATCCACCGCTTGAATCTCAATGGTACACTGGGGGAGAAACGGATAGAGCTCTTGCTCCAGTTGACTATAAACCCAGTCATTTCCTTAACCTCCTCCAAAATATTCAGCACCCCTTGGCATTGTCTCGGGTAGCTTCTCCACATACTAGTAAATCGTCAAATAATAAGTGTGTTAATCTGCTTCTAGTTGGGTCCCTATTGAGCCTCGCATCAGAAAAATAGCCACGGATTTGATTCTGTTGTTGAGCTATTCAAAACTGAGCACTAATCACCTCAGCTACTAAAACAAAAGGATGAGGGGATAAAGGATCTCCTTGTCGCAGTCCTCGCCCCATTGGGAACCACGGTGTGGGTGATCCATTTACAATAACTGACATAAATACTTGCGTGATGCATTCCTTAATCCAGGAGATCCAAATTCTTGAGAAGCCCATTAGCTCCAATATTTTCCAAATCAAAGGCCATTTCAATTGAGTCATAAGCAGAGGCCAAGTCTATTTTGCAGCAAACATAGCTTGGGATCCCTTCCGGTATGTAAAGAGTGAACTATTTCTTGAGCAAGTAAAAGATGCTCATGAATTGATCTCCCTGGGACGAACGCGCCCTGTTCCTTGCTCACCAACCATGGAAGTATTTTCTTTAACCGTGTCACCAAAACCTTAGCCAATATTTTGTATTTGACATCGCAAACACTAATAAGACGGTATTGACGCAAAGTTTACGGATGATCTATTTTTGGAATCAGAACAACATGTGTTGACCCCCAAGACCGAGGGAGCTTGCCAAACTATTGTTTTATAGCATTCACCATATCCTCCCTTATAATTGGCCAATAGGATCTATAAAACTCCGCAAGATATCCATTAGGGCCCGGTGCCTTATTGCGGCCTAATGTAAATACAGCCTTTTCAATTTCTTGCACTGTAAAAGGAGCAGTCAGGTCCACCATTTGTTCAGGTGTCACTCTATTCAGCTTATATTTGTCTGCATTCACCACGTCAGGTTTGAATTTGGAACTCCAATGGGCCTCAAAGTATCCACGTATATATTCAGCAATCTCAGCACCCTCTGTTAACTCCAAACCTTGCTCTATATGGATACTTGCTATGCGATTAATACGCCTCCGTCGTTGCGTTTTAGTATGAAAATATGCCATGTTCCTGTCTCCTTCACACAACCATTGCACGCGAGATCTTTGAGCCCAAAATGTTTCCAACTGGGCTTCCAATGCATTAACATAATTCATTTCTCATCGAAGTTGTTGTTGAAAATTCAATGAACTACCCATAATTGGTTTCTGTTTAATCAGCTCCTATAGATTACTCTCAGCCTTCATGACCTTTTGAGGTAGTCCCCTATTTGGTCTTTATTCCATTGACGGATTTGCGCTTCAAATTACACAAATGATTCTGTATCTAGCCCATATAAGATCTCGGCCTCCTTTCAAGCAACTCCTGTTGTATTATCTGATGAACTTCCGGATATACCATCAAAAATCTCTCAAATCTGAACGGTCGAGGACCCCCAGGAGGTTTTGGGATAGTATCTAATAACAAAGCAGCATGATCTGATAATCGCCTCGGCAATACTCTTATTTCAGCAATAGGATATAAATCCATCCACTGAGAGTTCGCAAAATCCCTATCCAAAACCTCCCACCCTGTCAATTATTGCACCAGGTGTATTTTCCACCTTTTTGGATAACCTGCTGAGTCGATTTTCCTCAATCCATTGGCAAAATTGGCGGACCTCTAAGGTCAGACGAAATGGCGAGTGTCCCAATTTATCCGTCTGATCCAAGAGAGTATTAAAATCACCTACCGAGATCATTGGAAAGCCAAGTTGGATCACCTCTGCAGTCTCCAACCATAATTCTTGACGAACTTGAGGAGTCAGATTCGCATATATTCCAGCTAAGATCCACATTTGATCCTCATGTTCTTTTACTACTACATAAGTAGCTTGGCCTGCACCTGTACAAACTGACAGATGTGTCGAGGTTTTGTGCCAAACAGCAAGTAGACCTCCACCATGTCCTAAACCCGGGATCCCACTTAACTGAATTCCGAACCAAAGTATCGTTGAAGACTTGATAATCTGTCATGCCTTACATGTGTTTCCAAAAGAATCAAAATATCTGGAGTATAAGTTGGAGAAGATATTTACAATATCGCCGTACAGGGCTACGAAGAGCCCCATGACAATTCAAAAAATGGCTTTCATTAGTTTAGTCAATAGGTAAAGTATCCCCTGTTCCTGGGAAGAGGAATCCGCAGACTTGACATTGTCAATCTCCATCATCCCATATTGCATGGTTTGATATTTCTCCATTCCATTGCTTTGACTCACAACCCCTTTTGATGGGCTCAAGGAACTTATAGTCCCTTCTTTACTAGCTGCCTTACTTGGCGAAGTTTGGGAATGGACTACATCAGATGCACGTTTTCGAGAAACTTTTTCAACGGTTTGTGTAACTAAAGCAAGGGCCTTACCCGGATCTCCTTGTATAGCCTTTTGTGGTGCATCCATAGACTCGTGTTAACTGTTTAATCTGAGGTTGAACTATGGCTGAAGGGCGCATGGACATTTTTGTTGTTTGGCTGTGCTCCTTATGCACTACAACTGTCCTATTTGCACCTTGTCCCTATGTTGTGGTTGACACATTCGAACCTTTCAACGGTGCTAGCTGCTTGTCTGTCTTTACAGCAATTGGACGGCCAGGTTGAGGCTATTTAACACTATTATTCATAGATGCCTTGGATGGAATATTTTCAGGTTGTGATTTTCCTTGAGTTGCATCTACCGATCTAGGCAGGCGTGTTCTCCTACGTGGAGGAACAACATGCCATTGTTCTGTTCAGCTTTTGAATTGCTTTGCTCTCGGACCGTCACAGTCCCTGGGCTACCCTTTGAAGATGTATCAATGAGCAATGATTCTGATGGGTTTGACAACTGGGTTGGTAGTGAAGATCTATTCATTGGTGGCTGTGTACACTGTGCCGTTGCATGTGTAATTCGACCACAGTTCTGACAAACATTTGGTATGCGTTCATACAATAAACGTTGCCACCTTCGCTCCTCTCCAATCCAGATCCCTGGGCACAGCGGCTCACGAAGATCCACCTCTACTAGTGCACGGGCATACCTACATCGGCCAAATTCTTCCACGGTTGTTTCTACTCGAAGAGGCACACCCGCATAAGCTGCCATCTCTGTTAAGGTGAGCGCATCCCAGAAGTCAAGCGGCAAGTTTGGGAATCTCACCCAAACTAGGGTCACCTCAAGCATCGCAGTGGTCGGATCAAAGTTATCCCTCCACTTTTGCAAACTTAATATATGATCTAAAATTAGCCATGGTCCTCCGCTTAGAACCGTCATCATGTCTTCTTGATTCTGAAATTTAAATACATAATACCCGTTTGCAAGATCTCCAACAAAATATGAGTTCTTGACCGGCCATAAGGAGCTAATCGACGACGCAAGTAGTTAATCTCCAGACGTGGACCAAGAAACTTACCATATAGTGTGTTGCTCCATTTTATCCGATTTGCTGCAAGACGGGCTTCATTAGGTCTATACACCCTATCTGGAGAGCATCGTATATGCTTCAATATCTCCTCTGAGACCACATAGTTAAGTCCCGGTTCAATACTTGTATGAGCTACCTCCGCCCATCTCGTGCTAGACGAGACATCTGCCCGGCTGAGCCTCCTTTCCCTCCATCCACCATGAATGGCGATTGTATCTCGGGTTTAGACGAGATTTCACGTCCAATAGATGGGGGGGGGGGGGGGGGGGAAGAGGCAAAAGGGATGACATTGGGCGAAGCTGGGGAATAGTTGGCTGAGTTGGGGTTTCTTCTCGACATTTCGAAAGTTCTTACATAAGCACCTTGAGGTTGTCCTCGTGAATCATGAAATTAATATCTACACCATGCAAGTCACCAACTTTTATTCTTCACTATTAATTCACCTTCTTTGTAGGCTGATACAGGCTTGTGAATATTTGGGATGATCCACTCTCCCATCTTCGACTTGAGGCTTGAAATTTAGGATGACCCCTAGAAGAGTGATTAGAGGTCACAATAGGGACTAATTTAAATAATTTTCTAATAATACAAGGAATTGTAGATATTTTGTCATTTTACAAGGACCTTTTGCAATTTTGACAAGTTTATCATTTTTCCCCTTTGTTTTAAGTCTTTCCATTTTCTCGTGAAACAACAAGCGGCATTCCAATGTTAAACATCCATGGCCCTCTTCATGTTGACAATCAATTCTGTCTTTCTAATTTCTCTCCCCCTCAATCTCTATTTCTCTCATTTTCTCTCTTTTCCCTTGACACTTACTTATTTTAACTCTGCTCATATCTTTGTGGTCCCTCGTCATGTAATTCCCCTCCCCCTTTTAACTGTCACGTCTTTATGTTTATATCTCTTATAGGGATGGCAATAGGGTAGGTTGGGACGGGTTTTGTGAATTCCAATCCCAAACCCGCTCACAAAATTCTGTTCATCCCAAAGCAGTCCCAACAAGCATGTAAAAAACCTAAACCCGCCCCAATTAGGTTGGGTCAAGTTGGGCCAAGACAGGTTTGGGAATAAAAAATTAAACCATATTTTTATGTAATATTTAGTCTAAGTTAAAATTTTAAATAAAAATAAATATTTATTAGAATAAAACCCTACAAAATAAGAAATATAAATTTTCAATCTCCATATCAAGTAACAAAATATAATGTTTCATTTTTTTTTTGGAATATCAAAAGACAACCCATGTATGTTTATATGATTTTAAATTTCAACTAGCATTTGAGTTTATTCATTCTTATTTTTTTATATTTTTTTGGAATACCAAATGACAAATATAAATTATGTAATTATTATAATAAATATTTAATCTTAATATTAATTGCAACCGGAGCAGGTTCGGAGCGAGTTTTGCTAAGTAAACCCATTTCCCGTCTCAAACCCGCCGGGTTTCATTTTATCTGTCAAAAACCAAAACCCAACCTGACCCAACTGGGTCAGGTTAGATTGGGTATCCTATTGGGACAGGCCATGTTTGTTGCAGCTTAAATTTACAGATTATAGATTATAACTTTTGTGATAAGTTGTAGACATGTTTGTTGTAACGGTTTAAAAGCAGTAAATAAGCAGCAATGAATGTTTGTTTAATAAGTTATAAAACAGCTTTTTGCTGTACAATTGTCAAAAATAACCCTACACTATAGAAGTAAAAAATTGATTTATGTTTGATTAAATAAGTTGGCTTTTACATATAAAATTAATTTTATAAATATTTAAAAAAATTAAATTAACATAAATAATATTTCAAAATCACTACAACAATTTTCAAATATTACATTATATAATTTTAATAAATTGAGTGACAAATGGAATTATAAAAATAATTGATAATGTATTTTTTGTAATAGTAAAAAAATTGAGAAGATGGAAGGTAGTTTAGTAATTTTTAGTGTAATAGGAAAAAAAAATAGATAAGCATATTATTAGTAAAAAAAATTAAGAGCATAAATATCTAAAATAAAAAAATTTAATGCATTTTATAAGCTATAATCTTAAAAGCATCCATTTTCAAGCTTAGAGATTATGACTTTTTTAAGACGTTTTCAACTTAAATAAGTGCTAATAAGTTTAAACAAACATACAACAGCTACTTATTTTAAATTAAAAGTTATAATCTGCAACTTATAAATTTTAACAAATATATATACAGTCCCATTGCTACCCGTAATCTCTTCATCTCTTTTTTACTTACTTTTTCTCTCTCTCTCTCTCTTCATCTTATTTATTTGTCTCTACTTTCTTTCATCACAACCTCATGTTTATATCTTTTTTCCTTTCCTTTATATGTAGATATCGTCTCCTCTTTTCTTCTCTCTCTCTTTTTTTGTTTTTACACAGTTTTATCATGCCCATATCTCTCTCTTCTTCTTTCTTTATCTGCAACCTCTTTGCCCCCATTTGGAATAGGAATAGAACTTATTATTAGGTATACATTTATTTCGGCACAAATGAGTATAAATAAGGATAAAGTGATTTTGTGTTTATTTGTTATTTGAATTATTTTAATCGGTAAACATAAGAATAAATGTTTTGTTGTTTGGGTAAAATGTGAATAAAGTATGGATAAAGATTTATAAAATGTGAAAAAATAATGATAATTAATTTGATAGGTGATTTATAAGAAGTGATGACAGTTGATTTGACAATAGACCCACATATTCTTTTGGGTGGAATAAACTATGATAACTTTAATTCCAGGGGTTAATTAGAATCCATATACCAGTTTATTCTAACATACTTTATCCCTGGGTATTCTGTGTTTCCGAACACCCAAAATCCCTTATTCCCCTTTATACCAGGTTATTCAAGGGGTTCTTCCTGTTCCAAACGGGGCACTCATTTTTATTCTTCTTTAGCTCCCTTTTTTTGTGTCTAATTTTCATATTATAATTTAATATAATAAATTAAAATAATTAATACTTTCAGTAAACTAAAATCAATAATAATTTTTTTTAATAACAGAGGAACCCCGCGTAGCTGCTTTACAGTCGAGTTAAATAAGTTAACTTCGCCTGTGTACCCCCAATTCCAAACTCACATAAATATACATGGGTTAAGTCAGCGACATAGTTACGTATGTTCCTCACTTGATTTATTATATATATTTTTTCTTAAACCATGTGGAACATGAGTATTTCTCTAGTATATGATTACAAACAATCTCTTAAGTCGATCTATAATAAATTATAATTTAAGAATGGTTGCATCAATATTGCATACATCTTTATACATTTTTAAGTGGATCAATTCAAAATTACAAATGTATTGTTTTAAAATTGTTTATGTTTTGGAATTTTTTTCATTTTAATTATTTATTATTTGTTTATAGTATGAGCGCTAATATACTCAGTCCGTTTTGTAGTCCTATACATTATGATAGCATAACATATAATGTGTTATCATAATATATAGGGTTTTATCATAGTGTATGTACTAATTTTTATTTTTTCATTTTTTTTAAAATGAAAAAATGTACTAGTCGATCCCAGTATATTCATTATTTCATATAACTGCATGCACTTCAATGAGATAATGCATGATTTTTTTTTTAAAAAAAAGAAAAACTTTTGTGGACTGTAAATGGAGTTGCAATGGGGGTTGGATGTATCATTTGCCTTTTTTTTTTTATCGTGCATATGGTATAAATTGATCCACCTCCCAAAGGGAGGAGCTGTCCCTCCACCACCATCATGCTAGAGTCCTAAGTCCGTTTGTATTTGTGTGTGGGCATGGTTTTAAAAAAGCTACTAAAAGCTGAAACAAATTTTTTTTTTTAACTAAGTCCGTTTGGAAACACAGATTGAAAAGTAGCTTTTGGAATAAAGTTGCTTTTTAAGATAATTTTAGACGTTGACTTTTTTAGGATGCTTTTTTTAAAATCAGGAATCAATATTTGAAAGGAGTTTAATGTTTGGCAGAGAAAGTTGCTTTTTAATCCAAAAATCCGTTTCCGATAAAAAAGCGTTGTTTCTGAGCTTTTTAAAACACAGATTTCGAGGGAAAAATTAAAAGGAATCCAGCTTCCGATTCTGTAAAAAGCTGCTCCGTTTGGCTGCACGCTTTTAACTTTTCAGCTTTTCAAAAAGCAAAAACCCACCGAATCGTGCAACCAAACAAGGCACCATTTGGATTTACGGTGGGGTGGATTCCACGGCAGGGGATCTGGAGTAATGTCACCGTGAATCCAAACCATTTTTTGATGTTTTCTCTTAAACGGTCAGGGGTCCGTTTGATTCTAAATAATTTAAATCTTAAAGAATTTATTTTACATAGATAAATATTTTTGAGAAAATAAAATTAATTACATGTTTGGTGGTAGTGAAATTATTTTACTGAAAATGATTTCATTATTTATTTTTCTGTAAAATATTTACATTATATTTTTTTAATCTAAAAAAATTGTTAAAAAAAACTTACAATGTTGTTTCATAAATTTGAAGTATTAAAGTCTACGCATATAATATAAAAAAGTTATTAGAAAAGGACCTATACTTGTTTTATGAATAAGAGGTCTTAAAATCTATTTATATAGTATTCAAATTTATGTAAATCATATAAATAAACTATTAATATTTTAAAATCTATTGTCGTTGTTTAATATTTTCATTATCTACATAATCTTTCTACTTCTTTTATTGTATCCTAAAAATTCTCTTATTCGGGTTCGGGTTTTGCTTGTTAAACATGCATCGAGAAAGCAAAACAATGAATACATATCGAACATGCATTACCCTTTGTTAAAAAAACCAAGTATTTTGTATTAAAAAAGAAGCCATCTTCTTCTAGGCTTATGTAAAAAAAAAAAAAATTACATTCATGTATCCCAAATAAATAAACCAACAAAGTAACAAATACCCAACAAAAATCAAGTGAATGAACCAACATCTCTGCGATGATGGCCTGATGGTCAGCGAAGGTCGGATGGTCGGTGATGGTTGGCGAGGGTCGGACGGTTAGTGTTTATCGGCGAGGGTTTGACGGTCAGTGTTAATCGGTGATGGTCGTCGATTCACAGATTGTGTTGTGAGTGAGAGCTGAGCGTTCTCTTTATTTTTTAGTGTTGTGACGGCGAGGAATGAGTGAAGGGAGAAGAGAGAGTTCATTAGGGTTAGGTTTAGGTTGTGATGTTATTTTGACAAGTGGATGGTCCAGATTTGTTATTAAATGGTCCAGATTTGAGAAAAAATGAATGGTCCAGATTTGTTATTAAGTTTATGTTGTAATGAATGGTTAGGTTGTTTTGATAAGTGGATGGTATACGTAAGCCCATGACCCCTTTTTATTTCGGGTTCGGGTTCAACCCGACCAACCCGAGACCCCAACCCGAAATGGGTTCGGGTTGGTTCGGGTCTGGTTGAACCCGACTGGAAAAAACCCCAACCCGAACCCGCCCACGAGTCGGGTTGGGTGGGGTTCAACCGGCCCAAGTTGCACCCCTACTAAAAATTCTCTTATAAATAATACTGGATTCAAATTTGAAATCTTTTATGTATCCGTTTTAGATATTTAAATTTCACAATCCTTCTATATCTTTTATTATATTCTAAACATCCATATGTAACTACTTTACATGAAAAGTAAAATTTTCGGTGACTTTTATTTCAAGACAAATAGACTCGTAACGTTTTCAGGTCTTTTTTACGCGTTTGAGAAGTTCTGAAAATTACACTTTTCTACCGTGACTCGCTCTACCCAACTATTTGAGAAGTTCAATCCCAAATGGGACCTAAATTTTTTTTCTCCTGCGACCGTTTAAAAACATTTTGCCCTTTCGATTTCTGCAAACACAAAAATGCACCCAAATGTTTCCAAACGAGCCTTAAACATCTAAACGCCACCTTAGATCAACAAGCTCCCATTTGAGTAGTAATATAAGCTATTCTGAAATAGATAATTATTATAGCATAGGTAAACAATAAATCATTTTTTATTATTTTTTTAGTTATTCTTATTAAATATAATAATAAAGTTTTTATTGTTTGGTTAATGAATAAATTGTGGATAAAAAATGAATAAGATGTTAAAAAAGATTTATAAAATGTAAAAAATTGATTCGATATGTGTGTCCCCTAATTTAATAGATATGATGACAAGTAACATGTGGACCCTTTTTATTATATCAGTGAAATAGATTGAGTAGAATAACACAATTTCAGAGTACTTGAGATATAAAAACCAATTTATTCTCATATAGTCCGACATAGCTATAATCTCTTATTCCTTACAAACAATTTTTTTTTTTATCTTATTCTCCATTATCTCTCTTTGTTCCTTCTTTATTCTCTATTCTCCAATCAGTTTATACCTACTGGAATAGATCATCTGTTTGTTTTTTTATGCTTGTTTTATACTTGGATCAATCAGACGATCTTAAATCCATCAAATGAAACGGATTCATTCTTCACGCACAGGTCCATTCATGATTTGATGTATTTACAATCGTTTGATTTTAACTATGATGATACGACAATCCCACATTAAAAGTCAAGCAAGATCTAAACACGAAAAAAAAAAGCAGAGAATCCAAACCCCCTATCGAAATATGTGCCACACTACGCGATTGCAAAACTGATTTTGCAGGAAGCTCATCCCCCAACTTTTAAAAATCATAGTTTTTATATACTATTTGCTTAAAATCTATCAACAAAAAACTGCTATAATAAAATTGTTGGATTGCACGATTGCACAAATAACTTCCTGTAAATATAAAAGCTGTCAAATCTTGTAACTAAACGTTGTCGAGAGGTCTCAATGCATGAAGGGTCCACCGTTTCCCTCGACCATTCTGGAGCGTCCAACCCATGAGATGCGCGATGATAAACACAAGACCGAATCTCTAAAAAGTCCCACTCGCATTAGATAAGGAAGAATACCCAATAATTAAAACAAGTATAATCTCACCTCCGTCACAGACGTCCATCTCCCGGTCCATCTTCCGCCACGTCAGACCGTACCGGATCAATGGACTCAGAAGTGGACTGAGGAGGGAATCCGAATTCCCCGCGTGTGCGGATTCGAAATCCGAATCCAATAGGGTTTATAAAACCCCTTTTCCTTTTTAAAACGGGAGCTCTCTCTCTCTCTCTCTCCGACTCGTCCGTCGCCCTCGTCGCCCTCGATTGAACCGATTCAAAAAAACCCTAAAAAAAAAATCAAAACCTTAGAAACCCTAATTTGGTGAGGATGTCGGGCAATGGAGGTCAGGAGGAGGACAAGAAGCCGGCCGATCAGTCGGGACACATCAACCTCAAGGTCAAGGGACAGGTTCGTCTCTCCCTCTCTCTTTTGATCTTCTTTTGTTTTGATTATTTTGTGTTTCATGTGTTCTTGGGTTTTGTTTGATTACGATGTGTTACGCGTGTTTGATTTTTTTTTAATATCTTTGATGAATGCAAATAAAAATTGACTTTTTTTTTTAATCTTTTTTGTGTTTGCGATTTATGTTAGGTTGGATTTTATTTTATCTCTCTAATTGCTCTTGGATATGTGAAAGCTATGTATTTTATTTGTAATTAAAAAAAAATTGCGGAAACGAATTGATAATGTGCAGATTTTTATTATTATTATTTTGTATGCATATGTTTGTTAGGATTTGGGATATATTTATTGGGGTTGATGGGTGCTTATTAGGTAGATTTTTTTTTTGTAAGGATTGAGAGATCGGATGAGATATGCTTTTTAAGATAAAAATAAGTTTTTTTTTAATGCTGTAGATGTTCTCTATCTCTTGTCACAGCTTTTAATATATACAAAAATTATATTTGTTTAGGAGAATTAATCTCAGTATTCTCCCTTATGGACACATGGTGCCTTACATGGGCTCGAGACGGTGCTCGTCTTTGTCTTCTTGTGTGAACAGTTATGAAAACCCCTTAAATGATTCTTTAGAACAGCTTAATATTTGCCACTTTCTGTTGGATTTCCGAAGAAAGACAAATTTTTTATTTTTGACTTAATAGGTCACTCATTTGCATTTTGGGATGCGTATCCTTGTCTGGTATTTGCATCTGTGTCTGTGTTTTGGTATATTGGGAGGGGTTATTAATAATTGGTTAGATTGGAAATAAGAAGTGTGATTACTTGGTATCTGACTGGTTTCTCGGTTTGCTTGCATTTTCAGAGTAAGTTTAATATAATGAATAATTAGTGAAAGAGATTTTCTTTGAGAAGTAGGATTAACTGTTTTTTTTTTTTTTTACTTTTGAAACTATGTGATTTGATAACCTTTTACTTTCGAAGCATATTTAGTAATAGAAAAATGCATGAAATTTCATTATATAACTTGCCTTGCATCTTCATCGAATTTGATGGTGGTTGACTGTATAGACTGTTTTTACCTGCAGAAGTATTTATTTAATAAATGTATCATACGGTAAACTTTTAATTGTTTGTCTTCAGGAAACTCACAGTTTTATAAGATAGTTTCTTCTATAAACAGACACTGAAAGTCTTGTTAATGTATATCTGATTTGCTGTTGCCCGTTTCACTTTCTACAATACTTAGTTTTTGTATACATGCTCTGAAATTTCAAGTAGGGTCGTAACTCATTTATCATATTGGATTTCATTTCAGTCCTTATATGGCTTTTTTTTTTTTTTTTGATATCGGAGGGACCCCCCGTGGCTGACCTTACGGTCGAGCTGGGAAGGCTACCTCCGCCTGTTTACCCCGGTCCCACGGAAAATTCTTTCGAATAATCGCCAACAAACAGGTGGGTAAGTCAGCGCTAAGACTCGAATCCAGGACCTATCGGTAACACCGCTAAGCCCTGAACCGTTGTGCTATGACCACTGGGGACGAGTCCTTATATGCTACATATAAAGAGATAGTGCTTTCAGGATCTTTGCTGGTTTTAAACACTCATTGAAATATGTTGAAGGAGAAGCCCTTTTTGATCATCTTCTTCTCTCATGATGTGTTTTTTAATGATGCATCACAAGATTATACTAAGTTTATTTTGAAAATACTCAGATTTTAAGGGTCAATTGACAATTTTAATACTGATGTACTTGAATGAAGAAAATAAATAAAAATCTATCATGTGTTTTTTGTGTTATGTATTTTTTTTTTGCCTTGCTATTACAAAATAACTAAATAAGTATGGCAATTTGTAAATTTAACCTTGATTTTTTATATTTTCATTTTATTTATTTATTTATTTTATTTCAAATATGGCCATTGCATATTATTTGCAGAAATGGCTCTCGACCAGGGCCAATGCTATATATGCTTGCCAAGTCATGCCCTGCTCAAAGGCCCTTTCTTTTTTTTATTCTCTTTGAAAATGTAACTTCAAGTTGTTACTTTAATCTTAGGTGAAGGCATAACTTGAAGTTACCTTATATTTTTTTACAAAATGTAGCTTTTAATTTTTTTTTAAACTTTTTGTTTGATTTTTATTTCTTTCTTATTTTGTTTTCTTAAATATTCTATTAAGGTCTTTTTATTCAGTTTTATTTTTAAACATACCCATTTATTTTTTTCCTTTTAGTTTTATTTGTTGTTTATTTATTTATCATTATTTTTTTTGGGATTATGATTTTTTTATTTATATTTTAAGAAGAATATTATTCAATAAATCAAAACAATTTCCAATAGTATATAAATTATGCTTATGCTTTCAAAACAAATTAGTAACAAATAAATGAAGAACTAAGAAAACTACAATGAAAAACAGAAAAGAAATGTTTATGCTTTTAAAATAGAAATCAGACAAATCAAACACAAATAAATTAAAATGAATTAAGAAAACACAAAAATGGAATGTGGAGGACAGGAGGAGAGTACCGTGGGTTTTGTGAAAGACTGGAGGATTGCTTCTATCTTCTCTAAAAAAGAAAGACTAGATGATTGTGGGGGGCTTAGAAAGTGGAGTTGAGTGTAAGCAGATTTTTCTTTATGAATGGAGGTGGTTAAGTTTCTTACAAGTTCCCAAAAAAAATAAAAAATGAAAGAATCTTTAAAAATTGAAAAAATTATATAAAAGAAAGCAAAACAAAAGAAGCGAAATAAAAAGAGTTGAATAGAAAATTTAGCAAGAAAAAAAGAAGAAAAAATTCAAATATATTAAATTAATCAGAGTTACATTTAATAAAAACCATAAGGGGTTTAAAGGTGTAAAATTCAAGTTGTCTTCACCTAAAATTGAATAAGTAGCTAGAAGTTATGCATTCAAAGAGAAATTAAAAAAAAGACCATTGACCAGGGTATGAAGTGGCTTATCGTTAACCTTGATAAGGGGTCAGTTCTACAAATGATATGTGGGGAGTGCCTGTTTTATGGGAAAAAAAGAAAATTTGAGTGTTTAATTTACAAATTGCCCAAACAAGTAAGGGATGCTACTTCAAGGAATATACTTTAAGAATATGAACATTATTTATTTATTCTCTGTTTTTTGACAGTAGAAATATGAGCATTGTTTATTGTATTTTCGTTTGTGGAGAGATTCCAATATACATACATACTCTCTCTATGTATATATATAAAGGAAGCGAGTTTTCAATGTTATAATATATTCTTACAATTTGTTGGTTTTATGCACAATATATTTGCTGAATTCTTTTTATATATCTTCTCACATTCATAACTGTCAATGTACATAGTTTGGCTGTTGTTGTTGTGTAATTTTATTAAACAAATAATAACAAAGTAGGGTTATTTGCTCTTTTTTTTGGCACATGAAGTGTTCTAAATTCTTTTAGCTGAATTCCTGAACCTGAAGTTTAGCATTGGAAATACTACATAGCTTCATTCTACCACTTTTGGGCAGTTTGAAACACTTGGGTGTTTTAATGTTTTGTATTTGTATAGGAAATTTGCATGTAAATGAAGTTAGAATGTAAGTGATATTGCACCAGTTCTCGAAGCTCTTGAAAGAATGTGATTGAAAATTCTTGAAAAATGGGTGAACCAGACAACTAGTTTCTCTACGTTGTGTAATTATTTCGAGAAAGTAATTTTTTGGATGAGCATTTTTTATGGTAATAGCTGTAGAAATATCAATATTTAAATCCTTTTCATAGGATGATTTTTTTATTGGGAATTCATTTTTATCAAGTTATTACACATCATACAATCTGTACAAGCCATTTGGAACAATATGCCATATCATATGCCTTTTTCGTTTCAAGTTTCAACACTTGATTCTCGATATGGGTGTCTAATGGTGTGTAATAATATGTTTTTTTTTCCTCTACTCTCTTTAAGCTATGTGATATATCATATATACACATCCATTTTACATGGTGAGCTTTTCTGTTACTATATTTTGGCCGACTTAGGTAAACTATATTTGAGAGAGTTATTGGTTTCCTTCACCTTGTTTACTAAAAAAATCACATCACAATCTCATTGTTTTCTTGACCTCCCACCCATACATTTTATGTTGGTGTATAAGATAGTAAAAAATACCTGGCGAGATCATATACAGTTGGCGCCTTAATATTATATTCAAGTGATTGTTTGCTTAGGGAGATGTGTTGTTCATTATTCAAATCCATGGGTTATCTGGATGTTAGTTTCTTGGCCAATGTGATTCTTATATCCTCTGCAGGATGGAAATGAAGTGTTCTTCAGGATCAAGCGCAGCACCCAGCTGAAGAAGCTTATGAATGCGTACTGTGATCGGCAGTCGGTTGAAATCAACTCCATTGCTTTTCTGTTTGATGGACGCCGTCTACGGGGCGAGCAGACCCCTGATGAAGTACATCTGTTCCTTATTTCTAGTTTTCGTTTAGTAGATCTTCATAGTGACTTCTCTGTTTTTTGTTTATATATTTAATTATAAAATTTATCTAGATTTACCCCACCACATAAATATATCAGGCATACCGTGTTATCTTATAAACCCATATATCTTTCATTTGTGCGGTGGTTGCTTACAGTAACAAAAGGTTCATTAGAATGAATAAGTTTTAGGTATAATTTAATATACAATCCCACCTGCTTTGATTTTTTCAATGTTGTAAAAAGTATTATGTGCTAGTCAGGGTATAATAATATATGTATACCTGATTATGCCTAGGTGCTCATTTAATTCACCGTTTAATCCTATTTTTTCAGGACGCTGGACCTTTTTTGAAGGTGCATGCATGTACTTGTATATAAAAAAATGAAATATATATTCTAATAAATTGTAAATACCTTTTTTATGCCAACAAAATAAATAACTCGCAGGGCTGTTTATATGACTGCGCGACAGCACCCTAGAAAAAAAAATCTTCTCCCAGAATGCCATTTTGCCAAACTCTGCATCATGAGGCATATTTGTGAAATAACATGCATGCACATTGTTTTTATTTTGTCAAAACTGTTTTTAAGTCATGGTTTCCTGACTTTAAATTGCTTTGCAATCGCAGCTCGAAATGGAAGAAGGAGATGAAATTGATGCGATGCTGCACCAGACTGGAGGCAACAGCCCGACTATAGTGATGGCATGAAATGGATCAGAATAAAGCAAGGCAAGTGTGTTTTTATCTTTAATTTCTCTCTTTTTGAAGTTTGCTCTATTGTAAAGAAAGAAAGAAAGAAAAAGAAAGAAAGAAATTTGCATTTTGTTGATGCTAAAAACAGTTTGTGAGGTTGAACATATGACCTTTTACAACTTTTGAGTTATGATCAGTGACAATTTGTTATTATCAAATCAAATCTGTTTTGATACTCAGTTTGTATTAAATGGGTGCATGTATTGTTTAGGGCCACCTCTTTTTTTCTCTTCAAAGAACAGTATGATTTCTTCATCAAAACTATATAGTATGGGAGCTACCTTTAGAAGATATACTCAGGCAAGCCCTTTAAACTTGCACATGTGGAGTAACGGTTTGGGCCTTGGGCAGTAACTCAGGAGGCCTTGGGGCCCAATCTGTTTTTTAAGTGTTATTATACCGCTTAACCGCTTGCATTTTTAATTTTTTTTTTTTTTTGAGCTATGTTACATTTAATCATTTTTACAATTTAAAATTAAAATGTAATCACCTTGTTAGCTCTTTTTTTCTTGTTTTTTTTAGTTATATCTGTCGAATTTTTTTCACGTATTTTTATCACCTTATGAAAGTATATACTTGAAGTATATGATTATTAAAAAAAAATAAAAATATGTGTGGTCTGTGTTTTGTATTGTAAAATAGACATTTTTTTATTTTCTTACCAGGAAAATGATATGTCTAGTTTTATGTGCAAGTCATCATTTTTTTTGTTTTTTTAAATATACTCACCCATTGATGTATATAGTAAAAAGTGAAGTATACATCGTATATATTAGTATATTTCTTCTTTGAAAAAATATTTTTTTAAATTTTTATACACTATAAAAAGTGAAGTATACATTGTATACTAGTGAATTTGTTTGGATAAAATGTAAAAAAATGATGATAGTTTATTATACAGTTGATTTAATGGTGTACCTATGTATTCATTTAGGTTGAATGACATTGAATAACTTAATTTCAGAGGTTGGTTGGAATCTTTATATCATTTTATTCCAATTAAATTTAGTATACAAATTCTCATCCAAAAATTCATAATGAGATTATTTTGACTAATTCTCGCTTATTTAAGGCCTATTCTTGAACTAAACATGGGCTAAGGATAATGTGATGTACGGTCTTTTTTTCGACTCAATTTTAATTTACATATGATTTGAATTTTTAAAGAATAATTTACATTATCTAATAAGATAAAAGTTTCTTTAAAAAAAATAAAACATTTACTCTAATAAATTATATATATGTATTTATAGTAAATATAATTTTTTTTTATTGAAACATATGCCTTGTTAATATGTATCTCTAATTCTATACCTAAATCTTTACTTAAATTTATTAAATTTAAAATATTTGAGTAAAATATAAAATGATAAAAAAACTGTATTAAATAAAATTTTTACTTAAATTGTCAGTAAAATTAGATATATATTTGAATTCATGCTAGAATTGAATTAACCCAAGGTCCCATCTCCACTTGCAAGTCACATGACATATTGATAACACTTTCCTGCCTTTTCACATGTGAGCCCCCCCCGTCTCTCTCTTCTTTTTTCACTTACCACCACTGCAAAGACTTTGCTTTACTATTTCATATTAGGGCAATTAGTAAAATTAGCATCATTTAAACAAATATTAACAAAAATAACACTACATAGGGAATATTTGTAAAAACTAACACTGGTTAGCGTTGACCATTTTTTTTTTTTACACTGGAGGCTCCATATATATATATATGGTCTCTCTAGTGATTTTGTATTTTAAAAGGATGCGCCGTGTATATATATGACGCCTCATTTATTTTTTTGTTTAAAATATATCTAGTTGATAGAGAAAATAATAGAAGATTTGTTTATTTGATTAAATTTTAATGGCTCAGATTGAAAGAGAAAATCATGGAAGATTTTTAAGGATAGGATGGATAAATTTATGGAAAGATGTTATTTTTTAGCCACTCAAATTTAATTAAAAAATTTAATCGATCAAAAGAAACCAATTTTCCATGATTTTTTCTCATAACAAATAAATCTCACCCATTAAAATTTAATTAAATAGTTGATGAAAAAATCTCAGTCATTAATTTAATTAAAGGAAAAGAAGTAGTGATATAAAAAAAACAAAGGAGGTGCCATATATACGGCGTCTCCCTTTAAAATGTAAAATCACTGGAGACGCCATATATATATGACGTCTCCAGTGTTTTTAAAAAAAATAATCAGCGTTGACCAGAGTTAGTTTTTGCAAATATTCTTCATCCGGTGCTATTTTTATTAATATTGATTTAAATGATGCTATTTTTGCCCTTTATATTACAAGTGGACTAGTTTATATAACAAGGTGAAGACTCAGTCAACAGTCAATTGCCTTTGCAACTTTTTTTTAAGGTACTACTGTTGTGAGATAAAAAGAATGGATAAAGAAGTTGCATCTTTTCATGGAGGACTTTGGTTGAATTGATTTCTTTTTTCAGGGGTGTAAATATAATATTTCAAATTGGCATGTTGGAGACTTGAATAAGTGTGGCTAGAACATGAATAAGACATTATAATTATGTGTGGGTTGAACCTGTGAATAATAGAATTTATAATTATGAGATCTTGGATTCAAATCCTATGTATGAGAGGTCAATTGGAGGTCTTGGTTTTTTTTATTTTGAGTAGGAGAGAGCAACATCGCATTGATAATATTTAATAAGTGTTATAAACCTATGATTAAGAATATGACTATTTTTTTAATCATATACATTTTAAGCCAATGACAATAATTCATAGGCATCCTATGCATTATTCTCTATTATTGATAAGGGTCAAATTTTGAGATTTTTTGTCACTAAATCTTCACTCATGCATATTAAAGTAAACAACTCATATTATTGAAAATTACCATAAGCCACCATTTGTTTTAAGGATATATAAGTAAATGTATTTTTAAATTTATTTCTCACAACATATATTTGTTTAGTATGGATAAACTGTAATAATTATGTATTGATAAATATACCTTAGAGACGGATAAGACTTGTTATTTATTAATAAAAAACAATAACTATATTTTAATAAGACAAATACAAAACACAAAAGTTTTCTGAACCCAGAAAATAAAATATAAACTAAACAAAACAATCATCTAATCCTCCACTATCCTCCTATGATTATTTTATCCCCGATAAGCTATCCGTGGACCACTAATAAACTTTCCATTGCTCAAATTTAAAAAAAGAATCTAGGAATCTCATTTGAAAAGTGAAAAATAACTTCATATTGCACTTATATCCAAACTATTCCACACTTTTATTTTGCACGTGTGAACAATGAAAATTGGGTCCTACTGTCACGTGAATATCATCAATATTTGCTTGTCAAATTACCATTCATCTTATGGTAAAACTGATATTTACTAAGCCGCTTTTGTTTCGAGAATAGAGTCTAGAATAAGTTAGAATTAGTTAAAATAGCTTCAAATTGAGTGTTTGGAAAGCCGAAACAAATGAGAATTTGTATGTCAAAATTAATTGGTATAAAGTGGTATATAGATTTTAATAAACCATTGGAATTAAGTTCTTCTAGGTTATTCAACCTAAAAGAATATGTGGGTTTACTGTAAAATTAACTGTTATCACCTCTTATAAATCAACTTTCAAATCAGTTGTCATAATTTTTTCACTTTTTATAAATCCTTATCCACACCTTATTCACATTTTATACAAACAACAAAAACTTTATTATTTACGTTTTCCAACAAAAATAATTCAAAACATAACAAAACAAAAAATCATTTTATCGTTATTTATCCTAGAATAGTCATAAACCTCAGCATAACTTAATTCTCTATCCAATTAGGGGCAAAGAAAAAAGTCAGTGGCAGATTGATAGTTCGTTGTGTAGTCCTCACATGTTTTAAAAATATTTGTTAACATGAAGAAACATATAATTTCATAAAAATGAAGATGTTTCATTGAATTGTATGAACACATTTATAAAAGAATTGAAAAACTACATGCTTTTTTGGATGAGGTATATATACATGGATAGAGATATGTGAGACTGTATGCATTGCTGTAAAATTTACTAAATTATTTTTTATTAAGGTGCCTTTTTGGTGAACACAACTACTAATTAGTTATCATATTTTAATCAATTGCCTAAAAGATTTCAAATCATTTAGACATTTAAAAATGTCCTTCAAGATAAATTGTACATGTTTTATGTTTTTGTTGTAAGAAAGATGTTTTAAAAACCAGATTATTTATTAAATTGGAAATATAATTAGGTTAAGGGTCACAGGTCGAACCATCAATTTAATTAAGAAAAATACATAACTTATGAAAAAATGTTATTTTATTTCTTTCATTTTTGATACTCTTAAAGTATTTAAATAACATCTTCCTAAAATCTCTTTTGACAAATAATAATTATATTTTCTAGTTAAGAATCATTGATTCTAGCAAACTGTAGCTGGTTCTCAACACCAGTTCAACTGGTGGATTGACTAGTTTTTCATTTACAAATCAGTTCTTATTCATTAATCAATTTTAAGAATTAATTGAATAATAATTCAAACTATTTCAATGATTTAACTAGTCAAATTAACATGTTCGGTCTGGTTTTTAAAACATTGGATAAGAGATGCCAAAGAGTTACACTAGTCATTTAGACTGATCGTGATAAATTACAGTTTAGTATTCAAAGAACTTATTCGTCGTAATTAGGACTGAACAATCTTCCGATGTTGCGGCTTTCTCCTTGTCATGTTTAGGGGGGAGAAATCCTAGCAAAAGATCCCCTAATGGTCAAGTTAGACGGGATTCTTGTAAGAAAAAAAAAATGTTTGTACTTACAATCACTTCTCTACCTCTTCAAGTCGCTAAATCGTCTCTTGGATCCCCAGTCCTTCATCGATGGGATTCCCTAGGATCCGACCGGATTTGGTAGGATATGATATGACTCCATCCGGGTGGCTTTGATTATAATCATACCTGATCTGGTGGGATATGTTTTTAGCCAAATGGTTCAATCATGATTTAAGTGAGATTCCGATGGACCCGACCATAATGCGAGACTAATGGGTCCAGGTTGTCTGAATCGATCAATTTTCTTGTTCGATCAGCTAAGGGCCTATATGAGGACATGTGGTGGATCGAAGTGTAAGCATGTGACGTGATCTAATTGATCCAGATGGAACACATGACAATTCTCACAGTTACTGATTTTTATATACTGTATTATTATATTGTCTGTCTCTCATGAATATTATTAATTTAAATGTGGCATGTCACATGTTAGTAAAGATGGTCAATGAAAACAAGGAGGGTTAGGTATTCACTTTTATTGTGAATGCATGAAACTTACCAGCCTTTTCTCTGGTACACTGAGATCTCACCCACTCCACTGTCCCCTCCTTTGAGTGTGAGCCTAATCAACACCACACATTTTTTTTTATTCCATAAATGAATCTTAACAACCCCACCAATCCAACGGTTGGGATTTTAAGATGGCTCTTTACACCCCCCCATGGCCCTCTTGTGGGTCCCAATCATCCCCGCCGTCCATTTCAGTGAGTGCCTCCCATCGGATGGTCTAGCGCACGACCTTTCTATGCGGCCGAATGTATTGAAGAGGGGTGAAGAAGATTGCGGATAAGTATCGATAGACCCATATATCTATTCGTATTCATATTTTAACTGAATATCTAAAAACATATAAAGATATCTAATGAATATTTAAAATAAATAACTCTATCCAATCTGAAAATTCATATTTGAAGAAATATATGAAAATTCAAATATTCAAAAATCTAATATAAAAAAAATACAAACCATATATCTAATATCTAAAACATGTAAAAAAAAACTAATAATTACCTAGCATAAAATATAATATTATAATTGAACACAAAAAAATTACATGTTTTAAAGTTAAAAAAAAAAAAAACTCATGCTAGCACTAACATATAAAAATTATTAATATAATGAATAATAATATAATATTATTGAGACACGTATACTTGTCAGATCGGATATCATCATATTCATATTCTATCTGAAATGTTTAATATTTTCTTTCACATTTAGACACAAATTTTTTTTGTATAATTTATTAAATTTTCAGATATGGATTTGAATTATATATATATATATATTTTTCATAATTGACACGCTCAGCAGATGGTGGACTCAATGCGATCGATTGCACGGATTATAAAAGAAAAACGGTTAAACATGCAACCATTCACGTTTTCTACGGCGTCGGATTCGGGCCCACCAACACACGCCGTTGATTTAATGGTTTTTTCATTTAAAAAAATTGGACACAAATCCTTACTTTAAGGACCTCCGTTTGTTCATTAATTACGGATTTGTCCCTGTATCGGAAAAGGGCTCAGTAAGTTGAAGAATTACAAGATCTGACACTTCTCGGTCCTACTTTTGATGGGCCGGATCCCATAGGGCCCATCTAAACTTATGGTGTGTGTGGTTGCTCGATTACAGAAATGGTTATGTAGGAATCTAAATTTTAAAACTGATTATTCAAGAAGCTCACATTCTTCAGCTTTTGAAAATCATAGCTTTTGAGTATCACTTGCTTGAGATCTGTATGCAGAAAGTAGCTATGGTAAAACTGTTTGATTGTACGATTGCGAAAAACATCTTCTTACAAACGCAAAAGCTGTGCAATCCTAGAACCAAACGCACCCTAAGACTTGTCTTCATGAAATGAAAATGATAGTCCCTGTGCAACCCTAATCTTTTTTATTTTTTTTAAAATATTTATTCGCTTAATAAAATATATATTATTATGACAATTAAAATATGTACCTAGATAGATAAATTAATATATATATATATAAATAAAAAAATAATTTTTTTATACACTGTACTAGCGAAACACATACAGCCTGAGGACAATATGCATTCGAGTGCATAGGCTGACTAGGGAACCACATCTAAATATAGACACTAATTGGGATGATCAAATTATATGTTAGGTAAATATGAGGATTAAAATCGAGATTTAAATGCTTATTTCCTCTTTCAGAGATCACATATAGAAAATAAAATAGTCATTTATATTTTCATAAATGTGATAAATCATGCAAGATCATGCATATGGATAGTATATCATAGAAATATATAACTTTATAATGTGTGGGATTCATATATTTTTTGGATCTGATACGGCTATAGATTTTCAAATATTGGATCATTTCTAATTTTTTGGACATAAATGCGGAGCAGATATAAATAATTTTTAGGGTAATGAGAGACTTAAAAAAATGTCAAGACAATGCATACTAGGGGTGCAATTAAGTCGGTTGGTTTGATTTTTTGCAAACTCATATTGAACCAAAGTATAATCACACATAACCCAAAAATCGAACCGAACTGAACCGAAAACCGAGCCGAACCTTGTTTGGTTAAACCAAACTAAATAGAACCAAACTATTAAAGATAAACATATATATACTCAATCATTTTTTTCTTTCTACGTATTTGGGTTGGTTAGAGTATTTTTTTGAGTTGGTTACAATTTTATGTAAATATCAAAAGGTTAGGATTGATGGTATAAATTAGTGTATTCATTTTGTTTATAAATATTAATGATATAACAACAATATGGTTTTAATATAAAACGAATGATCTAAATGAAATGAATATTAATTATGAATAATCATGTGTTTAAATTTTATTCGGTTCGGTTCGGTTAATTCATTTTTTTTAGGTAAAACTAAACCCAAACCCAAGTAGATTGGTTTGTTAATTTTTTAATCCATATCGAAGCCAAACAAAAAATCTATTGATCCAAACCCGATAAAAATCGATTTGGATCAGTTCGGATTCAGTTTAACCAACCAAAATTGCACCCCTAGTAGTCATCACCCACACATGATGTGCGTGAAAATAAAAATAATAAAAATAAAAATAAAATTTTTATAAATTTTTTTTAATTGAACCTATTACTAAAATTTTGGAAAGTGTTAATATTAGAATTCCATTGTAATTAATGTCATATTAATAAGTGAATCCCATTGCATTTGGGTGAGTCAAAATATGTAATATGGTGAGTTGAAAATATGATTCCTATTATCAAGGATGATAATTGGGTTTAATATAAACTAATGATCTTAATTAATGAATAAAATCCCAATCTCTCAAGGATTTGGGGGGGGGGGGGGGTTCCATATTTTCATATCAACACATACTATTAGGAATTGTGTCAATACATACTTGGATTGATGACACATGTTTATCAAGGAGCATTTACGTGATTCTCATCTATATTTTTAATTGATGAAATGCTTTTAATATTTGAAGGGCATATCATCAGGAGAGTACGACATGTCATCTATATTTCCATGAGTATGTATTGACATGATTAAATATGTGAAGATGGCATACATTATATATCTTGAAGTGGTAGGTCATTCATTTGTTTGATTAGAAGAACCACTTCAACCCTTAGCCCATGTTTGGATTGGGGAATTGGGGTGGAATAACATGGGATATGGTGTAATAGAGTTAAAATGGTTGTTTGGGTAGGTGGAATAACAGTGAATTAGTGTGTTAGAATTAATTGGTATAAGATGGTATAGATATTCCTGCCACCCTTGAAATTAGCTTATTCCTAGTCATTCATTCCATGGGAGTATGTGGGTCCCACAAGTCTTGTCAAACATTTTCACTACCCCTACCATCCTTTAAATGATTCTCGTTCCCCTACATCAAAGTATGTTTTCAAATCCACTGTTTGAACTCGCTCTTCAATTCAAACCTCCTTTGCATGAGTGGGTCAGTGCTGACACTCAGAGGATTAGTAGTTGGCTTGAAGGGTTTGGACTTTGGGATACCTCCGTTACCAGCAACAAATCATTTCCCTCATCGAGCCCTTATATCTGTCTCAGTTGTTGACAAAGAAAATTTTTATATTTAGAATATATCTTGGGTATTTTATTTTTCTTGTATGTATCCAAAGTCTTATTAGAAAGGGGTAAAAAATAATTATTCTAATTATTTTAACAATAGTTTGGTTTTTTTTTAAAGTAATAACAGGGATGTATATAAACCTGTTACAACTTTGGATGTAGTTATATAGATTTCCTAATTTTACAGTGAGTTGTTGATATTTCAAGGGTTGGATTAATTTTTTATCCTATTAAATAATTATAATGTTATATAGAGTCCCAACAGTGCTTACATGCTTTTGATTTTTTTTTATAAAGATATTTACAACATTAATGGAACATATACTATGAAAGGTATATACTCAAATCAAGTATGATTTTACTTATAGAAAATGAAAATTACAAGTTTTAAAAAAGGGGAAATTAATTAGGGGTCCTTGTGGTCACCCATATATTATTTTTAGATTCCCGAAAATTTTCAAGTTTTTTTAATGTCCCTAAGATGGTGAAAAAGTATCTTTAGATCCCTCCAGTGGCATACTTTTCAAAAATACCGAAAATGCATTCGGATCATTATTTTAGTACATTATTAACACTCCCCAATACATTGTTAAGTATCTCTAGTATAATGTTAACACTCTCCAGAACATTGTTAATTATCTCAAGTACACTATTAACAGTCTCTAGTACATTGTTAACCTTTATATAATATATCCGACTGGAGGGATCTAAAAATAATTTTTTAACGCCTTAAGATCTAAAAAGAATACTTAAAAATGTTTAAGACTTAAAAATAATAGATGGGTGATCACATGAACCCCTAATTTAATTTCTCATTTTTAAAAAGTCATATGTCTTATTGGATGTCATTAGGAATGCATGTAGAATTGTAAATGAGATTGTGTAAAACAACACCCATTAAATATAGTGAATGGATAAAAAGAAAAATGTTATGCGCAGTCAGTTTGCAGTTACTGTTGCTTCTCTTAAATGAAGGTATACAGGTGATAGAAATTCTTTTTAGTTCTCCTGGTTGGTTATGTTAGTTAATAACTTTTTTATATATTTTGATTTTTAAATTTTAACATGTCAAATAACTTATTAATATTTTTTTATTTTACGCACATTGTGAGTGAGTTTCGACATTAATATTTCTAGTAAAATATATTTTTTATAATATAAATGGTATATTTAGTTATAATTTACATTTTTCATAACAGTGGATATACTGATACAATGAAGCATATATTATATTAATTTATTCATATATTGCATTAGTCACATAACACATGTAAAAGTTATTAAAAAAAAGGGTAAAGGTTATTAGTGGACCAAATAAAAATGTTGATTTTTAACATTAAATCACTTCCTCCCCATTTGGGTAGCAACATATATTAAAGATATGTAATTATTAAGTTTCGTAATAATATAATTTTGATTGATCATGGATAAATTGTGGATAAAAAAATAAATAAAATATAGATAAAGATTTATAAAACATAAAAAATTATTAAACATGTGAGTCCCTCCAATGTATAAGAGGTGATGATGACATATGATTTGCCTTCCATTATACCTCTAAAAGTGGAATAGATTGGAATAACACAATTCAGGGAAAACCATAAATATTAATATCAGCTTATTCTTATCTATTCTAGTATAGTTATATCCACATTTTCTTGGCAAACAAAAATATTTTTTTGGGCTTATTCACCCATATTCCACCATATTCTACTTCTATTCTTTTACCCAAACAGAAAACTATTTAAAAAACAACCGGATCCGGTAACCGACCCGACTAAATTTCCAAGGGTAAATGGCAGAATGGATAATAAGAACAATTTCTTGTCTTAAATCAAAGACCGTTAGCCACTCCTCTTACAATCATAGCCGTTCATTCATTTATTATATTAACCAACAATGCCTTAATCAACGGACCACATTCATTTACTCTCTCTCTCTCTCTTCTCTCTGTCTCTCTCTTCAATTCAGTTTTTTTGTGAATATATCTCTCTCTTTCAATTCTTGATTTTCATGGTCTTCTACAGACAGTCACTCTCACACAAAAAGTTGAGTGTAACGGCTATGAAGAAGACCCACCTTTCATGATCCGGTCTTGGTGAACCATTTCGTGATCAATCTCTATCTGGGTTTCGAAGATTTTTATTTTTTATAAAAAAAAATAAACCAATGATGGATTGTGATAACAAGTGAGTGTCACTGTTGGAGTTTGAATGTTGGGTTTGTTTGAAATATTGTTTTTTTGTTGATCTTTTTGTGTGTTTTTTCTTTGTTGTGTGGTTTTTGATTGATTTGTTTTTGTGGGTACATTGTGGGTATTGATTTTTCTGGCCCATTTTTTGGTGTTTCGATTCAATCGAGTGAAAAGTGAGGTCTGGTATTGGTTTTCTTTGATGGGTGCGTTTGATATTTTTGATTGAGTGTGTTTTGTTTTTTATTTTTTTGAGTTTTTTTTTAGTAAATCAGATCTGTTATTTATTTATTTATTTTTATATATCTTCTTCTTTCTCTTCATTTGGTTCTGTTTTATTAAAAAATATTTTAAATTATATTGAGTTTGCAAGAGATATGCAGATTAAATATCTGTCACTGTTATTATTGGGTTTAATTGTTTATCAGATCCCCACTTCAGTGATTTCAGTTAACATAGATTTGGGTCATTCATATTTTCCTCACTGAAATGCATTTTTTGTGCTTTATGGATAGTAATCTAATGACCCAACGTGTCTTATTGTTTTTATTGTCTGGAAGGACAATTTATGATCGAATACTATGATGTGAATTAAAATATTGTAGAGGATGTGATTTTTATTGATGTCATCTGAAATGGGCAGTGGAGATGATTTGTGGAACTTGCAAGAGGATCTCTACTGCCTCGAAGGCGATTCGAGGCTCGGTAAGTGATATTAATGGTGATTTTATCATTGTATGATTAAGTTGTTCTCATATTCTATGGCTTGCTTTTCATCTGAACAGATATTTCTCAATACCTCTGGGATGAAGTCAACCAGCAGGATGATAGTTTATTGTACATGCTTGAAGATCAGACACCCACTAAAGATTTCATGGACTTCGGTTACGACTTCTGTGATGTTGTTGGGGGTATGATTTTCTTAATTCATTGACTCAAGTGCATAGTCACGAAGTACTCTGAACATTTCTGAATGTCATCCGTACCTATAGGACGAACATATTTTTGTCCGTTGAATTGTGCATTTAGAATCCATGTATCTATTAGTTTGGATGATTTATCAAATTCTGCATATATTAAAGATCTAATCCTAATTGCCGCCACTATCTTCGCATCCAACGTAATTTTTTTTTGTCATGTATTTCTCGTATTAATGATAAGATACATCAAGAAAATAATTAATTATCTCCGTACTTTTACCATGCTTATCTCGTACGAATATTCACGTACTCTATTGAACGGGACATTTGCCAAATATCTACTGTACATGAACTCTATGACTATGCTCAAGTGAAGAAATACTTTTAATTTTGGATCTTGATATGATGTGTTGGATTTCAGAGAAATCGATCAAGGAGTCCTCCTCTCAGTCAAAGAGGCGGCGAATGCTACAGTTCACTAGCCCCATTGATTCCGTAATTCATGATGGGCAGGTTACACCTGCACTTGAGACTTCCATGGTCTGTGGAACCACATTGATGAAGAAAATCATATATCATTAATGAGGGCTGTTAATTATTGTGTGTTTTTCTTTCATTTGTTTTGTTAGGTTGATGGGGACCCTATAATTGAAGATGGAATGCCTGAAAATCTAGAGTGGGATCCAGGATTACCGCGTAAGTCACTCATTTTGGATTCATTTTATTATCCTTTGGCCTTTGAAATGTCTGATTCTGATTGTGCATATATATTTTTGATGAAGTGTGTGCTTCTGGTTGTGATCGTATGAATCATTCTTCGGGGGTTTGGATGACGAATTGTCTCAACAACACCGAGATGCCTTTCATTCCTGAAGAAATGTATGGATCATTTCAGTCTCTCTCGCTCTCTTTATAGACTTGTTTTGCTTTTCCTCTCAAAATTAACTCGATCGTACACATTTTCACATCTATTCCTCTAGGAATGTTTCCGGGGACTCGGGGGATCAAGTTGATACATTAGGTGTGGATTAACGTGCTACTCGTGCATAACATTCTGTATACACGGTTTTTTATGTCATGGTTAACATCTTCAATTGACATTATATATATTATCTCTGATTATTTTGTTAGAGTACTGCAATGTTCCACCCACCATGGAGGCTGAAAGAATCCTGGTTACTCCTCAAGCCACCTGCAAAATTATTAAAGGTATGCTTAGTCCTTTTTTTTTTTGTCTTTCCATGTTTGATTCTCAAGTGATTTCTTGAGCAATATTGACCGATTGCTTGATATTGTAGGCAAAAAATCCTACAGGCCTGCAAAAAAGTTGGTTACTTCTGTTGCCTATCCTTTTGCCCTTATTAAGCCCTGTGGAGTACAAGGAGATGTGACTCTGAGAGACATAAATCAACGGATCCATGCTCCACTGCCATCAAAATCAAATAATTTAAAGGAGGAGGACCCCTTCCTCTCGTATCCAACCTCAGCCTTTTCTGGGAAGCCTGTAGTCACCAAAACTAAAATCCGCACTGAAGGGGGGAAGGGAAGCATTACAATCATGAGGACCAGAGGCTGAAAAAGATAAGTTGTCGTTTTTATTTTTTCATTTCATGGTCTGGCCTCTGTCTCATGCATTTCTTTTTGGGTTGGTTTTGCATGATATGCTGTGGCCAGATGGTATAGATGTGTCATTGTGCTTGTTCAAGATCCTTTCTTGTGTGTTGGATCTTAATTAGAACTGTGCTTGGAGATTTTTTTTTTACTTGTGTGTTTCAAGTTTGTCTCTCTTGCAATATCTTATAAGGCTTCCATTAATCTTGGTGAGAGGATTGTTAAGGTATATTTTAATCAAGTTTGAGATTAATGATATGTTCACTCAATACAGATTTTAAGTCTTTGTTTCAATGATTCCTGTGTATATGCCACTCATGTGAAATTTTGTCGAACAAGGGTTAAGAGAATTTGCATACATTGTGTTAAAGATGGTTGCATCTCCTTTATCGCATACTTGGTCTGTTTGATTGGTACCAACATTAAATGGATCAGCTGTGGTTTCTTTAATAGGAGGAAGATTGTTATGATGCTTCTTATACGTAGCTTACATATCTATCTGTGTTATGTCTAGTCCTTTTACTCATGGATTCACTCATAATTTTTACACCTACATTCACAAGGATGTCATGGTTTTACTTTTCCATTGATTTCTCTTCCATTGCTTCTTATGCTGAGTTTATGGTTCCAATTGGGGACGATTTTGCCTTAGTGTACCACTAAGTGGTTCCAATGTCAAAGGGCATCACTATCATTTCCCCCTCTCTTTTGAGTGAAAATTGCACCATGTTCCTCATTATGTATATAGTGAGTACTATTCAAAATATTGGCTAAGAGTGGCATCAAACATAGTAGGGTACTAGGAGAGGAGCGACTAGATACAGTCCTCAACTTTGGCAATTTTTGTACAAGTGGATGCTCTCAAGAATTCATCATATTAGCCCTTGCACTTTATTGCTCCAAAAGCAATTACCCCTCTCCATATCTCTATATAAATGCTTCTTAATGTGTTAAATATTTGCTGCCTCCTCTTTGTCTTTTACCATATTTTATACTTTCTCTTGAACTACAAAGAACATTCCTGCGGTCTTGTCCAGCTATAGTCTAAGCCAAAGAAGAAGGCTTAGAAACAAGCAGAATATCTAAATTCTGTGCTTAAAACCTAAATCCTAGGGTAAAGATGAGTTAAATTAAGACATGAAGTCTAATTCTTAAACCAAATTTAGGTCCCAATTTTAGAGAAGTTTGAATACCTGAGTTTGATCACAGCATTTGTGGCGAAGTGTTATGCTGTGACCTGAGTTTTTTCCAATATGATTTTAGAAAGTAGGTAACTGCCAGAGATACCGCAGTTGAGTAATGATGATCAGTGATCTATGCTAATATTGAAGTGAATTTGTACACAGAAATACAGCCAATGATCTATGGAAAATTACAGTAAAAAAGAGTGTGTCTTGGAGATGAGGATGCATAGAATCTTAAGATATTTAGCTAAACTAGAGGGATGTAATGTAACTCAGCATATTAGCCGAAGGATACGTTGCTTTAATGTGGTATAATGAGATCACCTAAGATTGTTCAGACATGTGCAATGCTTGCCAATGAACGCATGTTTTCACCCAAAATTCTTGGGATGTCTGAATGGATTAGAGGAGTATGAAGTAGTTACTTTGGATATAAGAGTAATCATTTAAATAGGAATTTACTATGGGAAGAGATTTCTGTAATTATTTGTGACATAACATGATTCATAGCTCTGACCTTAGCCCCAGATTAGGTAGCAATATAAGCTATCCCATGATAGATATTTATTTTTAATTATTCTCTTTGGAAAATGTAATGATAAATTTTTTGTTGTTTTGATTGACAATGGATAAGTTGTGAATGAAGTGTGAATCAGATGTATATAATGATTTACAAAATGTAAAAAATAATTTGACATGTGGGCCTATTGATTTATAAGAGGTGATGACATGTGATTTATTCCTATCTCTTTTGCCATAACTATAGCCACCTATTCCTTGCAAACAAATTGGTTATTGGGTTTTATTCACGCTATTCTATTCTATTCTGCATCTATTCTTCTACCCAAACCGGAGCTTAGAATTTACAATGCTGCTCCATATCATTGAGGAATAAGTGGTGGCAATATTCAACATTCAATTTTACTGTGGTGGTCTTTATGGAACCTTCCCTTTCGAAACTCGTAAGCTGTGCTTCTCCATTTTGATAATGATGAAAACTCATTGTTTTGTCCTCCTCTTGATCTTATGCTTTCACCTGGAGCAACTGAAGCTGACATTGTCCTCATATGTGCTCCTTTCTTTTAGTCTCAACACTTCCCAATAATTTGTTTATTCATTTTTATGTTTCTTTTGGCTTGCATTTTTTACCCCGAGAAATACTTAAGTTTTCAAGTGTATCATCCCCATGATTGTCATTTGATCTTTAAATTTCAGCCATCATCAATGAGTTGTTTGAAACTTGAATGCCTCATTCTTGTTAGTGCTCTATGAACCAAATCATCTTCACAATTTTTCGTTCGGCCGATAGGTATTGAGTGGTAATCAATCGCGGATCAGTTTAGGGTCCTATATATGACCATGCTCATTGCTACCCCCACCCCAACCTCAATAATTTTAGTAGCTTTTGGATTATAGTTTGTCTCTACTTTGCATGAGAATTTTATCCTTAAGGTGGATTGCAAGGGGTTTTTGTTGGGTTTATGTTTTACATTCTGGTTTTGGATTATCGAGGAAGACGTTCAATAGCAGAGCGCCCCCCCCCCGGTTGATTGCAATTCTGTATTTTGTGAGGGAATTATGGACATGTATTGGGCTATATACACTCTTTTATGAGTTAGGTTTTCTCTTACTACTGAGAGACAACCCTAGGGTCTGAGAGGGAGAACTAGATTTGTAGTCCCACCACATGATCTGTAAATCCAAAAAAAAATAAAGCATAAAATTCTCTCTTCATCTCCGTGGATGTAGTTGCCGAACCATTTAAATCTTTGTCTCGTGTGATTGTGTTGTATGCTTTCATCTTCTTTACTTCGAAAGTACTTTTCAATCATTTTTTATTCTCCAAATGGCTGGCATGGGAGACTTATTTTTTTGTTCTACATCCTCCCCATTTTAGATTCCTCTAAATTGCCAATGCATAAGCATTCAAATTATCTTGTTATTCTTTCCGTATAATTACTGCTTTTAGTGTTAATAATCTCTGCAATCATTCATATAGAAGCCTGTGATTATCAATATTAACATAATTGCATTTGATTTAAAGCAACACTTTTTTGTTTTAGAAAGTTCCCAATACATGTTCTGCCTCATGAAGCATACCTTAGTGTTGTCATATTTTGTGTGTTTGTTGAGGGAAAGACAAGCATGGGACATTGCTGATTTTCTCATGCTACGCTATGTCAATCATGTTCCCTTTATTGTCTGTTTATCCATTGACAATCTTTATTTTGTATATGATGATCAACTGAATGCACCTGTTGTTGATGTGACATGATCTGATGTATGCTACATCAATCTTATGTCAATTGGGTGTACTTGGTTGTAGATTGTACAGTTAATTAACCAATAATTTTTCCTGGATTCATAATTGTTTTCTATTTATGGATCTAGAGTATCCAAATTGTGTGAAGGAAGTGATGAATTTTGAATATCATTTTGTGGGAAGTCAAACAAACTTTGGGGGTGCATAATTCTCTCATCCTGGTATTGAGCAAGCCTTTTTGCATTATTCTCTTATGCTTAAAAACATAATTTTCTTCCTTTTATGTTATTTATTTTCTCTTTGTAATTGGACATCGTCCATTCTATCTAATACAAAGGCGTATACCTACCGTTTCATCTCAAATAAAAAAGCATAATTTTTCTTCCCTTCTGCTCTTTGTTGCTGACATTATAATTGCACTTGGATACGATTTCTCTTTTGATCAAGTTGGTCTTTAAATTCACTTCATTTAGTAACATTGTCCTATTTAAGCCGGGATAGATTGATATTCTGTGATAGACAGCTATCAGAATGGTTTACATTTGGTTATATTTTACACTTTGTCTTTAGTTTTAAATTGAGGCCTATATATCATGGATATGCTTGGAGTTATGCCATCTTATCCAGGCAGAGTTATTGGATTTATCTTCATAAAATAAACTAGCTTTTTTCTCTGGAAAATAATATGGTGAGCCCTGTTTGCATGTAGAACATTCTTTTAAGTATATATATACTTAAGGGTCCGTTTGGAAACACAGATTGAAAAGTAGCTTTTGGAATAAAGCTACTTTTTAAGATAATTTTAGACGTTGACTTTTTTAGGATGCTTTTTTTTAAATCAGGAATCAATATTTGAAAGGAGTTTAATGTTTGGCAGAGAAAGTTGCTTTTTAATTCAAAAAATCGATTCCGATCAAAAAACGTTGTTTCTGAGCTTTTTAAAACACAGATTTCGAGGGAAAAATTAAAAGGAATCCAGCTTCCGATTCTGTAAAAAACTGCCCCGTTTGGCTGCACGCTTTTAGCTTTTCAGCTTTTCAAAAAGCAAAAGCGCGTCGAATCGCGCAACCAAACGGGGTTAGCTTTTATTAAAGTGATATACAAATTCAATACATATATTTTTATGTTTTCTCATTAGAGTCAATGTTCTAAAAATTTTGCTTAGGCCCCGATTAATCCCCCGCCGAGGCCTAGGCAATCCCAACCCGCAACACTTAGCGCCTAACCGTTTTTTCAATTAATCCCCAGTTAACTATAAAGTTATTAAGTCATTTTATATATTATATATTTATTAATTAGTTTTTTATACTATCCCTATTATGCATATATTATTAATTTTATTTTGATGTTATTTTGTTATTATTTTGTAGTCTAAAATCATTATATATATATATCATGTATTATATGTACATGTATTATATTTATTATTATAAAAAGTGATTGATTAATCTCTGATTAATCCCGCTTAGTCGATTAATTCATAGTCTCTTCTTTTTATAACATTGATTAGAGTATATATTGGTAAAATAAAGTGTATTACGTTAAATGATTTTATAGAGTGCATTAGTGATATTGTGACTGTAAATAGGATTTTAGATTAAGACTGTGTTTGGTTGCACGATTGCAAAATTCATTTTAGGCAAAAATTGAGTGTAAAACTAATTTTACAGAAAGTTGTCTCTCCGCAGCTTCTAGAATACTCAGGTTTTGTGCATTTTTTTCATAGAAATCTATCCGCTGCTTTTAGCCTTAATTTTTCTGTTTGAAAATAGGTTTGGAAAAAACGATTTCCTGCAAACCCAAAAGTTACTCAAACTTGTTTTAGAAAAGGGCTTAAGTGTATCAATGCCAATTCTTCGGGCTCATAGGGGGCTATCGCTCCCCAAATAGGGGCTAATGTGTAGTTTACAAGGCTCACATTACCAAACCACTTCTTCGCACTTCGCAGGTCAATAGAGGTATTCCCTCTTCATCCATGAATCCTAGGTTAGAGTCTTATCCCCTCTTGATAGGAGAAAATTTGTTAATGAAAATAATAATAATTGAGCATGGACCACAGTTTACATTCACAATTCAGCTTGCATATAATGCCCACAGCATGACAAACCTGACCATCATTCATAGCTTTTGTTGATTGGGGGTTGCAGGCAGCCGTTTTGAAGTCTTGTCTGCATCCCAAAGTGGTCCTCCAATTGTTTATACATTCCACACTATGTATTGGTTTATACTTCATTTTTCGTATATATACTTTAAGAAAAAATCAAAATGGATAGGGGCTGTTGCACATAAGGTTGGATTTAAGGGTCAATTCGGTTTGTTTGGATCGATTTATTGCAAAAAAAAACAATTTGAATTAAGGGTTAAAGACATCTAAGTCCTCACAAACATGGATAATCCCATATAAGTTCTTATCAAAGTTGGGGAAGACATACAAGTCCTTCAAAACTTACAAAAAACCCATATACATCCTTGGTTTTAACAAAAATTAATCATAACTTAACCTCCCATATTAACTTTAACCTACCATGGAATGATTAAATTATCTTTAAAGTTTTAACCATTTTCAATCAATACGTCAATGAAAATGGAGAAACATAAAAAGTCTTACAAGGATAATTTGATCTTTGCATTGAGCAATTTACTTTTTATGATTATTTATGGAGACTATAATGTCTACACAATTACATGGTGATAAAATATTCTATCAAATTTGAATGAAATTTTAACTTGAGGATGATAATTAGATTTTTGTGAGTTTTCAGATACTCATGTGTCTGCCTTAACTTTCACAGGGACTTATATGGGATTACCCATGTTTGTAGGGATGCAGATGATGTCTTTAACCCTTCAATTAAATTATAATCACATCTAACCTAAAAATTAAACCAAATCAAAATATAGAACAAATATTGTTTCATCAACCTAGATCAAACCAAACCGAATTGAACCGAGAATTATTGATGGTGTAAACTAATAGGTTCTTTTTATGGATATTATTGACATAATGGATGACAATTGTGGATTTTTTTAATATAAAAGGAATGGTTTAATGAAAATTGATTATAAATTATTATGGATTTAAACTTAGTTGGTTTCATTTGGTTAATTCGGATTTTTTTAATTTTTAATTAATCTTAATTAATTTATACTTGAATCAAACCAAACAAAATATCAACCAAAATCTAAAAAAAATCAATTTAGAATTAATATAACCGACCAAAGTTGCACCCCTAGCTGCATGTATGATTTTCCTTGTTGATTCATTCAGTACATCCAAAGTCCAAACCTATATAAACCCAGTTTTTTTTTTTTTTGTCAAATATTTGCAGTTGCTTGTATGTCATGTGTGGCTTATGCTTCAAACAAAAAGATACAACAAGATTTTTCATACTCGAAATCTTTTTCTGAATCGCGTGATTTGTTTCTCTTGACTTTTGTCTGAAATTTAAGCAAAGTTTTGGGCAAAAAAATCACTCGGCAAACTTTTTTTTTTCTCTAACTGAAAGATGGGGGAGTAAGAGTAAAGCTTGGATTTGTTCACAACCACCACCACTTTGCTATGATATCATAGCTTTCTTCTAGGGATGGCAGTGAGATGGGGGCAATGAGAAACCCCACCCCAATCAATCTATTGAGATCGGTTTAGTCCCCCTGATATCAAACATTTAAACTCGAAACTGACCCATCCTAACCAAATGAAGATATGAGACGAGTTTGACATTTCATGAGAAAACCTGCCCCACCCCGTTATACATCGTTTAAATCACTTATATCATTAAAATTAATATCATACATAAGTAAAACTAATCCATTATTATTATTATTATTATTATTATTATAAATTGATAAATAAATTAAGCATGTATCAAGTAATATATATAAAGATAATTATTTAGTTTATATATAAAAAAAGAATAAAAATATTAAAAATATTTGAAAAATCAAGATTCTTAATTTTGTTTCCTTCTAAATGAGATGGATGGAACGGGTTTGAGACAAAATAATCAAATTCGTCACGGGTTTGTGATGGGTTTGGGACAAGAATTTATTAGCGGGTTTAAGATTGAAATTAATCAAACCCTCCCAATCCGCCCGTTGCCATCCCTATTCTCTTCTATGTTCTCTCTTTAATTTTTTCAAGCCCAAATCGCAACTATAATGTCATTAACATAATAATATATGAAATCATCTTTATATTAATATTCATTATGTAAGTATATTATACTGTAAAAAAATATAAAAGTATATGCATTCAATTTATGAGTGGTAATACATTTTTATAAATAAATATGCTTAGTTATTCAATTATATATTTTTACAAAAAATCATAACATACTCGGATCTTTGTGTTCCACTGAAAAAAACCTATATTACACCAAGTCTTTATACGTGATCTCTACGTGCATTTTCATGGATAATCAAAGGAAAGGACCCAAAAAAAATGCAATATTCAACTTGTAAATGTTTTCATATGCTATAAATGTTCAGAACCTAAAAAATAGGTAAAAAATACTATGAATTAATTTCCTCAATTTTGTTTTTTAGAATGATTGTCTTAAAATTATATGGATAATGCAACTGCTTAGATGTGTTGTACAAAAATGAAAGAAAGAGAAATAATATATATATTAATCAGAATATGATAATTTTTTTTTTTTTTTTGGGAGGGGGGAATTAATTTCAGGTCTTCTGGAGAACCCTGAATCAATTTTAAGTCACTGAAATATTTAGACTTATTTTTAAGTCCTCATGTTAGTTGAAGTATTATTTCTGGATCCTCCCAACTCATGGGGTTTATCTTTTACCTTTTTTTTCTTTAATTTTACATATGCCTTCACATTTTTTTGTGTCCATCTCTTTCTCCTTTCCACACAAACAACCAAACATTCTTCTTACGCACATCAAATTTGATGATGAATATAATAAATTTTTATCATATCATTATATAATAACATTATAATAAAAAAAAATTAACAATTTACAAAATCCATCTATAAATGATTGAGATATATTAACAGTGTACACCGACTTTTAAAAAAAAAATTACATTCATTTTTTTGATGCAGACACTCATTAGAAAAACGTGTTAAAATTGCTTGGTAATATGCAACGCACACCGTTAGGGCGTACCAATGATAAGAACTGATGAAATGCATTTAAAGCGACCACCACTTCCAATGACCATATTGGGAAGGGCGCGTCTATCCCCACTAAGAGTTTTTCTTACCCCACCAATAAAAAAAAAAAAAAAAAAAAAAACGGTGTTTGGCTGTTCCCACCAATCCAGATCGACCGAAATTGGTCGCCATTTCAGGTTTTGGGCGACCGGACTTGGTCACCATTTCAGGTTTTGGGCGACAGTAATTGGTCGCAATTTCAGGCTTTGGGCGACTGTAATTGGTCGAACATGGTTCAAAACTATATCTACCTATTTTTTGTAAACAAATAAATTTTTGGGTTTATCCATCATATTCTACATTTATTCTTTTATCCAAACAACAGCTAAGGGGCCGAAAAAAATGTAAGTAGGTATACTTTCAATTAATTCAAATTTTTATAGAAAAATATCTTATTAGACAAATATATATCATTTTTAAGCTTCGTTTGAATTCGTAGTTAAGAGGATTCTTGGTTTGAAAATAAAAAAAACCTATCAGTTGATCCAAACACATTATATATTTGGCTTTTGAAAATTAGTCTGTCACTTATGTAAAAAAAATTGTTCTTATATTCTACATTTAAGAATAATAATTGATTCTCCTTACATTACAACTCAGACTTGGAGTGGTATGAAGGATTCAAGGAAGATATACGTCATGGGATTATGTTTCCAAGAAAAAAATTATAAACTTTATTACAAATCCTGTTCGACCAAGTTCGGTCGTCCGAAACCTGAAATGACGACCAAGTCTGGTCGCCCAAAATCTGAAATGGCGACCAAGTCCGGTCGTCCAAAACCTGAAGTGGCGACCAAATCTGGTCGACCTAGCCGGATCGGTGGGAAAAGATAAAACACTGATTTTTTTTTCCCGATTGGTGGGGTAAGAAAAACCCTTGGTGGGGATAGCCGTGCCCTATTGTGAAACAAAATATCCACTTTTTCCGAGGAGACAGATTATTTAACATATTTGGATTATTTTTACCAGTGTTTGTATAGCAAGATACAAGTTTCTCGTTTGAATATAACTTTTTCTTAGATATATAGTTATCCTGACATAAGTGAGTATAGTAGTGGAATAAATGATTTTGAATTGTGTTGTGTTTTGAATTATTTTCATTGTAAAACGTAATAATAAATTTTTATTGTTTAAATAAAATTGGATAATGATTTATAAAAAATAAAAAAATGATGATAGTTGATTTGATAGGTGAATTATAAGAGGTGATGACAGTTAATTTGACTGTGGACACACATATTCTTTAAATAGAATAACTTGAAATAATTTTAATTCCAAAGGGTTGATTGGAATCTATATATCACTGTATACTAGTTTATTTTGACATAGTTTATTCCTGGGTATTCAAGGCTCCAAAACAATCAAAATCCACAATTTTCATTTATTCCAAGATATTCCAACCCCTATTCCACATCCAAACGGGAGCTTAGGACTGGTTTGACAAGGGGTTCAAATACCCTGTTTCCTAAACAAGGTTTCCATCCAATAAATGGATGCCACTTGTATAATCAAACATAATCAAATGATTTGTTTGATTGTACAGGTGGCGTCCATTTATTGAATGGAAACCATGTTTCTTGCTCCCATGGAAAACAAGGTATCTAAACCCTTTGGTAATAGGATAAGTGGTGGAAAAAAATGGTATTTATGGGAATAAGTGAGAGAGAGAACAACTTATCATCGTTTGATATAAAAAAATAATTAGGATAAACTATGAATAGTTGTTCTAATTTTAAAATAAAAATGATGATATTTTATTCCATCTAAAGGCTGTGATAGATTTTATTCTCACTTTTTATCACAATCTTAACAAATGTAAATATAAATAAAATTAATAGACTTTTTATCCCCTAAAATTAAGACAACTTATTATCAAAGCCTTAATCCATTGTCAAATTAAACTAGCCCTTATAGTCGTGTCTATAGTTTAGAAACGATCCTTCAACTATGTATACATTCTATTTTAGAGTCGCTTATACACTCCACTGGTAGATTGTATATTGTTATAATATAGTATTTGTAAAATATAAAAAATTGATTTTTTTATTTTTCAAAAAAAATATGTATTGATTTATCTAGATACATGCATTTATTTTTTATAATAGTATATGCTTAATTAGGTAAGTATAAAATTAAAAAAAATCAAAATAATGGGAGTTTTAAACGGGGCTACACAAGGGACTGGATGTATCATTTTTCAATAGCTATACCATTAAAATAAGTCAACTTCTATTTGATTGTATTTTTAGTTATATCGTTATGAAATGTAATAATAAAATTTTTGTTATTTGATTGATCTTGAATAAGTTATGGATAAATGATAAATAAAATGTGACTAATGATATATAAAATAAATAAAAAATATTTAATACGTGAGTACCTCTAATTTCCAAGAGGTGATAACATATGGGTTATATCAATGGAAAAAATGAGTGGAACGACACATTTCCAAGACTACTTTTATGGATTTGATGTAGAAAATTAATTTTTATGGATGTTTTATGGAAACAAAGATAATAAATGAGCCCAAATATGGTAGTTTTGGATCTGTAAAAATTAATAAACCACTTTCAAATATCATGTGCTTGCTTTTATTTTGAAAGGTACACATTTATGAATGGTTTCTAAAACATTAATAGCCTCGTTGGTTTCTAAAATATCATTTAAAATAATAAATCACGTTTGATGATTAGATCACATTTTTATTTAGGGAAAAATTAAAAAAAACCTTCTCTAAACTGGCCAAAATCCATTATACATAGTCGGGCCCGGGCAAGGCTATCAAGGCAATTGCCAAGGGCCTCATCCAACAAGGGCTTCTAAAAATCATCTATTCAGTGGACTTACTAAAATACACGGTAAAATGTCTTACTTTAATTAGTCCCTTTCAACAACTTTTCCTATTTGATATTCCCTAAATAAGTCTAAATTTTATCTTTCTCCTAAATCTCTCCAACTATAATCCAATAGACATTTCAATTTTTAAAATTAAAATTTTTACTTGTTTTATTAAGTGCGTGTGATATTATATAATGTTTTAATTTAATGATTATATATTATTGTGCATCTATTAATAATATTGGTAGTGTGCAAGATTGAAACAATCTAGATTTTTTTTTGTATGGGCCGTGCTTTAAAATTTTGCTTAGAGCACATTAAAAAAATTTAATTCTCAGGGCCGGCCCTAAATCCATATAACCCCCTGACTTCCTAAAGTCCATATAACCCCCTAGAAACACCTATATAAATTTAAATAACCCCCTGAATTAAAACTTTCATTGACAATTGAGGATATTCTGTGAATATTTTGTTTGGTTAACTCTGACTGAAACCACAGTACACCAAAAACCTCTTACAATGTGTTGAAAATACAAAAAATAATTTATTAATGACTATATTACCTCTCTGAATATATTATAAAACCCTATCCTTGGTTAAATCATCATTTACACATAACACATTATATGAGGTTTTTTCTATACTGTGTTTTTAGTCAGGGTTAACCAAAAATAAAATTTCTCATATGTCAACGAAAATTTAACTTACGGGATTATTTGAATTTATATAGGTGTTTACAAGGGTCATGTAGATTTTGGACAATTTACAGGGGGTTATTTGGATTTTTTAATGGATAACGTTATGACAGTCCCTCATACATTGCCCATACCCTTTGACCTTTTTTTTTTTTCTCACTTGTACAATTCATGTAATAAAACATTGTGAATAGCTCAAATACCCCTTGATCAATACTTCAAATTTTTTTCTTGTGTCCTTGGACTTTTTTTAAATTTTTTCTTTACCCCTGTAGTTAGGCATGTTAACGGATCGAGTTCAGACCTAGACCCGATCTGACCCCAGATTCGATTACACGTGTAATTTACCCGACCCGGTGGACTCGAACATAATTTCTGGTCGAGTCCGAGCTCATACTTGCAAGAATTTGATTGTTTAATATGTAATAAACTTAGTAATGCAATGTGATTATGTAACTTTGGTTAACTTATTTAAGTGTTTAGGACAATTAACTTTTAAATTTGTATAATTTGGTTGGTTTGTTGCATGATTTTTTTTAGTGTTGTTGTAACTTTGTAGGACTTTAAAAAGTAGATTTGATTTTTATAGTTTGTGTTAATTTGTTTTAAATGGTCTGACCTAGATCTATCAATGGGTCTAGGTATATACATGTTATTTCCATTTACATCCCTCGACCTCTTCAAGTTCGGCCTCTCCTGGTTGGACTTAGGCCTGTCAATCGGTCAACCCGGACCTGAATCGAAAGACCTGGGACCCGATATGGACCTGACCCGAAGGATCCGACAATCAAAATAGGTCGGGTCCGGGTCCACCCCAACCCGTTGACAGGCCTACCTATGGTGTTGTCCTATTTTTTCACCGCCGACTTTTCATAATACCTGAAATACCACTTATAGACAGAGTTACATAATACATATAAAAATTATACACATAGTTATATATATTTAATAGTTATCTACAGAGATCGAGCATTCAACATACATAAAATATGATTAAACACAAAATCGTTACAGATACAATATATTCATGAATTGTAAATCCTGTCATTATCATCTATAAGTATTGTATTCAATTTACACAAAATGGGTTATAAATAAATTTTCAAAGTGTCATTAAAATAATACATCAACTGATATTGATCCATATTTTTCTAGTCAAACATATATTTCTTATAATGAATATGGGATAACGAGTTACACGATACGAAGCACTCCTCTACAAAGTTCAAAATCACCAAGTGTCAATGTAAATATTTGTTGAGGACAAGAAAAACTTATTCGCTTCACTAATAATTTCATTTTTGTACTTACACATGTAGGCTATGAGAACTAGTCCATCACTCTTCCTTGATTGCACGGATAGACACAAAAGAGACAAATTCACACATGCCAAAAGATATATCAGTAAATATATAAAGTGGGGGGTATTTTAAGTATCTAAGTATGATGTGGCACTGATAAGAGGTAAAAAAATTTATTCAGTGACGATCCTATAACTACATATCAAGTTTAATTAGGGTTGACATGTGTTTCTTTATATGTTAAATATGTAATATTTCAAGATAATGTAGGGACATTTATGAACAATATGCCATCGACACTTGAGAAAAAAAGAAAAAGAAGCAAAAGCTAGAGCCCATGGAATGGACTAAATGGAGAGCACACGCTATTTACGTGGAGCCGTTTTTTTAGAAAATTAATTACAGGTCCTGTGAGAACTTTTAAATTATTTTAGTCCCTAGAATATCTTAATTTATTTTTAAGACTCCAGGGGTACTATTTATGTGTCTTTCCTTCTTCTATTGGAGGTTATCTTTTTATTTTTTTTGACTTTTATCTAAGTCTATTAATTATCTAACAAAATATCCAGATGGAAGGGATGAAAGCGTTAAAGGTGAACTCAACGTTTATTACTTAGATAATGAGGTCCGATGATCTAAAAATAAGTTTAAATATTCTCAAGACTTATAAATAATTTAAGGGTTTTCCGGGGACCTAGAATTAATTTTGTTTTTTTTAAATAAAAAATTAAATTCAAAAAACAATGCTTGGCGCCTTCAATAAAAACAATAAAACTTTTTTACATATATTTTTAAAAAATAATGAACGGTCAGAACTGAATATCTCCGCCATTTATTCCCCTATAAATTCGCTCCGACAACGAAATCCCCTCTCGAAACCCTAAAAAAATAAAAAAAAATGGCGCCTTTTGTTGCTCTGTTTCTGCTCCTATTGTTCGTCGGAGACCTCGCCTTGTGCAATGCGAGGTGGGAGGGGATACCGACGACGCTTGACGGGCCTTTCGAGCCGGTGACGGTGCCGATCCCGGACGATGGGTTCAGGGGACACGCGGTGGACCTTCCGCCGTCGGATCCGCGGGTCCGGAGGAAGGTCGAGGGGTTCATGCCCGAGCAGGTCTCGGTGTCTCTCTCGGCCGAGTACGACTCGGTTTGGGTTTCTTGGGTGACTGGTATGGACTCTCGCTATTGATTGTGTTTTGTTTTGAGTGGTTTTTTTTTGGGGTTTTATTGAATGTTTTGTTGATTTTGCTTGGTTTTTGGTTTCTTATGTTATAAGAGGTAAGGTGAAGGTGATGCAGAGAAGAAGAAAAAGACATCTTCAAGAGAGATATTTGAAGTTAAAATAAAAAATTTAAAACAACCTTTATTCCATTTGCATCAAATGGTGTCCAAATCCATTTTGGGCAATCTGATGGCTTTTTTGTTTTTGGAAGTCAAGTTGTAGGTATAATCATGTTATGAAGCTGAAATGATATTCTAAAATAATTTGGCAATAAAGATTTAGTAATTTTTTTTTGCTTGGTATTTAGGAAAATCTTTGTTACTAGAATATTGTTTTTGATCCTCAAACGATGGTTTAACTAGTCCACTCTGTTATTAGAATATTGTTCTTGATCCTCAAACGGTGGTTTAACTAGTCCACCTGAGGCTGAGAGGTGGATTAGGATTTGCACCAATTTTTTCAACCACTGGTGTACATAAATTAAATACCAAAAAAAGGTACATCAATCACCCCTCTCCTTTTTTCTTAGAGCATCTCTAACCATATTCCATTTCTCTAAAATTGAGGATGGTTGTGCTCCATTTGGGAGACCCCCATAATTTCTTCCATACTTTTTTTCTTTTTTGAAGAATGGTGCTACCCAAGATTTGGTCCCTTGACCTCTTTCAAGGAGGTGGGAGGTGCTTACCGACTTAACCAAAGCTCGGTTCGCAACATTACTTCTGTTATGTAAAAACAATTCTTATAAAACGTTTCAAATGAGATCAATATTGAATTTATGTAGTCTTTATTTAAAAATTATAAGTTTAAGAAATCATTAATTACATTTTAATTTTTTTGATTAATATTCATTTGATTCATTTTGTATTTAATTACATTTATTATTCTGGTAGACTAGTATTATTTTAAAATAAAATGAAAATAGAGATAGAGTATTGGGTTGAATTGAAGTAGTATTTCATTTGGTCCTCCAAAATATAGTTGGTCCTCTAAAATGGAGTTGAATCTCCAAAATGGGAGTATCTCATTGGAGATGCTTTTATATTAGAGGATCTCCAATGAGGTACTCCATTTTAAGGGATTTAAATTAAGGATTCCCATTTGGCCCGAGGCCCGAAAGCCCGGCCCGGGCCCGTTTGTGGGCCGGCCTGGTCAGTTTCCAAGGGTGGCCGGGCCTGGGCCCAGGCCACGGGCCAGCCCAAACTCAGCCCGTTGGAGTTGCTCTTACCCCCACAGGCCCACATTTACGTAGGGGTAAATATAGAATATATGACATGTCAACCAAAGATGAAAGTGGTTCATATAAAAAGGCTAATTTATTACGTTTTCGAAGATAAATAGATTAAGTTCATGAACATTACAGTACCTATGTTGTGGTATACTAAACTAAATTTTTTTAATCTACTGTCAAAGGGGGGCCTAAATAATTAACTTTCTATTATTAGTTCCAATTGGGGCCAAAGTGGTGATGGCTGTATTATCCATAGATAATGACTGAGAAACTTTGGTGAATTTGAGATTAAATATTATCATATTATCTAGCTATGACACTTTGGGATTGTTAAGGTTCGGAGTTTTTTTTATTGTTGTCTATGAAGGGGAATTCCAAATTGGGGATGATATAAAACCCTTGGATCCAAAAACTGTATCGAGTGTTGTTCGTTATGGAAGGGTAAGCCACCTACTGAAGCATGAGGCTACTGGTGACTCACTTATATACAACCAGCTCTACCCATTTGAAGGCCTTCAGAATTATACTTCAGGAATTATCCACCATGTTCGTCTCACAGGTATTCTGTTTTTTGTTTTAACATATCTTATAGCACTTTGCATTTTTTTTTTGGTAAAGTGTCATGTGAATGACCAAAATATTATTGATTTTATATATATTTGAATATGCTTTTTGGTTTGCTGAAATTATAGAATCTCCATTGGATTGTCTATCTGGTGGTAAATAAATAAAACTAGATTGAATGACAAAAGGAAATAAAAAAACTACCCTTTCATTTAATTCAAGACACCAATAAGTAGTTTAAGACACACAGACATACAGTGCAACCAATCTGTATATTGTTTCCCTTTTTTTTATTAATGCACTAGCATGGGATTCAATATAATCAAATGATGTTTAGTATAAGATATGTTGATACATGCCATTTCTATATGCTCTGGAAAAAGATGTAATCTGAAATCCACTGTTAAATATCATACTTAGCTTGACTATTAATTTTGGGAGATTTCGTGATAGCGGGAGATGGCTAGTAAGTGTTGAAATATTCGTTTTAGATTGTGTTCCTTCTGATGAAACATTGGTCCATCTGTGTCTTTCATGCATGAATATTTTTTGTTTGTGCAATGACCTTTAGCATCTGTTGTTCTGTGATCTTGTTTTAGAACAGGACAATTTATAATTTGGCAAAAATAAAATCACTTGTTTTTTCACTCTTTTTGAATGCTTTCTGAGCATGTTGTATACTCCTTGTCCTTTCCATTCCATCTCTTAGATACACATTCTCTTTGAAGCCTTACCCACCGAAGCACATATGGGTTGACAGGAATAAATAAAATGCTGTAACTATATGTATGTTGGTCATTACTGTTGTTAATTGATATCTCTATCTTCAGAAAACTCGTCAATGACATTCTCCATATCGTAAATAGGGCTGAAACCTGGGAAGCTTTATTATTATCAATGTGGGGATCCCTCCATACCCGCCATGAGCGATATTCATGTTTTCAGGACCATGCCAATCTCTGGTCCTCAGAGATACCCAAGTCGAATTGCCGTGGTTGGAGATCTGGGCCTTACTTATAACTCTACTTCCACAGTTGATCATCTGAAAATTAACAAACCTGATCTGATTTTATTGGTTGGTGATGCCACTTATGCAAATCTGTATCTCACAAATGGAACTGGGAGTGATTGTTATTCTTGCTCTTTCTCACAAACACCAATACATGAGACTTATCAGCCTCGTTGGGACTATTGGGGAAGGTGAATAAATCTTTTAACTACTAATGCTCTATAAAGTTAAATCCTTCATATTTATGTCTTGCCAAAATGCCTCTCTGTTAATCCATGCTTTACTATTTGTTACAAAATTATTCAAGCCTTTGGAAATGGCTATTGAGTTGGCCTAATCTCTGCAGGTTTATGGAGCCTTTGGTGTCAGAAATTCCAATGATGGTGGTTGAAGGAAACCATGAACTAGAATTACAGGCTGAAAACATCACTTTTGCATCTTACAGCGCCCGATTTGCATTTCCGGCAGAAGAAAGCAGATCATTCTCCGCATTTTACTATTCCTTCAATGCAGGAGGCATACACTTCATAATGCTTGGTGCTTACATCTCTTACAATAAATCAGGTATGTCGATCATTTGATTTTCTGTTGCTTATTGTCTTCCTTGATGGATTATGATCCAAATGTAGAAGTTCTTGTTAATGCAATAAGAAAGGGACACTGATAAGTCTGCATATATCAGCTTCTTGTCATGTGGGATAACTAAATCGAGATGTTTCCAATCATTCTAAATATTGATGCCATGGCTTTGGGACACATTGGGAGTCAGATATGTGACAATATGTTAGATATATTAATCACAGTCATCCACTGAATCTCCTCTTTATGTTGTTTTAACAGATGATCAGTACAAGTGGTTGGAGGGTGATTTGGCCAACGTAGATAGATCAGTGACTCCATGGTTGGTAGCTATCTGGCATCCGCCCTGGTATAGCACCTACAAAGCACATTATAGAGAAGCAGAGTGTATGAGAGTGGAAATGGAAGACCTTCTTTACTCATATCGAGTTGACCTTGTCTTCAATGGACATGTAAGTAAAATAATTTACCGATACATTTGTGTTTTTGTACATGCAACACCTTATAAATTTGACTATCCGTGTCAATGTGTAGAAGCTGTTACTTTCTTTTCTTTTCCCAGTATAACCATCTGCTTGGTTGGTGATGCCTTTAATTTATCATCATTGTATATCAAAACAAGAAAACTGATACATCAATTGAACAAGAAACAAATCAGCGAGGGCTACAAATAAAATGAATTTTTTGCAAATCTAGATAAAAGAAGATAGATACAAGACTGATTTTACAGTTCTATTAGGACATTTTGTGTGGAATGTAATGCCTTTGGGCTTAAAATGCTCCCGTAGAATTTCAAAAAGAATGAATGAAATATTTAATTTATATAATTGGGTAGCAAGTGGTTATCTGTGCAAATGTTTATTTCTCTAGTATTTTATGTCTGATTTCTTTTCCACATCGGATGCAATCATCAGGTGCACGCCTACGAAAGATCAAACAGGGTTTACAACTATTCACTGGATCCTTGCGGCCCGGTTTATATCACAGTTGGAGATGGAGGTAACAGAGAAAAGATGGCGATACATCATGCTGATGATCCTGGCAAATGCCCTGATCCATTGACAACACCAGATGAGATTATGGGCGGTTTTTGCGCTTTTAACTTCACTACAGGCCCAGCTGCTGGAAAATTTTGTTGGGATCGACAGCCTGATTATAGTGCGTATAGAGAGAGCAGCTTCGGACATGGAATACTAGAGGTCCTTCTTCACCTGATATTGCTTGCTTATGAAATACATGAGTCTATATTATTAAAACAAATCAAAATTCTACAATGGCTTAATTTTTGTTACATGCAGGTGGCAAATGAGACTCATGCTTTGTGGACGTGGCACCGGAACCAGGACATGTATAATAGTCCAGGAGACCAGATCATCATAGTGAGGCAGCCAGATAAGTGCCCAGTTAATAATCCCAGGAAATCTAGTTCTCGAAGAATATACTCAATATAGTTATGTGAGGAGTACTCTACATTCCTAATTCAAGATTTATGCATTAAATAAGAAAAGATAGATAGAAAGAGAGAAACAGAGGTTTCATAAAGGAGTTATGCATCAGCACAGATGCTGATGGTGTAAGATGAAAGTGTAGGCTATAGTGATAAACATTAGCTTTGTATGTGTTACTTGAATTACCAAAAGAATAAGCATTTCATCCTATACAAATCATTTTTTTTATTCCTCTTCCATAGTATGTTTGTGGCCTCAATTACTAAACCCTTTTCTTGACAGATTGCCAGAGGTACCTCCTTTTCATGAAGGTGTCTTGTGTTGAGTAATACTAATCTAAGAAAAAAAAAAATTACCATAAAAAAATTGTCTGAGATTAGAGTTATGAGTTTGCAGTGTTATGTTAACATGGGATGTCTAATTCAAAATATTAATACAAAAACTTCATGGAAATGTATGTTTGATTAAAGGGAACTGTTACAAACAGTTACAATGTAACATTGTTTTCAATTATTATGTGGTTCAGTTATCCATTGTTGAATGTGTGTATTTACTGGCTGATCTGAAATCCTCCTTTCCATTTTTGGAACCATTTGCCAATGGGGGTGGTAAACGAGTCGAATGAGCCGAGTTTTGACATGTTCAAACTCGACTCATTTATAATTAAGCTCGGTTGAAGTTTAGCTCGACTCGTTTGTAAAATTAGAACACTAATCAATACAAGGTTATGCTCGTTTAGATTTATGGGCTTAGCTCGACTCGGCTCATTTATAACTGAGCTTTAAAAATTGTTCAAACTCGATTCATTTGTTTAATTGAGTGAGTCTGATCAAACTCTAATTGAGTCGAGCTTGAGCCGAGCTTGAGAGCCTCGGTTCATTTATTACCCCTATTTGTCAAAAGATATTTCTTGAAGAGACTCAACTTACAATAAATCCAACTAAATAAACTTCAGTTTCTAAGGGTTAAATTTCAATTTGACTATCTTAAAAGTTCATGGAAAATGTTGGGACAATCTTGTGTACAATAACATGAGCGATCCTCATATATTTTGATTTAAAAAAAAAGATATACTTCATTTAATGTAACATATACTTCTATGATATTGAATTATATATTTTAATAAAGCATGTAACTTTAAAGGTTTATACCTCGTGTAAGGAGATATATACCTCGTTGGATGGCTATCAGGATTGTCCCTACAAATTGCGTGTAACAACACTATGTTGACTTTTTATTTTTATTTCACATACATCAAAACCAATATGAAGATTGATTAACCAATGCCTTGATCCGATCTATATGTGGCTGTAACCTTCACGAGAACCATCTATTTTTCAAGAGCACTAATTTGCAGCCTCACCTATAGCCCAAAAGATGTCCCCTAATTTCCTATACATTGTGATATTGTAGTATACAATGAGACTGTGCATTGTATATTGCAATATTACAGTTGTGGAAGAAAAATTCTGTACTCATCCTGTTCGTGACACATGTTCGTCAAAAACAGGTTAGCCTGTCCGACCTATCAAGCTGGAGGGAACAACCAGACCAATCATGATCCGAGGAGTCTCAAGACTAGTCACACAGTTTGAACCCTCCTAAAGCGAAGTCGTTAAAAGCATCCCTAGGGCTGACTGATCAGGCCTTGGTTCAGGCCTAAGCCTAGCAGCAGATAGTAGGGGACCACTGCAATCCGATCATGGCTATAGAGGGATTGGGACCACTCTGCCATGTATAGCTAGAGAGGCGTGTCCTGAACCCAACAAGTAGACTGTCACATCCTAGTTAGCACGAATAGATCGACACCACGTGGCTACGACATCATACCAAACTCTTAGTGACCGTACTTCGTGGAATCTTCCATGTCTGAAAATATTCACCGAATCAGAAGGACAGATGCACGGGAAACTTTGTTGTCTTCTCAACCATTAAAGGGGGACAAACGCAATGGAGAGAGTTGTATCTCACCAATTCATTGACTCATTCATTATTCCACATTCACTCATTCATACCGGAATTCTTAGTCGTAGAGTCATCTCTCAAACGACTAGGACTTCTTCACTAACTTGAGTGTTGGAGTCCCTTTGATCAGCACCACACCAGTGTCAAGGGAATTTGGATGCAAGTTCGGCTTTAGGAGCACTCGGATCCTCACTTGAAGGCCGCTCCAGCGTCCTATCACTTGCTGGAGGAAATCGCCATCTTCACCAGTGGTGGAACGTCTTGTAGTGGCAACCAGCCCAATCGACATCTGAGAATGCGTATAATTCGAGACCACTATATTTTAGAATGCGAAGACCCATGGATAGTGTTCCTTTGACATACCTGTTTCATTAATAGAACAAATATGCAAATGGATGTTTGACTAGATCCTACTATTGTGGAACAAATTTTACAAAGACCAAGTCATTCATAGATAGTTGTAAATACTATATTGATGCACAATATTTGTGATATTCAGATGTACAAATCTCTATATAAGCCAAGAGTTATAATGAAAATATTATCTGAGATTTTCCATAATAATCATAACTTTAGTTTGGGTGCTGTTACACCGAGATCCGTTTTCAGTTCCAATTTCAGTTCTATATGTGTCTATAAAAAATTAACGACGCATATGCTTACATTAATAAGATATATGTTTCGAAAGAATTATTTTACATTTTCTATAAATACATCAATGCAATTCATTAAAATATATGTTTCATTTTTATAAAAGCATGCATCTCATTAGATGAGGTATACCATTTTTAAAAAATTCAAAACACATGTATACTGGAATTGATGCTGGAAATGGGTCTGGACGTAACATTATCCCCTTAGTTTTCTTTAGGTTGGATATCTTAAATATTGGGCTCAATCGAATTGTAACAAGTTTTTAATGTATGCAGCTTCTAATGGACAAGAGGGACAAATATTTTGATTGTTGGAAACAAATGAAACCACCCTTTTTGGATCATTTGATTATCTCAAAAGTCAAGGCATGAAAGAAATGTTTGTCAAGACAGTTGATCTAGATTTTAGATCGGTTGATTTTCTCAAAATAAGGTATATAACAAAATGATGGCCCAACATTATTTCTTTATATTACAGAACCACATGATAATCCAACAACTTATGGTGATGAAGATCCCTATCCATTTGAGGTTGGAATTGACTGCTTGAGTTATAATTTGAAACCCAGGCATTTCAACAATCAAATGATTTATCCCTCTTCTTCATGAGAAACTATATATGTTTGAAACTTTTTTGTTTTTTTTTGCAAAAGAAGTGTTTTATGGTGGAAGTGGGGGACTAGAAGCACTCTCCATGTTAGAATTATTGATTTCAGCTTATTTGAGCTGGTCTTTTTTTTGTTTTTTTTTGCAAAAGAAGTGTTTTATGGTGGAAGTGGGGGACTATATCATTTGGTTGAAATGTACAAATTTCATAACTATAACTTAAGTCATCAATTGCAACCTCAAATGTTTGTCATTATAAGTTGTTTAATTATCATTTTGTTCTAGAGCATAAAGTGTTGCATCATTGCCTAAATCACATGAACCCATTGTTGTTTCCAAATGGCACTATCACCCCCGAGCACAAAAATCATTAAACTCTCATAATCTGCAACAGTCACTGTTTGGAGGGGTCATGGTTTCATATGGTACTTCTAGCAAATAAAATAATTCATAAATTTTAATACTTAATAAACACAACAGTTTTAGAGAAGTAGATGTTCTGATATAAAATATCATCCTAAAACTATCCTCCCAAACTTTAGGTTCGACTGTGATATGCTTTATTCAAATCTCCTCTTGAAGTACCTAAGATGACTTTGCTACTGGGAAAGTGTCTTCTTATACCCACGTTTGGAGTTACTGCAAGGAAAAATTCTTATCTCAACTAATTGTTTAGGGTGCGTTTGATTATGCGATTGCGCAGCGTTTGCGATTGCAGGAAGCTGCGTTTGCAATCGTGCAACTAAATAGTTTTACTATACTAGCTTCATCCACACAAATTTCAGGCAAATAGTGCTCATAAATTGTGATTTCAAAAAGCTGAGGGAGGTGAGTTTCATGCAGAATCAGTTTTAAAACCAAGATTCCTGCATAATTAATTTTGCAATCGCATAACCAAACGCACCCAGGTGAAAATCCACTTGTGTCAAGCCATCCGGACCACAAGTATCTTCCATTAAGTCCACCAATTCTTCACTTTCATCTTGGTTCCATGGACTATAAATTTCATTGGTTTTGGTATTTGCCTTTGTTTGTCTTTTTCCATTTGTTATATTTGACTCTGTCCATGTCCATTTTCTAAATTAATGAACTCATAAAATAATTACTTCATAAAATAATTAATAAGACACAAGAAATAGATATCCTAATTATAACAATTAAAATTGAATAACACGTGACATTGTGTATGCGATAAAAATCTCAATCGAATAAAGTTTGAGCTGCTGTCAACGAACTGATGTTTCAATCGAACAATGTTTGATTTTTTGTTAACAAACTAATGTCCTGATTAAATAACTTGAAATTTAAAAATCTAAGAAAACAAAACTTTTGAAATAAAAGTTATAAAAAAGGAAAATGTTACGCTACACTATTTAGAGAGTTTAGACAAATTGATTTTTGTATATACTTTTTTTTAAAAAAAATAAATATAGACTCCCACAGATTGAATGAATCCATTTAAAAAAAAATGTAAAAAAAAATTCTATATATATCTTATTAATATGAGTATATGACACTGACGATGTATACAAGATTAAATTTGAGGCTGAAAAAAAAAACTATATGAAACAACACTCACCTTCCACATGTCAAAGTAAATATTAAAAAAAAATGCTGAACACTTGCAATCAATATACTTGTTCAACACTTTCTCACCCATCCCCCATAAAAATGTCCCCAGGTACAAAAAGAAAACAAAGAAGTAACTGTTCTGATCATCAAACTTTAATAGAACTCTGACCCAATCCACCTAAATAACACTCATCGATTCCTATAAAGGTCAAAACGTATCTAAGGATACATATCACTGACGGCGGCAAAATTTGTTCGCAGTGCCTGAGCACACCCAATCTCAGGTTTTCGAATACAGGTAGCAATATTTGATCAGAATTCAGAAGGGGAGATCACATCGTCAATTTTGAGGATCATCTTCACAACCTGTGTTGCGAGCAATATCTGCTGCTGCTTCCCGATCAGTGTCTCGAACACATTCTGCTCGCGCATGTCATTCATCCCCACATCGTTGCAGTCTATGCCACAGTAGGGGTTGTTTTCCTGCGGAAGTTCACAAAAGATCAAGATGTAGTTTGTTGAGATTAAGCACAAAAGTTCTTACAAAATCACGATTGGGATCTTCATCGAGTACGGTAGCGTTTGGAAATGAGTTTGGGCGGCTTTCAAAAATTCTACATTTGCAAGAATCATACTTGATCCAAACCCGTTTCCAGACACCTCTACAAGCTATTTTCAAAGTTGATTTAAGTGAATTGTTGTTTTCCAAACTCATTTCTGCTGCCCAAGTTCAGGATTTCATGTAAAGGATTTCTCAATATTTATCTTTAGACCGATAATTGTGTTACACATGGCAGTGATCGGAAATCATTGAAGTGAGTGTTTCTAAAATGCGGGAGTAAAGCAAGGATTATGTGTGCATATATGTGGAATCTGGGCTAGCCCATGGTATTAAGCAAGGATTAAGAGGCTAGCCAGTGATTAAGTGGGGTTTAATATAATAAATACATTTACCCATTTTCTTCTCTCTTTTATTGCATTAATTTTATTTATTTTTGTATTTTTATCTATTATATACATCCAGACATGGATACACACTTTTTTTTAATATTAATCAATTAACCCTACTTAATCCCCACCTAGCCGATTGGTTCCTATATGATCACTGACCGCCCAACTAGTGCCTAGTGTTTTATTGCAATAATAATATTGATCAAGGTGACAAATGTGATATGCTCATGAACCTTTAAAATCTGAAAAGAGGACTAATCTGCTCAAGCAAATACTTTATTACTTTTTTTAAAGGCATCAATGAAACATTTTTTCACCGCATGCTAGCCATGACAGTTTCCATGTGTGATTTGCTCTCAAAGTTTTGATCTTTCAATAATGCAACTATGATTAACAAATAAAATGAATGGATGGTTTTTCATACCTTGATTTGCTGAGACTTGACGGCAGTTAGCGTGTCAATGGGTGAGAGGCCACTGTTCTCCGCCAGTGCCATGGGAATTGCATCCAAAGCATCAGCAAAACCTCTAATAGCATACTGCAGTAGAGAAAAGCAGAAAAAAGTTCAGACATTTTTTCGGTGGATAAGATTTTGAGGATAAGTTATCCTGATTTTAGAGGATAAAAAATTTATCAATTTTGTCTTTATTCACATTTATCAAATCAGGACAGAAAGAGGAGATAAGTACTATTGAACCTTTAGTTGGAACAAAAAATCCTCATTTTCATTTCAAAATAAGGACAACTGACCCACTTTATCCTGAATTTTTTTTTTATAACAAACTGGATAAAATATTTTTCAATCGCTGATCCCCCACTTATCCTGCCTTATCCCCTTGCCAAGTTAATCCTTAAGTAATAAAAAATAGTGAAGAATTATTCACCTGTTCAACACCGGGGTATCTATCAGCAGCAGTTTCTACAGCAATAGAACATGAGATCTCGGCAGAACCACCACCATATACAATGGAATTATTGCGAATGAGGTTCCTTGCCACACAGAGTGCATCATGGAGACTGCGTTTCGTTTCTTCTATCATCATTTTATTGCCTGGAATATCATACACCAAATCTTTTTATGAGTTACTCATGTTTCTCATTTTATAATCTCTGTTTCTGGATGTCAATCACATTTTTCTATAGGCAAGTGAGCTGATCCAATGGAACATGCATGAAAACAAAATTTATTGCAGTAAAGCAATCATATATCAAAAAAAGGTGAATGAACTAATGAGACAGAGTTAGCTGTGAAAGGAAGTACAGTCCCTGGTTTCACTTTTTAGTATTGAGCGCTGAAATTGTATTTTGCTAGTATTGTATTATGAAGAAAAATCTACATTTCAAAAGAGCTTACAGAATATTGAAATTGGAACATAGCTCTGCCAATTAAGCCAGAATGATCAAAGAAAAGCATGGTTGCAGAAGCTGTCAAGAGTTACTTTACAAACATGTTTAAGAAGATAACGAAAATACTGAAACACCACAACTCACCGCCACGGATAAATATGGTTACAGCCTTTGAGTTGGCACATTGCTCAATGTACAACATACGCTCTTTTGTTGTCCCAAATGATTTTTCTCTCACTAGACCAGCCTAATAAGATAAACAACAAAAAAGGATAGTTACTCAGCAAACGCACGAACATGCAAATATATACACATATATAATGTGTGTGTCGGTGTGTATGTGTGTGTTTTGATGAAAGGTAGGGTATGTGGGTACATATAAATATATATTCGCAGGTGTGTACACGTGCGCATATAGACTTATAATGGACGGCCCACGTTTGATCTGATCTTTTTTCTTTTTTTTTTGAAAACTGCAATTTCATTAACTGAATTCGTGGTACAAATCCGAAAGTGGGGAGAGAAGTGAGATGAAAAAATAAGAAAGCAAAAGGAAGAAAGAAGAGAAACTTGGGGGCCAGGAAGGCGTCGTTCCCCCCGGTTAGAAGAGGTATCTAACTAGGGGAAAACAAGCCTGGTACAGTTGGTCTGATCTTGACGGCACTATCATTTATACAAATGTACAAACACACAGAATACAACAAAATAATATATTTCATTCATTACTGTTTCCACCCGAATGATGCAACATGATATGATGTACTTATCTCCATTTGACCTTTTCTTTTTTCCATTCATGTGTGCTTTGATATTTATCAATTGCGAAATATATAGTCTAAGCTTCAACATCAACAGATCAGATTTAAGCCTCTAAAAGAAAGGGGAAAAAAGGGGTTCAGATTAGGTCATTGTTTATTTGTTAGTAATGATACTTCATATATCATATGCAGGTCACACATTCCCCATCTCATCTTGTTGGTTCAAAGAGTGAGGTCACATATAATAATTCTGTTCCTAGTACATTAAGTCAGCGAGGTACACTTCTCTATACAGTAACATGTGCGTCATCACATTCCAATACACTAACAATTGCATTTATGACCCGGTCATCCATTCAAATATTTTTACTGTAAGATAAGTAACCTAGGAAGCACATGCACTTCAATGAACATGTTGTGTCCGCGTCCAATATTGGAGTTAGTATAGCGGAATAGGCCTAACCCCTGAGGCCCATAGGACTCGAATGTTCTTATATGTTGTTTGGTCTTTTTCTATTTCTAGGGTTTTGTATATCTTGTATCTATATAAGAGACCTTTTGGCCTTCATCATCAAATATGACATTATTTCCTTACTTTCTTCTTCCAACACAGGACAGAGCACATATCAAGCATGTGCTCAATGTGTCCAAAATTTGAAAACAATTTCCTGAATTTTGTACACAAATTGGACAAAGGGCAGACACCGCGCAAACATATTTGAAGAAGGCCAAAAGGTCTCTTATTTAAAGTGAGGTTATATGTTATATGTAACTTCTTTTACACAGCATTGTAACTTCTTTTACTCCCTAATATTTAAAGTGAGGTTATATGTTCACCAGTGTATGAAACATGGAGCTAAATGATGTTCAAATCTTAATTATGTTAATAGTTGATTTACTTCTAATTACTATATTAATTTTTAATATAGTTTATGGAGGCATTATCAAACAATTACAGCATAACAAATATACTATTTATTTATTTATTATCCTAGTTTTTCAAGATTAGTTGTGTTGCCGCATCTGTGTCACGTCTTGTATCTGTGTCCATGCTCCACATTAACTAACATTCCATATCATGTGCTACTCTGCTCAGGAAGGATGTACACAGAAATTTAAGCATGAGTACGTCAAGTATTAATTAAAGAAAAGAATTATGCCGAAAACAGGATTGACAACAATTAGAAGTGAATGCCAACATCCATTTGATGCATTTTTTTCTGACTCATCATAGTGCATAAAGATAATATGAGGAGGGATCATGCTGGTGTCTGGGATCTTACATATATTTGAACCATAGATAATTGTCATAACATTATTCCAAGAAAAATATAAGGTCATTCAGGTTATATACTAACTATTCAATAACCAACAAAACCAGTTTAAATGCGTTCAAAATATGTGATGATAATATGCATGTTAAGAACAGAGTTTCAGATGTACAAAACTACAAATTGACATGCCGAACAACAAAAGAAGGATAATTTCCATCCAACTACAACATACCTTTCCCAGCTTTTCTGGTGTCAATTCCTGAAACCTTGGAACAATCCTCCCACCTAAAAACACAGACAAATGAATGAAACAACTGACACTAGCCACCTTACAAAAATAATTGTAGCTTTGTCATGGAGCCAAGAATACCAGTAGCTATTGCAATTAACTCCAGTTCCACACCACCAACCCAACGGACAGCAGGCAAGTTTCGGTGCATTAACAAATGGTTTGCTTCATCATCGAAACCCCATTGACAAATAACTAAGGTTGCACCAACATCCTGCAGTAAATCAGAGCATACTAAGTGAATAAGTGAAAAATATATACAAGTTAGCTTAATACCTTAACCAATTTAAGAACCAAATAAAAAAACATCATACAACCCTACGTGATCGGAGAATGCCTGACTCCACAAGACCCACAACAGAAAATGCAAGTTTACAACAGCCCTCCCCAATTCCCATAATGCTCAAAGCCAAATAAAACTCAAAAAGGAATTTCACCCAATTCTTGAAATGCAACACACCATTTGCTCATATGTTTTCAACACATACCTCACACCCTTTCACAATACACTCACTCCGCCAAATACATCACTACACATAAAGTACTAAAAAAAAAAGTTCTTCTATCACCGCTTTTTCGCCTCCACAACCAATCCCACATTGCTTATTTAACTGCTAAGATCGGCATTGCATACCCAATGCCACCATGACCCTGTTCCACACTCGTGTCTATCAATGAGAAATTCTCTATATATCAAGGTTGGAAAATAATTCAAGTTTGCATGTTCTATATGACATAAATGATCATTTACTAGTTAACAAAGCATGAAATTCATAGTTCAGAGAAATTTATCAATAATGCAGCCCCACAACCGAGCTTTTCTAGCTTGCAGGCATAATAGCTAAAGCTTAGGCTACCGAATATAACTAGGTACATACCTTGCATTTTTTAACCATTTCATCAAAATATGTCTGCTCTTGTTGACGCAGAGTTTGGAACTTCTCCACAGTATCAATGTCAACCTTATGCTTTGTCTTTGGCTTCGGTGGCTCAAATGGGCAAGTTAAGATAGCAATTTTTGCATTTTCAATGTGCTTCGGCATCTGTGGGTGGCTCATATCCTTGTCAACAATAATTCCATTAATAAGCTCAGTATCCTCCAATTTTCCTCCCACCTTTCCTTCCACTTTGATCATATCTAAATTCACATCCTTCCTCTCCAAGTCTGCAACTGCTAAAACTGCTTTGACGGCAATCTCTGCTAGAGAGCGTTTGCACCGGTTGACACTAGGGAAGTTCAAAAAAAAAACGCATAAATATATATAGGATTTCCTATAACATACTCATCCTGGACACTAACTACATTAATAAAGAGATGGAAATGATGACCTCGATAAAATAGTTCTCCAGCAAAAAGAAAAACAGTAATTTGTACATGAACAATACAATCATCTTGCCAGAAAATCAAGAATTTGCTGATGATATTTATATTCTTATTATAGAGAAAAACTATGATGGAAAAGTAAATAAAAACCTCATCAGAAAAAAAAATCAGAATGCAATGAAAAATGAAAAGAGAAACAAATAGCATGACAGGCATCTATGCATGTCAGAAATCTCACACAGTATCTGGTGCTGTGTAATTAGGCTCACCAGTGTAATCTGTATGTTAAGTACAAATGACTTTCGTTGCCTTAAAAGAAGGATGAATTTTGTCAAACAGTTTTTTAAACGCACATACAGATTGAACAAATGATCCAATAATAATAGAATCAGATTTTTTTTTTAATAAACAATAATAGAATCAGATTAATACTGTATCAGAGACATGTCTTGGTACAGCTGACACTGAAGGATCACCATCTATTGACACTAGAAGAGTTCTCTAAGTTTGAAAGTCATTCATTTAAGGACAAATATTTTGGGTGACATACATATTATTATCTCTAGGTGATATAGTATTAATGGAAACTTTTGAATCAAACTTGTGAAAATTTGACTCCAGCATGTACTATTGTACTAATATAAAGCTGTGCCATGAAATGAAAGATTGAAATCTGGAAGAAAATGTGAGTAAATCAAAGCTTTGAATAGGTAGTTCTATACTATAAAACCATATTGATATGAAATTTCTAAATACATAAATTACATTAATTTATTACAGTCCAAATGAAACCATCATTGTCAAATCTATAACTAGAGAAGCATCTGTATTTTCCCTAGTGCTTTTCATTTTTCAAAAAAGAAAAAAAAGCGTACTACTGGAACATTATCAGTTTTGTATTAACCAAAATGAATGAACTGGACATGTCAGTTATAAAATCAGACACCCATACCGAAATATGATGCCAATTACCATGAGGTTTCTAGCCAAGCATTAAACTAACATGACAAATACTTCAATGAAGCATGCACCATGATACATCCAAATTAATTAATCATCTTGTCTCTTCCTCTCTTCTTAACTTTATGAAGAAATTCTAATTTCTCTCAAAAACATTATTAAAAAATAAATAACAATAACTTATTGATAAGATAGGAATAATTGTTATTAAAGTTATTGCTTTTGTTATATTAATTAAAGTAGAAGAACATGATAAATAATAATAACTTTAATAACAACTTATTATTCTTATTGATATAAGTATTGCAATTCTTACGTTCCAGCACAAAGCAAGAACATGATAAATAAATGACACCTTCCAAATAACCATAAAGTATAAGAATGAAATACTTACATCTTTGATGACAAAGTAGTCATGCAGACTTGCACGAGTGATTCAATGTTCGTCAAACTAAATTCAAATTTTTTGGAAATGTGATCTAAATGGTCCACAGCTATCCTGGAAGCCATCTCATAGCCCTCCGCAACCCTAATAGGGTGGATCCCACGTTCCAGGAGCCGCTCAGCCTGCTCTAGAAGCGCACCAGCCATTACAACTACTCCAGTGGTCCCATCACCTATTTCGTAGTCTTGGCTCCGGGACAACTCAACCATTAGCTTCGCAATCTGATTATCAACATCCATTTGTTCCAGGATCGTTGCCCCATCATTTGCTGCCACAACCATGTAAGTGGTGAATAAATTTCATTTATTAAAGAACCATACTAGATTGCAATCTAAATGAATTAATGATCTTTGCATTATAGATCATAAGATCAATGAATCTTCCTAATTCTTGCTTCTTTTTTTTCTAAACCAAAACAGATGCAACTCATGAAGATCAAGATGAAGTAGGGTTTAAGCTATCGATCAACATCCTACGTAGTCCAATGCATAGTTCTTCAAATCATAATCACACTAGGTTACTCAAAAAGAACAAAATCCCTTGTTTTAAGAGGGGAGCCCAATCAATAGATCAACATTTCTGCATTTAAAAGGTCATAAAACAAATCAAATCTCCTTAATTAGGTCATAAAAAGCCAAAAAGTGAGATCCCATAAGAAAGAACACACTTTGCACTCTTCATGAATCAGTAGAACATTCCAGTTAACAAAATATCATTCTCCCTCTGAAATAGACCATAAACATGATCCCAACTCTCTAATAAGAGAAACCCATATTAAAACCCACTAGTACCGCCCCCCCCCCCCCCAAAAAAAAAAAAAAAAAATCCCATTTTGAATGAAATGCATCAAACAAAATACCACCCATTCCCATAAAAAAAAAAACTAAAACCCCATCCAAACCACTTCAAATGAATTCCAAAGAAAACCCAATCAATAAATTCACCAAAACCCATACTATCAATCATAAAAACTCCCCAAAAAATCCCATTTTGAAACAAACCCATCCAACAAAACACCACCTTTTCCCCCGAATCACCACCCAAACATCCAAAAAACAAAAACACATTAAAAAAAGACGCAGAGAGAGAGAGAGATACTGATGACGACGTCTCCGTCGGGGCTCTGGAGAATCTTGTCCATGCCCTTGGGACCAAGAGAGGTGCGGAGGATCCTCGCCACGGCCTTTCCGGCGGAGATGTTAGCCTTCTGGGCATCAAGACCCCTCAGACGGTTCTTCTGCTCCTGCTCCTTTATTATTATGAACGGCCTCCCGAACTCGTCGAAGGCCAACGCCATGGTTTGGGGTTTTTCGAGAATACGATGTGTTTGGAGGCCTGAGAATATGTAGACTGTGAGAACTAGACAGAGAGAGCAGAAGAAACGAGAAGAACCCTCGAAAGTTTTTTTTTTTTTTTTCGGTCCGAGTGTTGGATTTTGAATAGAAGCTCTCATGCTCTGTTTTACAATTTAATTGATTGCGTTGTATAGGATAAAAAATTAAGCAACTTATAAGCATTGATTGATCTCCTCCTTCAGCCATTTAAACTAAAAAATATTTAGCTCCCAATACCCCACTTATTTACTCAGCAAATGCATTCAGTGGTTCATCTCGACTGTGAAAAGACACGAATACCCCTTAGAAAGTCGTGTAGTTACGCAAGGTATTTAAACTCGTTTTCACTGAATGGGCCCTCTCTCTCCTCCATTTTGGCCAATGCAAACAACCCACATAAAAGCAGTTCCACAGATAGATTTTAACCCTAATCGGCACCAATGTTCGACCTGTTCTGATGAGGTGCGCCAAAGACCCAAAAAAACTCTGAAATCTTGGGTTCAAAGATCTCATTCGAGAAGATTATGATGTTCGTCAACTGATTGACACTCTGATCTGCTTCTTCCTCACAATTGGGTCGGATACACATCGATCTCCGTCTCACTATCTTCGGCAAACCATCCGACACTCCGATCTGCTTCATAGCCTCTTTGGATCTCCTTCCCAACCAACGATCAGGGTAAAACCCAGGAGATCTCCTCCATTCATGCTTGTATGCATCAGATCTGTTGATCTTATATATTGTTTAGGGTTTCTGCAGTGATGAATGTATGTGGATCGTCGGTTTGATTTTGTTTTTTTACGTATTGTGGGTAGATCGGATTCAATGTAGATGATTGGTAGCTTTTTTTTGTGCAATACCTAATTTTTGAAGTTAGATTATCCGTAGATTATGATCTTTATTGATTGGTGATGCCCTGATTTGTGGGGACTTTTAAAGTTTTCAGGTCTCATAGGTTGAACTTATGCTTTTTCTTTAAAAAAAATTATGACACTATTTGTTTGTCTTTGAAGAAGTTGTTCTTCTTTAGGAAGTCCAGTACAATCTCCAAATGTGTGTTCGATCTCTATAAATTAGACCTCTGTTGTTAAAGCTCCTTCTCAAAATTGCATAGCATTTCTCATTCTATTCTTTTGACATCCAGGTACGGATCGTCATTGCAACAATGGCTATCCATAACTACATTCGAAGGGAAAATCAAGCTGATAACCTCTTTCGTGGTTTCAAAAACATGAACACCGATGAGGACCGTACCACTGAAACACTATATGCCCCAGTCCAACTGGAGAGAGATCAATTAGAAATGAATAGAACCCGGGATCAGATAGTCGATTTGCTAATGGCTAGGTGCTAGGGGTTTTTTTTTTCATGTGACTACTCCATGCATCCCCCTTGTAATATTAATATTATAACAATTCTGCAAATTTTTAGTTTTCAACCAAACATCAAATTACATTCAACACTTATTAAATGGACCAAAACACCTTTATCATAAGCTCTACTCTTTAGTATTGAACCAAACACACTAATTTTCATAAGTGCTTATAATTTCCGCTGAACCAAACATTTTTTCTTCTGGACTTATTAAAACTCATCAGAACTTATATAATCTGCACTTATAAATCAAGACTTAAAATCAGCTTTCCGCTGAACCAAACGGCCCAATTTTTCTTAATTTCATGTAACTATCAGAAAACACACATATAAATTCAAATATCCCTCTCCGTTAAACTTCAACAAATAATAAATATTTTACAAATAATCTGTTTGGTTAACCCTGATTGAAAATACAATATTCCAAAATATCCTAGAATATGTTAAAAATACAGAAAATTATTTATATATGATGATTTTACCTGATTTAAAAGGGTAAATTGTGTTTGGATCATCTAAAGTCTTTGAAACCTATAGAAACACCCCGTGAAGTTCTTAAACATGCATTACATCCCTTGCTGTTAGATTTTCTATTAAGATAGGACAAAAGTACGGTTTTATCATTTTAATTAAATCATTATCATGTTTTTATCTTTTAATTAATTGTTGTGCAAGTTAATTCTTACAGAAAATGCATTCATATGCATTTGAAAAGTTGATTATTGTATTAAATATTCATAAAACATATCTAAAATTAATCCATTGGTTTTTTTTGGATATTTAGAAAATTAATTAAAGGATAAAATATTAATTTTGAAGTACTTTTATTCCATCTTAACTAAAAATCTAACGGTATGGTGTAATTGTATATTTTTGAACTTCAAGGAGTGTTTTTGTAGGTTTCAAAAACTTCAGAGGGTCCAAATGCATTTTACCTGTCACAAAATCTTATTCAGAGGTTTTTTTGCATTTTAACATATTACAAGGTTTTTTTTATATATATATATATATATATATATATATATATATATATATATACTGTGTTTTCAGCCATGATTAATCAAACAAAATATTCCTCAGGGTTTATTTTGGATTTACATATGTGTGGGGGTTATATGGACTTCCAGAGAGCCATATGAATTTCAGGCAGTTTTTAGGGGGTTATATGGATTTTTCTCTTTTTTTTGAAGAAAAAAAAATATACTATTAAATCTTAATATAGAGTTTATAATTTTTAAAAAATAAAAGAATAAGAAAATTGTTGTGGACTATGGGTGGGGGGCTACACGGGGATTGTATAATTGTTTTGAATAATATTTGAGATTTTTACCATGGCTGGCATGAATATGGAGTAAGATATTCTTTATTTAACATAAAATAACCCAATATAATGATGCATAAATAACCCAATATAACTAGGGCTGCAATTCAGGTGGGTTGGGTTTAGGTTGACCCCAACTCGAACCAACTTGAATTCTAAACTATTCAACTCTAACCTGACCCAACCCGATTTTCAACTCGAATTGGACCAATCCGAACCCAACTCGTAATTAAATAAACCAACCTGACCCAATCCGAATTGGATCAACCTAACCCAACCCGAATTTCTAATATGATGTGCAAATTAAATAAATCAACCCGACCCAACCCGTAAGATTAGCTAGGTTTACCTAAAATTTAGACTACCTAGATTAGAAGCTACAGAATGAACGGCCATGATTTTTTTTTTAACTATTAGTTTACAGGTTCGGGTTGGGTCAACCCGAACCCAACCCGATTTGTGAGTCAATCCGAATTGGCGAACCCGAACCCAAACCTGATTTGGTCAACCCAACCCATGTAAAAATCAGGTTCAACCCGTCGGGTTTGGGGTAAACTCGACCCAAGTTACAGCCCTAAATATAACGATGCCAGAAAATAAGGGAATAAATGGATATTTATATTTATGCATACAAACTGAGCTGTCTATCTAGGGGTAAAACCCAGGCCAAGGTTGTAGCCTAGGGAGTAGGGATGACACTTGGACGGGAATGTCGCCCACATGTGAGATGTCTCTATTTGCACACATTCTATTCCAATGCACACCCACACATAAATAGATCTATTTGTATTGGGTGTACAAAGGAATGAGGATGAGGAGGAAGGAAAGGAGGAAGAAGAGAGAAGGAGATGAGGGGGTCGGGGTGGGGTGGGGTGGGGTGGGGTGGTAGGGGCGAAATCAAGATCTATGACTCCAAATCTCAATGGATTTTTAATATACTCAATCTGTTTTACTGCTCTAATTATATAAAATCGGTTAATGCAGTACATATTCCGCTATCCGTATACACTATTACAGAAAATATAAATAAAATATATGCTTCTATTTCATAGAAGCATGTACTTTATTTCTATAGAAGATTGATAAACTTTATTATATAGGTATACACTTAAATAAATCATATTTATAAATGCTAACTGGGATGCAAATGAGATTGCACGTAACATTTTCTCATTCTAAACTCACTCATTTCAATTAGTGTTTTGCAAATATATTCCCCAAAAGGATTTTAAGTTGTGCATTCCCTCAAAAGGATTTTAAATTGTGCATGAACATTCTTTTGAATGGTATATCTATAAAATTTAAAAATTTATATTGTGCAAAATATCCTTTAAAAGGGCGTTCGTGCAAAATTAAAATCTTTTTGAGTGATATTAGTAAAAATAGAGTTGTAAGGTGCTTTTTAATAATATAAAATTTGTTGAAATTTATATATGCAAAAAAAACCCCTTAAACTCTATTTTATGTAAATTAAAGTTTAATCAATTTAATTACAACTCTATTCATTTTTTTTGCACAAAGGCTATGTATTCAGATCATACAGATACTAAACTTAGACTATAGACAGTCAAAGGACTATAGACCAGTCCCTAAGGACTAAACTTAGATGGACATAGATATACTAGGCCATTAGACCTTGAATAACCAGCCTAGAGGGCTGCAGTACTGGACTCTAAAACCAAACCACTTTTTTCCCTTCCCCACGTCTGAGGGGATTCGATCTCACCACCTCCCACGAATGGGAAGGCGTCCCAACCACCACGCTGAGCATGATGGAACAAATTAAAATTTTATTCATTTCCCTTGAAGAGCGTTGTTACACACATTTTTTAATTTAAATTGTAATTCCAGTCCCATATGCGTCGATAAAAAACCATTGGAGCTACTCATATTAACAAGATATATGCTTCAATAGAAATTTTTCACATTTTTTTATAAATGAATCCATAGAATTTATTGGAGTATATGCTTCATTTTTTTTATAAAAACATGTACATAATTAGATGATGTATCTTATTTGTAAAATTTCAAAATATGTGTACACTGGAATTGAGGCTGGAAAAGAGGATGTACATAACATTATCCATAAAGGGTATATGGATTAATTACCCGTTACTGGCCCACCTATGTATTACTTTATGTATGACTCAACAAATTAAAGTTTGTTTAGGGGTATAAAGTCAATTTAGCTTAAGAATTATTCATTACTCATTACCCACCTATATTAACCCTGCATTTCTCCATCTATATCAATTAGGCCTGTCAACGGATTGGGTTCGGGTCGGGTCGGGGTGGACCTGGACCCGACCCATTTGATTGTCAGGTCCTTCGGGTCGGGTCCATAGCGGGTCTCGGATCAGGTCGGGTCGACCCATTAACAAATTCAAGCCAGACAAAGAGAAGTTTAAAAACTTTTCAAAGGCCTACAATGGCTTCATTTTTTTCCTTTTTAATAGAGTCTAATGTATTATAAATAGTTGTTCACTATTTTGATTTTTAAATATTTTATGAGAGAACATTTTGAATAGGGTTTGGATTATTATGCTTTTACGTGAAGTCAAAAGGTTGTAAAAATATTTCAAATGTTTAAAATTTTAAATGATTATTCAATATTTAGTTATAAATGTTTGGTTGAATCATGAGCGTTAGGTTGGATCATAAAAAAAAAAAATATAATATTTGGGTTTGGTCAATCGGGTCCAACGGGTCTATAGGATCGGGTCGGGGTGGACCCAGACCCGACCCATTTTGATTGTCGGGTCATTCGGGTTGGATATTTACGCCTTTTATCAGGTCGGGTCCCGGTCAGGTCCGGGTCAACCAGCGACCCTTTAACAGGCCTAATATCAATGCTTGCATGGTTCCATATTAACCCTTGCATGGCCTTGGGGGTGCCTGAGCCCCAACCCGCCCCCTGGCTCTGCTCTTGTGGGGCGGGAACGAGGGGAGTGGAAGGGGAAGAGAGAAAGAGAGCAAGAAAGAGAAAAAGGGAGAGAAAGAGGGCAAGAAAGAGAGAAAGGGAGAGAAAGAGAGAGGGAGAGAGAAAGAGAGGGGGAGAGAGAGGAGAGGAGAGATCAGGGCGAGGCAAGGCAGAGGAGGCTGGTTTGGGTGGAGGACTCCACCACCATGGACGGAGGGCTCCGATCAGGGCGGGGCAAGGCAGAGGAGGCTGGTTTGGGTGGAGGACTCCACCACCATGGACGGCGGCGGAGCCCTCCTCTCCTTCTCTCACCCCCTCGCTCTCTCTGTCTCCCTCTCTCTTCCTCACTCTCTCTCCCCCTCCCCTCCCCTCTCCACCCTCCGCCCACACCCCGCCCCCTCCCCCCCCCCTCTCTCTCTCTCCCTCTCTCTTCCTCACTAATTTGACTCATATTGCCTCTAACACCTTGTCTCTCTACCCCCATTCAAACCTTAAAATTAAGTTTTTCTCTCTCTTTTCCCCCATCCACTTAAGTGGATGTGAAGGGATCCAAAGGGGCTTGGTTGGGTTATTTTCTTTCATATTTCGGATGGATTTTGACAGCATAACATGATCTAAAGGTTTCTCTTTTTATTTTTGGATCTACTGGATTTTCATATGGAAAAGTTAGGGTTTTGCAACTGTATCTTCTTGTTCACAATCAATCTAGGTTGTATCCACTATGGATTCTTGAATTATTGATTTTTGATGGCCTTATTGCTATTTATCGATGATTTTATATATATATATATATATATATATATATATATATATAAAGGGACATCCTGTGACTGACCATACGGCCAAGCTAGGAAGGTTACCTCATTCTGTTTGCCCCGGTCCCACTAAAATCTATTTATCGATGTTACATGGATTAATATTGTATTTATGAGGTATTCTTATGATTAGGTTAGAGGTTCAAGAAATTTATGAATGCTTTAATAGATCTTGGGTTTTTGAATGATCATCTCTATCTATGATCGATTTTTCATACGATTTTTTGTGTTCTCAATGATATATATATATATGATAAGCTGTGGATGTGCAGATGTGCCTTACGTGTGAATCAATTTCCGTGGGATCGAACGGTCCAAAAAAAAAAAACCAAACAAAAGGACCACCATGTAGTTGACCCATCCAATTAGATGTGATCGGATGGTCCAAAACAAATCAATAAAAAACCCCAAATGCCTCTAGACTCTCTCTCTCTCTCGATTCTCTCTCATTGTCTCTCTTGACACCCTCTCATGAAAACCAAACCCCCGAGACCCCCTTTGACCACCGCGAGCACCCGCGACCCCCAGCAATCACACGCGACTCCGGCGACATCAGCGAGCACCCGCGACCAACAGCGACCATGATTCCAGGTTGAGCTCTCTCTCTCTCTCTCTATGATTAGGGTTTTTATCTCTATGACTCAAATGGATGGTGGAATCTTTTTTAAAAACTTGTTCTTCTATTTTCAAAACTGGTCTATATTTGTATCTTTGGGATCTTTTTTGTGATGGGTGTATTTGGGATATTTGGGGTGCTTTGATCATTGATAAAAAAAAATTGATTAGGGACGGAATAACTCCTAATTTAGTTATGTTTATTGCTTAAATCACAACAGGGTTTCTACTGATTATTGGTTTTTCATATAGGGTTTATGATGATTATGGGTTTTTTTATTAGTCGAAGTATTTTTTTTTTCAAAAACTTTGACCATTTAAGATGATGTTATAGTCAATGAATGAATAATGTTAGCTTTGTATCTGAATTTGTAACATTTAATTATAACACGGGATTAGTGGATCACCATCCATTTGAAAAGAGAAGAACAAGTTTTCAAAAAAGATCCCACCATCCATTTGAATCACAGAGATAAAAACCCTAATCAGAGAGAGAGAGAGAGAGAGCTCAACCTGAAATCGGTCGCTGTTGGTCGTGGGAGCTCGCGGTGGTCAAAGGGGGTCTCAGGGGTTTGGTTTTCGTGAGAGAGAGTTGAGAGAGATAGTGAGAGAGAGTCGAGAGGCATTTGGGGTTTTTTATTAATTTGTTTTGGACCATCCGATCACATCTAATCAGATAGTCAACTACATGGTGGTCCTTTTGTTTTTTTTTTTGTTTTGGACCGATCCGCGCGATCGAACGGCCAGAAATCGATCCGCACACGTCCGCAGCTTATATTCTTTTTTTTTTTACTATAGTATGTCGTTTTTATTGATTTATCATGAAGTATTCTTTGTAGTTTTCATGAAGTATTCTTTGTAGTATAAATGAGATCTTTGAGTTTTTTTTATATTTTTCCTCTCCAGATCGAATGTTTTTCAAGTTTATTAATGTTGTTTGTCCGATTTACACATTGATGCCATGATTTAGTATCAGTTTTAATGATAATCAATTATTTTCATCTATCTTTTTTAATTGATTTGATTTTATCGATTTTATTCATGGTTGAACTATTTAAGACTTGTTTTCAAATGTTTTTTTTTCCGATATATAACGTAACAGAAAGGGAGAAGTTGTTGTCATGAATCAAGGGTAACAGAATTGAATAAAATGTGAATAAAATACAGATAAAGATTTATAAAAGATGAAAAAATAATGATAGTTGATTTGATATGTGATTTATAAGAGGTGACGACAGTTGATTTGACAGTGGACTCACATACTCTTTTAGTAAAATAATCTAGAAATAATTTTAATTCAAGGGGTTGGCTGGAGTCCATTACTACTTTATTCCAGTTTATCTAGGTATACATTATCCTTGGATATTCTGGATATCCAAACACCTTATTTAATATATTCCACTTTATTCCAAAATCTATTATGGGTTATGCAGTATCCGGCTAAACAGTGGCCAAGCGTTCCAATTTTGACTAGTTTTTCACTGCTGCGTGCGTGTTATCTTTCAAATGATTTCTTTTCCCTCCCGTTTGGGGTGGAGGATAAACAATGGATAGGGGAGAATACAGTAGAATAGCCCTTAAACAGCTGTTTATTTGACAAGAATAAACCTTGATAGCTATGTCTGGATAAGCTAAGATAAGACCTGATAACTATTCTAAGAAAATGGTGAAATTGCTTATTAGAGCTTTTTTATGTCAATGGATAAAAATATTATTACCTGTCATTTTAAAAATTTTACCTAACCTAACACTCTCTGTACACATTCCAAAAACTGTTACATCTATCATATCACACACACATCTCTCATACTTATTCCCAAACACAAATAATTTATGCAGGGGTATAATTGTCATTTAAAAAGTCATAAACTCTTATCCATCTCTTATCTACCACTTATCCTTACTTTATCCAAGGTGAACCAAACAACAAAAAGATCAATTTTACGTTTCCCAATGAGAATAACAGAAAAGACAACTAAACAAAAATTTACCTATTCAGCATGGATTGTTATCTATCATAGTATAGCTATCAAAGACGAATAATCATATATCACACCGCAAACAAGGGGCAAGACTTGAGAGTTGGTATAGCATTGATTAGTTTTGGTATACATGTGTTCTTGTAGGTGAAAGGATCTAGTCCCTATGTAGTTTTGGATTTATACTATATGTGTATTCATGTTTCACATCATACTTAACTCATTACTCTGTAAATTATAACTATAAGGGGGTGTTTGGTTGCACTAATAATCAGTGCTTATTTAGATTAAAGCTTAAAATCCTCTTTAATTGTGTTTGGTAGGGTTCAAATAAGCACTTATTACATCCCTCGTTAAGACATTTAACGTCGGAAATTTTCATCGTTCGTGGTTGCACTTATTAATCGGTTTACGCTCTCCCGTCTGTGAAAAGACGATCATACCCCTGCTACTTCGACTTAATTACGAGGGGTATATAACCAAAGTTTCGACCTGTTCTCTCTCTCTCCTCACATCTTCATCATCTCCTTGAAACACCTCGACGAAACCCTAATCGGCGGATCTCCTTCCTCCATCACCTCCTGGCCCCTCCTCCGTCGACTCCCGACACCTCCACCGTCACGGAACATCCGACCTAGATTACCTCCTCCCGACGCCCAACAGTCTGTTCTCTCTCTCTCCTCACATCTTCATCATCTCCTCGAAACACCTCTGCTCGACTCGAAACACCTCGACAAAACCCTAATCGGCGGATCTCCTTCCTCCATCACCTCCCGGCCCCTCCTCCGTCGACTCCCGACACCTCCACCGTCACGGAACACCCGACCTAGATTACCTCCTCCCGACGCCCAACAGTTTCCATGAAACCCTAATCGACGGACCCCCCTCCACCGTTGCGGACCACCCCCTCCACCGTCCGAGAACAACCTTGAATCGGCGCCTCCTCTGTCCGAGACCTTGTTAACTATGATTTGGGTGGATTAAAGAGTTGTGATTTATAATACTGATTAAAGAGTTGTGATTGAAGAGTTGTGATTTAAAGAGTTGTGATTGAAGAGTTGTGATTTATAATACTGATTAAAGAGTTGTGATTGAAGAGTTGTGTTCAATTAATACTGTATGTGGAGGTCTTCTTTGTCTTGATGTATTTTTAACATATTAAAAAAGAATAATCTTTAATATCTAAATAACTGTTTAATATTTTTCGCTGAACCAAACACTTTTTTTTCAAAACTCTTAAAGATTATCATTATAACCTCTTTCTGCACTTATTTATCAGCACTTAAAATCCTCTTTCCGTCGTTGTCAAACACCACCTAAGTTTTTGTATGGAGCATGTGAGCATTGCTATCGTATTAATGATGACTTGTGACATGGTTATCTTTTATATGACCCATATGCTTTGGTAACTATTGCTAATTATATTATTTTAGTATGCGTGTGTGATTAGATGACATATATTATTTTAACACGTATATTGTTTTTTTTGTGTGTGATTGGATGGGATATATATATATTTTTTTTTTTGTTGTCAAGGATGGGATATATTCTTGCATGTATGCATTCCATCATTTGCGGGACACTGTCCGCCTAACATTATTTTAAGTGGTCAGATCCGATAAACGTAGGACCAAATCTATGTAGCTACATCTACCTTCAAAATTGGGGCCTTCTACGAGCTACTGTGAAAAACGAGCATACGTATACATTGTATTGCATACACATCATATCGATGTAAGTAACCGCTTCTACACATACATGAGATACATGAATTCCTTATAGGAGAGACATTGTTATATAATTTTTAAATATATATTTCATTTTTTTTATATAAACATTTACTTCATTAGATAAGATATTTTATTTTTTAAAAAATTTAAAACACGTGTAGATTAAAATTAGGACATGATAAAATTAAGTTTAGAAAAAAGATTATACGTGGCAATATCCTTAATTTTTTTTTCACTTTTTTAGAGTAGGTGAAAATTGTGACAGTCCCGCTGTAATACCAAAGATTGTGATCAAAGTCACAACTTGCTGCATTCAAAAGCCAATATAGCCCCCTCTAATTGGCATTTAGTGGTCATATTGTCCTTAACCATCACGAAAAGATCATAAGGTTGTTTGGACTTATTTGAATAATCTTTGTATCACCCAAGACATGAGAGATGTTTATTATGATATTAAGTTTAAAGTTCTTGCCTCACCAAGCTTTAGTAGCTTGGTAACGAGTCTTAATTATAGTTCACACTGATTTAATATTTTTTAAAAAATCATATACTTTCTAATTGAAGTATATACTGAGATATATTAGTAGTTTTTTTTAAGTTGAGAAAATGATAAAAAAAATTTAAGATATATAATATGATAGAATCTCATACACTGAGGCTCCAAAACGGGCTATAAAATGGTTTGAGTGTATCAACGCTCAAAGTGGTAAGATCCCCCAAATGGGTTGGTGCTGGCCTCTCTATCAGGTATTTGTAAGTGGATGTCCACTATGGTTTGATCATGCTTTGGACACTGAGCCTTGTTAAAAAAAAAAAATTTAATTCTTATTTTAAAAGGATGTGTTAACTGTATAACTTTATAATGCACCACCCCTCGCTAGCAAGGTGGTTAAGATGCACTCGCATTATGCAGTGATCCTAGGTTCGATCCCGATCAACATCCCTGTGTGGGAAGTACATGTCTTTAGTGGGCTGAGTTATGGGCCTTTCGATAAAATTTTATGTAGCACAATGGAGGCATAGATATGCACCACAACTTGCTTAGAGGTGATTGGAATGCACCCGTGGTTAGCAATTGTCTCCGGTTCGAACCCGGTCACTCCCATGTGGAGTTTGTGCCCCTAATAGGTTGTTGTTAGGGTTTTGAACCCTGTTCTATATACCTACCCGCCCCTAATGGGCTACAATAATAATAATAATAATAGAGTGCTGATATACGCAGCCTGTTTTTACAGCCTATTTTGCAGTCCATACACTATGATATTATAGTATATACTGTACTATCATAGTGTATACTACACTATTATAGTATTTACTGCGGTCTATGTTTTTTATTTTTTCACCATGAAAAAAATATACTAATGTATCTCAGTATATACTTCATTTGATATAATAGCATGCACTTCAAAGGGTGAATGTATAATTTTATAAAACAAGAAAAACATGATAGACTGTAAATGGGGCTGCAATGGAGGCTACGTGTATCTTTTTTCATAATAATATAGAGGCATAGATAGGGAGTTTGGACATGGGCATTCTTCTTAATAATTGACTAAATATAAACAGGTGCCGTACCACACTATCTATAAACTTAGGAAACTGTAACACCTGGTTCATTTTACGATCTGAATACATATCACATTTTTTAAAAACATTTACCTCATCTATTGGGATATAATTTTATAAAAGATAATGTCAGTTACATCCCAAAATGCAGCCTCAAATACACTTCTTATATGTTTTAATTTTTTAAAAATAGTGAACTAACGAGGTAATACTTTGACGAAAGGTGTATATCACTCCATTTCGAATTAAATGGATCTATTTATAACAAATGAAAAAAAATAAAAATAATGAGATAAATATGTCACTAAAGAGGTATATACCTCACTGAATGGCCAAAGAGGTATATGATACTGCATTTAATTCATAAAAAGTACTGTGTATAAAATTGCCCATAAAAGGTGTACTCTAATGAATTGAATAACATCATATATAAAAAAAAATATAAAATGTTTTCAATGAAATATATACCTCTTATATGAGATATATGAGATTATAATTGAGACCGTAAAAAAGACTATAAGTGTAATAGAGCTCACAAACTCATGATCTCTTACTGCAAAGAGTGGAATCGCGAATTGCGTGTTTTGGGGAACGTTTTGCAGCCCTATACACTATGATAATATAATATAATGCGCTATAACAGTGTATGGGGTTTTATCATAGTGTATGGTACAAAAAAAGTCATTTTTTCAACACGAAAAAATACACTAATATATCTCAGTATATACTTTATTTTATATAATAAAATGTACTTCAATGAGAGATTGTATAATTTAAAAAAAAAAAAACCCGATGTAGACTATAATTGGGGCTGCAGGCTGGACATATCATTTTCCAAAAACACATTACCTTGTATGAAAAGATAACCAGTTCAATAAGATATATATAAGAAAATTTAGGTGGGTTTAAGATAAGCCTATCAATTATCCTAAAAAAATCCAAATTCGATCCGAATCCGCATTCGAAAAATAAAAAACATCCGATATTCCATGATCAGGAGTGCGGATATAGATATCATTGTATCCGATGTGACAAATGGTTGTATTCGACATATATTATAAAAAAATATATATATTTATATTACATATTGTTCATATTTGTTTTTTTTTATGATTAATCACAATCATGATATAGTATATTACTATTAAATTTTCAATATATGATATTTTAAAAAAAAAATAAACCTTAAAATCTCAGTTTTAATTTTCATCTCTCTCTGATATATCATTTGATTATCCAATTTAATGTTAATATATAAACATGTTCATTATCCGAAAAATCCATATTTGATCCGTATTTAAAGTATTCGAAGAAATCCAAATCTGAAAATTAAATATTTATATTGCATCTGAATTTAAAAGTTAAGATATGAATATTAACAAATTCGACCTGTATCCCCGTTAGACAATCTTAGTTTAAAGGATAAAAAAGATCTCCGACAAGTCATGGTATGAAGGGATAAAAAAAAAAATCCTATATTTATAATTATGAATTGGTAAGTGCTTAAATAAAATTCCTTCTCACCAGTTCAATAAGAAATTAATAAGCCCCTTTGACTAACAAATAATTATTACAAGTTCCAAAAAAACCCAAATCATTTTTGGGCAAATGGCAAATGACACTTACATAATGGATTAAATAAATATACAAATGTTTCAAAGATTAATATAAGATCCCTCTAGCTTTCTTCACTAAAATTTACAATTTTACCACAATATTCTAAAGATTGACCTCCACAAAATATATATTAATGAAAAGATCCCTAAACCTGCCCATGTCCAAGAAATTGAGACAATTTTGAACACCCTTTACAAAGTTATATCTAATTAAGCTTGAACCCTTCGGTTATATTGTCAAAAGTTTAAATAGTATATTCAAATAATATAGTCATTAAAAGCTAACAATTTCAATTTTTTAAAATGTGAAAAAAACCTATACAAAATTACAAAAATCCAAATTGAGTCCTCAAATTATGATATTATTCTTCTCCACTCCATCTAAAAAGACAAGGCCATCCAAACTCACATTGGAAGGGTAGTAAATAATTTACTATCCTTGATTATAATTTTAAACATAATTAGAACTTTGTAGGAGATTAATTAATTTGGTTTACATGGGTTAGATTGTTATTCACTTATTTTAACAAGTTTACCAAGGAGATGGTCGAGGGATAAAGGGTTCAAGAACAATTTATTCCGTTTGTCATATAAAAAAAAATCCGGACAATAAGGGGACAACTGTCTCGAATTTAGGTTGTTTTGTGAAGAAAAACTAAAATTTTTCTTTTAAACATTTAGCAACATAGTGTTTGTGTCAAATAATGAAAAAAAAAAAAAAAACTATTTTGTCTTATTATAAAATGTAAAATTCCTCGTAAGTGAGAATTTATGAAAAAGTGATATAAAATGGTATTATCAATTTTCATTGCACGTGCAAATATCATAAAAATTGATTAAAAGAAAAATATCATTTCTTATGAATTTTTCTTTAGAAGAACATTGTGTACAAAAACACACCCTTAATAATAATATATAAAAAAGCACCCTTAATAATGATTGTTCAACCTAAATACTGAACAACATTTATCACAGATCTTTCCCTGATTTTAACACATAAATAAGGAAAAATCCACAGTTTTATATCTCTTAAAATCAACGTACCCTCAAAATACTATACATTTTAAAGGCTGATTTGTCAAGGAGTTGAGATTTTAAAGATAAATTATCTTAATTTTGAAGGATAAAAAAATCTATCAATTTTGTTCATATTATTTTTTATTTCAAACGAGATAAGTTGTCCTTCCATAATTATCCCTTATCTCATTATTTATCCTCTTACCAGCTAGACAATTTTACAAAAAAGTCCCCTTAAATCAATTTTACAAATAAAAAAAAAGCGGTCCCCAAGGCTATCAATTATTTTGATTCCCTCCATCACAGAAATTCCTCTGAAAAAAAAGGAAAAAAAAACACACAGTACGACTTTTTAATTACCTTTTTTTTTCCGGACTTTAATCAAAACCCATCCTCAACAAGGAGACAAAAATAAAATTCTGAATCGCTGTTGATGCTCTGCTCCCCCAAATTTTTTCAAAACCAATAATAATAATAATAATAATAATAATAATAAAATCACAAAACTGCGAATCCATAACATTGCAATCAAATTCAAAATCAATTTTAAAAAACAGCGAATCCATAACATTGCAATCAAATTCAAAATCAATTTTAAAAAACAACAACAAACATCACATTATATACAAACATCAAATCAAAAGAGAGAAAAATCAGAGAATTTTTGGTTTGGATTTACCCCCAAATATATCAGAAGATGTCGAGGATCTCCAAAATGGATCCATTGCAGAGCGGACAGTTGCCTCTGCTCACCCAAAGCTCCCTCGAACAAACCCTACAGAAGGTGTGCCCGCACGGGATGAACGCCGCCCCCTTGTGCCTCTCCATGCACACGCAGCACCGCCACGGCGCCGCCTCCACCTCCGCCGCCGCCTCCAGAGACGCCAACGCCATCCCGGATCGCCGGTCCGTCTGCTCCAGAAGCGCCATCAACGACATCCTCCCAGCCTCCTCCGGAGGAGCGGGGGACGTCGGGGCGGCGGCGGCGGCGGTGTCGGGTCGGCGGATCCGGAGACGGTCGCGGATCCCCCGCCAGCGGAGGCGGGAAGGGGTTCCGATCGGATCTTCTTCTTCTTCCTCGGCCTCGGATTCGTCGCGGATGATGTCGAGGAGGGTTCGGCCGGGGGTCTTGGCGGGGGGGATGGAGAGGATGGAAGCGAGGGTTAGGGTTTGGCGGTGGTCGCGGGAGATGGAGAGCAGGTCGGAGAGGTTGGTGGAGGAAGGGACGGCGGAGGCGGGGATGGAGGAGGAGGCGGCGAAGGAGAACTGGTCGGAGAGGGTCAGCCTCTGACGCCCTTCCATTTTTGGAATTACAGATTTTTTTGTTTTTTTTTTTTGGATCTGTGAAGGCTTACATATATATATATATATGGAGGACAATTGAAGGAGATCTGGTGGTGGTGATGGTTTTTTTTTTCACTGTTGAAGCAAAGGATCTGTGTTTTTTTTTTCTCTCTGTAGAATTGAAAGATGAAGAGAGAAAAAGAAGAAACAGAGGTCAAAGGAGTGGATTTATTTGTATTATTTTATTGATTTTATTTTGACTGTGTTTTATTTTTTAAAAAAAATTAATTAGGGGTCTCTTTGATCATCCATTTATTACAATTAGATCCTCAAAAATGCCCTTGCGAAGTGTTAATAATGTATTAGAGATATTTAATCATATACAGGAGAGTGTTTGTAGTATATTAAAAAAATTGGGCGGGGGACATTTTATACGACGGTTAACAATGTATTGAGGAGTATTAACAGTATACTAAAATAATTGAGTGAGAGTATTTTTGATAGTTTTGAATAGCATCTGACTAGAGGGATCTAAAGATAATTTTTCAGGACTTAAAAAAATTTGAAAACTTTTAAGGACTTAAAAATAATAAATAAGCGACCATAAACACCCCTAATTAATATCTCTTGTTTTATTATGGGCAGTTGAACGAGTCATTCGGGGAGTCCAGAGAGAAATCTGTTTATTCCGTAATGGAAAGATATGTCCACTATTTTTTTATAAAAAAAAATAAGTATACACCCACGTATTGAAATTTTTTTTTTAAACATGCACTATTACAATATACAGGTGATTGGGGTAGGGATTGTAACGGTACGGGGTCAGACCGATTTTGTGAATCCCAAATCCAAACTCGTCCACAAAATCCCAAATCCAAACTCGCCCACAAAATTTTATCTCAAACCAGTGACAGGTATAACTTTTTCATATAAAACCCGTCCCATTTAGGTTGGGTTGGAATCTGGTCGGGTTGGGCAAAGATAGGTTTACAAAAAAATATTAAAACATTTTTTTATGTAATATTTAATTTAAATTAAAATTTTATATAAAAATAAATATTTATTAGAATAAACCCAACAAAATAAGAAATATAAACTTTCAATTTCCATAATGTTTCATTTTTTTTAATATCAAATGACAACTCGATGTATGTTTATATGATTTCAAATTTCAATTAGCGCTTGAATTTATTCATTCTTATTTTTTTTATATTTTTTTGGAACACCAAATGAAAAATATAAATTATGTACTTATTATAACAAATATTTAATCTTAATATTAATTGCAATCAGGGCGGGTTCGGGGCAGGTTTTGCTAAGTAAACACATTTTTCATCCCAAACTCGTCGGGTTTCATTTTATCTATCACAAACCCGTCCCAAACCTAAACCCGACCCGTCCCAACCGGTCGTCGGGTCGGGTACCCTATTGGGACAGTCCCATTGCCATCCCTAGTTTGGGGGGGGGGGGGGAGTGAGGAGGAGAGAAGAGGAAAACGACGATAGGTTTAGGTTTTCTGTTTTTTGGTTCTCTCGTACCCCTCGAAGAGAAGGAGACCCTCGCCTTCGTTTCTTTTTTATTTTTTTACGGGAGGGACCCCTGTCACTTTCTTTTCTTCTTTTTCATAACGGACCGCCCGATTGATGGATACTCGATCGGACAGTTCAGGCTGTCCCAGCTAACAAATTGCACGAAGAGGCCTAAACCACATGTCCATTGAATATCACGAGTGTGTGTGTGTGTGTGTATATATATATATATATATAGTTGTCCACTGAAATAAATTATTTTTTTATATTATGCTATAGTTTTTTCGTTAAAATAAATGTAATATTTTTGTTGTTTGTTTGATTATGAATAAATTGTGGATAAGAAATGAATAAAAAGTTGATAATGATTTATAAAAAAATATAACAAATTATTCCACATGTGATCATTGATTTATAAGAGGTGATAATAGGTGATTTGACATATGGTTCTTCTTATATCGATGGAATATATTGGGCGAAATGTCATAATTTTCAAGAGGGACCTAAAATACAAATATCAATTTATTTCTATCTATTCTAGCATAGTTAATATTATATATTCTTAAAAAAAATGACAGGCTTTTATGTTTATTCCTCGTATTTCAACTTATTTCACTTTTTTTTCTACCTAAATAAAGGCTATGAATCCACGCATGGATTTTACATCCGAGTGGTCTAAAGAAATGAAAGGAAAAATGTATATTGAAGTACATTATGTAGTTTGAAGTCGCATGGTAAACGAGTCGAATTGCTCGGGCTCGACTCTGTTGAAGCTCGTTCGGGCTCGTTTGAGTAGATAAAGGAGCCGTACTTGAATAATTTTTAAAGTTCGGTTGTAAATGAGCCAAGCTTGAGCAGAACCCAAGCTTATACAAGTTCGTTTCAAATATGATTGTTTAGTGATGATTTTCAAATATGATCGTCTATATTTGGCGTGTTTTCTGTTCTCTGCATGTTTTAATTGCTAAACAAGTTTTTTTTTAACTAAACGAGCTCGAGCTCGAGCCATGGTTCAAGCTTGCACTCAAGCTCCTTTTACAAATGAGTCAAACCGAGCTTTAACTAAGTTTTTCATGAGCCAAGTGTGCCAAGCCTGAACACAAAATTGAGCTCGGTTCCGAGCCAAGTAGAGCCTAAGTATAAATAAGTCAAGCTTGAATATGTTAAAATTCAGCTCGCTCGACTCGTTTACTACACCTAATTTGAAGGTATATATTTATAAAAAATGACTCAGACTAACTTTAAAGAATATCTTTTTACATTTTCTTTGTATTAAACTAGTATTTATTAGCTTCCAGAAAATATATATTATATTAGGATCGCATAAATGACTGAAGAGTGGATTTATCTAAAAAAAAAAAAAATGTTAGGGACATCCCATGTACACACGTATGTGCAACTATAGCATATTTTAATTTTTTTAAAATCTATATTTTATACAATGATATATATATATATATATATATATATATATATATATATATATATATATTAAAAATAGAAGAAAAATATTGCGCACTGTCTATTTTATAGTCCCAGATCTAATTCGCACCCATTTTGATTTTTTAAAATAGTATACATAATTTAATGAGATATATGTTTTTATAAAAGATAAAATATATATTCCCATGAATTATATGTGTTCATTTATATAATATAAGATGTAAAAATTTCTAACTATATATATACCTCGTTATAACGAGTGCATGAACTACAAATGGGATTGTAAAAAAGGTGTATAACAACACCAAAAACAAAATAAGTATACATTAATGAAGTAAACTTGGTTAACCCAGTTATATGGGAACACCATTAGGTTAAATGGGGCATTAAATGGGAACCCCACCCCATTAGGTTACCCACCTGGCCCTAAAATATATGTTAGACTTGGAATCCCACCCCACCATTTTTAGAAATTCTCTCTCATGTTGCTCTACCTCTCCACCGTCAATCCCAAGCTCCAACATCCGATCGTCGTTGAGATCCATCCTCCAGTCTCCGTAAAACAAGAGACAATAGAGAGAATGGAAAGGTCAGAGATGACATAGAAATCAAAGAACTTCAGTTCGTTTTTGATATTATGGTTTTTCTTGATCGAATTTGCTAGTTCTTTTTTTAGGGGATTTGAATTGGATACTGAAAATTCAGAGGAAGAGGGAAAGCACCGAAGGGGAGGTTTAGACAAGGATCAGGTTGGAAAATGCACAATGAAGGGGGGTGTAGATCCCCTCAACCCGATGATGAGGCGAAGCTTTCCATGAGGGCGGCGATCAGGGTCTACATCTGATGATCTATCAGTCGATATCCATTGAAAACCTCTTCACATCGGTATGGTGTCTATCAAGGGGGCTCCGACGCTCAAGTCAGATGGAATCAAGAAAGATCAAGAATATTCAGTGGTTTTTTGGCTAATGAATGTAATACCTTGTTTTGTAAAGATACATTTTCTTTTATAACCGTTTTCACACACGTGAGGGAATTTTTCAAGATACTCCGCGTGGTCAAGTGACTTGCCTAGAGCTTCCTAATATTTCTCACGCCGGGTCATGAACATGCCTTGATAGTTAAGTAGATAATAAAGTGGAGTCTATTGGCTTGTTCGAACTACTGGGAGGTGGGCCTACATAGTGCTATCCTCGGGGGATTAGACCTAAAACTAATATGTGGGCTCCTTTGGTCCCCAGACCCCGACTAGTCCGGTTTGTCTCCTCACCTCATAAGGCTGGTCTAGACACTTCCCTCCTCTTGGTCTAGTTTGGTCTGCCTGGTTAATCAAGTAAGTGGAGGTGTTTGGCGATCCGTTTAAAGCAATGTTCTAAAATTCCCGCCTAGGCCCTGATTAATCCCCCGCCTAGGCTTAGGCGGTCTTAGTCCGTAAAGCTTAGCGCCTAGCCGCTTTTCTGATTAATTCCTAATTGACTAATAAGCTATTTAGTTTTCTTATATATTATATATCTATTAATTTTTTTTATGTTATTCCTATTATGCTTATATTATTAATTTTGTTTTGATGTTACTTTGTTATTGTTTTGTAGTCTAAAATTATTATATATTTAATATATATATGCATATATAACATAGTGAAACTTCCACAAACAGATCAATAGATTGATATTTTTTAGATTGGATACACTGATATCCATATCTGCATTACGAATATTTGAATATTGTATATTTTTTATTTCTTGGATACATTTTTTTTTTTTTGGGATAAATGACAGGATTAGGGGTGGGGTTATTTTACAAGGATGTGATAGATTAGGGTGGGTTATTATTTTTCAAAAAGATATTTAATATTTTTTAATTAAGGTGGAGTGGCCTAACTGACATGTTGGTAATATACACCTCTAAAGTTATATTATGGATTTCATTGGACAACATTTATACGAAATCATCTGTGACCATGTTTGTTGTAGCTTAAATTTACAAATTATAGATTTATAGATTATATATTATAACTTTTCTGATAAACAATTGATATATTTGTTGTAGTTGTTGAAAAATAGAGAATAAACATTTGTAGATGTTAGTTTGAATAAGCTGTAAAATAGTATTTTTATTGTGTCATTGTCAAAAATACTCCATCCACATGTAGAAGTTAAATTTAAATTATATTTGATAACAAAATATGGTTTTATTTATAAAATTAGTTTTATAAATATTTAAAAGATAAATTAATATAACAAGAATTAATCTTACCTGGTTATCAAATCTCTCTCTCTCTCTCTCTCTCTCTCTCACACACACACACACACACAATAGATTTTTTTTCATCTCTCCATCATAGCTTCAGTGGTCGTTTAATTTTTTTTTTGTCAATAATCAGTATTGGTTTCGAAAGATGAGAGGGAGAGATGAAAAAAACTTGTTTTTAGCAAATGAAGTGAAGCATAGGTTTGTCCAACATATTTATGTTTTTAAATAATTCATAAGTTATAATCTAAAAAAATAACACCTTGAGGAGGATAATTTTCTCTACAGTTAAATTTGTAAAAGTGGGATTAAATCTTGAATTGTACTTTTTGTGAAAAAGAAAATTAATTTGGTAGCTTGAATCTGTCTTTTTCTGTCTCAATGACTGACTGTGTCTTTACATTGCTATTGCGCGACCTCTTTATAGGCTGCCTACGTATCCCTTGGGGATCAAGTCACACGTAGTTCCTTAACTGGCTTTGTAACTAAGTGTTTAGTAGGCTTTTTTCAGGGAAACGCTCCCCACGTCGGACCCTTGATTACTCACATTTCGTAGGTAGTGGGCCTTAATTGCTAACTTAGCAGTTACAGGCGTTTCATTCCTCTGACCGTTTCTTCAGTCTGTTCACGGCCCTTTGGCCTACTAGTTTACCCATCACGTTATTTTGAGTACGTTTGCGAGATGGAAGATCACCCAACTAGATCTCTTGTCTGGTCGTGTCTTTTTTTTCCGTACGCGAGGAGCAAGGTTGTCCAACCATACCTCTTGTCTGGTCGTGCCTTAACTGCTCGGGGTGGTATTCTTTCACGAGGTGCTTGACTGTCTGACTAGACCCTGGATCTAATTGTGTCAATGTATCTGGGAAAGTCATCATTGCTCAGAATCCAGACTCTGATTCGCGGGACCCACACATGGCCCATATCCATCTTGCTATGACACATCAATCCTGACCTAACACGTGTCGTGGAGCAAATTTTTACCTCCACAACCCCTAACTCAGCTTAGATATTATGACTTTTTGAAGTTATTTTTAACTTACGTATGTTTGAATAAATTTAAACAAACATATAACTGCTGTAAACTAAATAGAATACTTGAACATAAAAGTATATAAACAAAGTACACAAATATATGGAGAAGAAAAGTAGAGAGATGTTTCTTATTCTTCACTTGTTAGTTATGGAATACATTATAAACCCCTCAATTTATAGGGTCTATGGAAGACACTCAATGATTGAAAATTACAAGTAGGCCTGTCAACTGATTGGAAGTTACAAGTAGGCCTGTCAACGGGTCGGGTCTAGACCCGGACCCGATTACACGTGTAATATACCCGACCCGAGTTGGACCCGACCCGGCGGACCCGAACAAACAAACGGGTCGGGTCCGGGTCCACCCCGCCCCGACCCGTTGGACCCGAGACCCGATTATTTTATTAAAATATGCTCATATATTATAAGACCATTAGTATTAGTTGATACATAATTTTATTTCTTACTTAACTTATTTTTGTATCTACAAGTTCATAAATCATAATCATAACAAGCCTATAAATCAGTTTGTTTTGGACAATTAACTTATTAGCTTTTGAATTTGTATGATTAATTAGTTTGTTGCATGATTTATGTTTATTATTTAGGTTAATATGTTAGTGTTTATTGTTTTGAATGTTGTTTAGGTTAATATTGTTTTGAATGTTGTTTAGGTTAGTTATGTTTATTATTTAAGTTAATATGTTTTTTTATGTTAGTGATTATTGTTTTGAATGTTGTTTAATAATTCATTTACTTCTTTTGAATTGTATAAAATTATATTCAAACATAGTCTCATTAACAATAATGTTTTATTACAAAAAATTTCAAATAGAATGATAAGGCAAATAAATACATGAGCTTTTTTTTTTTTTTTTTTTACCAAACCATCCAGGTCGGGTCGAACCCGGACCCGACCCGGGTCCGATGGGTCCGGGTCCGAGTCCACATTTCCCCGGACCCGCAGGGTCCTGGGTTGGACCCGGACCTGCCGGGTCCTGCCCCGGGTCGGGTCCGGGTCCACCCCGACCCGACTTGGACCCGACCCATTGACAGGCCTAGTTACAAGTAATAAGAGATAAAAGGTTAAGGAAAATGAAGAGAAAAGGTCATGAAGAAAATGATAGGGGTTGTGGTGGTTGTGGTTATCACACTATTCACAACAATAACAACTATTTATTTTAATTTAAAGGCTATCATCCATGGCTTATAAATTTTTAAAAACATACAGTGTGTGTATATCCGTGCCCAACACGAAAGGCTGAGAGAGACGTAAACGGACCCCGTTTTAGGGAGGGGTGGGCCCACCCTATTCATGAGGGGTGGGGCCCATTTTATTAATTTATTAATTAATATATTCAGGTCTCTTCACTAGGGTAGGGGGATGCATGTGAGTGGGAGGGGTGAAAGGGATGTGATGTGAAATTCATGAATGCCCTACACCATGGTTGCCATCATTTTGACTTCAATCTTGTGACTTTTAATTTGGGCTGCAGGGTACACTTGTTTTGCCTGTATACAAGCTATAAAACCCTCTAATGTACTTGATTGATGGTCTGTGTCTGTTTGTATAAATTCTTGGTGCATGAGAAAAATAAAAAAAATTAAAAGATAATCTTATATAAGTCTTTATTAAAATTGAGGTAGATGTATAAATCATTGGAATCTTACAGAAATAATAGATGTTTAACCTTAATCAACCTACCCTGATTAGCCCTAAATTATACCATGAAATGATTAAATTATTTCTAATTTTCTTATCCTTTTCAAATAGAACCTCAATGAGAATGAAGAAACATAAAAATCCTGTAAGGATAATTTGGTCTTTGTATGTACTAATTTATATTTATGATTGTTTATGTATACTATAACGTCTTCATAATTACATTGTAACGGAATATTATGAGAATATTCTGCCAAGCTTAAATAGATATTTAACTCAGGAATGATAATTGAGTTTTTGTAAGTATTCAGGGACTTGTATGTCTGTCTCAACTTTGATAATGATTTATATCAGATTACTCATGTTTGCAAAGATATAAATATCCTTAACCTTAAAAAAAAACTAAGAAAAATTAAAAGGAATTTTTATTTTTAAGTCCCTATAAACTATGTTATTTAATGATCGATCCCTCCATTTTTCATTTTTTTTTTTTAAGTATCCAACTTCAAACGCTGTTTCGTTATTAGTCCCTTTGTCAAACGTCTATATGTTTGGGCTGACTAGTTGTTGAAATTCTTAACTACCCTTTGTAATATTTATTTTTAAGTCCTTTTAAACTATGCTATTTAGTGATCCCACCATTCTTCATATTACCTTTTAAGTCTCCCAATTTCAAATGATTTTTTCATTATTAATCCCTGTCTAAAACGTCCGTCTATTTGGGGCTGATGGATAGTTAAAATTCTTAAACTACTCATCCCCTAAATAAAACTATTTTCTATTTTTATAATCAGGATATTAATTTTCCTATTCAACCTATATTCAACTTCCATCATTTGATACTTCAAATAAATGATGGTGTGTTGTTATATTTGTGTCACTTTTAACCTGCTGGTAACCGTTGGAGCGTCCTGGCAGTTTTTAAAATTTTTAGGGTTTTGGTCGGAACCGCATAATTTCAGACTGTTAGCTATCGTCTGAGCTAGAGGACTCCGATTGGAAATCTGACTGCATATTTGGTGTCCTGGCGCCATTTTAGACCTCTCATGAAAATTTCATCAAATTCTGGCATCGTTTGCAAAAATTTCGCAGTTCCGGGGCGTATCCGGGTTTTTAAGTCGCGCTCTACTTAAAAGGAATAAAAAATATCTCGTCACTATTCATCATCTTCCCGACTAGCTCTCTCTCTCTCCTCTCCTCCGTTTTTCTTCCGTTTGAGCCCCCTCCACCCCTCAAAATCGAAAACCTAAAGCACGGGAAGTGTAGATCGGGTCCCGATCTACGCTCCGGTGTCTTCAAATCCGCGTTCCGACGACTCTAGCCACTCCGACCTCCTCTCTCTCTCCTCTGTTTTGAGCCAAATTGGGGGTCGTGATAGATCGGGGCGTGGGAGAGCCTTTGAGGAAGGTTTCGGCGCGCGAAGAGCTACCGAACGTCTTCCCCTCCCCTCGGTAAGCCTCCTTTCCCTCTTTTTCTTGCATAGATGAATGCTAGGGAGGTGGGTTTTGTGTTTGGGGGTGGTCGGCGGCAGTGGGGGTCGTCGGAGGGTGGTCGGAGGTGGTTGGAGGTGGTCGGTGGTCAAGGGAGGGGTGGTGGTGGCGCTCGGGCAGTGGCAGGTCGTCCGGGCCAATCAGCAGCAGCAGCAGCAGCCCAGGCGGCGCGCAGGTCGGGTGCGCGCGGGCAGGCGCGCGTGCGCGCGCGAGCGTGCGTGCGCGCGGCGTGCGCGCGGGCGTGCGCGGGTCTGGTGCGGGCTGCTGGTCGTGCTGGGCGCGCGAGCTCGGGCTGGGGGCCTCAGGCTGCACAGGCAACGAGCAGGAGCCGGCTGGGCGTGCGTACGCGCGAGCGTGCGCGCGGGCGTGCGCTCGGGGGAGCTGGTCGCGGCGGTGCGAGGCGTGCGAGCTGCTCGGGTGGTGCTGTGCGCGAGGGGCTGATGGCGAGCTGGTCTGGGCGCTGGTCTGGGCGCGCGCGGAGGTGCTGGCCGAGGTGCTGGACGCGCGAGGTGCGCGCAGAGGTGCTGCCGGAGGTGCTGGACGCGCGAGGTGCGCGCGGAGGTGCTGGCGGAGGTGCTGAGCGGAGCGCTTGGGTGCTGGGGCGCGCGCGGAGGAGGCGCGGGGCGAGGAGCCGTGCGCGAGGCGTGCGCGGGGCGCGGCGGAGCGGCGGAGGTGCGCGCGGGGCGCGCGCGGGGCGTGGAGCGTGCACACGGCGTGCGGGGCGCGTGCGGGCTGCCGCGGCTGGGCTCGGTGGACGCGCGGGGGCCCGGGCGGTGCGCGGAGTGCGCGGGCTGAGGCGCGGCGGCGCGTCCGGGCGGTCGGGTGGCCGTGCGGGTGGTGGCCGGCCGTGCGGGGGGTTGTCGGAGTTCTCGGGCTAGCGTGCGTGCGGGTCGTATGCACGTTTGCCCGAGTGTTGGGAGTTTAATTGTGGGTTTATGTATTTTGTAGTATTTATGGATTTTAACTCACCATATTGATTGTCTGTCTTGCAGATCTAGACGGACGGTCGCGCGACGACCCCAATTCGGGTGAGTGGGACAATCCAACCCAGTAGAGAGGTGTTATACGCACTTGGGCGTATACCGACCTCTCCTGGGGCGACATGGATAAATATTACCTGCAAATAATATGTAATCCATGCTTGTGTGATGAAAATGTAGAATGCATGCTACCCTAGGCTTTTATGTTAGGGACTTGCACCCATAGGATATGCGTATGAGCCATGCAGCATGTCCCCTGGTTTTCATGCTAGGAAACCCCGGCCTATGCATGCGTCCTACTAGTTTAATTATTAAATTAAATGCTGGTATCTGTTAGATCGCATGCCTTAGGATAATATTATAGGGAGGAGCCTTGCGAGGTCAACGCTGAGACCCGTGTTAGGGTACTCCGTGTTCCTTGTTTGGTTGTCGGGATGTCCTGTATCGGGACCTCGGGCTGCCCTCCCAAGGTTCTAGTCCCAATAATATTATATGTAATGATTGTATGATTGGTATAATTATTAGTATAGTTGGTAGATATTATAGGGGAGGGGCCTTGCAAGGACAGCGGTGAGACCCGGGTTAGGGTACTCCGTGTTCCTTGTTTGGTTGTCGGGGTATCCTATAACGGGAACTCACGCCGCCCTTCCGAGTTTCTTTCCCCCAATGATATTCCAGCCTTACTGATTTTTGTACATGTTCCCGCATCTTGATGATGCACCTGGTTGAATTCAGAGGAATTCATGACATTTGAGTTGTAATGATATGTAGTTGGCGGATCCGAGTGGATCATATGCGTATGGATAGGCTGTTCTGTTCCTTGCGTTGGATTCGGTAGAGGCTACCCCCAGCGTTAGACAGGGCCTTCCTGACAGAGGGCTCCCATTAGTAGGCACCTCCTGATTTGGTGACGGACTGTGCTGAATGTGGGAGTAGACCAGGCGGCCTACGGAGTGGAGGGAGAGACTATCGGTGGACCAAGGGTGACCAACAGCCTAGTCAGTCCCAAAATCCTATGTCACCCATTGATGGGTGAGGGTGAGGGTGTAGTGGGTTGGCGATGAGCGACCTACTGGATTTGTGAATAGATGATTATCAGTCCCAATAGCCTATGTCACCCATTGATGGGTGAGGGTGAGGGTGTGGTGGTTCGGCGAAGTACGAACCACTGGATTATGTTGTTATGTATTGATGGCTGGATAAAATAATGGAATATTGGTAAATATTGTCTGTGATGCATGGGTTGTGCTATTGACTGAGCGTGTGGCTCACCCCTCGCACATGTTTTTCCCCAGTGGTCACTGAGCCTGAGCTGGAGCCGGAGCAGCAGTTGGAGCTTTTCGAGGGATTTCTTCAGTAGCGGAGCAGCGCTACGTCCGCGAGTACCAGAGGCTATCAGCATCCCTTATCTCGGTTGTATGTATTGTATTTCCGTGCTGAGCACGTGTCGTATATATTCAGTTGTATTTGTGTATATTGGCTCTCACAGGACAGATGATTGAGTATCGAGTCTGTAGAATGTTTATTCACAGATTCAGTCTTTTGCTTCCGCATTTGGTGTATATATCATGTCAGTCCCTTTTGTTGCATGTGTGTCATTCTAGTTGTCTGTGTATATATATTATTGACCTCCTGTGTAGGCTTCTGATATGATATATACATTTGCCGCGTCCCGGGGTTGGCCACCCTGGGGCGTGACAGGTGTAGTTGCACAACCAAGATTCTATAACAGTGGAGAAAAATCTCAGATCCTTCACGAATAAGATTTCAAATATAAATAAATAAATAAATAAAAACTAAAATAATAGTAGTTTAAATGTAAAAAAATAAACAAATAATATAAATATGTTAGATTCCCATAAAATTACTAAATTTCTAATTAAATGAAAGTAGAAAACCATGCAAAATAAAATTTTCATTAACAACATTAAATTTTTTTAATGACATCTAAATTTTTAATTTAAAACTCTAAACACACTCAAATGTGATTTGATATTTCACAATTTTCAACCAAGAAAAAATCATTTAAATCAAAATTCAATAATGAAAAAAATCTTCAAATTTGTTTATGTAATCATTTTCTTCTGCTGATATAATCAAATCTAATTAGACAATTAAGACCGTAAGAGAATGCAATCTCGGATTGGGTGAGTATATGCAGTGTTTCTACCCTCCCTTGTTGTCGCCACCCTCCATCCTTCTCAGCTACACTCTGTTCCCCTCTCAGTCCTCTCTCTCTCTCTCTTGTTAAAGATGAAACCCCACTCTAGAAAAGACAAAATTGAGAGGTAAGAGTTTCAATTTTAAGGGGTGGATCTAACCCTTTTCTAAAAAAATTCTTTGACCATTGAAAAATTTAGTATTTATATCAAACAAGGAATATAAAAAACTTTCATTACTTTTTCTCCCTTATTTTGACTGATCAGGACATTTGAGAAACATTTTTCCTTCTCCATTAATGAGAATATGAGAAAAATGATAAAAATTTATAATATTATTTTCCATTACATGCACACCATGAAAATTGATCTTTCAAAAGGAAAATGTTTTATTTTCCATTATTTTCCATTTGATCCAAATTTTTCATTTTTTTTCATATTCCCTTCAAAATCATGCACAAACACACCTTTAGGGTTAACTTTCATTTCACATGAATGAGAATTTTACTCAACCAAATTAACCATCAAAAGACTAAATTATTCCCCATACATATCTTGCTCTACAACCTATTGCATTGCATAGATGAGTCATGTCAAACTCCTCCATTGCAAGCAATTGCTCATGCTCACCTGAATTAGATGTTATGTGAACAATGTAGAAGGAATGAACTTGCTTGAAAATATATAATAAATATGTGGAAACTATAAGTGGATGCATGAAAAAAAAAATAGAGTGCTCTTACACTTAGTTTTTTTCTCAGTTCAAAACACAGCTTCTGTACCACGTTAGAAATCCAGTGAAACATATACCTCGTTAGATATTGTATATATCACATTAAATATTTTCTTACACTGACTAAAAATGGGTTCATTCAATTCAAAATAGAACGATATGCACTTTTTATCAAAGTATATGCCTCATTAGATGGTGTTTACTATTTTTTATAAAATGAAAACATGTGAGGTCTGAATTTTAGTTAGTGAATGTGACTGATTTTAACATTTTCCAAAAAAATAATCTAGCAAACTAAATTCACCAATCGATGCATGAATAGATCTCTCAAATCTTTGAAAATGATATAGCTCTATCATATGTAGAGGACTTTGATTCAAAGAAAGTGTATCTCTCAAATCTTTGAAAATGATATATCTCTATCATATGTATAGGACTTTGATTCAAAGAAAGTGTGTATAACTTTCTAAGTAAATACACAATAAATCTTCATTGGTCCTCTTCATTTTCATTTATTGGAAATCAATTGTGCAACTCATCTCACCCACCAGAGTTATATACTTACAACTATGGTCATTAAACATTTGTTCTAGCCAACTAGGAGCATGCATTTGGTGAAAATGATTGGTATGCCATTATTTGACCTGCATGTGATGGTTTACTATGAATCATTGTGTTTCTTTTCACCACAACAATATGACACATAGTGGAGAAAGTAGTTAATCAAGCTGACACAAGTTATCCCCTCCCCAATATATATATATGAGTGTAAACTTTTTAACCATCAATCCACATTGCATAGGAAAATGTTACATGTATTCCTTTTGAGTACAGATCTAATCAGGTCTCGGTACCATCAATATCATTAATATCAAACTGCACAACATATGAATCGAACCATACCCTATCTAATTAACTTCATCCAAAAATGATATCAAACATTTTTGTAGTTACGGAGACATAATGTTTCTTGCATATGCATTGTACATGGATATATTTGACTCACTGGAACCCACTTGGAAGTCAAAAATAAAGGAAAAAGGAAAATGAAAAGTGTTAGGACAGTCATTTTTGTAATTATTTTAATAGTCTTAACAATTAGAGCCGCATAAGGCGTTTTTCAGAAATCAAATCTATTTAAATTACATTATTTAAAATCTTATTTTTCAAACATGTTTTCGAACGAGCCCTTAGTCTTTCCTTAATAGTTATTTTTTTAGAAGTTTTTGGGTGTTGTTACGCTCAATTTTGTTTATAGTCCAAAATACAGTCATATACATCTCCTTAGAAATCTAGTGAAACATATACCTCGTTAGACGATGGATATACCTTATTAAATTTTTTTTTACACTTACCAAAAATGAGTTCAATCAACTCGAAATGGATCAATGTGCATTTTTTATTAAAGCATATATTCCATTAGATAACATTGACTATTTTTTTAAAAATGAAAACATGTATGGTCTGAATTTTGGTTGGTAAAAATGACTGAGTCTAACATTTTCTTTTTTTAAATACATAGATGGAGCCGTCGATTCTAGTATGTAGTCTAGAGAAATAGTAGAAAATTTTTCTTTCTTTAATGTTCTTTGCACATTGGCAATTTTTTATCGAACCATGTACATCTCTTATTTTGTATGATTGTGTGGTTGTTTTCATTTTCTTTATTTCGATTCACGATGATATTCCATTCAACCATAAATATATTATTCTCGGTCATTCATTCAGTCTCCATTTTTATGTAATCTTGTATGTGTTATTTTAGATTAAGAAAAAAATGCATGCAATTAGCTCAGGTATATATTATTTGTTTATTTACTTGTAAATGTTTGTACTTCCATTACATAAATATAGACTAAAAAAAAAAAGGTTTTTTAGTTTTTAGTCTCTGTAAACATACCTATTTAGGGATCGATCCCTCACTTCTTCATATTTTGGTTTTAGTCTCCAGATTTAAAGAATATGTTCCTTTTTAGTCCCACTCAAGGACTAAAAACAAATCCAAATAATTTAGGGATAGGTCCCTCCCATGGACTAAAAAAGAACATATTCTTTAAATCTAGGGACTAAAACCAAAATATGAAAAATTGAGGGACCGATCACTAAATCATATGCTTTATAGGGATTTAAAAATAAAAATCCCAAAAAAAAATTTAAATCACATTGTGAAGAGTAAAGTACCAACATGAATGAATGTTCTTAACATTTTTTATATATTGCGCACATACACTTATATGACATACACATGAGGAGCCAGAAATATATATATATATATATACACACACACATACACACACACACTTTACAAGTGGGTATCTTTATCTAAAAACCTTTAAATTATTCTTTAATAAAATAATAATCAGATGATATATTTTTTAAAGTAAATATTCATTTCCATCTTACACGAAAAGGATCAAACACATGATCTTACAATGTGATACAGAAAAAAAGTAACTACAAATCTTACATACTACTTAAAACCCAGAAAAAAGTTTATGAGTCTCACATGCGGTTCTTAAGATGTAGGAAATAGAGGTGAAACTCATACGGATCGGATCGGGTTAGAGCTCAATCCGAACCCAACCCGGGATTGGAGGACAGCATACATACACACAATTTTGTCTACAAGCTGTCATTTGTAATGTTCTGTTGAATATATAATTTAGGCAAAAGCATTATTTGTAAAGAGCATAAGCTATATATCTACAAGTTCACAAATTATATACTATTGTCTCTTTTGAACTAATTTTCATAAAGGGTTAAAGACATCTTCATCATTGCAAACATGGGTAATCTCATATAAGTCTCTATAAAAGTTAAAGCAAACACATAAGTCCCTGAAAACACAGAAAAGCCTAATTATCATTATCTAATTAAAATTTTATTCAAATTTGACAGAATATTTTATCACCATGTAATTGTGTAGACATTATAGTCTCCATAGATAATCATAAAAATAAATTAGTCTATGCAAAAATCAAATTATCCTTGTAAGACTTTTTTATATTTCTTCATTTCCATTGAGGTATTGATTGAAATTAGTTAAAAATTTGAGGATAATTTAATTATTTCATGGTTATAAGTTAAAGTTAAGTAGGGTAGGTTATGATTAATTTTTGTTGAAACCAGTGATGTATATAAGTTTTTGTGAGTTTTCAAGTACTTGTACGTTTGTCCCAACACTGATAAGGATTTATATGTAATTATCCATGTTTGTAAGGACTTGGATGTCTTTAACCATTTCATAGAACATATGTTTCGTAAAAATTGTCAGATGTTTCAGAAAAACTAGTTTCAACAAGTTTTTCATAAATGGTTCGTTTATGCAGTGATTTGGTCTATGAGGAAAAGATCTGGGAGGATGTAGTGAGATGTAATTAGGAGTGAGGCTGTTTCTGTGCTGGAGCTAATTTTGGTCTCTTTTATGGGGTTAAGTTTATAATTCATAAGTTTTGTGATTCACATCTATCTTTTAGGGTGCGTTTGGTTGCGCGATTGCAAAATTGATTCTGCAGGAATCTGCGATTGCAAACTGATTCTGCAGGAAGCTCAGTTTCTCAGCTTTTTGAAATTGTAGCTTTCGGGCATTATTTACCTGAAATCTGTATACATGAAACTGTAATAGTAAAATTGTTTGATTGCACGATGGCAAACGCTGCTTCCTGCAATCGCAATCGCAGCGCAATCACGCAACCAAACGCATTAGTAGAGTTCTCTTACAGTGGGGTCATGTCAAGCTTTTGTTTTATTTTTCCCAGTTCTTCTTATCTGTATCTCATCTTTGAAAATTTTCTCTAATATTTATAATATAAGGGCAATTGTCTGCTGTTTCATTTTAAAAAAGGTTATTAAGATTTATTTTATTTACTTTTTAACACATAAGAACCAAAATTTGAGATAAAAAATTAAAGTTAAAAAACACATTTGAAATCTTTAAGTTAAAAGCTAATTTACAGAAACAGATCCAGTTTGTAATTGATTCTAAATTGATTGTGTTGGACTTTATGATTAGATTTTATTGGTTTTGACTAGCAGCTCTCCTTTTGGCAAAGAAAAAACATTATTTTTTTTTTTTTGGTTTTTAAGAAAAAACATTATGGGATATTTTATCTCAAGAAATTGTACCATAGAGAACACTTGTCCCTTTGACATGTGAGTTTTTGGCCCCCACCAAGCTAATGATTATACGAATGAATGATGTTTTTCCTGATTTATTTATTTGAATGATGACAGATACACCTCATTTTTGGGACCGGATCTAATCCCGATCAGTTCGATCAGTGTTGAACTGGATGATGTGATAATCGAACTGTACAATCAATTATTAAATATATATTTTATTTTTTTATTGGATCCAATTAGTTATTGAAAAAAAATATGAATTCCTAAGTATCATCAGTATCCAATAAGAGAGTGAAATATATACCTAACAATTGATTGTGCAGTTCGATTTATAGGTGGTGCAGTTTGATTTTCACGTTGTCCAGTTCGATACTGATCGAACTGATCAGATCCATTCTTGACTGAATCCGGTCTTCTCATTTTTACAGACAGAGCATATGTATGGCCTGCATTTATTTATTTTCCATCTTCAATATACATGTTAAATGTATATATATGTTAGGGTTAAGGGTATATTAGTCTTTTCCTTGTTGCCCTTTTTGTACTATAAATATTGGATACAAATCCTAATAAGATTCTTGATTCATTCTTTTCATATTCTAACATGGTATCAGAGCTTGAATCCAATTTTTTTCTTTGATTTTCTGTTGGCGTTACTCTCCGTTCGCGAGATCGTCGATGCCCCGTCGCCCCGTTCGTGTCACCCCACGCAGATTAGCCGCCCCCGCACCGCTCCGCCGCTGCCCCACGCAGATCTGCCGCATCTGCACCGCTGTGCCGCCGTAGCGCCGTTGCTGCTCCGCCGTCGTGCCGCCGCTGCGCCGCCCTCCCGCGCCGCCTCGCGCAGCCCCGTCGCTGTTCTCACGCAGATCTGCCGCATCTGTGCTGCTGTTGCGCCACCCTGCAGCACCGCCTTGTGCAGCCCCGCCGTTGTCCTCTCGCAGATCTGCCGCATCTGTGCCGCTGCTGCGCCGCCTTGCCGCACCACCTCGGGCTGCTCTACCACCCTCCCGCGCCGTCCAGCGCCACCCTGCCTTGCCCGCGCCCCGTCCACGCCCTGCCTGCGCCCTGTCCGCGCACCACCCGCGCACTGCCTGTGTGTAGTCTCCGTGTTGCGTGATCAACGCAAATCCGCGCTGATCAGCCCGGATTTCCTGAGATCCTGTCCCGGATTCTGTCCCAGATTCTATCACGGACAGCATCCCGGATCTCCCGAGAATTCGTCCCGAGTCCAGACGCGTCAACGCGTCCCGGATCCAGTGCTTCGCGCCCGCGCGCACCCGGCCCAGCACCCGCTCGCGCCCGGCCCAGCTGCCCGACCCGGCTCCAGCGCCCGACCCCACCCGACCCAACCCGGCTCCAACGCCCGACCTGACCCAGCTCTAGTGCCCGACCCGGTTCCAGCACCAGATGCCCCGAACCGGTTCCAGCACCAGCTGCCCCGACCAAATGTATATATATGTTAGGGTTAAAGGTAGATTTGTTTTTTCCTTGTTTCTCTTTTTCTCCTATAAATATTGGATACAAACCCCAATAAGATTCTTGATTAATTTTTTTCATATTCTAACAATACCTAGCTCAATATTTTTATGTATTGGAACTTGGAAGGCATAAACACCAAGCAGACAGACAAATATGTGACAAAACATGTCCTTGATCATTCATGTGCATTGGAACATAATGAAATAAAATAACATCAAAACAGAGGAAAACCAAAGACATGAACTGCGTTGGAGTTAAACTATGGCAGCGTTTCGTAGTGGGATTGTAAAATTAATTTTCTATAAACGCCGGGTTTAAAACTAATAGGGGGTAGTCGATACAGACTTTGATGGATTTTTATAGACATTATTTAAGTGATGGACTTTTGTAGACTTTGCAGACTTTCATAGACTTTTGCAGACTTTGCAGACTTTCATAGACTTTTGCAGACTTTCACGGACTTTTGTAGACTTTCACAGATTAACTCTCATGGACTTTCACAGGCTTTCATAGATTTTTGTAAACTTTCACAGATTGACTCTTATGGATTTTCACATACTTTTATAGACTTTTACAGATTTTCACAGATTGACTCTCATGGACTTTCACATACTTTTACAGACTTTTATAAACTTTCACATATTGACTCTCATGGAGTTTCACATACTTTTATAGACTTTCACGGGTGAATTTATATTGATTCTCGTATACTTGTTTTTGGATTTTTAAAATAACAAATAAAAAACTCAAATATTATAATTCAACATGAATTATTCATACCCAACAAAAAAATGTAATTTAATATATAATAAATATCGATATTCATATATGTGAAATACATATTGCTAGAATACCATGATAAAAACACCCATTTCCAAATGTAGTGTTTGGACATATGTTTGGATGATTATGCTTTTGTAGGAATCATATATAATCTAAACATGTTTTCAGATGCCCCAAATGATCCTGAATTTTATAAGGAAAAAAAGAAAAGAAAACAACTTTTATTTATGAACAGGAAAAATTGAGCTTTTCCTAAATATAACAAAAGTATAATTCTTGGTAATCTAATTTTAAGAGTAGCTTTAAGTGAAAAGCTACTTTTTAAACCTGATTCTAAATACCTCAGTTATGAATGCATTTTGATTGGGGTCTAGTGAATAATTTTGTTGTTGGAGTGTTGTTGACATATGATCGATTGGATGGTTTTGTCTGACATACAAGGGTAATCTAAGTTCATAGTGATTGTGAATGAATTATTATAATGTTGTAGTTGAGGACAAAGTAAAAATTACTATATAATTGTAGTATATATTGTGAAAATTTCATCAATTGCGTGAATTTTGGTTTTTGAGGGTTTTATTTATGTAGAATTGGATTTCAAAAGGATGGTATTTGGTTTGAGTAAAGACTGATACGAGAATAAAAATATGAAAGGCATGAGATAACCATCATCCATAAAAGAAAGGAGTTCTTTTAAAAGAATAAAAAAAAGATATTCACTGTGGGCGCCCAATTTTCTAGCTACCCTTAGTGGGCCGGTCGAGGATTCTGTCGGATCTGACCCGACAAGACGATGACCCACCCGACTTGAACCAAAGAAAGCTCGGCCCAAAGGCCTGTACCCACAACAGGCCAAGTCATTATTTATCCACTTACATACTACCCTGGTCTTCTTCGATATATAGCATTAACTACAATTTAAATACATTCAATGTTGATATATAACACCAAATCAAGCCATCATTAACTTTGTCTATAGAATCCCCATCAAATATGGATTTACATGTCAACTCATAATTGACCAAATCTGATGATTTTATCTATTGTCTCCTCACTAATGACTGATGAATTCTCGTCCATCCGATGGAAAAGAGTCGATCAGAAACCCTAATCACAGTAAGTTCTCTATAAAAAGGGGGCAAGAACACACTCATGAGGTATGCACAATTCTTTTTGCTAAAACCCTTTTTTGGCCACCTTGACTGACTTGAGCGTCGGAGGGTCTTTCGCAGGTCCCCTCCTCCCTGTGTCCGTGGCACTCAGGAAGTGCTCACTAGCGAAAGACGACGGAACCAGGCGGAGGAGAACGGGAGAGGTCGGATCCGTTTACCCGAACCCGGTAAGCAAAATTTTTGCCCCTCCATTCACAATGCTAAAATAAAAACAATGCTAAAATAAAGTCCATGAGAATCCCATCCATTTGGGTGGGATTTTGAAATGACTTTTTTCTTTATATTTCTCTCTCTAAAGTCCACAAAAATCCATGACTTATAAAAGTCTTCACAAATTCTATTTAAATTGAATAACACATGACAAAATGTCTACTATGATGAGTCTCAATTGAATAACATGGACTTTTTGTCCATGAAATAATGTCTCAATCGAATAACTTTGGACTTTTTGTACACGAAATAATGTTTCAATCGAATAACACTGGACTTTTTGTCCATGAAATAATGTCTCAATCGAATAACTTTGGACTTTTTGTACACGAAATAATGTTTCAATCGAATAACAATGGACTTTATGTCCACAAAATAATGTCTCAATCAATAACGCTAGACTTTTTGCCCACAAAATAATGTCTCAATTGAAAAACGCTGGACTTTTTGTCCATGAACCAATGTCCTAATTGAATAACACAAGATTTACAAATCCATGGACATTGACATTTTGTCCATGAAAATCTTAATTGACTACCCCTATAATTCTGTAGGAAGCTGTTTTTTCTCAGATTTTAGAAAATGCAGTTTTTGGGTACTATTTGTCTAAAATTTATCTACAGAAAGTTACCCCAATTTTTCTGTTTGGTTGCATGGTTACAGAAACAACTTCCTGAAAATGCAGAAACTGTCCAATCGTATAACCAAATGCTGCTTACATTTGAAAATGAGTTTTAAAAAACAGTGGAAACATATTTTTAGCTTTCTTTAAATTAAAGTTTGGAATGCTAGGGCTGTTTGAGAATGAGTTTGAATTAGATATGATTTATGCAAAAATAAAATAAATAAAAACTGTCCAAACTCATTTTCAAATGCTGCCTATATCAGGGGCACCGGTGTGGTGTTAGCTTAGCAATGTCTGACAGTTTAAATTAAGCATCACAAGTTTTTTAGAAAGAAAAAATAAAAAAAACTTTTAATTGAAGTGAGTATGATTGTTCACTTTTTTCTAATTCAGGAATATCTTTTTTCCTAGGCGTTTAGAGGTTGTCCAAGTAACACGCTCTAATGTGCTGCACTATCAAAAGAGATAAGATTCAGTTAGTGTTTGATGCCATCAAACGTAGTATTAATTACCACGGTCTCACATGTCATTCTCTTATTAAAAATTGATAATGTTTGACGGGATCTAACATTAATTGAATCTCATTTCTCATCAAAAATGTTTTTCCATGTCCTATGACTATGAGGTGTAAGATGTTCTATGCATTGGAAATTATAAACAACAAGCAGGAGAGACAAATTATATAATATAATAAGCATGTTCTTAATCAATCATTAATTATGCATGGAAAACGAATGAAATTAAAGAATTCCAAAATAGACAACAACCTGAGTTGATGTCTCCATTTCTTTATTCATTAGAATATATTCTGATCAGGTGGCCTTGAAACAATCTTAACAACAACAAATTTTGACTTTAGAAATATAGCTTCACATTATAAAAGTACTTTGTGATGTCATTTGTTTGACTTCATTGGTTGTTCATTACATGATTTGTTTGATTCAGGATTAAATTATCTTGTACAAAGAGAATATTTGGTTGCTATTAGTTGGTGTAAATCAACCAAATCAGAACTAACAAAACCATATTTATATCTGTCCCATTTGTCCATATATGAAAATATAACAAAGTATTAGGTGGCCGACGAAAAAAATTGAGTAAACATATAGAGTGGATATACAGTCAGTCTAGTTTCCATTCTCTCTTCTGCACTAGTGGTCCTAGTGCAATATATAATACACTAATGCAGTGTATGCTCAATTAAAATATTTTTATTTTTAATATATATATATATATATAATATTTATCTTTTTATAACAATATATGCATTTTATTTGATAAATATATACTCTAAAAAATTTAAAATCATTCGTAAACAGGACCAGAAATGTGACTATACATTTCATATTCCTAAAGTGTAACGAAATATAAATAAGGGAGTTCATACACTCAGTCTCTTTTGTAGTTCTTTTTGTTGTTGTCACGTCACTAACATAGCATATAAAATCGTCTAAGTACGTGATCCACTATATCAATATGTATACAATATTATAAAAAACATAAAAATATATGTATTCAATTTATATCAAGCATGTACCTCTAACCAAATATATTTTTAAAAAATAAAATATATGTGGGTTGAAAATGGAATTTCAAAAAAGATTGAGCATAATTTTTTTTATGAATAAGAGATGAGTGATGGATGAATCTATTCTTTTTTAATACTTTTTGGTTAATTATTATTATTTTTTTATTATTATTAAATTTATTAATGTGTTATGTAAAAAAATAATTTAAATTTTCATCCATGCCCGGGTGGCCTGACGAAGTTATTGTTTCAGAATAAAAAAATGTAGTCTAAGAACAAAAACACTCCCAACATTTATTTCTCAAATGATATTGGTATATAATTTCATATAGCCTGATTATATCTATCAGTCTCACTCTTGAAAGGGATTAGATCCTCCATCACAGGAGAAGAATAAAGACGAATTAAGAACAGAAAAATATTTTTGAGGCTGTCTCCATAAAGAAAGAAAAGTTTACAAATGAGAGATAGGGTTGTTTGCAGAACAAATAGTGGACCAACTACTTTTCTAGAATATGTCTATTCCATCTTCTTCTTTTTTTATCTCATCCAACAAAAATTGAACAACTATTCCCATTCCATTTCATTTATATTGGTCCACTCCATCATGACAATGATAGATGCTATCAGTTTTTTATCAGTCCTCAATGAAAAACAAATATTTATATTTCAAAGTGATGTTACAATTTCAAATTGGAGATGAGAAGAAATAGAAATGACCGACATGAGGAACACGCCCAAACATTTATATTTCAAAGTGATGTTACGATTTCAAATTGGGGATGAGAAGAAATAGAAATGACCGACATGAGGAACACGCCACCCTTCCCCCCCCCCCCCCCCCCCCCACCCAATGTGAGAGTTTAGGAGAGGAATGCATAGATAGAGCATTTACTATTTAGTATCTATTTCTCCCTCCTCTCTACTATTTAGTATCTATTTCCCCCTCGCGCTCGCAATGCCACACCCCCAGATACGAACATACAATAAAAACATTTCCCACATGTTTTTCACATAAACACGAAACCTCTTAGAAATGGGGACATGTCATATTAACGTGTGAAATGACAATCATAGACACATGTTAATCTCTTATTGAAAACACTCAATGGGTCCCATCTCTAATTTTTGAGCAACTTCTACGTACATAATCTCTTGAAGGAATTTTTTCCCCTGCATTCCTATGGCTTATTTTACCAATGCAATTGCATATTTCCATGTGTAACCCAAAAAAAAAAAAAAATTTGCATATTTGCATGAGCTAGTCTTTTTGTTTTCCTGGTTCAGATTCCAAACTGAATAAATTGACCTGTATTTCAGATAATCTAAGACAAAAAAATGAAAAGAACAAGAGAGATCAACTTCTTATTTGTAAGAACATCTTTCCAGTAACCATAGGCCATAAATTACAATGTCCTCATCAATGATGCCATGTATAAATTACAATGTCCTCAGCAATGATGCCATGTATAACCCTTCCCATTAAATCTGAGTGAAATAAAAATTTTAAAAAATTGTTCATATACCAAAACAAAAATTGTTTCACTCCTCTGCTTTGCTTAAATTCACTCTTCAGAAAATTTTAACCAAAAATGAATCCGAGCACGCCAAAAAAAAACCTGCCTCTCCCACAATTGTGTGTATAAAATCATTCAATCTGCCGAATGAAGTCCATAAGGAGAATCATATCTCCAACCGATGCGCTGTGAACAACGGTACAAACTTCAATTGTGTATCCTTTCAAAGAACAGTATGTATGCTTCAGCCTTGAGAACTTCGGCCAGTGAAACCTCGCGGACGTGAGAGTCACTCGCATAAAACCATGTCGAGCTCACGCTGACAGTCTCGCCTTTCTTTTTTATTCTATCGCCCCTCACATATGCGACATAATGACCACCTCTCATCGTCCCTGAATGCTCCACAACACCCATAAGACGGTAAATACAACTGCCTTTCTCTTCGCCACTGCAAAACAAATGAAGGGAAGCTTTTGTTACTTGTATCCTCATGCATATAATATAAATATATATATATATATATATTAGAGGTGATATAAAGAAAATCCAAGAGATGGTTTCAAATGTTATGACAAAAAAAATTCTATTCAGACGCGCATGTTATGTTGTGTAGAAGATGTGTATTAGTGCATCATAAGAAGTAAAAACAATGAGGATCCTATAAGTGATAGATTCAATGCATATGATGATTTAAAGGTTTATGTTGATCATGTTCTGCATACGAGAAATTTCACCATAGCCTCAAGCATGTTAAAACTTCAAAACATGAACAACGAGTCGGATCAACAATGAATAAAATCAACATTACATGCAGAACTCAAAAAGTTATTTATGCTGGAGAAACATATAGCCACATGCATGTTGGTATAGCTGGTCATTTTCATCTTCTTTCCTTCTGCCTTCCATAAGTTTTTCCCATTTTATGATAATAGATACGTTTATTGCATGAACTATTGATTGTTAATCTGGTTTCTTGACAAATTAGTTTGGTAACATGCACACCCAAAAAGCATTATCTGTCTGACATCTCTTCTTCCATATTAAGCTTAAAGGATGTGTCCCACCCAAACTTTACAAATGTCGTGCTTGTATAGACGCTTCTAAACGAAACAATCAATAAGTTACATATAAATCACAAAGGCTCTGGTTTTCAAAACTCTGAATACCAATTTTTGTAAAAACTAAAAATATCAAGTTTTTGCGGTATGTTTCAGTGATTTAAATTACTGCTAAGATTATGTACCTAGTATGCATTCTTTTGCTTTGTGGATATTTATATCTCACAGACTCACACAAAAGAAGTTACAATTGAGAATTTCTTGCTTCTATCCCCTTCCCATGCACATGCCACCCATACATATTAATATAATTGTGAATTCTACAATTTTGATTGAAATTTGGGAACCTGATAATTGATATCTAGGTGAGACTGTCATAATGTTTTTTCTGCATCAATTACTCCTGCTTGAAGGGGCGGGAAGGTCTGGTGTCGGTGATTGATTTGCTGGAACTGGAAAGTGAAAAATATACTTCACAATCAAGTGGAGTTGGGCAACACTCAAAGCTGCTCCAGGGATTTGGGACATTTGATATTAAAATGCTCAACATACATTGACACAGAGAGAACCAATTGTTTTTTCATGCATTTAAGACACTTGTGAAAAAACATTATGCAAATGATAAAAATGATTCTTAGAAAATGATGGTAAGCATCATCTCTCAGTGATGCGAAAACATAGGAAACCACTAAAATTTAAAAATATCAAGATTGATACGTGGAATATGAATGGATGTATCAAGAGCAAACTTATTCTTCATGCACTTGAGAGTTGGAACCAAACATGGAGATGGGAAACATTTTTTTTGGATAGAGAAGCAGAGGGATTTGAACTCGGGATCTCATGGTTGCAAATATTGTTGTCAACGTTGAGTTATGGTTCAATGCACATAGGAACCATTTTTTGAAGTTTTAGATAGCATTTTATTCCAAAACACATGGTATATGAAGAAGAAATAAATGGATTAATGTGTTGTATTGAGTAATGGAGGCTGAAAGGCTCCTTATATAGTTACAAGATGTACAAACCCTAGAAACAGAAAAAGACCAAAATACCCATGACAAACATACCCATGGGGGGCGTTGCCCCTCAACCCCCGGGCCTCTCGGAATAGGCCCAACAACAGGCCTATACAATAACTCCAATATATGATACTTGAGATCCAGATGGGATGAGAATCATGGATTGCAGATATTAAAGTAAACACTGTAATCTTTAATAAATCAAGGCAAAAGCCATAAACTGGTTCTGACTGGCTGTTGGGCTATTTGAATGCCAAGAAATGAGGTAGTGCTCGAGGAAAGTACCTCATAATTTGAAAATATTTGGAGAGCAAAGTCTGATTCATCAAAATTGGGCAGTTTTTTTTAGTAGGAGAGCAGTCAGTGCGCATGGAAAATGGCAGGTTCTGCATTGTGGAGTAATCCTGATTGTGGCAATGCTGATTTTTTGTCATTTTGGCAGATTTGGCTTTGTTACTCTTCAGGTTTTTTATTTGCTATTTTATTTGTTCTGCTGTTTATATTATGAGATGTAAGTTTTCTTTTCATCCTTTGTATGGTCATGAGAGAGAGAGCGAGAGACCAGTGCAGCATAAAAAGAAATAAAACAGATGAGGCATGGATGAAATTTATTATTGGAAGAGTTCAGTAAATCTGTAATCCTAATTCCTATACAGTTACATCCATGTTAATTCCAGACTTTTTTTTCCAGTCAGTATACTAATTCCAGACTTACATTCAGAAATATGGTTGCACATATTGGCTAGGTATTTTATATACTTACTGCGAATTACTAATATTTATCTAATAAAAGCAATAGCCAAACATTGATAACCTTGCTGTATTTCCTCTATAACAGCACATTTGGAGAAAGGGGGGGAGGGGACAACATCAAGAAAACAATTTTTTTGGGAAGATCCCTCATGCAGTTTGTTGGTCAATATGGCATTTCAGAAACTTCAAAAAAAATTCTCTGAAAGGAAGTGTCTGTGGAGAACACAAGTATCTCAACTACTTGCTTCTCAAGAGATGGGTGTGGGCATATCTTTAAAGCATAATGAATCTGTGTTCAAAGAGAGAAATTAATTGTTATGGAGTGAGTCTCTGTGCATGTCTAGGAATCGGGAGATTCCTTATGTCTCAATCCCATTGGTGGGAGGAAAAATCACATCTTCTGAGGACACGTATCACAAGCTCCGCTAACAGGTTCCATGGTATGGAAGAATCATAAACATGGGGGGCCATTACGAGCAAGGAGTTTAACGAGCTGAACTCCGAGCTTCCTTGAGGATGAGCTAACAACCGGATTATTTCAGACTCTGAGGACTAGGACGTTGAGTGTCTGATGTAGGACAGGTGATTGATGCATTCATGAGCGATCGGGCCACCATAAGAGGTCTAGGAAGACAATTATAAAAATACCAGTTGCTATCAATAATTGTGACAATCTCAGAACTCCACAAAATTTAAAGTGCTAAAATATTTTGTGGAGGTCTTCTATTATAAGAATCTAGAGGATCTACATTTTAAATTTCTTAGAGATTTTGAGATTGCCACAAATATTGCTAACAACATGTACTTTTATAATTTTCTTCCTGGACCTGGTAGTCCAGTCATCTAGGAATGCATTGGTCACCCGTCTTACATCAATGTCTATCTACATCAATCCAACTTGGGAATGTTTGCAGAATAGAGATTGAGCTTCTTTCAAAGCACTCATTCATAATTCAAAACCATGTGCGAACTGCAAAGGTGGTGAGCTTTGCACATGGTACTTGCGGCCGCATGTACCGAACAGGCGGCCGCACTTGGGTAGGGGTGCAACTTGGGCGGGTTGAACCCGACCCAACCCGACCCAACCCGGTTCATGGGCGGGTTTGGGTTGAGGTTTTTCTCTGCTGGGTTCAACCCGACCCGAACCCGAACTAACCTGAACCCAATTCGGGTTTGGGTTGGGGGGTTGGGTTATGCGGGCTCAACCCGAACCCGAATTGGTAAATGTTTTTTTTATATTTTTGTTGAAAAGCGATGAAGTTATGTTTAGCTTAATTAAAATTTAGAATATGTATTCATAAACTATTTGGATTTTGTAAGTTTTTTTTTGTGGTGAATATACATTTAATTAATTAGAGTTTATTGTGTTTATTAAATAATTTTTATGATCTTTTAAGTATTAAACCCGAGCCCGACCCGAGTCTGAATTCAACCCGAACCCACGGGTTGAGGTCGGGTTCGGGTTCGGGTTGAACCCTTCGGGTTGAGGCCGGGTTCGGGCTCGGGTTCGGGTTGGGCTCTGTGCAATGTGGGTTAAAGCCGAACCCGACCCAACCCGCCCGAGTTGCACCCCTACACTTGGGACAACCATTCTTGTTTTTTTTAAAACAAAAATGCCTGAGATTGTTTGAACGGACTCGGGCTGAAAGGTAGGGTTCAACTCGAAACCCTGCCCATTTCTCACATTTCTCTTTCTCTCCCCTTCCATTTGAACGCCCTTCCTCTAAACCCTTCCAAACACCAATTTTTCCTTCAAATCTCTTTGAAATCCTCCAAAATCACCTAGTGAATCATTTGGGAAGAATTTTATTTGATTTTCACCAATGAAGGTATCTATTCTACTCTTTTTTTGTGTAATATTTGAGTAATATGTGTTGAATGATGTTTATTATTCTACATTTTGTTGTTTTTCAGCAACAATCCTTTCCTTTTTATTTGACACATTTCCCATCTTCCAAACTCAAACCCTAGATCCTAAAATCACAACCATGCATCTCACCAAACTTCTTCTTGCTTTTATTTTCTTAATGGTAAACAAAGGTGGTACAGAAAACTAGCTAAATGTCCTAGACCAGGCAGAAATGTTAAATATTCTTCCTCAATAGATTTGATCAATAAATGTTGAATTTTTTTTATTTTTGTTTGTGGATGTGATGAAGCATTAATAGATTTGATAAATAAAGTGCCAGCGGGACAATTAACAAGAAAGTTAATGATTTTTTTACCATCCCATGCCCGTCAAACCATCAGCCATGATACAAGACCCATATAATTTACAATTCTCTCTATATTGGTTTTCCAATTCTCTTGTTGCTTCTACTTCACTAATTAACAAAGGTCTGGTCAATTGGTATGGGGTGGGTGGTTAAGACCTCATCCAAAATCACATATTTTCTTTATCATTCTCTTGAATGGTGCCGTAGCAGCAGCATTGAAAGCAATTCCAACATGATAGAAGAATTGTGCAATGCTACGATAGGTTTCATTCATCTCCTCTTTTTCAAAATGGCTCTTTGTGGATGTTCGGGTTTGGGATGTATTCCTACTCCTAGGATTGACTTCACTACCCCTACAAAACATTCTATCAAGAGGTCCTCTAGAACGATCACGTACTCTTTTTTTAGGTTGAGATGATTCGGGGCGAGAACTAGGGTCCAAAAATGATTCAATGGGAACAACATCATCATCTTCATCCTCTTCTGTGTTTGGTCTTCAAAAGGGATCTTGGTACCTCGCAACGGCTCTAGAAGACTTAGATTGGGAATCACATAATTCACGGATTTCCTTTTGGATTTCAAAGGTGACTTTCACATATTGACGAGCATTAAATTGGACAACCTAATCAAATGCATTCAAAACCGAGCTAAACCACCAGTGGCAACATATTGATTACACAACGTGCATTTAATCTTACTTATGTCAGTTGCACTAACATATTGGCCATACTTCCGACAAGGGTCATTGGAAACAAGTCTGAGGGGAATTTCAATAGGGGTGGATCCGGCTAAAGACATATTTAGTGTTGTGTTGTGTAGTGTAGTGAAAAAAATAACACAAGAGATTGAGAGAAGAAGATGCAAACAATTGATAAACTCCTCAAGAGTCTCCTCCAAAAGCCTTCCAATCCTTTAAACACTACTTCAACTCTTCAACAACCTCTTATAATCAAAATACAATGTTACACACTAAAATAACAAATTGAATAGAAAATTTGAAAGAAAATAAGCTATGATTGAGAGTTTTGAGAGTTAGGAGATTTGAGAGCTTGGAGAGTTGTTTGGGAGTTTTGGTGTGCATGTGGGGTTCAAAATGGACCCAAATATATAGTGGAAACCCCCCAAAATAGCCCCCCCAAGAGTGGTGTGCATGAGAGTTTTTACTAGCCATTGGCGCCATGTGTGGCACACATGCGCAACACCAAGGTGCTGAGAGGCGCACATCCACATGTGTGGCTCCACGTACGAGTACGTGCGGCTGCACTTCGAATTATGCATTCAGTTATATACAGTAAAGTGTGATGTGACCCGCATCACATAAAAGAAACTATCACGTGGTTGGAGCTCGTTAGCTCGTTCTCATATGGGAGCTCGAAGAGCTTGAGTCTTCAAAGCAAAAATGTGTGGTCCATAGATGAGCCTAGTCAATGACCCAACCAACATCCCATGTGAATACCCAATAAAATTCATAGAATATTTGTTCACGCGGTTGAATGGGGAAATTCATATGATGCGTGACTTCGCTTGTGCCACACGTCTGATTATGAACATGCCATGTGGCGAGATCTTATGGTCTCCAAGAACCTTTAAATAGAACATGATCCCAAGCAGGAAGGTACGCAATCATTCTCTTTTGTCACTCGCTTTCTTGATTTCGAGTTTTCTTTATTTGAAAGAGAGTGTGACCACTGACTCGATTGTGGGAGTTTCTTTGGCAGGCATCTCACAAGTGTATTAGAGAAAAGTCTTCTCTCATGACATCTCTGACTTCTTATCCGGTGCTATGGTGATGTCATCGAACGAGGTTGTTCGCAATAAATCTTGATTGTGGAGTTTTGGGCTCTACAATTGGCGTCATCTCCGGGAAGTCGTTTGATTTCTCACAATCTTCTCCTGTTGACTCTTTCTGTTCAACATTTCCATTTGACCAGGTGTGGATGGTTGAGTAGATCAAAATCACTGTGCCACAACCAATACCGAGGCATTCAGTCTCCCATTGCGGGTTGTGGGGACGAGATCTCTCGCAATGTCAGAGAATTATTTGCCCCTTCACCTACTTGATTCTCCATGCATCTCTTCCGCAGAATTTCGTTCCTCCGAAATTTCTCTCATACAATATAGCACGTCTGATCTTGTCGACCACATTCATGCATTAACATGCAATGGTGTTGTTCAAACATCATGATATTCTCCTTTGTCAAATGTTCCCTTCCAGCCTTGATTGACCAACCTTTGGTTGGTTCAACGGGCGTTCCCCTAGTTTGATCGTTAGTTATCTCATAGCACGTTTTGTATAGTAGTTCATTTGCAGCAAAAAAACACTCGAAAGATCTTGGAGACTTGTTGTATATTCGCATGAACCCCTCAAAGTCAATCAGGGAGTACATCAATCGCTTCTAAGTTGTCCTATACAAAATAGAGGGTTGTGATGAGTCAGCTACAATCATGGCCTCCAAATCCGGACTTCCAAGGATTCCCAGCTCCAAAAGTCTCTCATCAAAAAACAAGCTGAGAACAATCTATGAGCTAATCATGAAGGATTTTATTATTATTTCTTATGAGATCACTATCGGATGAAACTTAGATAAGCAAATTTAGTTCTCGGTAGAATGTAGAACAATAAATTAACACAACTGTTGAATTTGAGGATGTAACAATAATATATGTCAAAATCTTAGAGAACTTGTAATCCATGAGGAGACATTAAGAAGATTGGATGATTATAATGGTGTTGTAGTGTTGCTTTAATCTCTTCATTTTAACATATTGATGGAGATCTCTCATCTCCTTTGTTCAGGGGGGGCATTACTTCTCAAAAAAAAAAAAAATGATACAAGATATTCGGGGAAAAGGAGGCAAGACTAGTTTGAATGAGTACCTTGGACACATGTAGGGTCTAAGATCAAGCAACTCCCGAAACATTACATGACCACTCAATTTATTCAAGCGTCGACCATCATTGCTGAACCTCTTTAGATGTATTATCAAAACTGGTGGTGCTTTCTTGATCAGAACTCTTAGGGTTGCATCCCTCATCACCTTCACATGTTCCTTATCCCTTTCATCATCAGATTCATGCACTCTGTGAGGCAATTTTGAAACCTTCTGTGGCACTTTCTGAGATTCAAGAGTGGTGTTTTTTGCTATTGGGACTGTTTCATCAGGATCCGCAGAGCTTCCAGGAGCAACCACAACATGGGAGCTTGTCTTGTCCAGACTCGCAAAGCACAAGCTTTGTTGTTTATTACTCTCTGACTTGCTAGTATTTTTAACTATTGAATCGACTTCATTGTCAAGTTCATGTACATTGGATTCCAAAGTCGCTCTTTTATTCTCCAACCCACCAACATAACTGCTTGTTTCATGATCGACTCCCTCCACACGTGAAGTCAAATTATCATTTCCCATGCCTCCATTGCCTAAGTCATTAAATTGGGTATCATCGTCATGCTCCTCATCGCCAATCTCACCCTCAGTGCAACAAGATTTTGGAACTTTTAACTGATCGCCTCTCTCAAGAGTGGGTATTTGCTGATACTGCAATCTCTTGGAGCAACTCTCGCAATGCCACTTCTGTTCTTCAGATAGAATCTCCATTTTTGTGAAAATCGCCAAGCAACTCTCAATTGACACTGGAGAATACATATTATCAACCTCCTCTTGCACGAACTCACAATGACTACTTCCAGCCGATAGACCTGTCTCCCTCTCCTCATTGGCTTCCATAGTTTCCACCTTCAATTCAGAAGTAGCATCCGGATCATTAAACAAGTCTCCAAGGCCTTCATAGTCTTCTACTTCAGCTTGCTGACACACAGAAACTGCTGAACTACCTTCAATGCAGTCCTCAGTCAGCATGCTATCATTTCCCATCGAAACCTCAGATTGTTCACAGCCTATAACAGATGAGCACCCCTCAACGCGATCCTTGGTTGGCAAATCATCCAAAGCCACATTTTTTCTTATTGGGTCTTCCATTAATGAAACATCCATTGCCGAATTTCCCTCCTCACTACTCTCCTTCTGAATGATCTGCCTATTCTCCGAGCATTGGCTCACCGAAACATCAACCTCATCCACACCGGCCCCCATTTGAACACTGCCAATCCAGTCCATCCACCAAAAGTCCTCATCTTTGACCTCTGGTAGCGCCATGGGAGCACCACCATCCACCACACACGAAGAATCACCGCCCTCCGTTTGTGAATTCACGTCTTCCATTTTCACGAATGTAGAATCACTACCAGCCTTTCCCACACCAAAGGAGACACCATTCACCCTCCCCCTCTGCCGATCCTTCTGCGCCCCCATCTTCGCCTTCTTCGACAATGCGACCACCACCGCTCTTTTAGGCAGAGTCTTCTTGCCAGGCATTGGCAATGAGAGGTCCAGAAATGGCTCCGAAACGGTCGACGAGTGCCCACACTCGAGGCACTGCACGGTGGTCAAGACCTCCCCACCGAAGACCGAATCCACCCACGTCTTTGCCTCGGAACTCGCGCCCCTCGAGTTCCTCTCCTCGACGCCCAGACAATCAAGCAAGCACATCAGCAATTCATGGCTGTCCTGCTGTTGGAAACCTCTGAATTGCGGCGCCCTCGCGCAGACGCACCCGAAGACCCCGCCCGGTCTCAACGCACTGTTCGAATTGCCACGGCCCAAACCCGTCTCTTCGAAGAGCTTCTTCAGTGACGCCGTCAGATCCCCGACTGGGCGGTCCAAAGCCCCGAAGTGCCGGCGAAGCGCGTCGAGCGACAACACGTTCTGCACCACCGAATTGAAGAAGCACGTGTTGCCGAGGTTCGCGAGGCCCCTGACGACGCGACCCTTCGCGTCCCCGTCGACGACGTCCTCGACCGGGGCGGGACCGAGAGGGGTCGGAGGGAGGGGGACCGTCGAGCCGCACTCGAAGCAGAAGCAGACGAGGCGGTCGTCGTCGACGTCGGACCGGACGGCGCAGGCGTGGCGGGCCTGCTTGGAGTGCCGCCGCGCGTGGCCGTGCGGGGGTCCCTCCGCGGCGGAGACACCGCCGCACGCGGCGTGGCCGCAGCTTGTGCAGACCCAGATGAGCTTCGGCTGATGCAAGGCCACCGATTTCTTCTTCTTCCCGGCTTTGGTCTTCCCCTTGTGGGGTCTCCGGCCGGGGTCGTCGTCCGGGCAGTCGTCGCACCGGTCGAGGTCGGCTATTCGACGCGCGACGCGGACATACGCGTCTCCGGTGACGTAATGCGCGCACGACGCCACGGCGGCGTCGGTGGGGGCGGCGGCGGGGGTCGTCTGGGTTGGTGGGTCGGAGGGGGAAGGGACGGAGGGGGATTTGTGGGGCTTGCGAGGGTTGCGAGCTTTGGATTTGGTCTTCTTCGCCATGGTTTCTTGTGTGGGTCGATTGAGTTTCGAAGGGTTTTTCGAGAGAGACTAAGTTGGGGAAATCGTGTTATTGGAGAAACACAGATTCGATTGTGTGGGTTTGGTGGGCGCGCACGTGTTGTTCGGGGAGAAGTGACTGAGAGAGAAGGAGGCGGCGGTCGTGGCGGCGGCGGCGGTGGCTGGGGGAAGGGGCGAAGAGAAGGAGTGGATGAAGGGCCCTTTTGTAATTGTTGGAAGGAGTGCTGCTGCTACGTGACTCATGACTCTTTTTTTTTTTTTTTTTTCAGTTCTGAATGAAAAATTGAAGAGATGAGTGCCGATATAAGTTATTTAACCCCCCTCCGGTACGGGGTGTGACTTGTAGGATATTCTCTTTTAATAGTTATACTAGGATAGATAGATAATTTTTTATTTGATTGTTTTTTTTGCTATTGGAAAACGTAAAAATGATCTTTTTGTTGTTTGATTCACCTTGGATATGGTTGATAATGGATGAATATGAGTATATATGATTGATTTGATAGATGTGACAGTTTTTGGAATCTGTGTGAGTCTGTTAGGTGAGATAAATTTTTTAAAATGACAGAGAAGGGTATTTTTATCCATTGGTATAGATAAGCCTTGATAAGCAATTCCACAATATCTTTAGAATAATTATCAGGCCTTATCCTAGCTTATCCAGACATAACTATCGGGGTTTATTCTATCAAAACAAACAACTTTTTTTAGCTATTCTCATCCATTCTTCATTATTCTTACTTTATGCTCCACACCAAAAAGTTATCCACACTGTACAGATATAACTTGAGAACTCCCAAGAGAGCTGAAAGAGAGGAGCAGTACAGACCGCCCTGCATCCCTCCAGCCTAAGCTCCCCCTGAAGAGTACCCAATAAAAAAAAAACACAACGAGAATAAGTACAATAAGTATGAGAGTTTTAAATCCTATTGTGAATTATCCCACGTCGATCCTACTCCAAGACCGATGACGAGATTATGGACTCTCCTTTTGCTGCTTGGAATGCCGCAAAGAGATCAGCTTTCCTTTCCATACATGAGTAATGCTTTGAAGAGAGAGCATATCGCACTCCACGGTCTGGAACCTCCATTGTTGACCTAGGCAAGCGCTGTTGTCGAGTCAGATTCCACCCCAAATACGTTGATGTCCAACATTAATAGCCAACCAAAGTCCCATTCCATAGTTCGAAGCTCAAGAAGATTTATCGAAGGAAGATCATTGTGGCCAGCAATGCCAAATAGGAAATTGGCATGCTCATCATCCACTAGAGCTCCATCTGAATTAACCTTCAACCCAACCCAATAATGGTGGCTACTAGGAGACTGCAGTAGATTTAGCTAGTTTTCCAGTAATTTGAATCCCAAATAAAATCAGCCATTTTAAGAAGAATAGGGGAAAGAGAGGCCTGTAAGATCATAGAACTTAGTCCACACTTTATAGGATTGTGGATCATGAACAAGATGAGATCTAGTCAATATTAAATTAATCTCAAATCAGAGGCTAATATGCATCCTCTCACATGCTAAGCATTTGAGATTTTATCAGATGCTAATATGCATCCTTTCACATGCTAATCATTTAAGATTATATGTATGAGCCCCTAATTGGGAACTGGCAAAATTGAATGTTCCTGGCTGACAAGCTAGTATTTATGCCATGAAAACCACTTGTGTTGCCACTTTACAAAACCATACTTTTTTTGGTAGTCGAACTATATGCAGCATGTATATTAGATCATATCAATAACAATACAAAATCAAATAGAATGTACATGGATTCCCAGTGAAAAGATTCCAAATGATATATCATTTAGGCATGTAAAACCAATTGTATATCTATGTAATTGGGTAACACAAATTTAATGAGCCAAAGCATTCGCCGTCGTTAAATAATTAATTGTTTTGGTGGTGAAGTTTTCAGTCCGAGTCCCCCATAATATTCAGTTTACTTGTATATCGATATATGTATTTAGCATGTTGTAGTTATGCTTTGCTTTTCAAAACTTAGCTAGTTTATATAACTACATAATTTATAAGAGGATATTGGCATATGTTTTATAATTTTTAGTAGAATAGAATGATGAAATAACATAATTTCAGAAGAAACTTAGAATATACTGATTCAAGAAATCCCATTATTTTTAGTTCGAGTCCCCATAAGATTCAGTCTACTTGTATATAGATAGATTTATTTAGCACGTTGTTTTTGCTTTTCAAAGCTTAGCTAGTTTATATACCTATTTAACTTGTAAGAGATGTTGACAGATGATTTTATAATTTTTAGTAGAATAGATTGATGAAATAACATAATTTCATAAAAAACCTAGAATACCGATCCCAGTTTATCCTCACATTCTAGGATAACTACACCCACTTAATCTTTGTAAATGTAAATAAAAAGAGATTTTTAAAACTTATTTATCGTAATTCCATCTTATTGTACACCTATTCTCCTATCCAAAGAGAGGCTACAAGCTTGGAAATGGGTTGTCAGTGTCTATTCTTTGATTAATTTTATTTTATTATTTGAGGAGCGTTGATACACTCAATCCATTTTACAGCTCCGTCTGCTGCCTCATATATTATAATAACACATATATATTGCGCTATTATAGTGTATGGTAACTTTATCATTGTCTATAAGACAATTTTTTCTTTCATTTTCTTAGAGCGACAAAAAATACATTAATATATCTCAACATATATTTTATTTTATAAAATATTATTTACTTCAAAAGAATAATGTATGATTTTTTTAAAAAAAATGAAAAACTGTATAGACTGCTATTGAGGCTTATTTTCCTTTTTTATTTTTTTAGCTAACCTTGGAGGCATAAGTCATCTCATTTAGAACATCAAGTCCTAAAGGTGTGTCTGGTTTATAAGGATCGATTATTAAATAGCATAGTTTAAAAGTAAAAATTTCATGGACAGTTTTTTGTTTAAAATTCAATTTGACAAAACTAACATCAAATGGAATATTTTTTAAATATTCAGGCGAACATTTGACGCAAGGACTAAAAATGAAAAAAACGTTTGAAGTTGAAGATTTAAAATAAAATATAAAAAGTGAAGATATTGATAAGTAAATAACATAATTTATAAGAACTTAAAAATAAGAACACGTGATATTCTTAATATTTTCAAGTAAGCATGATACATGATACATGATAAGGGTCAATACTAACTAGCACATGTTTATTATATTGTTGCGCAGTGTTTAATGCGCTTACGCCTTCCTAACCATGGAGACCAATACACTGGTTGACTTGACTTCTTTTATATGAGTGAATTATTCCAGGAAGTGCTGTCCATATCTATAGAACAAGTCGTCCATGATTCCTCATGATCCGAAATGTCCACTTATGATCGGTTCCATCACGGCTCTCATAGTCTTTGCAGCTTGTTGGCCTCTCATATCATCGTCGTCACGGTCGTTGACATCGCTCGCACCAGGTTCCCCTTCGATGGTCTCTAGGCGGTCAACCGCGAAGCTTCTTTCCATCTCTATCAGGTGCATCAACTCTTTCGGTGATGGAGAATAGAATGGGGCGTTCAAGGAATCGGCCTTCTCCTCCTCAATGAGACTCTGTATAAGCATATATCATGACTAGATTAGTCATGTTTACATTATATATATATATATATGATGACCACACATAAGTATAGGAGAATGGTGTCCACATCTTAACATTTCACTGCATATGTACTGTACCTCGTGGACCATGTCCATGAGTATGAGTGCATCTGCTAATAAGTTCCACTGAAAGCAGTACTCCTTAGATGATTGGTCAGTGGATTTCCTTCCAATGAGCGTTAACACCATGCGACCACCGATAATGATTTTTCATTACCTTCAGAGCGCAACATTAGAAACTTTGAGAAATCCAACTGGAATTGCTTGAGACAGGAGTGTAACACGCGAGGTTGATATATAGAGATTCCCTTTGTTCAGATGCGCATTTGTTCCGCTATGGAGATCGAGCGGGACCTGTTTTAATTTAACAAAATTATATATGGCCTATTCATTTCTTGCAAATATTTGGAATATTTCATTCTTGTGATTATTTTTGAATAAAATTTTCTTTATTCCTCATTCTATAAGAAATAAATTTTACTGAAAGATGATCAATGTTAATGTTCTATCCCTGAATGATTTACCTGAGAAAGCCAATGAAGACTAGAAGAGGATACAACAAGATGTACTGTTTCTTGGGAAAAGCCTTTCATAGAAAGAGCCAGGCACGCCTGCGATGAAACACGGACCGAAATCGCTCCCCTTCTCCGCCTTGAGCTTCTCATAGAATGCGGGGAGTCCCTTGAAAACTGTGTTGAAGTCATTCCCGGGGAGGTCATTGAGAAAGCAATGGAATTCCGGTGAGGTACGCCCTAGCTGTCGACGTTTCTGATCGACGAAATCTATGATGTCATGGATCTGTTGCACTGCATTTGGTCCCGACGAGCAACCCAAGTCCGCGATGTTCAGCCCCTCAGGCAAGGTGGTGCTATAGAGATCCAATATGACTTCTTTGGTTACCTCACTTGCCTGTGATATGACTTTGTTCTGCACAGAAAGCATGCAATATATATGTCATACAAATATTAATATGAACATGGCGCATGGGAAGGAAATATAAGATCTTGGAATTACATATACATGCAATATAGAGAGAGAATTTGTTTGAAGAGAGAGAGAGAGAGACCTGCATGATTGAGCTCCTAGCATAGCTGAAATCACCATTTCCTTCATTCATGTGGAGAACAGTTTGCACACCCATTGTCATCTTACAACCAAAAAAGCCAACTTAGCTTGTATTATATATAGCTTGTATTATATATAGAAGTTTAAAAGAAATTTAAACTTTAAACTGCCATATATATAATACACATGCACCAATGTATGAAGTTTGTGTGCAAGAATTCATATAATACGCCCTTCTTTTCTCCATCATTGACTAATTAAAGTAGCCAGGTGTCCGAACTGGAAGTTATTGAAACGTGCATGGCATATATATATATGTGGTCCTGTGGACATGGTCTGTGTTTTTCGAGCTGTTTGGACGTGGGAGACTAGCCACGAAAGAAACCAACTTCCTGGCTACATCATAATCATATATCTTTTTACCCTCGATTTGATTCAAGAATAGGACCCGAAATAAATGACATTTAGTCAGAATAACTTTAAAGTAGCCAAGTTTTGTTAACGATTGATATTTGCATAGCATATATGTGGACTTAAGGTTAGGTTTAAAGTATGATGTGAGTTCTTCGATCTCTGTGAATGTGTGCTTAAGCAATCAATTCTTTTCAACGTGATATTATACTCAAACGCTAAAGGCCAGGGATTATAGGATTGAAAGAGACTCCTAGTGGGCCTCAATGGGGTGAGTTACTCGGGTGGTATAATCAGCTGTGAAACGTAATCCAGGCCGCTGCTTCTTGCTTCCAATTTGTGGTGGCACCCCTTGTGTATCCGTCGGGCAGTTTTTTTTTTTTTTTCCTCGTTCCCTTGCTGGCCAAGCCTCCCCTTCGGGTCCTCAACCAAGCTAGTACATTTTTTTCCACTACCCCCCATCCATATCCAGACCAATTTTGTAACACTCTGCTTTGTTATAAAAAATTGACCTAACTTTTCTATAAAAAAAAAAATTTAGAAAACCAAAATATATATATATATATATAACTTCTGAGTACATCTCAAATGAAAGTTATCTTTATTATTTAAAACTTGACTAGGAAATTGTTTTTGACTCTACCAAACAATTCCCATTTCTCAAGGCCCTAAAATGGATTTTTGTTGTTTTGCATAATATTCAGGAAACCTACCTGGCCCTCTTTTTCTCGATTGCTTCCTAATTTGATTTTACTTGAATAAAGGCACGTAAAATGAAGACAAACTAGTGTTTCTTAGCTTTGTTTTCACATGTAAGATGAGGAGAGACTAAAAAATGAAACAAAATGTGAATCGATCTTACAAACATCCCATCTTTATGTGAGTGAGATCAAGTGATCAAATCTAGAGAGTACGATTCTTAAAAAAAAAAAAAATCACTAAATGAAACTTTATTTTCATTTTTGACCTAAAAATAAAATAAACTTTATACCATGGGTTGGGATAAAAAAATAATTAGATTAAATCGCATATTATGCATAAGAAAAAAAAAAAAGATAAAGCATGAACAATACCCATCTTTTGAAAAAAAAAAATGATAATATTTTATTCTAGATAAAAGATGGCACAGACTCTAAACAACTTTTAGGCCTAGTTTGAAAAAGTGATAAATTTTTAAGACAAGTTAACCTATTTTATAGGGATAAAAAACCATTATTTTTATCTAAATTTGCATTTGGTAATGCTTTTTATTATCATCATTTTTTATTTTCTTATCCTCAATTTTGCATTTGAATCAAATATGGAATAACTTCAAATTTTTCTTTAAAATATCAAATCTACTCTTTCTATTAATGAAGCATTAATATTGTTTAGTGGAACACATTTTTTTTTTTTTTGTGTTTTCATTTATTTTTTTTGTGTTTTCATTTATTATCATCATTTTTTATTTTCTTATCTTCAATCTTGCATTTGGATCAAATAAGAGATAACTTCAATTTTTTTAAAAAAATATCAAATCTACATTTTCTATTAATGGAGCATTAATATTGTTTAGTGGAACACTTTTTTTTTTTGTGTTTTCATTTATTTTCTTGAAAATGGTAGTAATAAATGCTATCCCAATTTTACAAAATTGAGATAAAAAATTGAGACAAAGTCTAGAAAATAGTCCATACACTTTATCCCAATTTTTTTTATGCCATATGATATAACAAGTGATTTAATCCAATTTTTTTGAATTTTTTAGTTTTCAGTCCCTGTAAACATACCTATTTAGGGATCGATCCCTCATTTCTTCCTATTTCGGTTTAAATCCCTAGATTTAAAGGATATGTTCTTTTTAGTCTCTCTCAGAGACTAAAAACAAAATCAAATAATTTAGGGATAGGTCTCTCACAAAGACTAAAAAAGAACATATCCTTTAAATCTGGAAACTAAAACCAAAATATGAAGAATTGAGGGATCAATCACTAAATCCTATGGTTTATGGAGACTTAAAAATAAAAATCCCATTATTTTTTTATCCCTTGAAGCTGAGCTTTCCCAACCTTAAAAAAAAAAAAAAACTACTGTCCCTCTCTCATCCTCTCTCTCGAATCGTCTTCCCATCAAGTCTCTCTCTCTCTCTCTAACCCCCCTCCCCCTCATCTTTTCAAAAAAATTTGTTCTCTCATCTCTCTCTCATTCCAAAATAAAATAAAATAAAATAATAAATAATAGTAATAATGGAAGAAAGAATGAAAGGAAAGCATAGAGAAATAATTATTAAATTTATAAGAATTAAATTTTATCTATAAATTTAATCATTATTTTAATATTAAAATTGAAAAAACCATCATATATTTCATTTTAAAAACAACACAATTATAATTTTTCTCATCTGTCCCATTATCCCACACGTATCCCCTTATTCAAAGGGACCAAAACGAATAGCAACCCGGATAAGCCAACCAAGAACAAATCACATATAAAGATATCCCCAATTCCTGCCTCCAAACTGAAGACACAAAAATAAAACATAAAATTAAAATTGCAGATTTTAAATACCTTAAAAAAAAAAAACCAATATTTCTCTTCTAATATATCTCTTGTGCCTTCACTGCAATACTTTCTTGTCTGCTATATATAATTTTCATAAAAACCTGATCACTATCTCTCCACTTTTCCAAAACAAATGGGCACCAAAAAAATTTCAAATAACCTGAAAAAATCAAATATAACTTGACCATCATATTCACAAAACATAACCAGATTATAAAAAAAAAAAAAATCAAAATAACAAAAGCATTAACAAGAAGAAGAAAGGAAACAGTACTGTGAGCATCATAGCGAGCCAAGAAGTCCATTGAGAAGGGAAACTGGCTTTCTGAGATGCCCATTTTTTAGGGTTTTTTTATATGAGACCCTTCACATCAATGAAAGAGAGATCAAGAACCCTCTCTCATATGCAGAGTCTCTCCTCTGTTGTGTGGAAGGGTCAGATCTGATTAGGGTTTCATAAACCCTAGCCCTTTAAATAGTGGGGTTGGAGTGGTCCTTGTAAAGATCCATTCACTCTGAACCGTCCGATCTGAAAACAATCTGCTGTTCATGCATTCATTCTTTCATCGGTTCAATCTTATTCTAAAATGTGTATTTAAAATTTAAGTTTGAGTAAAAGTTACTTAAAAACTCGCTAGTCATTTCTCTGTAACTGTATCAAATCAATGTTTTACTTTGCTATTTTTCTTTTTCAATTCCATATTTTTTAAAAGATTTGAACAATACACAAAATAATGGTTGGAGACACACATATCAAAAGAAGCTTTTACTTAAACTTTTATAATTTTTATGAAATTTGAGTATAGGTTTGAATAAGGGCTAGAGATGGCCTTATAACTGGTTTGATAAGGAAATAAATGGTGAGATAATTAAAAAAATGTGGAAATAAGTGAAAGGTGAATTTATCTTATTTGGTATAAAAAATAATCATGATAAAGTGTGTAAAATTGTCTTAATTTTGAAATAAAAAATAAAGATTTTTTGTTCTATTTGAAATGCTTGAATAATATTTATTCTTACATTTGTTCTGATTTCGATAAATGTGAATAAAGACAAAGTTAATGTATTTTTTATCTTTTATAAAATTAAGACAACTTATCATTGAAACTGTAATTCTTTTACCAAACCAGCCCATGGTAATTCTGGGCGTGTTGGGTTTGATGGAAGTTTAATCTAAATCCAATATGAAGTTAGATGAAATCAATTCAAACCCAATTCAAATCAAATATCATAAATTCAATCATAACCCAACCCATTGGGTTTGATTCGGATTCCGATTGAGGCTGGATTTAATTTAGGTTAAATCAAATTTGAGTTGAATTGAGATTTAATTTTTAAGATGTAACATTTTAAACAATTAGAGCTATGTAAAAGTCAATGTGTTGTGAAACACAAAACATACAAAGATAAAAAAAAATAAAGTCAGCGAAATGTTAAAAAATAAAACTGTGATGGATTTAAAATAAAAACAAATTAAAAAATTCAAATATTATTCACAAATTAAACAATAAAAAATTTATCTTCAATACTTAACCCCCCCGTTTGGGGTGTGATATAAGATTATTCGTCCTTGATAGCTATACTAGGATAGATAACAATTTATGCTGAATAGGTAAATTTTTGTTTGGTTGTCTTTTCTGTTATTCTTATTGAGAAACGTAAAATTGATCTTTTTGTTGTTTGGTTCACCTTGGATAAAATAAGGATAAATGGTAGATAAGAGATGGATAAGAGTTTATGACTTTTTAAATGACAACTATACCCCTGCATAAATTATTTGTGTTTGGGAATAAGTATGAGAGATGTGTGTATGATATGATAGATGTGACAGTTTTTAGAATATGTGCAAAGAGTGTTAGGTTAGATAAAAATTTTAAAATGACAGAGAAAGATATTTTTATCCATTGACATAGATAAGTCCTGATAAACAATTTCACTATTTTCTTAGAATAGTTATTAGATCTTATTCTAATTTATCCAGACATAACTATCAAGATTTATTCTGGTTAAAAAAAACACGTATTTGAAGGTTATTCTCGTGTATTCTCTCATATTTATCGTATACGCTTTACCCCAATAGGAGGGTAAAATTATTACTCACACGGTGATGCATAATTATTGAACAGAGAACGGACGAAATGAATGGACGGAATAACGGTGATACATAATGTACGCTTTTTTTAATTCGTCCCGACTGAGAGAGATAAGGTATACGAGTCACTTCGTTAGGGTTTTCTGAAAGGCTCGAATTTTAGGTTTTCTGCAAATCCATCGAAAAACCCTAGCAATCATGGCAAACCCTAATCGTACGTTCTCTCTCTCTCTCTCTCCGATTTCTGATTTTAAAGTGCATTCAAATACTCTATCGTCTGTCTCATTCTTTCTTTGCGGAATCAACAGAAACCATGGCGAGGTCGTTTGTCCAGGTGGCAGCGGCTCCCGGTGAAGTCGCTCAGCCGCTCCGTGTGGTCCAGATGGAAGGATTGGTACGTTCGATTTGGATCTTTGATCTCGATCGCTCATTCAGTTGAATCTGTTTCAGCGGCTAATTAGTTTTATTTTGTTAAATTTTGTTTTTGTGGTGATGATTTGATGACTAATTTGGTTTTTGTATGCTGATGAATCAATTCTGTTGATGCTCTTTCTAAAAGGGAAACAGTTTGGGCTAAAAGCATTTGATAATGAGTTTTTATTTCCTTCAGTTTGAATTGTAGTACGTAAATATTAAGCCGTGAAGTGTCGATGCACACAACTGAGAGACGTTGTTGACTGGGGAGACGATTTAGGTTGGTGAGTGCAGGTTATTGTTTGTTGGAAGGAGCTTTTTTTTGTGTGCATGTTGGAGGTTATGGTGTAGAAAAACATGATCATCAAATGATCTTAGTTTCATATGATAGTGGACTAACTTGTCATGAGAGTGAAATATAGCAGGTAGAGCCGTTGGATACTGGCGGGGGGATCATGAAATAAGAGAAATTAACATGCTTGATGAGTAACTGTGAGGTGATCTGGTGTTTTGTTTGAGATTGAAAATGTGCACTGTGTTGACCAACCAATCAAAGCTCTGTACTCCTCATGACAAGCAGAGCAATCTCCTTGAATATTAGGAAAATTTGAGACTGCTACATAAACTTGTATCCTTTTTTCATTGGTTCATTAAACTACCACATGCGAGATTTTTGTTTTTTGTCATGGTCGATGATGAATCTCTGTTAGGAAGACTGCAAAATTTGGAAATCGAGGAAGGAGTAGGTGATCTGATAAGCAAAAAGAAATCTCCTTTTATTCAGCATTGCTAGAAAATTCAGTAACTAGAAAAAAATTGAAAACAACTACAAATGGAGAGAGACTTGGATGGTTATGTCCCTTTGAAAGTGCAATCCTATTGACAAGTTTCTTTTATTTTTTTTAAAAGAAATATAGGTGTAATCTTATTAATAGATAACCCCCAAAAAGAGGAGATGAGGGATCTCTGATTAAAAAATTTAGGAAGGAAATTAAGGAAGATCACCAAGAAACGATAATTTTTAAAACAAAATCGATTTAAGTGAAAATTATCTGCTTGCTAGCTGAGAAAATCACTTTCCATGATAATGGAAGGACTATTTTCCATGATAATGGAAGGACTATCCACACCAAGTATCCCAACAGCCCATGCTTTAAGGAGTGGTGGAGGAAACAGTGGATAGTACGCTGGTTGGAGTCTGTTCAGCCTAGAGTGGTGGAGCAGGTTCACATGTTGAGGAACATGGTGAGTCTTTGATTCAACTAAACAACCGTGAGAATTTCTTTTCACAAATTAACAAAAAGAGGAATAGGTGTGTGACAGAAGTTCTTTCAACTGATTCCTCATTCCATTTCATATTTGGTTCACCATAGGTGAAACATTTTTTTAAAGAAAACAACATTATGTGGGGAATACTTGTGTGAGTGTTGGGGTGTTTAAGGACATACATGATTAATAGTATGGAGGCAAGCAAAGTGTTCTTTATCAGGGATGGTTGTATAGTGGTAAAATAGAAATTTTTTTTTTGTTTTTATTTTCTTTTTTATTCTTGATTGGAAAGGCTCCATTTTTCTTTAATGTTTGGATGTTTACCATATTTGGTGGACATCCCAAATTTAGTTAACCATTGTTTGCCATCAAAGAATGTATGCATGGTCACACCTGTTTTTGTGACTGGAGCATATTGTCATGTTCATTGGCCATGTTACCACTAATGGATTTAGACTAATTTTTTTTTGTGTGATATCTATATTTCCTTTTTCCAAGTCAGAAAATTTCTTCTGATCACTGTTAATATTATGTTTGCTGGAATAATTATCTTGGGGAATTGCCATCTCCTGTTAGAATACTCAATCCACCTTGTTGGACTATTCGTGTCATATAAGGCCTAGTTGAATTCCTAACTGATAGAGCCCCCCGCCTCATTTATTTATTTATTTTGGAATTCAAATAATGCAGGCTATATTGAAGATTATCAAACATTGCAAGGAGTTTTCACCAGCTTTGGTTACAGGACAACTTTTAGGGTTGGATGTTGGCAGTGTTCTTGAAGTTACCAACTGTTTTCCTTTTCCGGTATGACAGGATCTTCTTTCTTTTCAACTTGAAATTATATCCCACTTTTGCCATTTTTGCAAAAGTTGCATTAGCGTGTTTTTAAATTTCAGTTATTAACATTATAGATTCGGGAAGAAGATGAAGAATTGGAAGCTGATGGGGCTAATTATCAGCTGGAAATGATGAGATGCTTAAGGGAGGTCAATGTCGATAACAATACAGTGGGATGGTAATTTTTTTTTTCCCTTTGTTTCTTAGATATTATGTTGAATGGTGTTTTGGATACAGACCAACCCGTTTATTTTAAATATTTTAATTTGTATTTTTTTTTCTAATTTTTATCTATTAGCTACATTGTGTGGGGTTAACTATTTTTTTATTACATCATTCTGGAGGTTAATGTTAGCAATGGCACTTTTGGATGACCCCTTTTTTTCATTTTTGAAGTTTTATACTTATGGTGCTGAATGGTTGTTTTTTTTTTCAAAAAAAAGGTAGGCACCCTACCGCCTTAATTATCATTAGAATATGCTGGGTACAGTCCCAAAAAATAGAGAAGACAAGGGCAAGTGATTATTTCAGTAGTTGAGCCCTGTACTTTCAGAGTACTGACATAGGCAAACAAGAAGAAATGAAAAAAAAGAAAAGAAAAAGGAAACAGAGCACCAGAATTACACTGTGACACCGAAAATGTATGTCCCCACTTAAGCACTCTGTGATCATTAATCTCCCTTAGTCAGTCCCATGGATTGGGCCGCAGCACAATGTTTAGCCCAATCTTTAATAAAGCGGATGGTACTTACCCAAACATTCTGGAAGATAAGGAGGTGAGTCCTTGGACACCACCTATGTCTATATTGGATATGGATAATCTTTTGTTATGCCATTTGTATTTGATCTGTTGGATGGATTGTGAATAATTTTTTTTCCCCTTCCACTCTTCCGGTGATATCTATTGAACACACTACATTTGGAGATGTTGCTTTGATATGTTACTTCTTGTAAGATATATTTTATTTTATAGATGTTCAGGGGAAAAATCTTTTAGTCATATATTTTTTATTTTATATATCTTGTTTGTTTGTTGTTGATACTGTTTTTCTTGATGAGACTAGAAGACTTAAACCTTATCTTAATTGATTTGAAGAAATGTATCTGGAGTATTATATGATCGTTATATATCCATGAAATCGAAAGAAAAATTCCATAAAAAAATAGCTATCTGGTCTGTATTGTTTTACTGGTCTGAGTTTTGGGAGATTAGGAGACAAGATGTTCTGATAATGAGTGTAGCTGAAACGATGATGTTAAATGGATGAATCGCAAGATAAGATAAGAAAAGACAAAATCATAAATGAGTTTAATCAAGAAAAATTTGAAGTTTTTCTTATAGATGGTGAGACGAAGGAAAATAATTTAATATGGTTTGGATATGTGCAATGGAGACCAATTTGTGCACTGGTTAAGAGGAGTGATACGATCTCATTTTTTGAGAGAGAAGAGTAATGTTATAAATAAACCTTGAATAAATAAAAGGGAGACACAATATCTTCAATATGTTAAAATCATACATGATCATTGTTGAAGGGATTCGGGTGACGACAATGATATCTTGGGATGACGTGGCCCTAAATAAAGTTGAATGGTGAAAAACGATTCTAATGATCCCAAATTTTTTGGGACAAAGGCTTCATTATTTTTATACACTTGTACAGTCATATGATATACGTTTTTGTCATTTTTTTTGGGGAATGTGGCAGTTCTTGTGAGATTAATTCATAATTTTTCATCTAATGCCATTTGCAATGATCTTTAACCATTTTTTTCAGGTATCAATCAACTTTGTTGGGATCTTTCCAGACAGTGGAGCTGGTTGAAACCTTCTTGAATTATCAGGTGATGCTTTCTTTATTCGTAGAGTCATGCACACTGTGACGTCTCATTTCTTCTTTTCAGGATTTATTTCAAACTTGTTCTTTACTTGAACATAAGTTGATGTTAGAAAATGTAAACCTAGTATTTTATAAAAAGTTTTGTTTTTCTTAAATTTTTATAGAAGCTTAGCCTTGAAAAATGATTTACTATGGAAAAATAGTACAATATGAAGTGAAATGAAATATGTTTAATTTCGTATTTCATTGATTGAATTCCATATTTATTAGTTATGACCTGTAGCTTGCTTGCTATATAAATGAGTGCCTCCTAGTCCCTCGGTGGTAACACATTTGGGGTTGTAAGATTTTATTGTGCACCTATTTGCAGTATGTTCATATATTTCTGTTTAAAATATTATTGTGATTGTCTGCAAGTTTTGATGCACGTGTGCGCCCTTGTTTCACATATCAGATACACTGCATGACGTATGGATATTTTTTCAGTCTGTGTTCTTGATCTGTTGAAGGTTGCTAATCATGTCTACTTAATTTTGGAATTTAGGAGAACATAAGGCGGTGTGTTTGTATTATATATGATCCGTCAAGGTCCAATCAAGGAGTTTTAGCTCTGAAGGCCCTGAAGCTCTCAAATTCTTTTATGGATCTTTACCGAACCAATAATTTCACCGGAGAGAAGTATGCAATCATTTTTCTTATACTATAATTTATGATTCTGCCTTTTTGTGAATTTTAATGTTATGCCTTATGGATAGGTTGCGGGAGAAAAATCTATCTTGGGTGGACATCTTTGAGGAGATACCTGTATGTCCATCCTTCTCTCTCATACACTTTGTTTGGGTTAATCTTATCGGGGCATTATGATCAATGAGTGTTATATGAATTAGAATGAATGGGGTTCCTTGTCAATGTCCTTTTGATGCATTTTTACCCATGGTGCTATATTTCACATTCCTCTCTTCTCCGCAGATTAAAGTTTCCAATTCTGCACTCATTAGTGCATTTATGAGTGAGCTGGAAGCCGACACCCCTGTTACTCAGGTTCTTGTTCATCAATATCCAACTGTATTCTCCAAATCTTGTTGTTTCAACATCAGTTCTTACAAGCCATTTTCTCTTTTCCAGTGTGACTATGATAGGCTACAATTATCAACTAACCCATTTTTGGAGAGGAATGTAGAATTTTTGATTGAATGCATGGATGATCTCGCAGTGGAACAACAAAAGGTTATAGCAATATTCCTTAAGTGTTCTCTAATTATCATGGATGTCATCATTCGTAATCCATTTTCGGAGCTTGCTTATATTTGTTTGTCTCTTTACCACAGTTCCAATTTTATTACCGAAACCTTTCACGTCAGCAAACCCAGCAGCAGACATGGCTTCAACAACGAAGGTACATTGTTTGCATAAATGATAATCGCACATTCATGCTTATTGTTGACCTTCAATTTGCATTTGGGGTTTTTTTTATGCATTGATGGTTATTTTTGAAATTAAATATATGCCCATTATTAACTATGAGAAACACATATGTTGAGTACATGAACAGCCCATGCGTGTTTCCATAATCACCTGTACAAGTTAGTGAGAATCTTTGTTAAGTAATTGATTGACCTTGTGCCCTTGTTCATTCACATTTATATGAGGCTATGTTTGAGGGGTGGACCAGTATCACCTCTTTTGTAGTATCATCTCTTTCCGAAGGGAGTGGGGTTTATATTTTATAAAGCATAGTTTAAAAAACATCCCTATATGTGGTGGGGTTTGCATACAGTACATGCGGCCGCACATGTAGCAGCACATTGTATATTTTATTTTAATTTTTTAATTCGAACAAAATTCAAAAGCCTAAGGACCGTTTGAATCCCGTTCGAACTGGGTTCAAATGCGTAAGGGTTGTTTGAATCCCGTTCAAATTGAGTTCGAACCGTTTGAATTCCGTTCGTCTAAAGACCATTTGAATTATGTTCGAACTGGGTTCGAATGCCTGAAGGGCTGTTTGATTTCCCGTTCGAACTGGATTCGAACGCCTAATGGTTGACCGCACATGGCTAGCACTTGGGCAGCACCAGGGTGCTGATGTGCGCCGAGGGGGGTAATGTGCGGCCGCACTTTGAACTATGTTATAAAGTCTTATTCGTTGTCACTGTTATGGAGGGAGGATTGGGAAATTATCATGAGGCATTGTGAAAGGAGAGCAGAAGTAATGTAGGGTGTATTTTGATATTTTCTTATAGATATCTGGTCTCTCCTTGATGTTTTGGGAGGTGGTCTTTGTACATTTCCTATTTTTGGAGCAATTTTTAGTAAGATTCAGGTGGTGAGTTCCTATCTTTTTTTGAAAAAGAAAACAGTTCATTCAACACTGCAATCTGTTCCATTCTTGATGGTGGAAGCTTTGCTTGAAGACTCATCTCTGCATTTTTAGTGTCTATTTCCTGCTGCAGCTTGCCTTGCTGTGACAAAATCTCAGCAGAATCTTAAGAAGTTTTTTTTCGTAATCATTATAATTTCTCCATTCACTTCTACAGTTGTTTTTGATGGAATTATCAGATTAATGTACAATATTTTTGCAAGTCTGCTAGCTTATGTTTATCCAGAGTTTCTTCCATTTTGGCTTATTGATTTCCACTACCAAGTTGGTAATAAGAAGAAAGACGGAAAAAGAACATTGCAGTCTGCAAACTAATAATTAAAAGCAACTTGGTGGGCATCAACATTCCTCTTGAGGATTACCTCCTTGCATCATGATTGTGTTGCAATGCCTCGAGGTTCTCTAACAAATATCCTTGGCTCCTCCTTCACACTAGTTGCCTTCAAACGAGGGATTCAATTCCATTACTTTGAAGATTCAAGAAGAAGTTCAAAGGTTGGAAAGGTAGGTTATTAAGCTTGGGTGGCTGTTTTGTGCTACTTAAAGTGGTCTTCACAGGTCCCCCTCTTTACTTCTTGATTTGCAAGGTCCCATTTGGCACTCTTGAGAAAATGGAGAAATTTTGTTTGAAAGAAAAGGTAGGTGATATCTTATTCATAGAAAGCAACAAAAGGAGAGATTAGATGAAGATTCTTATGGAATGGCACCATGGAGTGTGAAAATGGTTCTCATCTAGCAAAATGGGATCTCAGTTGTCCAGTAAAAAAGGATGTGGTATGGGGGTTCTCAACCTTTGCATTATGCAGAAAGCTTCGTTTGGGAAATGGCTATGGAGACTAATTGTCGATCCTGATTCCTCTTGGATTAGAGCCATAGGTGAGAAATAGTATGGGGGAAGGGGCTGCGCTCTAGGCTCTCTTTGATTCTCCAACCAAGAGTGACTCGCTCTAAGGTTTGGAAGAACATTCTTGACTTGGTTGCTAGGATTAAAGAGGAGATCCATTACCTATTAGGAAATGGGGTGGAAACCAGATTTTTTTTTTGTAATTATAGAAAAATATAGGTGAATCTTATTTTAAGAAACCCCTGATAAAGAAGAGATGAAGGTTCTCCTTACAACATAAAAGAGAAGAAAGAAATGCAAAGATTAAGCCAAGCTAAATAAAGCTATCCTCTCCCCCAATGGTCGCCCATAATGGATCCAAGCGAAGGCTCCTCCAAAATAAATTTTATCCAATCCATAAGCATAGATGAGATCGTGGCCGAAGTATTTTCCAAATACACTCTTTTGTGTTGAAAGACTCCCTTGTTGTGGAAACTAGATTTTGGAATGACGCTCAGTTTAATGGTGTTTCTCCGGCCTTTTCCGGGTGGCATATGATGAGAATGACCTCATTTGTAATTCCTTCACTTGCAGTGATGACAACATCATTTGGATCCTTCGCTTGTGTTGTAGCCTTAATGATGTAGAGGCGGAGGAATTGACCTTTCTTGTGGCTCTCGAAGGAGTGGAATTGAATATGGAAGAGGACTTTGTGGCTTGGAAGCTATCTCCTCGATCCAGCTTCTTCTTGAGGATCTCTATAGGAAGCTCAATAAAAACCCCTCTCAATGCTTCCCAACAAATCTGTTCGAATTCCTTATTTGGGAAACTAGTCGGCACAAAAGATTTTATGCTTTATGTGGTTTCTCACGCTCAACAATGTGCTTCCAAGGTTATTAGGATAAAATGGGTACACGATGATAATGTCATTCGTGAGCTTTACAAGTTAGAAGAGGAAACAAGTGACCATTTTTTCTTTGGGTGCTCTTTTAATATGAAGACTTGGGAAAAGGTGGGCATGACTCCTCATTTCCAATTTCCATTGCTCTTTTAACAAACTTGAAGGAATGTGTCGATGGTTCTAGAAGAGGTGTAAAAGTGGTGATTTAGTTACGTTGTTAAATTCTAGTGTCTGGTCTTGTAATTAAGCATTAATAATTAGAGAATTAGCAATAATAAACTCATCATCTTACATCATACATGTGTAATTAAGCATTGCCTAGGCTGCTAGGCGCATGGCCACTGCCTAGGCTCGCCTGGCTCCCTAGACAACTATGATTTCTTGTCACATATGACATACACACACGATGATCATGGTAATGACTGTTTGATATTCGACTGCATATTGATACATTAAAATTACTGCCAGTGCGCTGGTATCCGACCAGCTTTATTGACCATTTTCTAACATAGCACCATATTTAGAGCAGTTGAATTAGTAGAATTTTGAACTGAGTTGAACTATATTGTTGTTTTCTGCTTTTTTATTTGAATCTTTGTTTTAGTAGAAGCATGATATATATCATGGCAGATTTTTTTCTATTCCGCTTTCTTACTCTTTTCTTCTCTAATTTTATAGGATAGATAACAATGCACGGAAAGCTGCTGGGGAAGAGCCATTGCCTGAGGAGGATCCATCAAACCCCATTTTTAAGCCAATTCCTGAGCCTTCACGTCTGGACAGCTTTCTTATAACCAATCAAATCTCCAACTATTGTAACCAAATCAACGGGTACGTGACTCTATCTTTACACATTGCAGCATCATCTTTAGCATTAGCCAACATTACATCTTCCTCCAATTACGAATCAAGATTGCTTCTGAGAAATCTTCTGAAGTTACTATATTAAGTCTGAGCTTAATAGTATGCTTGATATTAAGGTTATATTTTGAAAATATGGGATGATATCTTACTCGGGAAATCATTTAAAGCACCATGACTTTCTGAAAATTTCATCTTCTAGTGCACCTCTGTACAAACTTGGCAGACATGACCTAGTGGCCTAAGGAAATTATTTTCCGTCTTGAATGTAATTTGCATACAATTGGGTCATTTTATCACTTGGATGAGAGGTTGGATCAGATTACAGTCACAATAACACACCATCATGTGGCTATTGAGCCTTGGTTGAGCTCAGCATGGGCTCAGTCTGATCCTTTATAGGCGTCCACAATATGTAACTGATTCGTATAGGAGCATATGTGGTTTTCAATATGCAAGTAACTGAGCTACTTTTGATATGGATTGACATTGATCCTGGGTTTGGACTCAGGATGTTAAAATCAAGCCATCCCAGTCAAATAGTTTCAACTATTAACTAATATTGATATTCCAAAATGGAATCGATAAGGTTGTTTTAAAATTAAAAAGAAAAAACCGAAAGGAAATTTTTTATAAATTTTTTTATGCCAGATAAGGCTATCTAGCACTCTGATCTGATGATCTCTTTGCCCCCGTTTAATTTGGTATAGGGTTGATTCTGAATGGGAATGACATTCTGTTAGCTAATGGCTAGCAGCTATACCAATTTAAGCTTGGTGTATTAAAATTAGAGTAAGCGGGGTGATTGCATGGGTAAGAAACTAAATAAAGCTAATTGGGCTTTCCCCTGGAATAAAAATTTAGGGTTAAATGGTTGGCCAGGGTCAGGATATGGGATAAGCCTTATATGGATTGCTAACAAATGCAAGATTCATTCCTGGTCCGTTATTGTTCTTTTCGTTTGGGGATTATACCGAACCACACTAGGGGCATGAATGTATAATGGAAAAATGTTTGCTGATTTCAACGGTAGCATTGACATCTTTGTTACCTATTTCATACAGGGTTGTGGGGCAGAGTTTGAGCAGATCATACTTAATGAAGGCTTTGCATGACAATTGACTTATAAGCGAGGTATGAATCCACATATATCATAACTTTGATTCACATGGAACTGTGATGTTCCCTTCCACCTTCAACAAGGAGACATCTTTTGTTGCCCCTGTTTTTTTGTGTTGTTATTTTCAGTGAGGCAAATTTTGAGGGTGCTAGTGATTGGATGAATTCAGGACAACGAAACCTTTGTATTCTGTTTTTATTTTCAGACCTATTTTTTTTTTGTTTGCGCATTCCACTTTAATTCTAGATATGATTTGTGCGCGATCTACTAATCTTTGGGATGACCAATATGTCTACTTGATGTAGCAAGGCAGGTTACATATTTGTCTAATGAAGTAGATGCTTATATGAAATGTGAAATATATATCTAAATAAATTTAACCCGTTCTTTTTTTTTCTAATTTTTCATGCATTGTCTTAGTGGAATTTATAGGTGATTGGGAGATCGTTTATGAACTGCAGATGGTGCTGCAGAACAGACTATGTTTATGAGCAATGCATAATATTATACATTATCATTCATAACAATCACGTTCACAAACACACCTAAAGCCATACCCTCCAAAACACCCCCCCCCCCTCTTTGTAGTAAGGTAGGTTAAACATGTATATACTCATAAATAAACGAACACATTTTTTTTTTCTATATTTTTTTCAACTTTTTCACACATTACCCTAGTGAAATGTATAGGGTACGAGGAGATCGTCCATGAATTACATGCGTTTTTTTTTTTTTTTTTACTGAAATTGTAAGCATGCGTTATAATTTTTTAAATTAAACAAACATGCCTAATTTGAAGTACCAAAAAACACAAGGCAAGTAGAATAGATCTATCAACCACAAGAAAACCTGAGCTCGAATCACAGTCTTCGTCGCAACATGGTGTGTATGAGTGTCCAATGCATGATAACATTACCATTCATCCAAAACAATCAATCCCACATTCACAAACGCACCAAAAGCCACACACTCACTCACTCTCTCTCTCTCTCTCTCTCTCTCTCTCTCTCTCTCTACTTGAAGTAGTAAGGCAAATCAAGCACATAGAGCAAAAAATAAGCCCAAACAACCCCAGATATCCCCCCAAAGAAAAACCCCCCAGAAAACTGTCCCGACCCCTCCGCCGTCTGAAGCCTATCCTTCACCTTCTCCCGTCCCGTCAGCGTCAGCCCGGGCGCCGTCAACGGCTCCCCTTCCTTAAACGACGCGATCCCGTACATCATCAAACAAACGCTCAGTATCACCACCAGCCCCGCCACCGCAAGTGACCCGGCGGATGTGGCGTATTCGGTGTTCCTGAGTGGGCCGGTTTTGACGAATGGGCAGGCCCACCTCGATGCCGTGGAGGAGTGGGCCGACGGCGGTGCGGTAGGCAGGGAGGTTGGAGAGGTACCAGGCAATGAGGTTGGATCATCTGGTACGTCGGCTGCTTGAAAGAAAAGGGTGTTGTTACATTCCGTTTTTTTTTTTTTTTTTTTAAATACAGTCTTATAATATAACGTGTTAGAAATCTAGTTCTTTACCTTGTTAATTTTTTTCACACACTTAGTAAAAATGAGTTCGTTCAAATTGAAATGATATAATATACACTTTTTTTTTTATTTATCAAAACATATATCTCGTTGGAAGGTAAAAATGATGGAGTATGACATTTTTCTAAAAACAAATAGCATTAATACATTCGTCTAGTTTGCATCCCGTTTTGCAATATTATATATTATGATAGAATGATATATATACTACACTATCATAATATATAAGGTTCCTATCATGATGTATTGACCAATTTTTTCTTCTCATTTTTATAAAGTGAAGATAATATAATATTGTATCTTATTATATATTTTATTTCATATAATAACATGTATATTTTTAAAAAAACAAAAGAAAAACGTTGTGGGCTGCAAATGAGGTTCGATATGTCATTTTCCTAAAAAAGAAAAAGAAAAATGTTACATACAATCTATTTGACAATCTCATGACACATGTTTTTATTTTTTTTAAAATCATATATCTCATTTTTATAAAAGGTGATATATATATTCTAATGACTTGAATGATATGATTTATGAAAAATGTGAAAAAATTTCAACAGAATATATATATCATTACAGTGAATGAAAAGACTGTATAACGAGATATATATGACTGCATTTGAGATTATAAAAAGGACCGAGTGTAACATAGCTAAAAAAGGGAAAAATGTTAAGTAGAGTCCATTTTACGTACAAAACACAAACCGCATATGTTTCCATTTTTTCTAAACACTTTTTACATCATTTAACGGGGTATATACTTTTATAAAAGTGATATATATACTATAATAATAGAATGATATTAGAAATATAATTTTTTTTTATTGAGATATATATCTCGATACAGTGAGTGGAAGGGGCTGACAAGGTACATGAGACTCTTAAGATTGTAAAAGGGATGGAGTGTAATTGAGCTAAAAGTTAAAAATAAGATATCTTTATATGTAATACACGACTAGTGTTTTATAAACCTGACCTGATCCTGCTAGTTGAACTTTTACCCGTCCCGAATTCAAGTTCGGTTTACCTTTAAAATCTAATAGTATATAAAAAGGTAAAAACTAATCAATCTTCTAGTAAATGTATTAAAATTAAATCATGAATCACGTGAAGTTAAAGCTTTAAAAGTTTTAAAATTTTCTAAAATATTCATATTTTTTTTATAAACTCGTTTATCCAATTTTAATAATTAACATGTTTATCATGTTATGATAATTTTATTGTTCAAATCTAGTTAATTGAATGGTTGAATAAGTGACTCTTAATCCATTCTAAAAGTCAGCCATTGAGCCACTAGTCCAAAACTTGCTTATCAAATTTTTAGTCATTCTCCGTCATGTTTAGTACAATTGCTCCAAATTTTATCCTATTATGCGTTTGGTTATGCTATTACATAACTTTTGTGTTTGCATGAAGCTGCTTCTACAATTGTGGAACTAAATAGTTTTACTATAACAGCTTCCTATAGATAGATTTTAGGTAAATAGTGTTTAAAAACTGCCATTTTCAAAAGCTGAAGGAGATGAGCTTTCTGTAGAATCAGTTTTAAAATTCAGATTGCTGCAAAATAACTTCTGCAGTCGCGCAACCAAAAACACCCTAAGTGATCAAATTCTACTGTCAGTATTGATATAGGGCCACTGATGTAATGTCCCTGAGATGCAATGTTGAAGCATGGCAAATGTAATGTCTCTGAGATGCCGTTTCTTTCAATATAGTTCTTGTTTTCAAGCATACACAGTTTCATTATGTTTTCCTCATTATAACATCTACATTATCAGGGATAGGATCTAGTCAGAGCTAGATCACATCACTTGTAGTCAGTATATATATCAAGTAAAAGACTGATCGTGATTAACATGATACAATTATCATAAGTAGATCTTTCATTGAAAATTGATCACGATCATGTCCTGCCTGGATCCTATCTCTTACTAAATGCATGGAAAGATCAACATGCAAGACACAAAAAGTGCATGAAAACACACTCACCTTCTCTGCTTGGATGGCTCTGATGGTGAAGACAGGCCTTCTGTTGGAGTGCAAGACCCTAAGTGGGGCTCCTGAGATGCCTCTTGGTGTGACAAGGCCTCTGCTGAGGGAAGAGGGGATGTTCCTCTTTAATTAGCTTGCCATTGGAGCTGTGGCTGTTGCCATTTTTTTTTTTGCAAAATAAAAAAGAAACTGAATTTTGAGGCTCAATTATATAGTTTTGTTTTCATGTGTGGTTGTTGTGCCAAAAACAACACACTTACAAAATGGGTATGAAAATAAGTTATTTGTGTTGTAGGAGGGGCTTCAATGTGAGGTGATCAATTGTGAGGCTCTCATTGGATGGGTGGTGGATGCAACCCCATCCTTATCTCATTTAATATCTTATTTTTTGGTAGCTGGACTACATGTGCATGAGGGGCTGGACCGTATTGGTTTGGGTCTATTTTTTTAATTTAAGCCTACTAGGTCTGTGTGACCAAAATTGCATTGGTCTCTCTCTCTCCATAATTTAATGGTCATGCATGAGGGGCTGGACCATATTAATTGGTTTAATTTAAGGTGCATGAGGGGCTGGACCACATTGGTTTGGGTCTAGTTGTTTAATTTAAGCCTTTTAGGTCTGTGTGACCAAAATTGCATTGGTCACTCTCTCTCTCTCTCTCTCTCCATAATTTAATGGTCATGCAACATATATTCTTTATTTATTTTCTTGATGATGGCTCCATTCAAACGGTTGGAATTCAAGGAATTACTTTATGCTAATTGTTGGGATTGAAAGCACTTCAAAGTGCTTTATAATGAAAACTTTTTCAATATTTTGAAACTTTTAAACAAGTCAATTTGTTTAGTTATCTTTAAAGCACTTCATGGAATTTTTTTAAGAGCACCTAGAAACACTATACAGAATTAACATATTTCAGTGAGTTTATTTTGCTGGCTTGACAAGGGGATGAGTAGTGCGAAAAATGTAATTATGGGGATAAATGGGTGGGCGGATATCTTATTCCTGTTTGGTATAAAAAATAATTTGAACAATTTGGAAATGAAAATGAGAATATTTTGTTCTACTTAAAAGCTGTGATAGCATTTATCATCATATTTTGTTTCAATTTTGACAAATGTAAATATGAATAAAATTAATGGACTTTTTATCTCTTAAAATTAAAACAATTTATCTTCAAAATTTTAACATTTGCCAAGTTAGCCCTATCTATCATTCACTATTTGTATTAAAAAAAAATCATCGTTCAAATATCATATCCTCATCACATCTCGGCTTCTTTGTGGCTTAGCTCATTTTCTCAATTGACATTTATTGATTCGGGCGTCTGAAAGGATCATACGTGTTCATTGTGATTTTTCCATATTTCGCAGCCAAAAAAAACTAAACCATTTTTACTCATATTGGAGTAAAAATGAGTCTATTTTTTTTTTCTTGGTTAACCTCAAGTTATCCCCTCCTTTGAATTGTACTTAAATTTTGTATTTTTTTTGAAGATTGGTGTCCCGTTAGGTTTGATTCTTTGACCTCTTTTCTGGAGAGGGGGTGTTAATCGATTTAATGAAAGCCTAACATATCTACATTCTCTTTGAAACAAAAAAAACTCAATTTGTTATTTTTGTTTTAGTTTGGCAGGCAAGTGTGTTACTCATATTGGAAATTCAAATTTAGAATTCTCTCAAATTTTAAAATTTTTTGAGCACACTCACTTTAATTTGGCACCTAATTTTGGAAAAATGTGCTATCAAACTAAAAAAGAATAATAATAAAGAGACAAAAATGGATTAAAAGAACATAATACAGTGTTACATGGTAACGCTGTCTTTATAACAAAATATACATTCAGTACAATTACACAAGTTTATTGACGATTTGTTTATATGATAAAACCAAACCCAACTTTTGTTGTTCTCTCCTTGGCGCAGGCAAGAAGAAAAGTCGAATTGGATGCAGATTTGGTTGTCCATATAAAACAACAAAAACATAAATTTTGTGGAGTATGACACATTTAATATGAGAGCATTTTCATGTTTCTACGTGTACACACTTTCTGTCATGATAATGTTTTATATATTGCGAAAATAATAGTTAGGCTGAGTAATTTTTTTCAGTAATACCAATAAAGGGAATTGCGTTTTCGGTTGTGCCCATTAATTCAAAAATCCAATATTCAAATTTAAACGTTACCATTTTCTATTTTCACGTACTCATACCCATACCAAATCAAAAGTTAAAAGCAATTTCCAAGCTTCAATCTCTACTTCGGTTCCCATCCAAGATCTACAAGGTTGAATTTACGTATTTTTATAAAGGGAAAATTTCATATTACCCCATATAATCTTCCTGATATCCATATAACCTCCTGTAATATCAATATATCCAGATAACCCCCTATAAACACATCATAAATACAAATAATCCCATGTGGCTAAAAATTCTTTAACAAAGTTAAAATATTCTGAGCATTTTTTGTTATCTGAACAATGATTAACAGGGTTAAAAGAATACATATTTGTAATCATAATTTAGGTAACGGAATATGTTCAAAATATTCTAACTTTGTTAAAGAATTTTTAACTGCGAGGGGTTATTTGCATTTATGGTGTGTTTATAGGGTGTTATATAGATTTATTGAGATTACACGGGATTATATGGATATCGGTAATATTACAGGGGGTTATATGGATTTTTCCCTTTTATAAAACAGAAAAGCCTACCCAATCCCCAAACCATCAAATAAACTGAGTTTGAAAGAATATAAACACAAAAAAACAAAAAAACAAAAATTAAAAAGAAGATTTTATTCCAATGCTCCCCTTCGGTAAACAAGAAGCCTGTGCCCCGAGTACAGCAAATTCAGGAGCCAAAACATTCAACATAATTATGACATTCTTCTCCTTCTTCTTGTACTTCTACTTCTGTACATTGTAGAAGGACAAAGCACTTTTTATTTGTTTCAGGGGTACTTTGGCTTGCCTTCCTTGGTTTTCATGTTGTTGTAACAAGGGCATTCCTCCTTGTGACCATAGGTCCCTGAAGGCACGCAGTGGCACCTGACGCAGCAGTAATTGCAGAAGAATTTTTATAAAGGCGCCTAATATAAAACTGAGTAATTCTAAAAGATAATTGTCATATTTTAAAGCAATATATCAAATTTCATATTAAAGATTCAAAAAAAAAAAAAATTTAAACGTAAATCTAATAAGCAATGCATACATTTAAATTTGACCTTAAGGAGTTTTCATATTCTAAAAATGTTGAATGATTTATCATTACCAATCCAACAATCTCAATGAATAAATCAGATACCTAGTGCTTTGTATTTAAGGTGCTTATTCATATCTTGAATTTTCTTTATATGTTAGTGTATCAACGAATCATTTATTTACTTTATTCGGTGTTGAATTGTTGGGTATTGGTGATATTGGGAGGGTCTCACACTTCTTTCCATCATCTTCATCATCAGTTTATTTGTGCAGTGGTTAATAAAATAAATGGAGAGCTTGTATGGATTTTTATTGTGATTAAGAGATTTTATAGAGTTTTCATCTTCATAAAGGGGGGAGCATGATCACGTATGGACCGTTCGATTGCGCAATCTCGTGATGTTTTGTTTTTCGGGAGACTTGTATCGCTAAAAGTCTCCTGAAAATTGAACCGTTTGATCATGAGATTGCGTGATCGGACAGTCCATATGTAATGTCGCATGATGCTCTCCTCACAGTGCACCCCAATCATTCATATATATATATATATATATATATATATATATATATATATATATATATATATATATATATTGAAATGATAATATATGGTCCATGCGAATCACGTATATACACCCCTTATTTAGGTGTATGCGTCGATAAAGAAAGCATATAGCCTAGTGAGGTATATGTTTCAATGAACTGATGTGCTTTATTTATCAAAGTACATACCTCGATAATGAATGTGTATATGCAGTTCGCACGGACCGCACAATCTGCACCATATATATATGAAAGTGATTAGATGCGGATTGGCCGATTGCGCAATCTCGCGATCAAACGGTCCAATTTTTATGAGACTCTTAGCGGTAAGAGTCTTTTGTCCGTGTAGGATCGTGTATGGACCATTCAATTGTGCATTCTCACGACCCGTTTGATCATGAGATTGCACGATCAGATGGTTCATATGTAATGCCGCACATGCTCCTCTGTCCCCGCACATGTATCATCCAGACATACCGCGGTCATGACTAAGTTTGTCAATCGAATAGATACAAATCATATACCTTAATATCCATGACATCCCCGCCACCGTTTCCACCTCTTCCATCCCACCTTTTGGTCCTTCCCCTGTGCTTGACCCTTCCCCCTCACCTAAACCCCCTAATCCGCCGGACCCTCCAAATCTTCTGATCCCCTGGCCACCTCTTCTAACCCATCTCAACCCTCCCCCAGTTCTTTCTCCAGCTGCTCCTCCTCCCTCCTCTGCTCCTCCTAGACCTAATGGTTTTTCTCCTTCTTCCTCTAATGACATACTCCCAACCCCCTCTCAAACTATTGGTTCTTTCTCGGCTCCTTTGGGCCAGATGAAGCCTACCGAGCCAACCGAAGGGAATGGTCCCATCTCAAGGACTCGAAGCTTCAAGCAAGCCCTAATCAATGCATCAGTGTCTCTCTCCTAGTCAAAATGGACTACTCCATCCTCCTCTACTTCTTCTACAAGGTTGGGGAAGATTTTCACCATCAAACCTTTATTGGATAATCAGTCCAAAAGATTGTAATGACTCGATGGGGGATGTTGGAGCTTGATTAGGTCAGTGTTTTTATAGGTCATTGTAATTTTATGTAAAATTTACCTCAATAGCAATATTTATTATCAAAGCCTTGGTTAACTAGCGACATGTTATTTTGTGATATATAATTATTCCAGTGCAGATAAGGAATGATTTTTTTTTTCGTTGTGTTTTTACTTATTCTCAATGGAAAATATAATAATGAAATTTTTATTGTTTGCTTGACCATAGATGTACTAGATAAAATATAAATAAGAAGTGGATAAAGATTTATAAAAGATGAAAAAAATGATTTAAAATGTGCACTCATTTTTTTTTCTTCAAACAAACAGGTTATCCACTCCTGTTTCTCTTATTCCTCCATCCAAACAGGGCAAAAGGATTGCTGGTATAATAGATTTTAGATAGGCAAATTATGATTAGACACGACAAAAAGTTTGCCCAACAATCACTAAAAGCTACGTTTGGATGTGAGATTGATAAGCTGAGATTCTTAAAATCTTGAGTTTAAAACTCAACTTTTGAAACCATTATTTTGTTAGCTTTTTAATCGCTATATTTTTTTAACCAGAAAAAATAAGATGATAGTTTGAAAAGCTAAACGCTGAAAAATGTGTTTAGATCCGCGTTTAAAAATATTTAACTTTTCAAACGCAGATTTACCCAAATGCAGATCCAAATAGGGACAAAAACATCAAAACTGAAATTGCTTGCAAGCACATAGATACGAAAACATTAATTAAAGAAGATTTTATTCCATGCTCCCTGATAAACAAGAAGCCCACCCAGATGCCCAAATCTTTATTTTAAGATTCCCCAAGTACAACATATTCAGGAGCCAAAATAGTCAACCTAAGAAATTAAGACATTCTTCTTCTTCTTGTACTTCTACTGCTGTTGTAGAAAAACAAAGCACTTTTTATTTTATTCAGGGGCACTTTGGCTTGCCTTCCTTGGTTTTCATGTCGTTGTAACAAGGGCATTCCTCCTTGTGGCCATAGGTCCCAGAAGGCACACAGTGGCACCTCACACAGCAGTAGTTGCAGAAGAATTTGCATGGCTTCTTGTGCGACGTCGCCGAGCATCTGTAATCACATTTGCTCGAGCACTCTGCACAAAAAAAATTAAATGAGATTGAAAGGGAGATGCGAGGACATTTAAAAAAAGCAAAGCAAAAAAAGGAAGACTGGTGATAAGCCTGCCAATCGCCATATCCAAACTAGATATCTGGAAAAAATATATGTATCCGATATCTGACGGATATTAAAAGTAAATTTCCGTATCCGATCTGAAAAATCCGGATTCAGATTAAGATAATTATCAAAATATCTGAAAATTTTTAGGGTGTCATTATATAGTGATATAAAGAGTATATGTGAATGTTTTTTTTCTTTCAAATTTTACATATTTTGTATTTCTATTAATTATTAATTGATATACTTATTTGTATCATCTCATAATAATGTGACAATTCAATTCTGTTTATTCCGATATTTGAAACAACTTGGTCATTTTTCTGGATTAATAAATGGTTATTTCATTCATTCTCGAATATTAAAAATCATGGGCTCAAACAATGATGCTTATATGTTAAGCAGATCATGATCTTGAGAAAATAAATTTGGTTTTTCAGTTTACAAAACAATATAAAATGTAAATGCATGAAATTGATAAGTATTTATCAGAAAATAAAGTAAATAATAAAAATTTGTTTTACCTTCTGGAGTGACAGGACCTTCTCCACCAAGCTGCAATGTTTTATCAGCACAAGCAACATGAAAAATTCAGTATTACTGAGATATTTATTTAATTGATTACTTTAGTATATCCAATTTTTAAAAGATAACAAACATACCGGCCAGAAGACCACCTCCCCATCATTAGTTTTTTCAGCCTGAAAACAATTAAATACATGTATATCTAAGTTATAATCCAATGGAAATGTATATTATATATAAATTTGGGTAAAATATCAACATTTAGTGAGATGAATATTTCAAATGATCAAAATTTTTGGAGTCTAGGTGGAGTCCTAGACAAACCCCTAAATTGAGTCCCCATATATTCATCATACAAAAAAATTGTTGAGTATTCATTCAATTTTTCTAATGAGTACCTATACAAATAAATTGAGATTTGGAAAACCCCTAGGCCTAAGATAAAGGACCCACCTCAAAAATTTATTCAACCCTAGTATCTTTAGAATATATAAATGAAATGCAGCATCAATGCAAAGGCCAGAAATTTATGGATTGAAAGTCACTTTTTAATTATATGGTTTTTGTTTTTCAAAAAAAGCCATATCATCAGAACCATAAAAAAACATATATGTTATGGAAGTTAACACATTGAAAAAAAAATGACAAAGGATAAAAAAAAATAACCAAAGAGAATCACAACAGGGAGACTCAGAGAGATCTTACTTGAGAGAGATCCAAAACAAACATCAATCCAACAAAGAGAAGGATAGCAAAGAAAAATCTAGCCATGTCTCACTTCTTTTTTTTCTCTTCTTTTCTATCAGTCTTTCACTAAAAATAAAATGCCAATGACTCAATCTTTGGATACAAGGCTTTTCAAATGTCAAAAATATATAGGCAAAGAGGATCTAGATACAGCTAATGAATGTTAGATATTTTTCCTAGTATGAGATGCTAATATAATGCTTGGATATAGAATGTAATTAAAATGGGTCGCCTATTATAGAAACTATTTATTGCATGGATTTCATGTAGAGGGTGACATGTTATTGGAAATATGAAATCAATGTTTGTCCTTCAATAAAATTCAAATCAAATTTTTTTTGTGCAATAATAATCACAAATGTTTGGTGTAGGTGAATATGATATATATGAACCTGATTTTATCATTATCCATATTAATTCAGTATATATAATGATTCAAGTAATAAGTTTAATTAATTATATAATATTGTATTTAAAAGCTGAAATTGATAGATATGATACTAAGGAATATCTCCATTAGTAGAGAAGGGTTTAAATATTGGAAATTATACATATTTATTGCATTTTCTAACCTGATTTTATCATTATCCATATTAATTCAGTATATATAATGATTCAAGTAATAAGTTTAATTAATTATATAATATTGTATTTAAAAGCTGAAATTGATAGATATGATACTAAGGAATATCTCCATTAGTAGAGAAGGGTTTAAATATTGGAAATTATACATATTTATTGCATTTTCTAACCATGAATATGACCCCTTTTTTCCCTTTATATTTTTTTTTGTAAGGGAAGGGCCAGAAATAATTCAAAAAAATCAAAATTCAATAAAACACTGTAACTTTAAGGGGGTAAAGTAAGATTCGTAACCTATATTTTATGAGTTTCAACAACATGATTAAAATAAAATCTTACTATATGTGCACAAGAATGAAATTATTTATTCCTACTACATATAGACAATGGTTAGCTGAATCATATGAGACTAATTTGATATATTTACATGATGACATCTACAAGATATTGAGTTTGTGGAGGCTAATCTGACAAGTGATTCTCATCTATAATGTCTCAAGCTATGGAGATGATGCTGGGGGCAATCAGTGATGATCTCATGATCATGATCCAAAGAGAAATATGTAATTAAGATGTTCGTGTGGTGCTTGCAAGTCCGGATCTAGTTAGGTCTGATACATCAATACCATCAGTATTGAATTGTACAACTTATGAATCGAACTACACAAAATATGAATCAAAACTGTATAGAGAGGACATTGTACGCAACAATTGACCGTGCAGTTCAATTCATAGGCTGTGTAGTTTGATTAATAGAATATGCAGTTCGATACTGATGATATTGATTGTAACCAATCTTGACAGGATCTGGTTCCGGTGCTTCTTGATTCACCTTTGATGGGTCAAATCAATGGTCACAACCTCTCTCAATGAGAATTCAAGGAAACTTATAACATGTTAGAATCAGTTGCAATTCGACCATGTGACAGATTCATAGAGTGGCACGTGGAATGGGCTAGAATTGTTCCTCTCGAACAAAGTAAAATCCGTGAAGGGCCCTTATGGGGTGTGACATAGGCTTATTCGTCCTTGATAGTTATACCTGGATGGATAACAATCAACGTTGTATATGCAAATTTTTGTTTGGTTGAATTTTCTATTATTCTCATTGGGAAAACGTAAAAGTGACATTTTTGTTGTTTGATTCACCTTGGATAAAAGTGATGATAAGTGGTGGATAAATGATAGATAAAAGTTTATGACATTTTAGATGACAACTATGCCTTGAATAAGTGTGAAAAATGTGTGACTGATTTGATAGATGTGACCATTTTTGGAATGTGTATATGAGACTATTAAGTGAGATGAATTTTTTAAAATGATAGAAAAAATGTTTATTCGAGGAATTTGAGCCTTTCCTTATTACAGTTATCAGAACTTATCCTAATTTATCCAGACATAGCTATCAGAGTTTATCCGAGAAAAACAATTAGCGAATAAGGGCTATTATCCAGTGTTCACCCATGTTCAAAGTTACTCTTTGTTGAACTATAGCGTTTGTGTTATCGGAAATATCAAATTGCAAGTCAATATGTTCTTGTTGAGCCAATCAAAGATTGGAGAAAAACTGTTGAGCCATGCAGACTCTTCACATCCTTGGACACCTTGGTCACTCTCTCACTCATGCAAAGGTACTGCACACACATGATCCTATTGCCTTTGAAAATATCATAGACTATATTGTTTTATAGAATGGATGAAATTTAATTTTAAAATGATTTTGAGTAAACCAAATTATGCTGAAATATTTTGAAAACAATTTTGAATTAAAAAAAAAGAACAACTTTATCCTGTCTTGTGTTCATTTGATTAGTTCAAACTAAATTTAACGTAGTGTTAATCGTCTTATCATTCACTAAATTAATACCTAATCGCCAAGATATTTGAATATATATCTAGATTTTTCGATGACCATAAATTCAAATATGGTCGAATTGTATTAAAGAAGGCTTGAATGGGGATTTCGAATTTTAAAAAATCATTGATTAATAAGATACCATTGGCCAAGAGATTTTTGGGATGATATTTTATCTGAAAATCAAATTCGACACCATCCGAATGTTTGAAGGGCCATTCCAACGTTTGGGTCAAAGTCAACGTTTAAGTGAGTGCATCCGTACCCCTCCGTCACACATCGTATCTGATTTTGGCTGAACCATGATTAAATGGTTTAACCAGACATGAAAAATGAAAAATGTGTCCCTGGATCACCTCAAAAAACCTAAAGTGAAACCTTAAAGTCCTTTTCACACCCCCAAAAACCCTTTAAAAACCCTAGCTAGCTAGATCCCCTTTCACAAAAACAAAAAAAAAATCTCCTTCACTCGTTGGATCCCTTATATTAAAGAGATGGAGATGTTAAAAAAAGAGAGAAATAAGTTTGAAAGAGATGGAGAGGTTAGAGAGAGAGAGAGGTTTAAAAAAGAGATATTTGAAAGAGAGGAAGAGGCTGAAAAAAGCTATTTGGTGTTAAAGAGGGTATTTTAGACATTTCACTAATACTTAATAGTGTAAAAATAGTGATGTTTAACCAAACCAAACGAAAGATGCATGACAGAGGGGCATTATATAAAAATTTATGTTTTATTAGATGAGGTATACTATTTTTAAAAAATTCAAAACATGTTGGGATTGGAAATAGGGCTGGAAAATGACTGTACATAACATTTTCTATCTTTTATTAGAATAATTTAATGTCCAATGTACATAAAAATAATAACACTCAGATATTGTCAGGTGTTTATTTCAGTATGAACTTTAAAAATCAGAATGTTCAAATGATTTTAGATGAGGTGTCAAAAGAGATAAGGTGAGTTGCATGAATGAGTAGTAGTTTTGATGAAATTTTTTCAAATAATTAAGCAATAGTTGTGTTGGGGGGGGGGGGGGGGGGGGCAGCTTGCCTCCCCTCGGTTCGATCCTCTTCACTATAGTGGCTAATGTTCTTTGCAGGATGTGTCTTTCAACGGCCAAGGAGGGTTGGGTGGATAGCCTCACAGTTTCTAGCTTGGGTACTAAGCTACCTATTATTCAGCACATCGATGATACACTAATAGTCAGTTCCCGTGACAGGGACTCACTAAAGGGCTTCCATTTCATTCTGTGTTGTTTCAAACTTTTATCCAGGCTTCGTATCAATTTTGTGACAAGTGTACTGATTTCCATCAACATCAATGACTTGGAGACTTAGATTTTGGCGAGCGTTTTGGGCTATGCAGTGCAGCATTTCCCAACCTATCATCTGGGGATTGCCTTTGGTACATAATAGGCTGAAGAGTTGTGACTGGTCACCGCTTATTGATCGAATGGAGCGAGGCTTGAAGGGTGGAAAGGAAGGCTTCTCAGCCTTGGGGGGCACCTCACCCTACTTCAGGTTGTTCTTTCAAGCTTACCAATTTTTTCCTCGCTAAGTTTCGTAATGCCGGTGAGGGTTGTGCAATGGTTAGAATCAATACGCCGTTGTTTCCTTTGGTGCGTGGAAGGTGAAGAAACCTTATTTGGTCAAATGGGATCTCACTTGCTTACCCAAATCAAAGGGCGGGCTTGAGTTGGGGAAATTGGTGGATACGAACCTTGCCCTTATCACCAAATGGGTTTGGCACTGGATTGCACAATTTGACATTCTTTGGGTCTAAATTTTCAACGAAATATACACCTCGGCCACGGGTTCACATCTTCCTTACCTTTCGTGGAGGTCCTCTACAATATGCACGGGATGGTTCAGAGGAATGAAACGGTTTGTTCAATCATGTAAGTGGCAGGCAGGCGATGGGAATTCAATTCTTTTCTGGTCGGACAAATGTCCCTCTTCTTGCTAAATTTTTAGCTCATTGTCAGCCTCGATGGATGTGCCTCATTGTTTTGGGAGGCTAACAATCAACGGATGTTTGGCTTATCCGGTTGCACCATACACCTTCGGCGGCGTTGGAAGTGATTCAGACAGAGTTTTTGTCAAGTGCTTTGCAAGTGCGCCCACTGACTATTGTGGTCCTTGTCAGTGTTGCATGGAGCTTCAATGCTCGCCACAACTATATAGTGAAACTCGGGTACGCTTGGTGGCGTCGGTTGGTGATACACGATCAGAAAATGGTTTTGATGCAGAAGTTTAGATGGGGATCATTGGCACTGCTCAAGATCAAGATTTTTGTGTGGGTTGTTTGTCATGGTTGTGTCCTAACAAAGATTTATTGCGCAAAATCGTGATGTGGCCACCACATGCGTTCTCTGTTCTGGCAGAGACGAATCAATCGATCATCTGTTCCGTGTTTGTACGGCCGCTAAATGGCTCTCGTTCAAATTAGGCTCGTTGTGTTGCACTCATTTGGTCTATTCTTCTTTGGAGGAGTTTTGGAGGGCTACCAAACGTATGTCACACAACAGTGACGAGTGTTGCTATGAAGGTGCTTAGGTTGTTTATGGGATATTTGGATCATGCGGAAATCAGTTGTGTTCCAAGGGTAACACTTTTATTCAACAAATTTGTGGGAGGCAACAAAGGGTTTTATCTGGGAATGGGGGCGGTTTATCGCTCGCCCCACCCACATTGAGTTTCATTGAGGGGTTTTACAAGTCACGCCATGATGTGTTGGATTTTCGAGAGTGGCATAGAATCTTATTCTATTCAGTACTCTCGTTTTTAGGATTTTCCCATCTCACTTTTTATTTTCTATGTTTGCATTTTGTAATCACTCTCTCCCTCCTCATTTTAGACGTTATAACTTCAGTTTATTAATACAATTGAGGTAGTAATTGACTATCATTCTCCTAAAAAAAATCTAGCCACGACCACATTTGTGAGTACGAATCCATTCAGGCCTGGGTTTGGTCACTACCATCAGTAACGAATTACATAGCCTATGAATCGAACTGTACAACCAATTGTTGACTACATATGTCACTCTTCTATTGGATGAATACTAATAGTACTGACCAAACCCAGGTTTGACTGGATCCAATAAAAGAGTGGAACTTATATCCAACAATTAACTGTACAGTTCAATTCATAGAATGTATAGTTCAACTCATAGACTATGTACGTAGTTCGATATTAATATTACTGATCAAACCTATACTTCACCGGATCCAATCCCCATATTTGTAGTCACGGTTGCATCAGACTTGAACTTTTAAATACAAAAAATTAACAATGTCACATGAAAAGTATCATTAACTATTTTATAGTTTTATATATATATATTTTAATCATGGAAATGCTCACCAAACCGTACTCAAATACTATTTTAACAAACGCTGGACCATCCAGACCAAAAATAAAAAAATACCACAAACACTGTACCATAGAAAATTTCAACGTCGTAAATGTATTATTTATTGGGAAAAATCCATCCAACCCCTATACACTATCCAAAATCCATATAACCCCTAACTTTTCTTTAAATCCATATAATCTATTAAAAACACTTATGTAAATCTAAATAGTCCCCAAACTTAAATTTTTGTTAACAGATTATGATTATTCTATGAATATTTTATCTGTTTCACCCTGATAATATTCCTTATATATTAATAAAAGTTTAACTCAAGATGCTATTTGGATTTTCATAAGTATTTTTAAGGGTTATATGGATTTTTAGAAAAAGTTAGGAAGTTGTGTGGATTTTCAGACAGTTTGCAGGGGGTTAGTTGGAATTTTCTCTTATTTATTTCATTCCATTTTTAATACCCGACAAATCCGTGGTCCAACGACATGGACTCTCTAATTGCTACGTGTCGGTGATTCAAACAAAGATGCTGTACATGGTGGGGACCACCCCCAACTACTGACCCATTAGCATGTCAAATCCCACGTGGTCCCTCCCCCCACTCAACACCTGGTCCCACCACACAAATAACCTCATCCACGGTGAAACTAACAAAAACAAACTCACACCTATAGAGCCCATCTCGTCCACTCATCAAGCGGAGCGTAATGGGTGCGGCATAATAAGAAGGTCACGGGAACCATGATTTTCGAGTCGGCCAATCAGTGTCTTTTTCGGCGGGGTTGGACGAAAAAGGACAACGTCCATTCCTAAGAAGTTCGGGATTCACAACGAGGGAAGGGAGGGGCAAGTTGGTCAATCCCGTAAAATAAGGAAAAGACACAAGTGTACTGACCCCGACACGTGTGGAGATATGATAAAAAAGAGGATGACATTGAACTAGTTATTCATTATTCGTCCTTTCTTTTATTTTATTTGTTTGTTTGGGAAAAATCCAAATTATCCTTTTAAGCTCTAGTTTAATAATATGATAAGTTTTTAAAATAAATTAGTTTAATTTATAAAGATAAAAAATTTATTATTTTTATCTAGATTTATATTTATTAATGTTTTTTATTATTTTTTTTTGTGTTCTTATCCTTAATCTTGCATTTAAATCAAATATATGATAATTTTAAATTTTTTTAGAAAATACCAAATCTATCATTCCTATTAATAGGAGTATTAATGTTGTTTAGTGGAACACATTCTTTTATTTTTTTTGTTTTGGTTTTTTTTTTTTTGGAAAAATAGTCATTAATGTTATCTCAATTTTACAAAATAGGGATTAAAAATTGAGACAAAGCTTGTTTCACCTTTTACTCAGAATAAACTATCCCTATTTTTTATATCAAAATGTGGACAATTGTCCATACTTTATCCTTTTTTTATGCCATATGGGATAACAAGTGATTTAACCCAATTTTTTCCTTATCCCAACCCCTTATCCCCATCCCAAAGTAGGCCTAAATTACTTGAAATGCATATAATTTTTTGTCTTTCCCTAAAGTTCATATAACTTTCTTAAAACACCTATGTAAATCTAAATAGCTCACTGAGTTAAATTTTAATTGATAGATTAAGCAGATGTTTGGCACCGGCGGAAAGCGGATTTTAAGTGCTGATCAATAAGTTCAGAAAGAGGTTATGATGATAATCTTTAAGAGTTTTTTAAAAAAAGCGTTTGGTTCAGCGAAAAATATTAAGCAGTTATTTAGATAAGTGTGTTTGGTTGAAATGGAGAAAACATGCTTTTTTTGGAGATATTAAATATTATTCTTTTTTAACATGTTAAAAATACATCAACCATTCCTACCCTTTGAAGAACAAAAAATTATACTGCTTGGATACTCACACGTTGAAAAACAATATATTGTTTATTTAATCTTGTTGAAAACTCTGATAATTATATATTTCCACCTATCGCATAGGATTACAATGACTCCTCAATTGGACTGCAAACATATCCAAATGCCATCGTTCAAAACAAAGGACAGCAAAAAACTAATATTTTCCCCTTTTGTAAGAGTTTGACAGGAGCATAAATTCTACAAATATGCATCCATATTTCATGTTTCATTTTAACTTAAAAAGTCCACATAGACAAGTAAAAGGCAATTAAATTAATTGGTCCGACATATTGATTAATTATAAGCACTACTCTTCGGCCATCAACGCTCCCACAGATGAGGTATTCTTAATATGTTACAAAAGAGACTGCGCCATAGTGATATTTATAATGTTACAGATATGTCTCTGCTAATGGAACTTCTACATTTACTTGATAGCTAGGATTAAAAGCAAAAAAAAGATAACAAACACCAACAACATTATACAAAAGCATGCACAACATCCGAAAATCATTAAACCCATTGGTCATGGTCCTGCATTGTCCTTCTCCACCTTCCTAATGATTTGCGGTTGGTTATCTTGAAACTCTCCCGTCTTGGGCAATGTATTCGCCCACATGAAAGAATGAGAGTGGTCCTGCATCCAACCGAAATATACAAATCAATATGGAAACACCAAAAAAATTTCAGATATATGTATCAGTGAAGACAAGTGCACTTATTAGAATACATACCAATCTCGTAGGGCACCTAAAGAACCACCGCTCGTAGTTCTTATCTGTCCGTGCCCTATGAAGGGTCATTGGTCCTCGGCCACAAGCACAATAAATCTCAGAATGAGCGTTTTTCATGCTGCTTTGGTGTGAAGTGAATTTAATAATCCCATTAAAGAAAAAACAATGGACACAAATTCTGAAGAATGTGAGTTTGAATCATCAATGAAGGCTGAGAAATGCTTCGGGTGGTTTGAAAAAGAGCTTTATAAACAAACAATTATGAAAAAAACACAATCAACCTCATTTGAACAATCATTGGAATTCCTAATGCAGATACACCTCTTCAAAGATCAACAAACATTATCATATTTTTTTCAATTAAGACCAATAGATTCTGATGCCATGGGATGATCCAACATAGATATAGTACCAATGAAAAATTCATTCATACACAAAAAGCCTAAAATCATGATCTACATACAATCCCAATGAAAGAAATCAGGTTTAGCACCCAAAAAGTAATCAATCACATATCCATAATCTCATCTACCCACAAAAACACAAAATACACATGTCAGCCGACCTTCCAATAGATCGGACTCCAAGAAACCCTAAATAGTATAAAGAGTTTCAGATCTGATGAACAAAGCGAAAAAAGGAGATTTCATGGGTTTTACCTTGATCGTTGGCTGGGGTGGAGATCCAAAGCAGCTATGAAGCATATCAGACTGTCGGGGTGTTTGTTGGAGACGGTGAGAGGGAGATCGGAGTGTATCGGCGCTCTTCGTGGTCTGGTGACAGATCGAGAGGAAGGATCAGTGTACGAACATCATCGTCTTCTCGAGGGAGATCTGTGAAAATGAGGATGTCATCCGTGAGAATGTCGTTCAGCGTAGACGAAAGAACACAGATCGAAGAGGTTCGGCAGTTCTTCTATTGTTTGAAAATAGGGTTTACATGTGGGTGTTTTCGGCACTGAAAGGAGGAGGAGAGAGAAGACTTCAGTGTGTTTGGTTTATATACCCCACGTAAATAACAAAATGTGATGAGGGCAATCTCATCTTTTCACAGACGGGTCGGAACCGCTGGATGCTTAATTAAGTTTTTTAAGTGCACCATCCATTGTTGAAAATTTTGGGTGAAATATGTCTTAATGAGGTAATACATATGTGCTTATTTGTACACCTACCAAACACAATTAAAGAGGATTTTAAGCTTTAATCTAAATAAGTACTCATTATGATTAGTGCAAACAAACATAGCCTAAGATTATTCTGTGAATATTTAGTCTAGTTCACCCTGGTTGAAAATATAGTATATTAAAAGCCCTATGTCAAAAATGCGAATGATGATTTTACCCCTCTAATAGGGCTTTATAATATATCCGGAGGGATAAAATCGTCATGTATTGAATATTTTTCACGTTTTTAACAAATTATAGGGTATTTTGATATATTGTATTTTCAGTTAGTGTCAACAAAATAAAATATTGACATAATATTTTTCTATCTGTCAACAGAAATTTAAATTAAGGGCTATTTAAATTTATATAATTGTTTTCATAGAGTTATATGGAATTAAGAAAAAGGAAAGGGGTTATATGGATTTCAAACAATTTACATGGTTATTTGGATTTTTCCCTTTTTGTTTTTACTGTTGCCGTCAATTGTGAAATAGTGACCACTGTTTTTGTTCTCTCTCTCTATCTCTCACTCACTTTATAAGCAACTTCAATGGTTCTTTGGAAATCGGAGGCTTTGTTTTTCTTTTATTTATTTTTTTAATGTTGATTTCAGATTTTTTTTTTCATTGTTTTTTCGGTGACGTGAAGAACGATTCAGATCTTTTGGTGTTGGTTTTGGTTTCCGATTTGAAACTTGTTAGATCTTGAATCGTTGTTATGGTTTCTTTTGCTTTAATCAGATCTCTCTCTCTCTTTCTCTATCGATTTCTATTTCTATGTATTGATTCACAGACACACAGCAATTCACAGAGGTTTCAGAAGATCAGTTCATGAGAAAGGAAGAGAAGGTGATGATATCATGTGATTTGCTTTCTTTTTTATTTTATTTTATTTTATTTGGGTTTGGATCTCGAATTGCGGAGTGAAAAATATGAGTTTCGATTTAGGGGGTCTAGCGTTTTTTTTCAGATCGATTTCATTATCATTGACTCCTTTATTTGATGTTGTTTTTGGGACTGCAAAGCTATTTTGACGTCTGATTAGAATCACTTGTGTTCCAAGCGTTCTATTCGTTAGAGTTTTTACACAGATCGATTTCATTGTTAGTTTTGTTGTTGTTTTTGGGACTGAAAAGCTATTTTGACGTCTGATTAGCATGAGATCTGATTACAATAACTTGTGTTCCAAGTGTTGTATGCGTTAGGGTTTCCCAATTTTTTTTTTTATTTTAGGCCTTGATTCTCTATATTTTGCTCCGCTAATGTTTGTGAGTTTGTTTCCATGCTTTCTTGCAGGATCTCCAACAATGATTTGTGTGGTAAACCCAGCTTTGGTTAGTTGACCAGTACCTTCTCTCTCTGTGAAGGAGGTCAGAGTACCAAATCCAATGGAGCACCAATCTTTGTGTGAGAAGGGAGTGGTTTGACAATGAGAGAGAGCACGCCGGTCTGCATTCATGATAGATTGAAATGACTGTATACGAGCGTGCTCTCTCTCGTTGTCATTCGTTTGGTCTCACACAAAGCCTTCTCTTCTCCTCCACTAACATCCAGTCAACATCATTTATAGGTATATCTACTTCTGTTTTGCCCTTTTGACTGCTGTTTCTGTTTTTAGGAATATGTGTTTTGTGCTTATTTTTTTGTATAGCCTTTTTGTAAAGCATTCCCAAAAAGTAATATCTCTCTTATATTTAAGTTTCCATGATATCTGGGTTGGTTTTCTTGTGTTGCATTGGGTGTATGTTGTTGTACTTTGTTTATCATTTCATTTTTTTTTGAAGACCAATTGAATTTAGGATTCTGAATGATGGTGAAGCTAATGTATGGGTTTTCACACACATATACATACATATGTACATAGAAATACATTTGTGTGTGTGTGTGTGTATGTGTGTTAGAGATTTTCTTCTTAATACATAGGTCAGTGGAATTGTTAGTGCTGCTTGAATGTTATCTACAAGTTGTATACCTGTGAGATATATTTGCTGCATTGAATCCATATATTCATAAGTCATCCATATTTTATGTGTAGTTAGTATTGGTTAAATATGAAATAGAAAATGACATCATTCTAACAGAATTGCATCTTCCAAAGTCAGTGCTTTTATCAGTGTAGGAGGAGCATGTGAAATCCTGGAAGCCAGAATTTATTCCAATTTTTTTCTTTCATTCCACATCACTCATGTTCAAAATCCCTCTTCATCTCCTCCGCAATTTGAGTCATCTATAATCAGACCTCTAGTGTCTATTTCCAGGTCACCATTTGAAGTCTTGGTGCTATAGTTACTCTAGTATTTATGCATATCCAGATTTCATTGTGCATATCATGTCAAATTATGTATCTTCTCCTGTGCATTGAATTTACTTTGATAAAATGGACTTACACCCATTGAAGCTTATTTTTTCCATCTTACTAATCAATCCTTTATGGAAGATTTATTTCTCTTTTATCATCTCTTTGATTAAATTTTGATGGTTGAGATTTATTTTAAACACAAAAAATTATGGAAGATTTGTTTCAATTTATCAAAGAGATAATAAAGAGAAACAAATCTTCCATGATTTTCTCTTCTCTCAAACTCATATTTTTTTTAAAAAAATAGAAATCTTCTATGATAAAGATAATCAAATTTTCTATGATTTTCTCTACTCTCAAACTGAATATATATGTTAAAAAAAAAGAAGAAATTTCAGCCATCAAAATTTTACCAAGGTGATAAAGAGAAACAAATCTTCCATAATTTTCTCTTTTCTCAACCGAAGCAATATACGTTAAAAAAAAATCTCAAATATTAAAATTTAATAAAAAAAATCTTTTATAATTTTCTTTCTCTCTCGTTAAAAAAAATCTCGGCTATTAAACTTTAATAAAATAAAAATAAAAGAGAAATGAATCTTCCTCAAAGGGAGGTGCCATATACATATATGGCGTTTCCCTTTATTTTCATAAAAACAACGGAGGAACCTCCAATGTAAAAAAAAAAAAAAATAATTGATCAAAAACGCTAACTGGGTCTAATGCTATAATCTTCAAATATTTAATTGGGGTGGCTAATTTTACAAATATTTAAAACTGTGAGGCTATTTTTGCAAATTACCCTTTCAAAAATCTATTTTGAAAATTCTGATTGTTTAGTCTTTTTTTTGTTATATGCTTCTTAGCAATCAACAAAATGTGGACCAATGGTGAAATTTGTGTAAGTTAAAAAAAATTGAGCTCTTTTACAGTGATCATGTCACATAGGGAATGGTTTATAGAACTAACATTTCATTGCAAACTACTGGATTTTATTAAGTCGTTGAATTTGGCTTTATAATGATTCCCACGGCAAATTTCCTCCACTTATCTTCTTGTTTTTGCTAGGAAGGATATTCATTTGCCCTTTTATCATATATTATTACCTTTTCTTTGGGTAAAATTTCAGGTTTTATATTTTCTTATGAGATATTGATGTTTGATTCTAAGGCCAAAACTATGGCTTTATCTATATGTTTTTTCTATGGGCTGGAAATGACATGAAATTTTATAAATATCTTTGCTATTAGTGGTATAATTTTTTTTTATTAATTTTTTTTAAAATCTAATGTTAAACTAGGTTGCCTCTTCCCTTACTCAGAAAACCTTGATATTTCGTTACCAAGAATGCATATTTCCTTTGTGATTATATATGATTCTTGAATATTTCTTTTGCATGTATATATCAATGTTTTAGGTGTAATTTTTTAAAATGATCTTCTGATTCATTGACATAGAGGGTTGGTAATATAATAATATTGTGGATTAAGAAATATAGAGATTTACAAAAGTGAGGAAATGAAGAGAAGATGATGGAGGAGGGAGGAGAGGATGGATATGAAATTCAATTGAAAGAAATATTTAAACATGTTCAAAAGTTAGTAGAAATTATTTCTAACCAAATTGGCATCCATGGTAGAGTTGTTGCATCTCAAGAGGGCCATCAATGGAGTAGTGAAGTTATAGTGTTTCCCCATCAGTGGAGGGCTTTTCTTATGTTTTCTTATCTATTTTCATTCATCTCAAGATTTGTCAAACATTTTCTCTCAAAAAAGGTCTTCAATGGAGGCAGATAGGGACCATGGTCATTGTATAGGATGGTCGCAGCCCCATAATCATCAACCCACCTGGCAACCATAGCAGAAAATATGGTTGGAGAGGAGAACCATCAATTTCTAGATAACACACTCATCCTAGCCGACAGATGACCAAAGTTCCTAAATTGTTCAGTCTGGGAAGTTAACTATTTTATTTGGTCCTAAATTGTTCAGCTGAGTACAACCTTCATCACACTAATTCTTAAGTCCTTAGAAGCTGATGCTGTGGAAAAGTTTCGGCCGATCTCCCTATGCAACTCAATCTACAAAGGGATCACCAAAATCATTTCAAACAGGCTACAGTCCACTCTTCAAAGAATTATCAGTCTTAATCAAACTGCTTTCATTAAGAAGAGGAGAATCAGACATAATATTTTATTGGCCCATGAATTGCTCCGATTTCTCCATCTCCCAACTACTCATGGAAGGGCTTGTATTAAGATAGACATAAAAAAAGCTTTTGATGGTCTGCGTTGGCCATTTCTCTACATTGTCCTCAGGGGTCTGGGCTTTGATGAGAAGTTTATCACATTAGTCCAGCAGTGTGTGGAGTCTCCAAGGTTCTCAGTGCTTGTCAATGGAAGCCCCTGTGGTTTCTTCAGTTCTAATTGTGGCCTTAGGTAGGGGGATCCTCTGTCCCCTCTTCTCTTCGTGATCGCTCTCAAAGGGTTCTCTCAAAGAATGAAGGCAGCATCGCTCTCCAAAGACATTGGTCCCTTTCTCAAAGGAGATACTCAAGTAAACCATCTTGCTTTTGCTAATGACTTGTTGATCTTTATAGATTCCTCCCCTACAACAGCAAGAAACCTTATCAATTTGCTAGATGACTTTGCAAGAGACTCAGGGTTGCAAGTCAATCTATCAAAAAGCCAAGTGTTCATCAATCCAAATGATCCATATAGAAGTGGTTTTATTGACACACTCAAAATTCTTGAAGGTTCCATCCCAGTCCGCTACTTGGGCCTCCCAATGATGAATGTTTCTCTCAAACATGCTCATTGCCAGCCCCTCATCGAAAAAATGCGAAAAAAACTCCTATCGTGGCAATCCCTCTTGCTCTCTTCAGCCGGTAGATTGGAGCTAGCTCGCACTGTGTTGAATGGCCTTCATCTTTACTAGACATGCGCATATTCTCTCCCCAAGCGCACCATAAAAGAAGTGGAAAAAATGATAAGGGACTTCCTATGGAGGGACTCCCCACAAAAATGTGCCCCCCACCATGTCAATTGGACTACAATTTGCCAGCCCTTAAATGAAGGGGGACTTGGTATTAAATGGATTGTAGATTGGAACTTAGTTACTGCCGGAGTTCACCTATGGGATGTAGTTTCTAACATGGAGAGCTTATGAGTTAAATGGATCCATAGCAGGTACTTAAAATCTCACTCTATATGGGATGTTAAGGTAAGAACCACAAGTACAGCTGTCTGGAGGAAAATACTTGCAACTAGAGAGTGGGTAAAGCGAAAAGCAAAGTACATCATTTACAATGGAGAAGCTATAAACATCTGCCATGATCCATGGATTGATGGTGAAGGATTGTCCAACCACTTTGGTTCCAGACTAGCCTTGTTGTTTGGGTTGAACAAGAACTCTAAAGTAAGTTGGTTGATGGCCACCTGAACGCTCATCCCTCTGGATCACAACTTATGAGATTGAAATTGGTGGTAGAGGCACTGATGAACTGACCTAGGGTCCAAGCAAGTTTGGCACACTTACTCTGGCAGAAGCGTGGAAGGAAGTGAAGAAAAAATCAGGCCACCCGTCCTAGAAGGAATGGGTTTGGCAAAAAACTCAAGTCCCGAAACATTCCTTCACAGTTTGGTTGGCATGCCATGACAAGCTCCCAACTCAGGCAAGACTCTTCCAAAAAAACTTGGTGGATAGCCCAATCTGGGTACTCTATAACTCGGACATTGAAACAAGCCAACATTTGTTCTTCCAATGTCCCTTCTCTGGTGCTATTTGGCAATTGGTTCTTTCAAAAGCAGGTATATCAAACCATCAAACCTCTCATATTCTGAGTGAAATTAGGTGGTTGGATTCTACTTACAAAGAGGAGGTCCCAAAGCTTATCCTACAGAACCTGCTTAGTTCCACCATTTGGCATGCTTGGTTGGAAAGGAATCGAAGAATTTTCAAAGGGAAGCTAAAGCATCAAGACTCAATTGTCACACTTGCATTGCGAGACACTAAGCTGAAACTAAGCCAATACTCCTTCAAGACTGAAATGTCCCTTGATCTAGATCGATTGAAATAGGGTTGGGGATCAACAACTATGCTCTCTCTCTACACTCTTCAGAGGTGACGTGGGAATTGTCTCCACGGGAATGGGTCAAAGCTAACACAGGCGGTTCCTTATCGGAGGATAGAGTAGGTTATGGTTTCCTCCTAAGGGACCACTCAGGAAATCTGATTTCGGCAGAGGCTGCAAAGACAACAGGGAAGTCTATCAATCACCTAGAACTATTGGTAGTCGGGCAAAGCATTAAAATGACGTTGGAGCTTGGTTTTCAAAACCTTTGGGTGGAGAGTGATTCTAAAGTTGCTTTACTTTGGATCACTTCTTGCAGCAAGGTTCCATGGAAAGTGCGACGGCTGGTCAATGCTATCAAAGAGGACTGCATTTCCTTCTTAGGGATCAAATTCTCCCACATCCATAGAGAGGGAAATAGCCTGGCAGACCTTCTAGCTAGCACTCAGAGTCAACTGGGGGTCTCTCGCTATAGCCCTTCCTAAGTTTGGCTAGCACTGAAGAACCTCCTAGACAGAGATTGCAGTGGTATCCCGTATATTTGTCAAAAGCTTCGTTACTCTTCTCATTTTTGTTAATTTTTGGATTCTTTTGGTGTAACTTGGTGAGCTAAGAAGGGATGAGGTGGATGCACAGTCCCAGTTCACTGGGTCTGATCCCTCGCCACACCTATTTCTCAGTTCACTTTGGTTAATTTATATTAGCAATGTAACCCCTGAATCTTTTTGTACATTTGCTAAATATTACGATGAAATACAATTTTGGACTTACCAACAAAAAAAAAAAAACTATTTTATTTGTTTGGAGTTCACCATCGAAAGAGCAGGATATGGGGCGATAAGACGAAATTAGAGAGGGAAACCCATCTGGGCTGTTGCAGTTCAGTATCATGGCCTCAGCTCGACCAATGTCCTGGAATTCAAAGTTGTGCTCAATGGACTTCAGATGTGTAGATACCTGGGGTTGTCTAACGTGCGTGTTTAAAGTGATTTCGCTATTGCAGTGGCTTGGGTTCAAGGTAGAAAATGCATATCGTGGCAAGTCTTGAGAGTTTGAAATGAAAAGCTGTCCATTTTGGCCTTCTACAAATTGGAAGGTAAATCATTTGTATAGAGAAGGAAACCAGGCTATGGATTTCCTTGCATCATGGAAGAACTCCCCGATATATCTTTGTTCCATTTGGACGAGGCTTTGCAGGCTATCATTAACATGGGATGTGGGTAGAAAAATATTGTAGAGCTTCAAAGACATAGTCTTCCTGGTTGCAACTTAGGCTTCCCATTTGTAGCTCTTCGAAAACTATAGATTTATCAAACAGTGGTCAAAGGGAATGCAATCTCACTTAATTGAGGCTTCCCTCCTTTTGGTCCTATTTTGGACCAGATTGTGGTTCAAAAGGATTCTTTTTGGATTTATGTAGTTTCTTTTGGTTCTAATTATTGACATATAACAATATAAATTACTTTTTATCCACAAAAAAAACTATTTTATCCATATGTAATTATATTTTTCAATGCACGAATTTTAAATAAAGTTGTTAGGGATGAGATTAAGTTGTTAGGATAGGATATATGTTATATTAGAGTGGTGTTTAAGTTGGCAATGTACTAAAAAGTGGGGCTAAGAAGGTGCCTAGGCAAAAGCAAGCCTAGCCTGCCATTATTCAGGAGATTATGCATTGATCAAGTGGTGTTTAAGAGTGAATTGAGCGGAGTTTAATTTGATTAATTCAATTTTTTTCTTGCATTTATTTTAGTTATTTATATTTTTAATTAGGGGTGCAATTCGGTTTGTTTTGTTCGATTTTTTACAAATCCAAATTGAACTAGATTATAAAAATAGTTGAAAATCGAACCAAGCCAAAAATCTAAAAATTGAACTGAACCGATATTGTTTGATTAACCTGAACTAAATCGAACGGATTGGAATTAACTACTAAAGATAAACATTTATGTACCCAATTATTTTTTTCTTCGTATCAATTTCGTTTGGTTAGTTCTTTTTTATGGTTAGTTTACAAATTTACATAAATATCTAAAAGGTTATGATTGATTGTATAAATTAGTATATTCATTTTTTATGTATATTAATTGTATAACAACAATATAATTTTTAATATAAAAAGAATGATCTAAATGAATATTCTCTATGAATAATCATGTGTTTAAATTTAATTCTCTTCGATTCAGTTAGTCCAGTTTTTTTTTAAGTAAAAACAAACCCAAACGAATGTAGATCAATTTATTAATTTTTCAATATATATCCAAACCAAAAAATTATGAGGGCGGTTATTTCAACCCCATCAACTCCTCCACCCACCCCCCTTTTTTTTTGTGTGATCCTAACCCACCCCTCTCGCCTTCTCTGCCCGCCTCCGCGAAGCCCTCATCGTCCTCGACCGCATGTCCCGCGACAACCTCCCTGCCTCCCCCTCCTCCTACTCCGCCCTCCTCCGCCAATGCATCCGCCCGTGACCTCCTCCACGGCCGTGCCCTCCACCACCACCTCTCCAACCTCCCCCCCCCCCTCTCTCTACCAACCGGGTCCGACGCGCACGCCTAGATGAGGGCGGAGAAGCAGTACTCGTTCGGGTGAAAGCCAGAACCGAGCATGGAAACAAAGGCGGAGACCGCCTCCTCGGGGAGGACGTTGCGCATGAATGCCGAGACAAGCGCGGAGGTTGGAGAGGTGGCGGTGGAGGGCGTTGATGAATGCATTGACGGAGGAGGGCAAAGTAGGAGGAGGGGGAGGCGGGGAGGTTGTCGCGAGACACGCGGTCGAGCACGATGAGGACTTCGCGGAGGCGGGCGGAGGAGGCGAGAGAGGGGTGTGTTAGGATCACAAAAAAAATATATATATAAGGGGTGGGTGGAGGAGTTGATGGGGTTAAAATAACCGCCCCCAAAAATTATCGATCTAAACAAAAAAGAAATGATTTCGAACGGTTAGAATTTGATTTAACCAAACAATGCTGCATCCTAAAAATGATCAATTAATCAATTTTACGGGGGCAATACTCAATCAGCGCCTGATGCTTTGTAGAATAATATTGTTAGGAAGAATAACAGTCAATTGAATGACTCTCACGCTTTCACTATTGACCAGAGAGATGTTTATATACGTAAGAGGTCAACCCCTAGAGCACAACATTTTTACTCTTCTATACACATGTGAGACAATGAGACTTTCTTTTTGCTTATGTCATCATCCCAGAATGATGCACAAAGTCATGGATGTTGAGACGATTGGAAGTGACTAGAGATGGCTTCATGTATCTCCACATTCATATGCTGATGATACTCATTTTTTTTTGCAATGATTGGGAAGGAAATCTTAAGGGATGAAGTTTGTGGTCAACTGTTTTGAACTCTTACTAGGTATATAAGTAGCTTGATTGAGATTAACTTGCACCAAGAGGAGGTCATGAGGCGTGCAAGGTGATTGGGTCACGAAACACCTTGGACTTCCTCTTCATACTGGGTGTCTTTGAAAGAGTGATTATGCCTTGCTCATCAAAGATTAAAAAAGAATCTTGACACTAGGAAGGTAGATTATTGAGCATGGGTGGCTAGCTTGTCCTTTTCTTCCTCTCATTTTCTTCTCCATTTAGAATGTCTCTCATGAGATTGTTGATATGTTGATGTTTTTTTTTTTAGCGAAATGTAATCATTTTCTATTCTATTTTAAAGAACGAACATGACTGAAAGTGATGAGAAAATGAGAAGAAGTAAAAGAAAATAAAATAAAAGATGAAATACAACACTTGAAAAGCATCAAAGGTAAGGGTCTAAACGCGCACCACCCCACCTCCCCTTGCCCCTCCAACGCAATCCAACACACTCCCGCGCGGTGTTGGGTAGAAAAGATTTTTACCCCCATCCCAGGGCGAGGCTCTGCTACTTTGTGATGCGAAGTGAGTTCTCATCAATCGCAATGCTTGTGATCCTGCATAAGCCCGTGCCCCATACTTTGATGGCCAGCTCCGTCATCTCCCATAGGTTCTCGAATTAGCATGAGGACCCCTTGAAAATGACCTCGTTTCTCGTCCTCCAGATCACCCACGTTCCCGCCGGTATCATTCTTTTTCTGCATGCAGCGCGCTACCTCCCACAATTCCTCCTTGTGCGGAAGCCTAGCCTAGTTGATATGCTGATGTTATAGAAGAATAATCATTTGGGTCTGAAATAATGAGAATGGGAGAGGCCTTCAGTTGGTGAAATGATAGCATGTTTGTAGCACCGAGGAGGAGGCTTGGGAATTTGGAATCTCAATAACATGATAAAGTCTCTCTTTTTTTTCTTTTTTTTGAGAAAGAATTTGGAGCGTCATATTAATAAAGAAGGTGATGCATGTATGGTTTGCTACAAACATGCTATCATTTATTTTGCTACAAGGCCAAATGAAGGTGATGCATGTATGATTTGCTTATTTATTTTCTTGGTTTGGATCTCAAATTGTGAAGTGAAAATTATGAGTTTTGATATAAGAATCTAGTGTTTTTATTCAGGTCGATTTCATTATCTTTGACTCTTTTGTTGTTGTTTTTGGACTGCAAAGCTGTTTTGACGTCTGGTCTCTCTCTTTTTCTTTTTTTTTATCCCCTCCCCATATGATTAGAATCACTTGAGTTCCAATTGTTCTACTCGTTAGGTTTCCCAATTTTTTTTTTATTTTAGGCTTTGATTCTCTCTCTATATTTTGCTTGGATGATGTTTGTGAGATTGATTAAATGGTTTTTATTGCAGGATATTGTTGTTCAACAATGGTTTGTGTGAGAAGGGAGTGGTTTGACAATGAGAGAGAGCACGCCGGTCTGCATTCATGAGAGACTGAAATGACTGTATACGAGCGTGCTCTCTCTCATTGTCATTCGTTTGGCCTCACACAAAGCCTTCTCTTCTCCTCCACTAACATCTGGTCAACATCATTTATAGGTATATCTACTTCTCCTTTGCTTTTTAACTGCTGTTTCTGTTTTTTAGAATCTGTGTGTAGTGCTTATCCTTTCGTATAGCCTTTTTGTATAGCATTCAATAAAGTAATATGTCTCTTGTATTTAAGTTTCCATGATATATTGGTTGGTTTTCTTGTGTTGCATTGGGCATATATTGTTGCACTTTGTTTATCATTGCTTTCTTACTTGAAGACCAATTGAATGTAGGATTCTGAATGATGGTTAAGCCGTGAAGGTAATGTATGGGTTTTCAAACACATATACTTACATATATGACATTTATGTGTACATAGAAATATATTTGTGTGTGTGTGCGTGTATCTGTTAGAGGTTTTGAATGGTGGTGAAGGTAATGTATAGGTTTTCACACACATATACATACATACATGACATATGTATACATACATAGGAATACATTTGTGTGTGTGTGTGTTAAAAGATTTTCTTCTTAATACATAGGTCAGTGGAACTGTAAGTGCTGCTTGAATGTTATTTACGAGTGGTATACCTGTGAGACTTATATGCTGCATTGAATCCATATATTCATAAGTTATCCATCTTTTATTGTATAGTTAGTATTCGTTAAATATGAAATAGAAGATGACATCATTCCAGCAGAATTGCATCTTCCAAAACCAGTATTTTTGTCAGTGTACCTGAGAAATCCTGGAAGCCAGAATCTGTTCCAATTTTTTCTTTCATTACATATCACTTATGTTCAAAGGCCCTCTTCATCTCCTCCCCAATTTGAGTCATGTATAATCAGACCTCTCTTTCTTCTGAGTCTATTTCCAGCTCATCCTTTGAAGTCTTGGTGCTATAATTATTATAGTGTTCATGTGTATGCAGATTTCATTGTGCATATCATGTCAAATCATGTATCTTCTCCTGTGCATTGAATTTACTTGTGATAAAGCGGACTTACTCCGAAATGGACCAAATGAGGATTCATGCTGTCATGTGTAGTATCATAAAGACTGTTGTGCTCTTGCATATTTTCATAGTGTGAAGACTTGGATATATACATGTATAAATATTTATGGATGTATAAGTATAAATATGTAAACCTCTTTAAGTTCTGTCCTACATTTTTAAATGATTTTGGTTTGTTGTTTTTTGAATAGCCACTGTGTATGGAAGTCTTGAAAGATCATTTATGACCACCCAATGCACAATAGTTAAATATAATAGATTTTTAAATATTGAAGGTATTTATTTATCAAAATTCGGGTATGGTATCATTTTGATCCAACTTTGGGAGATGCGATTTTCCAATGTGATGCTTTTGAAAAATCTATTTTTAAAATTCTGATTGTTTAGTCATGTTTTGTTACATGCTTCTTAGCAATCAACAAAATGTGGATCAATGGTCCTTTTTATCATTTATTATTATCTTTTCTTTGTGTAAAATTTGAGGTCTTATATTTTCATGTGAGATATTTGATGTTTGATTCAAAGGCCTAAACTATGGCTTCATCTATGTGTTTTTCTATGGGCTGGAATTGACATGAAATTTTATATCTTTGCTATTAGTGGGATGATCTGGTTTTTATTAATTTTAAAATCTTATGTTAAATTGGGTTGCCTCTTCTCTTTCTCACAAATCCTTGATATTTCATCACAATGAAGTGCATATTTTCTTTGTGGTTATATATGATTCTTGAATGTTTTTTTTGCGTGTGTGTATCAATGTTTATAAGTAATTGTTTGAAAATGATCTGATTCTTTCACATAGAGGGGTTGGTAATATAAAAATTTTGTGGATTCAGAAATATAGAGACTTAGGAAAGTGAAGAAATGAATAGAAGATGATGGAGGAGGGGATGAATATGAAATCCATTTGAAAGAAATATTTAAACTTGTTCAAGAGTTAGTAGAACTTATTTCTAACCAATTGGCCTTCAGCCCTACATATATAGGATCCTTGGTAGAGTTGCTGCATCTCAAGAGGGCCATCAATGGAGTCATCTGTGATAGTGTTGCCCCATGAGTGGAGAGCTTTTCTTATGTTTTCTTATCTATTTTCATAGATCTCTTGTCTTCTTTTGTTTGGGGAGTGCTATTTAATAAGATTTGTCAAACTTTTTCTCTCAAAAAAGGTCTTCAATTGAGATAGATAGGGACCATGGTCATTGTATAGGATGGTCGCAGCTCCATACTCCTCAACCCACCAAACAACCATAGCAGAAAATATGGTCGAAGAGGAGAACCATCAACTTCTAAACCAAACAACCATATATTACCAAAGTTCCAAAATTGTTCAATTTGGAAAGTTAACTATTTTATGAGTTTGTAGTTCACCATCGATAGAGTAGGATATGGGGCGATAATACGAAATTGGAGAGGGAAACCCATCTAGGCCATTTGGACGAGGCTTTGCAGGCTATCATTGACAGGGATGCGGATGGAGAAAATATTCTAAAGCCTATAGAGATAAGCTTCATAGTTGTAACTTAGGCTTCCCATATGTAGCTCTTTGAAAACTATAGATTTATCCAACAATGGCCAAAGGGGATGCAATCTCTCTTAGTTGAGGCTTCCCTTCTTTTTGGTCCTATTTTGGACCAGACTATGATTCAAAAGGATTCTTTTTGGATTTATGTAGTTATTTTTAGCAGAACAATACAAATTATTTTTTACCTACAATTTTTTTGATCCATATGTAATTATATATTTCACTGCATGAATTTTATAATAAAGTTGTTAGGGATGAGATTAAGTTGTTAGGATAGGATCATAGTTGTCTGGGTGCCTAGCGAGCCTAGGCGGTGGCCAACCGCTTGACCGCTTAGGCGTGCCTAGGCGGCACTTAATTAAGATTTTATTATTTAAATTGATAATTATATTAAAGTTATTTATTTGCTTATCCATTCTTTAATTTTTTCAAGACTACTACTTAAAATGAAGAATACTATTTATAAATAAAGAAACACATACATGTAATTTATTGGTGCATGTCCATTTCAACAAAATTAATATAATCTTAGTCACATTAAAGAAGGAGAAAATGGGGAAGAGATTAATGGAGAATAAGATAAGAGTTCAGAAATTTTGAGAAGAGATAGGAGGGAGAGACAAAAAAATCAATAGAGACTCACTTGGGATCGGAAGAATTCGCTGCACTGTTGGCCGGCATGGTATGTGATGTTTCAATATTTCGATCGTGTTTTTTTTGTCATTTATTTTTTAGGATAGGCGAGGGATTGGGCGGGCTAGACATAATTATGGCATACTAGGTGTGATTTAGGGGTGGTAGGCAGGCCCAACGCCTGCTTAATTAACATGTTATTGGGCGGGCGATCGCCTAGGTCTATCTCGACCGCCTAGTCACCTAGGCGACGCCTAGGTATCGCCCAAAAAACTATGGATATGATATATTATATTAAAGTGCTGTTTAAGTTGGCAATGTTCTAAAGAGTCGGGCTAAGAAGGTACCTAGGCAAAGGTGAGCCTAGCCTGCCTTTATTCATGAGATTATGCTATGATCAAGTGTTTTTTAAGAGGGAATTAAGCGGAGTTTAATTTGATTAATTCAATTTTTTTTCTTGCATTTATTTTATTTTTTATTTTATATATATACATATATATAAGTTTTTTAATATTAAAAATGATCGACTAATCCTTGTTTAATCCCTTCCTTAGTTGAATAATTTTTAAGCGACAAATAACCCCACAATTAGCTCCTAATGCCTTTTAGAATATTATTGTTGGGAGAGTAACATTCAATTGAGTGGCCCTCATGTTTTGACTATTGACTAGAACGATGTTTTTGTACACACGAGACTTTCTTTTTGCTCTCGTGTATCTCACATTCATATGCTGATGGTGCTCCTTTTTGCAATGATTGGGAAAGAAATCTTAATGTGATGAAGTTTGTGCTAAAATGTTTTGAACATGTACCTGGCTTGTAGGTGAATTTATATAAAAGAGTGTTGATACATTCAATCTGTTTTATAACTCCATTTGCAGTCCCATATATTATGATAATGAAGTATATATTACGTTATCATAGTATATATATTGTTTTATAATAGTGTATAACGTAAAAAAAAATTATTTTTTTAAAGTGCAAAAATACATTATTGTATCTTAGTATATACTTCATTTTATATAACAACGTGCACTTCAATAGGCGAGTATATGATTTATAAAGAAAAAAGAAAAAATGGGGTGGACAGCGGATGGGGCTACACTTGCGGTTGGACATATCATTTTCCTGTATAAAAGTAGCTTGATTGAAATTAACTTGCACCAAGAGTGCCTGCAAGATGATTGGGTTGCGTGGGTGGCAGGTGTAAAGGCGGTGCTTATAAGTCTTCCTCTCATTTTATTCTCCATTTTTAAGGTCTCTTGTGGGATTGTTAATAAGGTGGATGCTATTAGAAGAAGTCTTTTGGGTCAGAAATAAGGAGAATGGGAGAGGCCTTCAGTTGGTGATATGAGATCATGGTTGTAGCAACAAGGAGGCTTGGGATTTTTGAATCTCAATAACATGAACAAGTCTCTTTCTTTTTTTTTGAGAAGGAATTTGGAGCGTCATATTAATGAAGAAGCCCCTGAACATGTGGAAGATGAGGGATCTCCAAATAGAGTGTTGTTACACAGTTTTTTTCTCAATCCAAAAGAAATCACCAGGTCTCTTCTTGGCAAATGGTTTTCAAGGCTTCTAGAAGGGTTGAGATCTTGGTGTGGATCAGAATCATGTGGGAGAAGTTCTACACAAGACGCCAAAGTCTATCATTGGGACCCAACCAAAGGATTTGCATCTCTTTATTTTGAAAGAATACCCTTAGCCTGTTCAATGAAATGATTCAATTCAATCTTGGAAATTAGGGATGGTAATAGGTAGGTTTTAGTCATAGCCCGACTTGATTTAACTCTATTGGTGTGAGTTGGGATTCTATGTTTTTCAAACCCTACTTGACCCGTTCAATACACGGGCTAGGTTTGGCTTTTGTATTAAAAATTCAATCCAATCTCCAAACTCAACGTCATTAAGATTAAGAACTACAAAAGAAAAATGAATTCCTATGATATTAAAAATCAAGTCGCCGCTATCTTTTTTCTCTCATCCATTTCATTCACCTTTCAATCACAAAAAAAAATTCCAAATTACATTCACCTCTACGTATATGAAGATCGATATTTTTCAAGATTTTATCTCTCCCATTTTACTTTCACCATTCAAGCTTTGAAACTTATTTATTGGGTTTTATTCGACTAGATGAACTATTTTTGCTACATATTTTTACATTTTTTGAAAAATAAAAATTATTTTATGTAATTGTGTCATAAATTAGTTATGTTTTATTATGGGGCAGGTATGAATTTCAAAAGTGTAAAACCCAAAATGGAGAAGAGCATATATGAATTTTAAGTTGTAAAACTCGAGGTGGGACAAGACCATAGTTCGAAGTGCGGCCGCACGTACTGATGTGCACCCCCGACGAGCATCCCCCATATGCAACGCATGTGCGGTCCAAGTTTGAACTCAATTTGAATATACAATGGGTGGTCGAAGTTCAGTTCAAACTGACTTTGAACGGTACAAACCCCCCTCTGGTTTCGAATTGTCGTTCAATAATTCGAATGGCAACATACCATTCAAAAGTCGTTCGAACGGAAATTCGAACGTATAGAGGATGTTCGAAGTAGTTTGAATAGGGGTTCGAATGGCTGCCTTATCCTATGTGTGACCGCATGTTCAGTACATACGGCCACTTATGTCATGTGCGAACGCCACCGCACCTACGGTCCCCATGTGGTTTTGAACTATGGTCAAGACAAGTATGAGATCAATTATTGTGAAGCCGGATTGGGTTTGGATTATGTCAAACCCAGTTCCAACCTTACCGGTTGCCATCCATATAGGAAATAGTGTAGCTCTTCACTTTTAGAGCAACAACTTGCGAAGATGAACTCATCCGGGATGATTTCTTGTTCTAGGGTAACATCATTTTTTTTTTGAAGCCCTCATATCTATAGAAACCTCAATGTTGTCAAGGATTTGGAGGTGGCAACCCTTTTGGCGAACCTTCAAGAGCTTATCATTGTTCTATAGGATGAGGATACCGTGCTATGGAAAAGAGCACAGAAAGGTCTTGAAGTGAAGTCCTACACATGCCTCAATGACAGTCCATCCCCTATTCTTCAAGATGGCCAATTTGTCAACCAAATTTGGGAGATATGCTCTCTCTAAAAATCAAGTGCTTCATGTGGTTGTTATCTAATGTCAAGGTGCTCTCCAAAAAGACTGCATGAAATGTGAAAATGATGATGATAGTGCATGTTCTCTTTGTGGAAGGGAAGAAACTTGGAGAGCATCTATTCTTCCAATGTCCATTTAGCAGCCAAATTTGGAACAAGATTGGTAGGGATCTTAGTGGGCGATGCAGCTTTACCAATATCGAGATATTTCGGTGAGAATTGAAAAAGGAGATTGTAGCAAACGTGATAAATTTCAAGCGCTCATCCCCCATGTAGTGTGTTAGGGGGTATGCCTTGCTTGAATGCCCCTTCAAACCAAAAAAAAAAATGTGCTGAAAACATGGGTGGGTATGACGATAATTCTCAGTTCATGGTGAGAGTGTTATTAGGGAAAGAGACTCCATCAAGGATTATGGGTTGTAACTAGATGTGAGTTCTAGTATAGGGGAGGAGTCAGCCCGTTTGGAAACCATAGAGAGTTTAATCTCATGTCCCCCAGGTCCTTTAGAAACTTGTTGTCAACCACTTCCATTTTAGTTTCTTGAATACAATAAATTTGTATTCAGTTGGCACATACAAACTCTTTGATGATGAATCGCTTTCTCAGGTCTTGAAGACCCCATTATTCCTCACCAATAAGTTTAACATTGGCTGAAATAAAACTCCTCATCACATTGTAAACCCCCTTTTCTATTGTCCTTCTGGCTCGCCCGTCCATCAAGAGCTACTAAAGTGCTGATTCACTCTTCTATGGAGCAAACCCTCCCTCAGTTGGTCCAAAAATCACTTCGCGTCCTCAAATGGATCTTGATTTCCTGAGCCTTCCGGTATGCCAACCCAACTCCCTAGAGAAATTGTTCATGATGTTCTCCTCTTCATCTCTTCCATGGAAATTCCTGTGTGATTGTGCATCAACATTATCCATAGAAGGAGAATCTAGCACCATCACAAGAGGCACAAAAGCATTTCTAAGCATTTGCCAATACACCTCAACCCTTGATTCCACCTCTTGATGATCCTTCAAACTCGACCCATGGGATTTCCCCTCCATACCACCTTTGGCATGTCTTGTGTACACTTTCAAACACAAAACATTGGAGTCTGCGTCGTTTCCCCTGAAAACCACTCACCACTAGGTATCCAACAAGATTTGCATATCACCAATCATTTCCAAACCCGAATTTGATTTTTCTTTAAACCCACCAATCCAAATCGTTTGTCCAAACTAAATTCATGGCCTAGCAGTTTCGTGTAACCCACATGCCCAGATTGCAACCCAAGGTCCACCAAATTTAAAGGAACACCTAACCCTCAGGACCATCATAGAAAATCTGGACAGTGAGAATTCATCGTCTGTGACAATCCCATTGTCACGTGTCTCCTTGGCATCCCCATCATGTAACACCTTGATGGTTCGACATGTACCATCTCCTACCTCACGCCCCTCTTTTCAACCCTTGCCATGTCAAACAATCGCGCCACATTCCTCATTTCTTCTCTCACTCTAATTCCCTCCTCGTCCCTTCCACCTTGTGACTCCAATTTGGAGAGCTCACCTGGTCCTCCTAATATTTCTCTGCCAAACAGACATAGCACCGCCCTCTTCCACCGCTGTGAAGGTACCTTCATCGACATACCCACCTATCAGCTTTTGGCTTGTCATAGTTGTCTGGGCAATGCGCTGACACCTAGTCAGCGTCTAGGCTATCGCTTGGCGACTAGATGATTCATATGGGACTATGAGCCTAGGTAATCGTCTGCTTAGTCAACAATGCATGGGCATGTAAAAGGTCTTAGTCAACAACGCATGGGCATGTAAAGGTCCCAGGCATGCCTTGTCCCACCGCAGCATGTTAAATGGGTTGGGGGTAGCTCAATGAACTTGGCTGAGATGAAAAAATAAATATTTCAAATTTAATTAGGATAACATAAAATGTACCTAACTTAATTGTTTTGTTTGTCTACTAAAAATTTAAATTTTTAAATATATCATTCATCGACTCATGATAGAGAAAATCAAAATATTTATTTAAAATATAATGATCATCAAATTTTAACATGTCACGACCAATATAGTATTAACTTCTTTTTTAAAAAAAACTTGAAACAAGCAACAAGAAATAGAATAACATTTATAGAAGTAATATTATACTTTTCATTTATAAATAGTAAAGTAAATACTTTTGATGGTAGGTTGGTAGACCCTTTCCTCAACCTTACATTCTAACTTTATATTTTTCAGTTATAAATATAATATTCTCATTTCAATTTCACTACCAAAAAAAATAATGCTTGAATAATTGTAGAATTATCATTAATAGAATACTCATATTAGCTAAGCGCATAGCCACCCCCTAGGCGACTATTTGATCCATCAATCATGTACAGCCCTCATATGATCTCTTGGGAACTCAATGACTTGCCTAATTTGACAAGGTGGTTTTCTTCAAGCTCGTTGCCTACTAGTTGGAAACTTCTTTCTCGCATGATACTCTCCCTTTCAGGCAAGGACCAACACCGCCTTCACCCTTTTGGCTACAGACCACCGCAACATATGACTTCACTAAAGCAGCTTGTACCTGCCACAGCCACCGCAATCCGATAACATTATGGTCCTATCAAACCTCAAGAACCTACAGAAATGCCACCCTTAATTCAACAAGCACTTCTTTGACAACCAAACTTATTTTCTAATAGAGCATCAAAAGAATCACAAATTGAGGTAAGAAATGACCTAGACATCCATTGAAGATTCACACCTTTTAACCAAAACAACTTCTTCCCCATCAAGCTTTCAAGAGCCCCAAATTTTGGCATCTAATCCTCTAGACTCAACCTCTTACCTTTAGAATCCATAACTTCTTCATGCAGTAGCTCATTTGAAGGGATGAGATTGCGGACCTCTTAAGGCACCATGTCCTTGGGGCCTCACTTGCAAGGGTTCACGCTCCCCCCACCCCTTCGCCACAACTTTTTACCTCCCACAAAGTGGGGTAGAAGCCCCTCTCTGTCGCCTCTATGCGGTCATTGAGGAAATAAAATCCGCCTATTTGGAGCCCTCACCAAACAACCCAAGTCATCAACTTCACCACCTCTTCTTTTGGTATTACCTTCTTCCCCACTTTCTTCACTGCAACACCTAACACCTTGCTTGAGAAAGCAAAGCTTCTATGTACAATCCCCTAGCACCAGAAACCATTGGGTCTTTACATTTGCATTCTGGTAGAAGGCATCGAACATAGATGTCTGTTTGGGCATATTTTTTGCCATCCCAAATCTCACAACTCCTATCAACCTACCTCCCTCCCCCTTCCTTTTTGCCTGCATATCCATAGGTTCTACCTATTGTCAGAGCATCATTTTTCTAGCACTCCTAGTTTCACATTATAGTGAAGGACTACAATCATCAATCAAAGATGTCCTCAATCTCATGAATCTATGGATGGCAGCTCCAACATCGCAAAAAGCACTTTCCATTGAATGGCAACAAATATGTAGAATATGGAGAGATGGAATCTATGTGTGGGAGAAGCACATTAGATCACAGAGCCAAAACCCCTTGACCTAGGCCACCATTATTGGAATACATATCAACTCTAATTCAATTTCATTACTATCAAACTGGAAGTTATATAAATCACCACACAGTCGTGTAATTTGAAGAAAATACGTCAAAAAAAAACATTAGTCCTTTGATCGGCGTAAAAGAGCTCATCCAAGCAGGTGTCTTATTATAGGAGTTGAAAATGAAATGACTTTTAGGATACATCAATCGTTGCACCCCTATTGGAGACATGTTAGCTGTTGTAAGAATGACGACCCATATTTGTAACCATTAGATCTCAACATGAATAAGGATCCTCACCAAGAATCTATCTATAATTTTGTCTAAATAACAAAGACATTTATGATGAACAAGAGGAGTTGCTCGTGGCCCGACACACTAGTCTAGCCCCAAGGCAACATGATTTCAAGTCTTAGTTTAGAGGGGCGATCTTCTACACCATGTGCACAATCAACAACAAGGTGTGTTGAATGATCATAGTTGTTGGGAGTTTCCTTAACATAATGTTTGTAAGCATCATGTATAGCCTCAAGGTTTCTACTAAACCACACTTAACCCTATCCCTTGCATGGATTAAAAGAAAGACTAATAATGTATGTGTCACTTAGTTCTATAAGATCTCGCTTTCCATAATAACTCTAATGCCTTGCATCCCATAGGTTTTGAGTTCGGGTGATTTTGTGCATCTGTAGTTTCTCCAACCAACATTGGGGTTCTCGTCACAAAAAAAACATATAGTGATGAACATATGTTTGATGTCATTCCTATGGATGCTTGTCATAAACTAATAGAGATTACCTTAGCAACATGACCTCGAGGTGGTATGTGATGGATAGAGGAATGGTTCTTTCTTCTTGTTTAACAGGCGATGATTCATTCTAAATTCAACACGCAAACTCATGTTGACCCTCTAGTGAATTAGTGAATTATCCATCGATTCAACAAGTGACATGTTTAAAGAAGATGTCAAAGAGCACTATGACTTTGTGAAATTGAACATAGACCATCCTTACATTTTTTTGAAGATGATTTAGGAGCTTCTTATTATAAATAAAGATGCCTCCGAACAAAGGGACGAAAGGGAGGGGGCCCTCAACCCAAAAACCAAGCAGGTCCTCTCGAACCATAGATTACTATTTATGGTTGAAGGAGTGTCCACTTCCAAAATCATGGTGACCCAATGTCTAAGATTCATGGAAATAGACTTCTTAGGAATTATCAAGATTACCTAAGCCAAGTGGGTGATTGGAAAGTATTACCCAATTCTCATGGTGACCCAATCACAATGCTTTCATCAAAGGAATTGCTATACAATCACCAAAGGCTTCCATCAACCTCCTCGAGCATAAAGGGATCTTGGTGGGGATCAAATTGGCTCTCCATCACAGAAAGGAAAGTCTGTGGATTGAAGGGGACTCCAACACTCCTATTTCCTAGGTGAATGGGAAGTGGTCCCCAATGATTGTATTACCCAATTCTCATGGTGACCCAATCACAATGCTTTCATCAAAGGAATTGCTATACAATCACCAAAGGCTTCCATCAACCTCCTCGAGCATAAAGGGATCTTGGCGGGGATCAAATTGGCTCTCCATCACAGAAAGGAAAGTCTGTGGATTGAAGGGGACTCCAACACTCCTATTTCCTAGGTGAATGGGAAGTGGTCCCCACATTCGATAGCCATCACTCAAAGTTTCTTACTTTCTCCCTATGGAAAGCATCACATATTGGGCACGAAACTAACCAACCTACGGACTTGTTAGCCTCCTGGCGCTCCCAAAATGGTGAGGAACATACAGCTACTCTCAACATGGTCATGAGGCTGGATGTAGCAAGAACTGTCTACTCTAGAACCAAGTAGATCCTTTTTATGGTAGAATCTTATTTGTAGCTAAATGCCCTCTTGGGAGGGTATACTTATGGTCTATTGGGGATACACTGCAACCTACTTTGCTTTTCCCTCCCAGTGTCACATCGGCTATCTCTCCCTGTACATCTTTTTGTAAATCCATAGTTACACATAATAGTATAAAATTTACTTTTACCCTTCAGAAAAAAAACTTCTAGTTGATCAATCTCTTCCTAGATGTCAAAATCGAGAGGTCATCTTGTTGGCTTTAACCAACTAACATTGGAGATCGGATCATTCAACTTTGCTTGTCAAAGCTGGCATTGTTGAAGTGAGAATGACCTTGTAGTCCAAAACCATACCACCATGGATAATTGCCATAGACTAATTGAATTTTCTTGGAATATCATATGTTGGATTCCTTTTCTGATCCATTGTCTGGTTAACAAGATTTTTCTTCATATCTAAGAGCTGGAAGCTTTGGGCTATATGGACCAAATGTTGTTTATTATGTTATATCTCTTATGCATCCAATCCACCCGTGGGGTTTTTTGTTGTTGGCTAATTCCCAGCATCTAACCCCCAAAGATAGGGATGCGACTTTGATAGGTTGAACCCAACCTAACCTGACCCAACCCGACTTTGGGTGGACTCAAATTGAGGTTTTTGTTCATCGGGTTCAACCCGATCCGAACCCAAGTCCAATCGAACCAAATTTTTGAGCCAAAGAGACTTTGTAGTATTGTTATTAGTTTTTGCAAAAATTTATTGAAGTTTTGGTGATTTTTTGAACAATTTTCACAAATTTTGCACTGCCCCCTTTGGCAAAATTATTCATGTTATCCATATTTATGATGATTAGGATTTGTTTATGAATGCATAAAAATGAAGGAAAGTGAAGGTATGTTAAATTTTCCCTTTAATCTCTCAAAAACCTGGTGTGTTGAAAATAAGAGAACCCCCCCACCCAAGGAGGGTATGTGTGGGAAAATGATTCCCTAGCTTTTTATCAAAGGAAAAAATGCATTTGGCTTAAATTCCTTCCTTTCATTACCCTTAGGTTCTTAATTTCTTCATATCTTGGAGATGTGTAGAGGTCAGCCTGCAGTTTCAATTTCCCTTCATGTTATAGAACCACTCTTGGGGCCCAATAGTGTTAGTTTAGATATTTAACCTATAACCAAGTGCGCATCCTTTTGTGAATTTTGTCACCATGGATGCTGGAACATGTATACATTGAGTCCATTGCACCAGAAACCCTGAGATATTAGGTGCCAGTTGGAGTTCCCTCGATCATACAGAATCTGAACATTTCTTGTTCACAAATTGCATAATTAAGAATGTTTGATCAAGGGTTTCCATATAGCATGTAAGATTCTGTATTACTTTCTTCATTTCTATATTTCTGAGCATCATACTGAAGCAAACATTTTTTTCTTTTCTTGGAAAAACTTGTATCACATGACTTTAATTGGTGAAAAATTTAAACTATTGAATAACACAACTCAATTTTCAATGTGATCTGGCATTGTCAACATGCCATGACATAACTACCATTTCAATATGATCTGGCATTCTAAACTTGGATTGTTGTAATGTTTTATTTTTATTATTATTATTATTATTATTATTATCATTATTATTATTGTTATTGGTAATTGGGAAAATTGTATTGATGTATCTATGAAAAGATATACATGATGTACATAGTTCTGGATCCAAAAAGAAGATTAAAGACCATAGAAAACAATACATACATGATGTACATTCTAGCTATAAATGATTGTTGGATTGTTGTAATCTTGGTTGGGGTTAATTCTCAGTGACCTGTTTTGTTTTTCTTTAGTTGGGATTAAAGACCATGGAGGACTCATCTACTGCCATGCTTCTACTTGGTTGTTTTTTTCTCTTTCTTCCCTTTTTCGGTTTGCATTAGATCTGTATCCCAACTATATGAATTGAATTTGGTAGTAGAGTTCCTTGCATTTCTCCATAAAACATTCCTTGACATAGGGGACATAATTACTGGTCAGAATCCTCTCATGCTGTATTTTACTACATCCACATTGATAAATTATCCTTTGCTTGGCTTTCACTCAGAATACAGGCACCGAAGATTTGATTTAAATTGTTGTTTTCAGAATATTTAATTGATTGAAGTAGCCTGAGTCCTTGCTGCTAGTGCTTTTAGATTATCACCCATAGGATCCCTAGCAATTGTTCCAAAGGAATATCTATCATCGCCCAAAAACTGCGAAGCTATAGTGGAATTTTCCTTCGCTTGATTAAAAAACTGCGACAGTTAACTAATAAGATAGATTCTTGACTCATGATAGAATGCACCATTCTTAGATGCCCCAATGGTAATTATTCAATAATCTTATGATATCTGATGTTTCTTTTTTGTGAATTGTCACTGATTAGGGTGTGAAATTTGAAGGGAGATTTTGTATAATAATATTGGTTTGATTTGGTGCTATATGTGCATCCCTCTTATGATAGTAGTCATTATGGTTTTTTAATAATAGAAGTTGAGCAGCAATCAATGGTCCCAACTGCCATGGCTTAATATCCTGCTTTGTGGATCTGTAGACTTCATCTTTGTAGTTCCTCATCATCTTCAGCCATTGCACAGATGATTCTGGTGTTGAAGATAGCTACCATCAGATTCTGAGATTTGAAATTTTCTTCGTGGTGATTATAGCATCTCTCATTGGCTATGGGACTGACTTTAGGGGATTCTAAAGCCCTTCATTAACTTAGGATTTATAATCAAGTTTAAAATTATTTAACTGTTTGATGAAGCTCTTCAACATCCTCAAGTTAGCAATGAAATTCTAGTTTTCTTTTCCATTCTTCCTTTCAAAAAAATTCTCTTTTGAGTTTGATCCCCGGAATTGACAACTCTTTTGAGTTTGATTCTCAAAATTGACCAACCTAGTTGGAACCTTTTCTAGGGAATGTCTGCATCAATAGCTCACAAGGTGTTTTTAGGATCAAAAGAGATTTTTTAATATACACATGTTGCTAGTTGTCTTCAGTTTAGGTCCAAACTAATAGTTCTGTCTTGTGGGGAAAAAATGTCAATTTCAAGTGCTTTAAGGAAGAATTGTCTACATTCTTCTTCATGTTTAGCATTATGTGTACTTGAAGGTGAAACTAGTAGTTTCTCTTTTAAAATGGAATTGACTATTTCGACTTGGATGGGCTAGATTAACAAAAAATACAGAAGTTGATTGACCATCTAACAAGTTGATGAGATTGTAGTTTTTACTTTTAATTTGAGATGGTTGTTTTAAAAATATTTGTTTATTGATGGTTCCTTTCTCTAGAATTTTTTTTTTTAGAAGGTTAGAAAAGAGAAAGTAATGGATATAATTTTCTTTCATTGTTTCTTGATATAAAAGATATGAGAAATGAAGGACTTGTACATTATCTTTATCATTTCTAGAAGGATCCAATGACAGAGAGAAAAAAAAGATTTAAAATGTTTAAATAAATAATTTTGCAAACAATACCCAAAACAAGCTTCTCCTGATGAATTGATTGAAATATTTTATGATTGCGATTGTATAGTTGAAACTAAGTTCATTCTCGAGGAAGGTGGTTAGTTGTTGTTGGCCATCACTAGATGCCCAACCTTGAAGTGGAGGAGGTCAAGGACAAACAAGGTTCTAACATTAACTTGAAGTAGATTGACCAAGGGCTTTTTTTCACCTCTTACACTACCACCTCCTGCCAATAAAGGCATAGAAGAGGAATTTATGGACTTCTAGAACCATATCAAGTGAAGTGGATTATTGTCTTCATCGAATGAACACTTTTGGAATTGTTGTAGAACTTGTCCTTCATTGTCTTTTGCTGGGTAGAGTTTGGGAGTGAGTAGGAGATATTTTAATCAATTCCCCTCATGTGGAGGTTGGAGAAGCATGTTTTGGGTATTGTTTTCAAAATTGTTTGATTTATTCCTTTTGAATCTTTTTTACAATTTTTCATTTTCATTTCCTCTTTAAGAAAGGTATACGACACCTAGAAAGTGATTTTGTGGGAATCATAGCTGATATTGATTTTATGAAGGGTGTGTGCTAGAACCATTTTATGACATCTTCAAAGCTTCGGATAGAAAAGGTAGGTTGAGTTGATGAAAGAATTTTGTGCACTCGTAGGGATTTTGGACAACTAGTATTTTAAAACATGGCATTATGCTCGCATTGGCAGAGTAGGAAAACACTGAATGAAGAGATGCTCAACACCTTTTGCTCCAGACGAATAGCATACGCAATTATAAGAATTCGCCAACTTCCGATTAAAATGAAAGCATCCTACAAGCAAAGAAAACTGCGTCTTGAGGATTGTATTAGTCGCCAAATTTCGTTGATACATGCTGATATGGGCCCTTAAGAACTGATGTGATTCCAGACTGTGTTGTATGTGATTCTCCCACATTTAGTGCATGTCCCCATCACCTCCTGTTTCAATTTCATGCTAATGTGGGCTCTTTGGAAACAGATGTGATTCTAGACTGTATTGTATGTGATTCTCCCACATATAAAAACATGCTATCCTCCCTCCCCAGACAATGTAGGACTAAACATGGTAATGACGCTTGCCTCACCCTTACCCCACATTGGTCTATTGATCTCCTAAGAAGGTCAGCACACCACCCCCTCAATGGGTCACATGTTATTTTGTGTTCCAAACAATGGTTTTTTTTTTCCCCACTCATCTCTTCTGTTATGGTAATAAAAGGAGTGAAATTGTATTTCCTTATCCTTGGCTTTTTGGTTTTTTGCACTTGCCATTGGTATGGATGGACTGACATTGATATTTAAGTCCCATGGTGTATGTCATTTGCTGATGCTATGGTGCTAATTATTGATACATTTTGAAGGAAGGCAGGGTCACAATGAGAGTTAGTAAATGATTCATTTTGCTACTACTCATCTTCTAATCGAGCACTCATTTACCTTGTAAACAATGGGACTGAATTTCTTTTATAGTCTTATTATACTTTTGTTCAAAATTCTCTCTTTGTACATTTGCAAAGTTTCATAATAATACAATTTTTACCGAGCGAAAAAAAAAAAAAAATATTGACCCAGTGATATAAAAAAAAAAATTTATTGACCTAGTGATGGAGTTAATGTTAAATTGTTGCTGTGGAGGAAGTCACCACAAAATGGTGCAAGAGATTAGATAAATGAGGATAGAACAGCACAATTTAGTGAATCTACCAATAGTGGAGGATTGACAAACATGGGATTCCCTAAGAAAACCACATTCTATACCTGGCATCCATTATAAAAAAAAGGGATGGAGTGATATATTAGATGTGTCTAGTAGGATTCAGGTTGGATGAAATGAAGAGGACCATCAGGATTCCTATCATGGAGAGTTTTTTTTTTTTTTTCACTTGGTAAATTTTTGTATTGCTATGGAATTATGAATGTACAAATGTATAGAAAGGAAACAAAGAAGACAATGTACACAAAAGACTATCATGGAGAGTTGCATTCCTTAAAAACTTTAAAAGTGAGTTTCACAAGACCCCTGCACAAAAGATGAGTATAGTTGATAACGGATTGTCAATGAAACCACTACAAAAATTAGGAATGAAAAATTTTAAAGCAACAGATGAGAAGCCACTAGTGCTTCAAAGCTGCTGGAAGGTATTCAAAAAATTTATTAAGAGGATATATCAACAAGGGTCAAATTGGCCAGATATATCAACAAAGCTACTGCTGCTTCAAATAAACCTTTGCTCTAATTGGTTTTTTTTTGTGGCATATGGTTGGATGTACATTCATGTAATTTTTCTCCTTCAATAGTAAAGGTCAAATTGGCTGAACTCATCCCACATGTAGCTGATGTGAAATGAAAAGATATTTTCCGGGGAAGCTGATTTAAGCATAGAAGTAGATGTGATTGTTTGTGTACTTTCCATAGGGAATGAACTAATCCTTATGCAGAAAATGCATTACTGTGAGCATGTCAGGGTATGTCATATGCAGAAGCAATGTGAAACCCACAAGAGATTGAGCTTAGATTTTTTTTTACTTCAATTTTTGTTTGGTGTTGTGATGCTTCAAAGATAAAGTTGGTAGATCACTCTAACTAACATGGATTGATCTCTACCCAGACATTAAAATGAAAGTACAACCTAGCTTTTTTAATAGGTTGTAGTCCATTCCTTAATAGACTCACATGTGAGCTTTTCAATTGTCTAATTTAAATGTATTAGCATGTGGTGGTGCCCACAACTTCCACTATTTAGTGGTTTGAATTAAGAGCGCCAATATCTGCACCAGAGTTACAAGAAATCCACCCTTTTTTTTAAATTTTTTTTTTTATGTACTATAGCAGTAAATGAAAACCCACCCCGAGGTTGGCATTCTCTCTGGCGACGGTGGTGAATGATGGTCGCCAGAGGTTCTGGCGAGTGTACCAACCCAGGTCGGCATTCCTTCTGGCGACGGTGTTGAAGTGTAGTCGTCCGAAGGCCAGGCGAGCTAAAGTAAGAGAGAATAAATTCACATTTTTACAAGTTTTAAACCAAATAGACAAATTTCACATTTAAACACATATAACAGACAGACATAGCAGCATTTAAAACACATCAAAATACGATGTTAGCATTCCATAACTAATCATTCATATGACCACACTACAAAATACATGTTTAAATTATTTTTATGTTTATTTTTATTTTTTGAAAAAATGAGTAATTGTTTTTATTGGATGGGTTATTTATTTTTATATATGAAAAAATCAATATAGTCACATGACTGGTTGTGGAATTTGAACATGTATTTTGTTGTGTAGTCACGTGAATGGTTGGTTATGGAATGCGAACGTCATATTTTGATGTGTTTTAAATGCTACTATGGCTGTCTGTTATATGTATTTAAATGTGAAATTTGTCTATTTGGTTTGAAACTCGTAAAAATATGAATATATTCTCTTTTACTTTAGCTCACCGGGCCTTCGGGTGACCACACTTCAACACCGTCGCCAGAAGGAATGTCGACCTGGGTTGGTACACTCGCCGGAACCTCTGGCGACCATCATTCACCACCGTCGCCAGAGGGAATACCGACCTCAGGGTGGGTTTCCGTTTACTGCTACAATACATAAAAAAAAAAAAATTAAAAAGGGGTGGGTTTCTTGTAACTCAGGGTGCAGATATCGGCGCCCTTGAATTAAAAGCTTTTCAATTGTCTAATTTAAATTGGTGTTCTTGTGGTAAAGTTTGTTCCTAGTGACAATGTTCCAATTACATGATCAATCACTTTGGAGGATGATAGTCTGAGTTAGTGCTCTAAATTCCTGTCATCTATGGTTATATCCGAATTATTTGGCGGTCTCAAAGCCTTTAATTGGCAAAAAAACTTAAAATCCAGTCTTCAACGGATGATTCCCTTCATTGCCTAGAGGCTTGGAATATGACATTTATGAACTTGGTCTTTGAGTGGGGATCCCTGTTGACATTGTATATTACACCCTACTTGTCCTCCACCCTTATCCAAGGCTTGAATGACCTACCTCTCTTGTCTTTCATTGTATACCTAACAAGGATCCCCTCCAGTTTCAATTTCATGCTAATATGAGCTCTTTAGAGCAGATGTGATTCCAGACTATATTGTATGTGATTCTCCCACATATAAAGGCATGCTATCCTTCCTTCCCAGATGATGTGGGACTAAACATGGTGATGACGCTTGCCTCACCCTTACCCCACATTGGTCTATTGAACTCCTGGGTAGCCCATCCCACCACCCCTCAGTGGGTCACATGTCGACCAATTTTTTCTCTATGATTTTTTGTTCCAAACAATGGTGTTTTTTTTTTCCCAACTCATCTTTTGTATTAGGGAAATAAAAGGAGTGAAATTGTATTTCCTTGAAAAAAGATCAGCATTTAGTCCTTGCCTTTTTTGCACTTGCCATTGGTATGATTGGACTTATTGATATTTAGGTCCCATGGTGTATGTCATTTGCTGATGCTATGGTGCTAATTATTGACCCAACGATGGGGTAAATGCTAAATTGTTGCTGTGAAGAAATTCACCACAAAATGGTGTAAGAGATTAGATAATGAGGATACAACATCCCAATTTAGAGAATGTAGAAAGATTGACCGACACGGGATTCCCTAAGAAAGCCACATTTGATGCCAGGCATCCATTATAAATTAAGGATGGATTGATAGATTAGATGTGTCTAGTAGGATTCAGGTTGAATGAAATGAAGAGGACCCTCAGGAGTTCTATCATTGAGAGTTGCATTCATTAAAAACTTTAAAATTGAGTTTCATAAGACATGCACAAAAGATGAGTGCAGTGGATGACAGATTGTCAATGAAACTACTACAAAATTTTGGAATGAAATAATTAAAAGCAACAGATCACAGATGAGAAGCTACTGGTGCTTCAAAGCAGCTGGAAGGTATTCAAAAAAATTATTAAAAGATATATCAACAAAGGTCAAATTTTCTAGATATATCAACAAAGCTACTCATATGGTTGGATGTACGTTCATGTAATTTTTTACCTTCAATAGTAATACACTCCTTTACCAAGAAAAAAAAAAGTTCAAATTGGCTGCACTCATCCCACATGTGGCTGATGTGAAATGAAAAGATATTTTCCAGGGAAGCTGATTAAAGCAGACAAAAGAGATGTGATTGTGTACTTTCCATAGGGAATGAACTAATTCTTATGCAGGAAATGCATTACTGTGAGCATGTCAGGGTATATCATAAGCAGAAGCAGTGTGAAACCCACAAGATATTTTGAGCTTAGATTCTTTAACTTTCAATTATTGTTTGGTTTTGTGATGCTTCAAAGATAAAGTTGGTAGGTCACTCTAACTGGCATGGATTGATCTCTACCCAGACATTAAGTTTTGTGCAATCTAGTAGCATTCCGGCTTAAAATGAAAGTGACCATGACATTTATGTTGTAATATTATATCCTCAACTCAGCAGGATGTTCTTTGCAGGTAGCCTATGTGTGAACAAAAGGTCTTTGTTCATTTCTTACATCTTAACTGTGGCTAATGTGACTGAACCACTTCTTTGCATATTGATGGAAATATCCCTTCTTCACTAAGGGATCATGAGTTCAAGTTTTGACATGTTAAGAGGAGAAGATTTAACCAGGAATAATAAAATAAAATAAAAATTACTAAGCTCTATTGAAGTTTCCACTTTTGATTTTCCATTCCTTGAGAGACTCACGTGAGCTTTTCAATTGTCTAATTTAAATGTATTAGTATGTGGTGTGATAGTGGTTTGGATTAAAAGCTTTTCTATTGTCTAATTTAAATTGGTGTTATTGTTATATAGTTTGTTCCAAGCGAAAATATTCTAATTGCATGATCAATTAATCACTTTGGGTAGTGCTCTAAATTTGTCATCTATGGTCTCATCCGAATTACTTGGGGATCTCAAAGTCCTTAATTGATAAAATTTAAATTCTAGTTCTCAACTGATGCTTGAAATGTGATATTTATGAACCTATGTGGGCATGTGATACCTGTTGTTGTTCATAGTGTTCATTGTATACGTGCATAACAAGGACCGAACTTGTCCTCCACCTATTCCAATACTTGATTACCTATCTCTTGTCTTACATTGTATGTACCTATCTTCTCCTCCAGCCTTATTCAACATATTCTGTGATTGATTTGATGGTTGTGCAGTGTAGTGGATAAGAGAGAACATGTTAGTCTGAATTAGGGGTTCTTTTTTAAAATATGATCAGGTAATCCAAAATTTGACAAATATTTGATCTAAATCAATAAAAACATGATAATTCATTCTTTCAGATACCATCCAAAAGTGACAGAATGATACATATCTTTTAATTGGTTTAAAATGTGTGAGGTTGCCATCACAAGATCATGACTTCTTTTTTTTTACTGTGTCCGATAACATTTGATGCCGGGACATCAAAGTTTTTATTAAATGTTTTGGTCAATCCGATAATCAGATAGATTGATATTTATATCCTATTCAAAATCATTCGGATATTAATTTTTGAATTCAGATCTTTTAGATTTGGACTAGATGCAATTGTTTTTTTTAGGAAAATGTTAGACTCGGTCACATTCACTAATCAAAACTTAGACCTCACATGTATTTATTTTTTTAAAAATAGTAAACATCATCTAATGAGGTATATACTCTGATAAAAAGTACATATGGCTTCATTTTGAGTTGAATGAATCAATTTTCAATAAGTGTAAGAAAATATTTAATGTGGTATATACAACATCTGACGAAGTATATGATTAACTGAATTTCTAATGTGATATATAGGACTGTGTTTTGGACTAAGAAAAAAACTGAGTGTAACAGCACTCTTTTTTTTATGATTGGCACGTCAAAGAATGATATTAATTTGGATGATCAGATGATATATTAAAGAGAGATGACAATTAAAATCGAGATTTCAAGATTTATCCTTTTTTTCTAAAAGTCATATGTAGAAATATAATAGTTATTTAAATTCATAATTATGATTAATCATGCAGATTAATGAACATAAATAGGATATCATAAAAACATATATGACGTTGGATTCTAATATTTTTTTTTAATTCAATATATTGATATACGTATTTGCACAATAGATCTTTGAATATCAGATAAATTTTTATACATATATTTTTTGGACAATTTCTATGTATATGAACAGACTTTTAACTATAATGACTCGATTATAGTGTGATGAAGATGAAGGTAAAAAGGTTGAAACTATGTTACAAAATCTTTTGATGCAAATGAAGAAAAAAAATCATGTGGGTTTTGATGGCGGGAAACTTTGTTTGAATGTTTATGTTGTCCACCACAAGTGGATTTGTTGGGAAAAAAAATCATGAGATTTGTGAAACTCACAATGGGGGAATGAATGACCTGTCATGTTAGTGGAGCTCCATTGGAAAAGGAGGAATTGTTTTCTCTTCTTCACTACCATCATGACATCATGTCCAATCTATTTTGGAAGACCTGTCACCTGCCCTCCACCCTCATCCATTCCTTGATGACCTATCTCCAGTCCCCCATGATTCTCCAGTGTTTTTTTTTTTTTTTTTGACTGAACATGATTCTCCATTGTTAGTTCATAACAAGTTGGATTTTTCAATCAGTAATTGCATCTGATGGTTAGTTGTGATTTTTGTGAAGATTTGTTGTTTATTTTTATTTTTTTCAGCTTTTTTATATCCAATCCTGCGTATAATCCATATACTTCTATAACAATCTAGCTTGATAATTTATTTGTTAATTTATATTTTTACATTTATAGAAAATGAATCCATTTAAGTTGTTATGGAGCGATATTCGTTTTTTATCAAAATATATATCTCATTAGATGAAACTTACTATTTTTTTAAAATCAAAATATACACGTACTGTAAGTGAAATTGTGTAAGAAGGGCGTACCTAACATTATAGGTTTGGTAAAGGATACGGTGACGATGTGACATGACAAAAAAAATTAAGAATGGAACAAGTGTTAAAAAATTACATCTTTTGTCAAAAAATAATAATAAATAAAGTGTGTGCAACTAGACATTTTTCTCAATTTTGGATACAAAAACGATTTTTTTGTTTTTATAATGCAAGAATAGTTTTTTTTATGTTATCCTGATAAACATGAAAAAAAATAATCTAGATTTTATATCCTCTTAAAATAAAATAATTATTCTCAAAATCTTAAATCCACCTCAAACTAGATCTAAGTGGAGCTTACCTAAACTGATATGAACTGATGGCACCCCCACTAAAGAGTGGTACGATGACATATCCTTTTGTTGTTGTTTAAATTTTTGTCACCTTATAGCATATATTTTAGCCTTGAAACTTAGGGTCCGTTTGGATGTAAGGATTCGAATGCCGCATTTTCCATACGCCGCGTTTGTTATATTCATAAGGTGTGTGCATTAAACATGGGATACAAATCATAGTTTCCCTTGTTTGGATCACGTAATCACTTTTCGGACGCTTTGGGTACAGATTACAAAAATATCCCTTGTCTATATATGCCCCACCCATTCCCATTAAGCGAAAGAGAAAGGGTAACCTTGTAAATTACTCACCAATTCAATGCATAAGCGGGCCTGCGTTAGCGGAAGCGTTGTTTTAGGGCGGTGATTAACACAATCTTTTAACACTATAAACACATAATGCGGTTTGTCAAGTTGGCAACACGAATTGGTGTTTGGCTTTGCCTTTGTGCATTTGATTGCTTCCACGCCGCCACCGCCTGTTGAATCTCCATCCAAACGGATCCTTAGGCTCTTTCAAACTTGCAAGGGTCACTTGCTCAGGGCTTGGAACTCTCATTTTAGTTCAAAAGACAGCTGAATTTTCTTTTTGATAGTTTTTTTTTTTTTTTTTGATAGAGAGGCCCACAATGGACTATTACATAACCTAAGACTCATGACCAACATATTTATCCCATCCCATTATGGGATGGAAGCAGGGCTCGAACCCTGGATGATCCCCCTGTGGGGAGAGTGAAGGTTTAGCTTTATTAATTATTCCTTTCTTGCTTGATTCATTGATTCTTCTATAGTTTTAAATGGCCCCATTTTGTTTGATTCATTTATTCTTCTATAGTTTTAAAAGGCCCCATTTAATTTTAAAAGAATATTTTAATCCGAAAGAACTAAAATTCCTCCCATGTTTGGTGACCAGCCTCCTCTTTTTTTTTCTTTTCTTTTATTCCTTTGCTCCTATTCTTTATTAATTGTTTTTTTTTTTACATTTAACACATGGCTCATTTTCATTCACCTGGGTGGAATTTAGATTGTGGAACTGGTTAGGACCATGTGGTTGATGTTAGGGAAAGTATCGCATTTGCAGTCTCACATACAATTCTCACTTTTTTTTTCTTGATAAATTTCATATTTCTATAAGCTTTTCAAAATGTACAGCATTGTACACATTCACAAAATTGAGAAATCAAGCTTGCAATAGGGTTGAAAGAATAGTTAGCCCTATTGAATACATCAATGCCAATAGCTGGGGTAGATAGGTTAGATGAGAGGGAGAATTTAGTCGATCCGAATATGAGGATAAGGCAGGTCCATATGTTTTGTTTTTACCGTGTGTATACATGTAATAATAAAAATGATGAAACATATATTCTAATTAATTATATGATTCACTCATAAGATCTTCTTATAGAAAAAATAAAAATAATATATTTCATCTAATATATTTCAAATAAGATATCAAAACAAAATGATTGCATCATACAACACCATAATTATATTATGCATCACTAATAAATTGATCTAATTAAATTAATAGAATGATTGATTGTATTACTTTAATTTATCATAAGGCAAAATTGTGGCCTGGTTCACAATCAATGTGGAAAGTAAGAAGTATTATTGCTAAATTAACAAAAAAAAAAGGTACACTAACTACCAATAAAAAGATACATTTATTTTTATTTCATCAATCGTCATATTTTCATTTTTTAATCAAAATTTTTTTTAATTTTTTCATTTTTAATCAGTTATTAATTTATTCATGTATATTTATTTATTAATGCATGTAAATCAATAGATAAAATATCCAAAAAAAATGAAATTTAAAAAAATAAAAAAAAAAAATTGGAAAAAAAAAAAAAAAAATCTCTCCTGTCTCTTCAAAGAGAAGCCTCTCTCTCTCTCATCTAATCTACGAAGGACATCATCTCTCCCTCTTGGACACCCCACTTTCTTTTCTCACCCCACTCATCATCATATGTTTTTTTTTTCTTATTCATCATTCATTTTTTTTTTTTTTCACACTTAAAAATTTTAACAATTACACAACACACACAATTAATGTAAGAAGATAGATAGAAAGAAAATGAGAGAAAAAAGAAAAAAAATTTGAGAAAAAGTAAACTTTTTTTTTACATAAAAAAAGTTAATATAAAACAAATAATAAATAAAAAAAAAAAAATAAAAAAAAATCTTCAAGAAAAAAAAAAAAACTTAAAGATTAATATTATTTTCAAAAAAAAAAAAAAAAAAAAAAAAAAAAAAAAAAAAAAAAAAAATGAAAAAAAAATGGCCACATTAATGAATGAGATTTCAGTCACGTCAGCACCATTATTTCACAGTTTGCACATATCTTTGCCGTACGAACGCTATATAAACAAACTAATTAAAAAGGTATAAAAAAAACTGCTTCAAAAAAAGAAAGACCATCCATCGGACGGTTCAGAGAAAGTTCCATCAATGGACGGGAATCGTTGTTGGAAATCGAAATCATTGTCTTTGGAGTCCCGTCCCGCCAAGGGGTCATTCATGTTTATACGTGTCGATAAATCATTTGTGGACGTCAAACCCTGCTTTCATATCAGTCTATAACAAAGCTGACATGTATATCAAACTTCAAAAAATTAAATAAAAAAATGAAATATAAAAAAAAATGCTGTTAAAAAAATCAAGTCGTTCCGATAAGATTCTATAAAATCAGAAACAACACAATTAAGTTTTTATTAAAAAAACAAAAAAAGATTACATTTTCAATGACATAAAATTTATAAATTAAAAAAATTAAAAAGTTATCAGATTTTTTTTTTTAAAAAAAAGAAGGGGCCTTTTTTTTTGCCTCTACCCATGGCTGTCATTGTTAAAAATGGAAATATTTCATTCAAAAAAAAAAAAAACAATTTTTATTAAAAAAAAATTTATATTAAATTTTTTTTATATTTTTTTTCATATTAAATAATATTTATTGTTTTTTGCTAACATTATTCATAAAAAAAAATGTGCTAACATTATTCATGAAAAAATGAGAATAAAGGTCAATTTCTCGTTAATTCTCATTCTCTTTTTAGAAATTTAGTAAAAAACTTATGTTTGAAGTCTTTTCATGCATTCTTGTTCATTTTTTTTTTTGTCTAAAAAAATTAAAACTAATTTTCTGTATGAAAACATTTAATAGCTTTTTTTTTTATCATTTTTTTTTTTTTTTTTTTTTTTTTTCTCATTTTTTTTTTGGATGGATTTTTTTCTCCATTTTAGTAATAAATAAAATTTTCAAAAAGAGAGAAAATAAAATTTATTTTTTTTTTAAAAAAAAAAATAATAAACATTTTTTTTAAAAAAATTTTATAAATGACATTTTTTAAAAAAAAAAAAAAAATGTATATTTTTTTTTATGAAAAAAAAAATATATATTTGGGCTTCTAAAAAAAATTCTCGTATTTGGGGCTCTCTATGAGGAGGGAGCTCTAAATGGCTGCCAGGAGATATATCATATATCCTCCTTTTTTTTATTATATACCTTATGGTCCTATTTTTTCAAAAAGGAGCGGTATACACTTTCAATCAAAAAATACACTTTCAAAAAAACAAAAAAAAATCAAAGCATATAAAAAATTAAAAAAAAAATCAAAGCATATACACTTTTTTTTTTGTTACTAAAAAAAAAAAAAACATATATCTCATTAGACGAGTTTTATTATTTTAAAAAACTAAAATATGTGCGGACTTATGATCAAATCAAAAGTCTATCATAAAATACCACTAACCAAACAACTCCTTATTGTGCACAATCTTGCATACAAAATGAAACAAAGTGAGGGAATTTGAGTTAAAATGAAACTGATAGAAAAAAAAAATCATTTGCTCTTTGATCAATGTTTATTGTGTTTATGCTTGTGTTCAAAAGTGAGAAAATAAAAGCTATTGTTCACACATGTGATAAAAAATAACAAAAAATAAAATTTATTGCTTGTGCAATCACAGAAAGTGTATGCATAGGAAATGTTTTTGTATTGATAAGAAAAATTGAATTCTCTCACTTTTCTTTATTTTCCCTCCACCGTTGATTGCAAATGAAATATTAGCGTTTACAACCAATAATATGAATAAGGGAAAAATATGAGAATTTTTTTGTTCTTTTGATGTAAACACCATATTTTTATAGAAAGTTTTATAATCAGCTCATTTTACAATCCAAAGCCCTCTGTCACCCTTCAATCAAGATGCTATACATTTTCACATGAACGGCTACGCGCCCCACACATGCCTCGCCTTGCATTTGGTGAGGTGGTTAACCCCAAACAAACGAATTTTCTATTCAGATAATAAATTTGGAGACTTAAAAAGTACTTTGAAGAAGGGAGGGATTAATTACTAAATTGTGTAGTTTACATAGACTTAAAAATAAAAATTCTATATAAAAAAATGTAAAAATTTTTTTAAGTGTAGGGAGTTAACAAGTCATAATGACTGCATTTATAATTTATTATACAAAACTCTGAGTCGAACAAACCTCTATTTTTTATATTTTTAGGTGATTAATGAGAAAATATTCACTTTTACATATTTTTTTCATCACTATTCTTGTGACATAAACACACCCAAAATCCCTAATATTTTAAAAAACGGATAAAATTACATATATTCATATTTTTTTCATAACTATATAGCTGATAACAACCCTATCAAGATTTCATATTTATCCATAACAACCATTAATGTTGCAAATAATCCCCCATCAATAAGAATAAGAGATAATCATGCTTTCCCACTGTCTTCCACTCTCAGTGATAGTCATTCTCCACCTACTCCACACGCCTCTCTCTCTTTCATCTCTCAAAGTTTTGGTTTTGCTTTCCTTTGTTGGTCTTCAATTATTTTATTTTTTTTTAAATTGAATTATTGAACGGAGTCAACAATTTTGGAGAAAAAACTTTAATTTCAACATGTTTTCAATCTTTGAGAATAAATAAAAAAAAAAACACACACACACACACACACAAAGAAACCGAGGGTTCCCTTATTTGTTGGTTTTGATCAGTTGTTTTGGGTCCTCTTTTTAAAGCTTTATAAGGGGATATATATATAAAGATCTTCTCTCTTTCAATATAAATGGGTTTTTTCAATCCTCTATTGTACAGGCACCCATAGCTTTCTAAGAACTTATAAGGATTTTCTCTTTCAAGATTTATCTGATATGGGTTCTTCCAAAAAAAAAAATTGAAATTTGAACACTGCCTTGGATTTCAATACGAGAAAAAACACGTATGCTATATTTTATTTTTTTATTTTAGTTTTTGCTCAATCTATCATCTTCTGGGACATCAGATGTCTGCGACATAGGTATGTACATTCATGCTGAATTAATTTTATTTTAATTTTTGTAGGTTTAGTTTTCATTGTTTTAAATTTATATGGAATTTATTGATTTGATATCTGTATGTATGTGTATTTTAACCTTTAACAAAAGTTCAATCTGTAATTTTGAAACTATCTGGCCTTGTGTTGTTGTTTGCTGTTGTTAACATTTGTTGATTTAGTATAAGCAAGCAATTATTGATATGGAATTGTTTTTTGCACTAATTAGAATTATTTGTACACATATTCTTAGTACTAGTTTCCCCAGGTTAATCTAATGTAATGTGGTTTCATTATTGTCATTAGAGTCTACAATGTTTTCTGTAAAGGGTTGAAAAAATTCAAGGGGTGGTAATGAATAATTATCAAATTTGTTGAAATCCCTATGGCACAGATATCAAAAGATAGTGATTATAATCACTTTATATTAAGTGTGGAATGCAAATTATACTGGTAAACACTACACCTCAATAGTTTAACAGTTCTATGGTTGTGGTTGTGGTTAAAAAGATTACAGATTACTTTCCATAGAGTGCGTGGAATGAGAGCTGGTGTCGTAGAACTTCCACATCCTTACTACTCATTTGCTCATTGTTACCATAGAATTAATTTGGTCTATGACATTATTTTGTGAGGTTGGCTATGGGTATTGAGGTAGTCATTATCTTATCAAATTAAATGTCCATTTTAGTATGCTGCTTGTTATGAAATCAGTCCATTTTCATTTAAAAAATTTCACTGTTGAGAGATTCTAGCCCAAAATATTGTTCCCATTGCTTCGATCAGAGGGGGTTACAGTTCCCATCAGCAAATCTTTATTGCTAGCATCATAGGCTGTTCAATTTTTATCCCCATTTTAGATGTAACTTTTATTTGGTCAACAAATATCGAGATGCGCCCCCCCCCCCCCCCCCCATGATCCTACATTGGCTGATTCTAGTTCGCAGTCTGATGATTATATAGAAAAAAACTTCTTGGTAAATATTGACATTTATATGTTGAAATCCTTTTAGATAGCTCATGTATCTCCTTGCATGAGGTTATGGGCTGGAAAATGTGGAAGACACTATGGGGATAAAAATATGTAGGACTCACTGTTTAGGATAGATGAATTTGATCCCCTCCCCTATGATCATTTTGTACACTCCACAAATACTTTGAGAAATACAATTTTGGACTTACTGACCAAAAAACACTTCTATTTAATACATTGTGGCAGTTGTCATCACAAAGGTATGCTCAGTCATAATTTTAATTTCAAGGAAAGTTTGTAGTTATGAATATTTGCATGTACATTCCAGTAAGAAGTTTTAGAATCAATTGAAGCCTTCTTAAGTATTTGTTACTGGTTTGAAAGTTCTCTTCACTCTTAGTCAACATTATTATATCAAAACCAAAGTTTTATTCTTTCCATTTTCAATTGGTTCTTTTCCCACATGTGTTTACAGGAAGAATTCAATCTTAATAGCTGGATTAGCGGGGCATGACCCTTATTATTGACAGACTTACCAACTACAAAAGCTTAATAATGAGCAGCTGATTGTTACGATGCGCCACTCTCAAAAATTGCACAAAAGAACCAAGAGTGTAGTAACCAAAGAAATTTCATCTTTTTAATATCTTATCTGCCTCATTTTGTTAAGTCAGATGTTATTTAGCTTCAATCATTATATAATATGGTAAATCTATAATGTTGATATCATGTCCATATTCCATGGTCATTCAGAATGATTTTGGTAGATTATCTGATCTTTCAATGAATGTTGAGCATATATTTAAATGGTATATATATGAAATCATTAAACAATTGTCATTGGCTTCGTAATACAAAAAATGTTTGGGGTTTATAGGATCCAATGAAAAAATGTGCTACCTCAACTGTGTGAAACACTCTTTTCCTAGGTGCCATTGTTAACATTTCAAAACTACTTTTGATTCCTCTTTCTTTGATGTGGGAGCTTCATCTGGAGTTTCACTTTTAAAGCTAAATTTGATGACCACTAATTAAAAAATTATATATAGACATGGTGAACATGTGTCATGGAATCAGATCCTAGGATGCATTTGCTCTTGGTTAGGAGTTTTCCCCTACCAAGCATTCTAATTTCGCAATGTAAAATTGTTCAGAAGATTTTTCCATTCCTCTAATCCAAATTCGAAGCTGAGTAAACATACCTCGTAATGACAGTGTCCGAGCTTCTTTGATGCAAATGTTTGTCATTTTTAAAAACTTATTTTGCCAAATAGCAAGTGTTGAAGTGGCCCAAAGTTCGTGCATGCACGGATTTAAAATCATGACATCATTGTGCATTTATATGGTTATCTTCTGATCATCTACAGTGTGTGAGTCACGAGAAGTTTTTTCTCTAATTACCGGATTTACTCATCAGAGACTGATTGTTTTTATGTCATTTTGTCTATTTCTTTTCTTTGTTTGAGTTTTCCATGGGGATTTCTTAATAGTCATTTCTTTTTTGTTTCACTTATTTGCATATCGTTTGGTGCTTGCTCTTGAAATCGCCTGACAAAGAGAGAAAGCACACTGGTCTGCATTCATGCAGGCACATGACTGTATAGTTGCATTGCATGCTCTTTGTGTTGAATCACTTGCTTAATTGTTCCATGCTTATGTTTCTTTGTATAAGGAAGCTTGCACCTATATATATATTTTAAACCACCCATTAATATAAAAAAATATTTTGCTGCTTCTAATTATTTTTTTTTGGAAGTTTTAATTACATAATAACATTTAGGTTGCATGACCCATTTGCAGTTCATATATGTTGTCTACAAGGATTCTGATTTAAGTATTTAGATGATTTTTTTAAAGTTTATTCATTTTTATCATGTTATTTTCTTGCAAATGATGATGTTTCATTTTCACTTTCCTTTTCAAGTATCATATGGTATTTTCTTATATCCTCTATTCATTTTTAGGACTAGAGGCAAAACAATCACACAATTTAGATTCCTTGTTTGGTTTCATGCTCTTTGTGTGCAGGGGCGGACCAGAATTTTATATAAGGGGGGTTAACACGAATTCAAAATCTAATAAACAATTTGAATTTAATATAAACTAAACTAATTCATAAGTTATTTCTTATAAACTTTGACATACATAAGTAAAAATTCAAAATCAGACAAAAGATCAAAGTTTTTTTCTGTAGAAAATACATTATTGAAGTTGTGCCCGATAATCCTTTAGAGAACAAAATCATTTATTATCGAATATGAGTCAATATTTTTAGCAAATTATTCAATGTAGATAATTATAGAATCTGCAAGAAGATCATCATTCATCTCTATAAACAATTATAAAGACAAATTAATCCATACAAAAGATCAAGTTGATTTTTTAGAACTTTTATATTTATTCACCTTCTACCTCGATATTGTTTGGAGGGGTTGAAAAATTGGAGATAATTTAGTCATTTCATGTGGGTTAGAATTAACTAGGATATGTTGAATCATGGTTAAACTCTGTTCACGACATGGATGTATAAGAGTTTTCTGATTTTTCAAGGACTTGTATCGTTTGAACTTTAACATGGATTTATATTGGATTACCCATGTTTACAAGGATGTAGATGTCTTTAACCTCATTTTTTTAAAATTTGGAATAATTAATGGTTGAGACTTGGGCCTTTAGGCTTGGTTTTGGTGGGCTGGGATGGGATGATTGTTAAGGAGAAAGTGATCAAATGCATAATAACAAAATTTGTTATTATAACAAACGACTTGTTTGTATTTTTTTTTATTATATCCAATGCATAATTAATGGTTGGGGGTTCTGAGAGTGGGGTTATTTGTATTTTTTTTTTTTCAAAATTTTGGGGGGGCTATAGCCCAGCCGAGTCTACCCATGCTTCCACCGTTGTTTGGAACCTAGCCACTACCTAACTAGGCTGAATTCAATAGTGCATCGTCAAAAATACACATTGACGATGTTTTTCTCCTTTATCTTAATAATTTGATTTTATTTTTCTTACTTGCGGTTAACGTGAAAAATTATTCCTTTCAACATTATTTAATCATTCAATATGCTAGTTAAAGTATGGTTGTTTCATTCCTTTGTTTGCTAGATTTTCACTATTTGCTTATTTATAGTAGGCTAGAACACTGATTGGAAGAAAGAAAAAAAGTGGAATATGTGTTTTTAAAGATTTCATTATGTTGGCTGTTACCTTACTGTCCATTGATGCTCAGTAATGATTTTTATGAATTCTCGTAATTTTGGAGTGTAACTCTTATGCATATATAAAATTCCATTGTAATGTGTTTTGAGTCTATGTAAGTGCTATTTATAATCCAATCAAATATTCACTATCAATCTCAGTGCCCTCTTCCAAGATCCAGATTCTATTTTTGTGCCACATGTATCCTTCATAGATTCTGTACTTCATGCTGTTCTACACTAACTAATGTTGTACATTGTGAACTCTTCATAGATTGTGAACTCCTTCGAGTTTTGTCGGTTCAGAAATCTGGAAGTATATGAAGCTTTGGTATCTTTGATTGAGCAATCATATGATTTAAAATTTGCTACTGGTTTTTTAACTAAATCTCTATCAGGCATGTTTCATCCACCGTTTCACATGAAACCATCAATTTAAACTCAACTTTGCACATTCTAAACAATATTTTTTTCTAAATTTAATTGTACTGAAGTCTTTCCACATGCCTATTTGCGAGTTAGTGATTGACCTTGTGATGGCTTTCTCAAGTCTTGTTACCCCATTGACAGCCTTTGCTATCTCAATATCTCCCTTGTACATTTGAATCTTCTAAAGAAATATATAGGTAGTTACCAAGCCAAAAAAAAAAAAAAAAACCCTGTGATGGCTTTCTCACGAGTAGGTTGATAGATGCTAAGGGAACAATACATCATCAGTTGGAATTTAGAAAGTGTTACTATGGAATTCAACTCTACATGTGAGTTTTGGCTTTATATAATGCATGTTCTATTGCAAGTTAGGTTGGAAGCACTCTGGTAATGTTCATGGTGAGTTCAGTTGATGAACAACTTAGGTATTACAGAATATATAGGTTTTCATGCCAGTATTTTGCAATAGTGCAACATTTAATTCTGGTTTTATATATGTTTTGGTAGACCTTTATTCAATTCCATATCAATGATTGTGTGTCACCTGTCATTGCCTATGCACACATTCCCTTATGGAAATTTGCTCATCAGGCTGGATAAGTCCCCATCACAATGAGTTGAGGTTCCATATAAAAGTTGGATAATGTTGGGGAGAACTCCAAAGGCAGTCCCATGAACAGTCTGCCCATGTTTTAATTTTTTAAAAGTAGTAAACATCGTCTAAGAATGTACATGCTTTGATAAAAAGCGTATATCGTTTCATTTCAAAATGAATTGACATATTTTAACAAATGTAAAAATAAATTAACAAGGTATATATCACTCCCAAAGAGGTTCATATCTCGTTGGATATCTAAAGAGGTATATGGGACTACATTTGGGGTTGAAAGAGTTCAACGATGCCCATAAGAGTTTTGATCCAGTGACTATTTTTTTACTCACAAACTCATTTCAAACCAATGACAAGATAACTTTTGAATGGGTTGTGTATATACCACTTTTTTGAGGGTTAGCTGTCCTTTTCTTATTGGTTCGAGTCAAAATTTGGTCAATGTTTGGCTTATTGAATCTTTTACTTCAATGCAGGTTCAGTTCCATTAGAAGATGCATGTGAAATAAAATGGTCTGTGTTCTCAATTGCATAGTATGAATATTGGGTTTGACATTATGACTAGTGGAAAACACGATGGAGCTTGTGTTTTGTGAGGGGTAGGGCCCCAACTCGATCAGGTTAGATTTGGGTTGATCTCAATCCGAAGTTCAAGGTGTTCAACCTTAACCCGAAGTTCAAGGTTGTCTATGATGCCAACCCAAACCCAATCCGATTTTGTAGACAACTTGAATTTATCAACCCGAACCTAAATCTAGTTTTTAGAACCAACCCGCATAAAAATTGGGATCAATTCGTTGGGTTCGGATTGGACCTGACCCAAGTTGCAACCCTAGTGGGTGTGAGTTTTGTAGGTGAGGTGTCTGGCTTCGAGGAATAGTCGATTGAGGCTTCTGACTCCTTTGTTTCAGGTGGTCTCTCGTCCACCGTCCAGGGTATAAGGAGTTGCTTTTTTCTTAGGGCCTTGGTACCCCTCTTATGACATCTTCAAAGCTTTGGATAGAAAAACAATTGTTATTGATGGAGTTACCCGCTACAAAAGATATTAATGAGTAAATGATTGTTACGATGTGTCACTAAAAAAAGTTGCACATAAGAGTGTATTGGGAAAATACTACGTGTTGGTCCATTTGGTTACCACACAACGAGGGTGTTTTCTTGAGCAAAAGAGTGTATTGGGAAAATACTTGGATCCCTCTCTCCTCGATGATTGTGGATTGGGTCAAATTCATTTTAGAGGAGCCTTCACTGAATGCCTTAATGGGTGTTAAATGTGTGAGAGGATGATTTCATTCGAACTTCTTTTATTTATTGTGTTTTCCTTTTCTTTCTTTAAAATGTAAGAAAATTCCTTGTCTCTTATCACTCGAGGGTTTCTTGGAATAAAATTCTCATATACTCCTCAAAAAAAAAATTCCACATGAGGACACATAATGACCAATATTGCTGTAACCAAAGAAATTTCATCTTTTTAATATCTTATCTGCCTCATTTGGTTTAGTTAGATGTTATTTAGCTTCAATCATTATATAATATAGTAAATCTAGAATGTTGATTTCATTTACTCCTCTTCCTTTATATTCCACGGTCATTCAGAATGATTTTGGTGGATTATCTGATCTTTCGATGAATGTTGAGCATTGATTAAAATGGTGTATGAAATCATTAAACAATTATCGTTGGCTTCACAATACAGAAAACAATTGGGGTTTATAGGATAGAATGAAGAAATATGCCATCTCAATTGTGTAAAACAATCTGGTCCTAGGTGCCATTGTTAACATTTCAAAACTACTTTCGATTCCCATCTCAGAGTTTCAATTTTAAAGCTAAATATTTGATGACCACTAATTAAAGAGTCAAGTGACCCACAGTGCACCATGCACAATTGAGATTTAAAATCGTGACATCTTTGTGAATTTATATGGTTACCTTTTGACCATCTATAGTGTCAAAGTGGGAGAAACATTTTCTATAATTACTAGAATTATTCATTAGAGAGTGATTTTTTTTATGTCATTCTTCTTGGGGATTTTTTGAATATTAATTTTTTTTTTCTCTTATTTGCTGCTATTCTTTTCTTTGCAGGTCATTTGGTGCTTACTCTTGGAATTGCCTGACAACGAGAGAGAGCACGCTGGTCTGCATTCATGCTGGGGCATGACTGTATACTAGCATGCTCTTTCTACTTGTCATGCAGTCTACTATAGAAGCATTTTCTTTCTCTACAATTGTTGGGGATGGGAACTCCTGAAAATTAGGTAACACTTCAACCTAATCATGCATCTAAGCCGTATATACATGCATATGATGATTCAGAGAAGACTAAGCTAGATCACTTGCTTTAATTGTTCCACACTTATGTTTCTTTGTATGAGGAAGCTCACACCCATATATTTAAACCACCCATATATTTTCTACTTCTAATTATAATTTTTTGCAAGTTATCTCTAATTATATTATGACATTTAGGTTGCATGACCCATTTGCAAGTTATCTCTAATTATATATATTGTCTGTGAGGATTCTGATTTAAATATTTAGATGATTTTTTTTTTAATTATTCATTTTTACCATGTTATTTTCTTGCAAATGTATGTTTTTTTTTTCTTCTCATTTTTAGGTTTTTGCTGCATTTTTTATTGAGAAGATATATTGGTAATGAAATAAGTGAAAATACACAAAAAAAAAAAAAAGTCACCTAAGATTTAGAATACCCAACTAAGGTCTTTTTCAAGGCTTTACCCGAAAAAGTCTCCTGCCACAAAAAGTATTTTTTCTACCCATCATAATTATTACTTTAATGACATTTCACCCACTGCTCTTTGAAATATAATAACATTATATATATTAATTGATTAATCCATTATTTTTTAATAAATTTATTAAATTATAGATAATAGATTAATGATAACGAATACGAATTGTGTAATAAAACATGTAACAATTTATTATTTTTCTTCATTTATTATTGTGCAAAATACAATTTTTTTAAGAATAATATATATTAATTAATAAAGATTATATATATAATTATTTATATTATGAAACATCTAAAATGGATTAATATTGATAATAATTAGATAAGATTATGTTAATTAGATCATTTGAGTGATAAAATGGTGAAAGAAGACATTTTAGTGTAACGTATGGATAAGCTTTGACAAAATAAAAAACCATAAAATTAAGTTTTCATTAAATATGTTAAACAAGATTACATTTTCAATTAAATAAAATTTATAAATTAAATTTTTTTATAAAATGAGTGGATATGTTTAAATTTTAAAAAAAAAATTAAATATTTATATCAAAATGCTTATAAACAAATTCTTGGATTTTGGGACCCCTCTATGAGGGGGCTTTAGGTGACTGCCTATATTATACCCAGGGACAACATTGCTCCTTAGAGGAGATATATAATATATGTTAAATTTTTTATACATCTGCTAAAAATGGGTCTATTCAATTCGAAATGGCGAGATATATATTTCATCAAAGCATATGCCTCATTAGATGAGTTTTATTATTTAAAAAAAAACTAAAACATGTGTGGATTGGAATTGTCAGCGAGACTCTCCCTAACATTATTCTTTCTCGTAATTTTATGATCAAATCAAAATCCATCGTAAAATACCATTAACCAAACAACTTATTGCACAATCTTGCATAAAAAAATGTAGGAGAGGGAATTTGAATAAAAGAGAAACTATTTTCCTTCTAACCAATATTTATTTTGTTTACGCTTGTGATAGAAAATGATAAAAAATAAAAATAGTTGTTCACACATGTGATAAAAAATAATAGGAAATAAAATTTATTGCTTGTGCAATCACAGAAAGTGTATGCATAGGAAATGTTTTTGTATTGATAAGAAAAATTGAATTCTCTCACTTTTCTTTATTTTCCCTACCTTAGAGTGAGTAAAAATTCTCTCTTTTCTAATAAGACAAAAGATCAAGGGAAAAATATGAGAATTTTTTTGTTCTTTTGATGTAAACACCATATTTTTATAGAAAGTTTTATAATCAGCTCATTTTACAATCCAAAGCCCTCTGTCACCCTTCAATCAAGATGCTATACATTTTCACATGAACGGCTACGCGCCCCACACATGCCTCGCCTTGCATTTGGTGAGGTGGTTAGCCCCAAACAAACGAATTTTCTATTCAGATAATAAATTTGGAGACTTAAAAAGTACTTTGAAGAAGGGAGGGATTAATTACTAAATTGTGTAGTTTACATAGATTTAAAAATAAAAATTCTATATAAAAAAATGTAAAATTTTTTTTAAGTGTAGGGAGTTAACAAGTCATAATTTATGATGCATTTATGATTGTACAAAAATCCCGAGTTTAGCAAACCTCTATTTTTTATATTTTTAGGTGATTAATGAGAAAATATTCACTTTTACATATTTTTTTCATCACTATTCTTGAGACATAAACACACCCAAAATCCCTAATATTTTAAAAAACGGATAAAATTACATATATTCATATTTTTTTCATAACTATATAGCTGATAACAACCCTATCAAGATTTCATATTTATCCATAACAACCATTAATGTTGCAAATAATCCCCCATCAATAAGAATAAGAGATAATCATGCTTTCCCACTGTCTTCCACTCTCAGTGATAGTCATTCTCCACCTACTCCACACGCCTCTCTCTCTTTCATCTCTCAAAGTTTGGGTTTTGCTTTCCTTTGTTGGTCTTCAATTATTTTATTTTTTTTAAAATTGAATTATTGAACGGAGTCAACAATTTTGGAGAAAAAACTTTAATTTCAACATGTTTTCAATCTGTGAGAATAAAAAAAAAAAACACACACACACACACACAAAGAAACCGAGGGTTCCCTTATTTGTTGGTTTTGATCAGTTGTTTTGGGTCCTCTTAAAGCTTTTTAAGGGTCTATATGAAGATTTTCTCTCTTTCAATATAAATGGGTTTTTGCAATCCTCTATTGTACATGTACCCATAGCTTTCTAAGAACTTATAAAGATTTTCTCTTTCAAGATTTATCTGATATGGGTTCTTCCAAAAAAAAAAAAATTGAAATTTGAACACTGCCTTGGATTTCAATACGATAAAAAACCAGTATGTTATTATTATTATTTTTTTATTTTAGTTTTGGCTCAATCTATCATCTTCTGGGACATCAGATGTCAGAAACATAGGTATGTGCGTTCATGCTGAATTTTTTTATTATAATTTTTGTAGGTTTAGTTTTCATTGTTTTAAATTTATATGGAATTTATTGATTTGATATCTGTATGTATGTGTATTTTAACCTTTAACAAAAGTTCAATCTTTAATTGTGAAACTATATGGCCTCGTGTTGTTGTTTGCTGTTTTTTTTTTTTTTTTTTTTTTTGCTTGGTAAGAATCGAACCCCCGACCTCTCCTTGGGAGAGGGTGTTGTTGTTTGCTGTTGTGTGCAATTGAACAATGATTTCATATATGTATTGTTTCATTTAGTATAAGCAAGCAATTGTTGATATGGAATTGTTTTTTGCACTAATTAGAATTATTTGTACACATATTCTTTGTACTAGTTACCCCAGGTTAATCTAATCTAATATGGTTTCATTATTGTCATTAGAGTCTACAACATTTTCTGTAAAGGATTGGAAAAATTCAAGGTGTGGTTAATGAATGGTTATCAAATTTGTTGAAATCCCTATGGCACAAATATCAAAAGATAGTGATTATAATCACTTTATATTAAGTGTGGAATGCAAAAATTATACTGGTAAACACTACACCTCAATAGTTTAACAGTTCTATGGTTGTGGTTGTGGTTAAAAAGATTACAGATTACTTTCCATAGAGTGCGTGGAATGAGAGCTGGTGTCGTAGAACTTCCACATCTTTACTACTCATTTGCTCATTGTTACCATAGAATTAATTTGGTCTATGACATTATTTTGTGAGGTTGGCTATGGGTATTGAGGTAGTCATTATCTTATCAAATTAAATGTCCATTTTAGTATGCTGCTTGTTATGAAATCAGTCCATTTTCATTTAAAAAATTTCACTGTTGAGAGATTCTAGCCCAAAATATTGTTCCCATTGCTTCGATCAGAGGGGGTTACAGTTCCCATCAGCAAATCTTTATTGCTAGCATCATAGGCTGTTCAATTTTTATCCCCATTTTAGATGTAACTTTTATTTGGTCAACAAATATCGAGATGCCCCCCCCCCCCCCCCCCCCCCATGATCCTACATTTGGCTGATTCTAGTTCGCAGTCTGATGATTATATAGAAAAAAACTTCTTGGTAAATATTGACATTTATATGTTGAAATCCTTTTAGATAGCTCATGTATCTCCTTGCATGAGGTTATGGGCTGGAAAATGTGGAAGACACTATGGGGATAAAAATATGTAGGACTCACTGTTTAGGATAGATGAACCCTATGATCATTTTGTACACTCCACAAATACTTTGAGAAATACAATTTTGGACTTACTGACCAAAAAACACTTCTATTTAATACATTGTGGCAGTTGTCATCACAAAGGTATGCTCAGTCATAATTTTAATTTCAAGGAAAGTTTGTAGTTATGAATATTTGCATGTACATTCCAGTAAGAAGTTTTAGAATCAATTGAAGCCGTCTTAAGTATTTGTTACTGGTTTGAAAGTTCTCTTCACTCTTAGTCAACATTATTATATCAAAACCAAAGTTTTATTCTTTCCATTTTCAATTGGTTCTTTTCCCACATGTGTTTACAGGAAGAATTCAATCTTAATAGCTGGATTAGCGGGGCATGACCCTTATTATTGACAGACTTACCAACTACAAAAGCTTAATAATGAGCAGCTGATTGTTACGATGCGCCACTCTCAAAAATTGCACAAAAGAACCAAGAGTGTAGTAACCAAAGAAATTTCATCTTTTTAATATCTTATCTGCCTCATTTTGTTAAGTCAGATGTTATTTAGCTTCAATCATTATATAATATGGTAAATCTATAATGTTGATATCATGTCCATATTCCATGGTCATTCAGAATGATTTTGGTAGATTATCTTATCTTTCAATGAATGTTGAGCATATATTTAAATGGTATATATATGAAACCATTAAACAATTGTCATTGGCTTCGTAATACAAAAAATATTTGGGGTTTATAGGATCCAATGAAGAAATGTGCTACCTCAACTGTGTGAAACAATCTGGTCCTAGGTGCCATTGTTAACATTTCAAAACTACTTTTGATTCCTCTTTCTTTGATGTGGGAGCTTCATCTCAGAGTTTCACTTTTAAAGCTAAATATTTGATGACCACTAATTAAAAAATTATATATAGACACGGTGAACATGTGTCATGGAATCAGATCCTAGGATGCATTTGCTCTTGGTTAGGGGTTTTCCCCTACCAAGCATTCTAATTTCGCAATGTAAAATTGTTCAGAAGATTTTTCATTCCTCTAATCCAAATTCGAAGCTAAATACACATACCTCGTAATGACAGTTGTCCGAGCTTCTTTGATGCAAATGTTTGTCATTTTTAAAAACTTCTTTTACCAAATAGCAAGTGTTGAAGTGACCCAAAGTTCATGCATGCACGGATTTAAAATCATGACATCATTGTGAATTTATATGGTTATCTTTTGATCATCTATAGTGTCAGAGTCATGAGAAGTTTTTTCTCTAATTACTGGATTTACTCATTAGAGACTGATTGTTTTTATGTCATTTTGTCTATTTCTTTTCTTTGTTTGAGTTTTCCATGGGGATTTCTTAATAGTCATTTCTTTTTTGTTTCACTTATTTGCATATCGTTTGGTGCTTGCTCTTGAAATCGCCTGACAAAGAGAGAAAGCACACTGGTCTGCATTCATGCAGGCACATGACTATATAGTGGCATGCTCTTTCCCGTTATTATTCAGTTTACTATAGAAGTGATATCTTTCTCTACAATTGTTGGGGATGGGAACTCCTAAAAATTAGGTAATACTTCACCTAATCATGCATCTAAGCCGTATATACATGTATATGATGAGCAAGAGAAGGCTAAGTTTTCTAATAACTGTGATGTCAACAATTTTCTTTTCAGTGGTTCATATACTAGATGAATATAAACTGAATCACTTGCTTAATTGTTCCATGCTTATGTTTCTTTGTATAAGGAAGCTTGCACCTATATATATATTTTAAACCACCCATTAATATAAAAAAATATTTTCTGCTTCTAATTATTTTTTTTTGGAAGTTTTAATTACATAATAACATTTAGGTTGCATGACCCATTTGCAGTTCATATATGTTGTCTACAAGGATTCTGATTTAAGTATTTAGATGATTTTTTTAAAGTTTATTCATTTTTATCATGTTATTTTCTTGCAAATGATGATGTTTCATTTTCACTTTCCTTTTCAAGTATCATATGGTATTTTCTTATATACTCTATTCATTTTTAGGACTAGAGGCAAAACAATCACACAATTTAGATTCCTTGTTTGGTTTCATGCTCTTTGTGTGCAGGGGCGGACCAGAATTTTATATAAGGGGGGTTAACACGAATTCAAAATCTAATAAACAATTTGAATTTAATATAAACTAAACTAATTCATAAGTTATTTCTTATAAACTTTGACATACATAAGTAAAAATTCAAAATCAGACAAAAGATCAAAGTTTTTTCTCTAGAAAATACATTATTGAAGTTGTGCCCGATAATCCTTTAGAGAACAAAATCATTTATTATCGAATATGAGTCAATATTTTTAGCAAATTATTCAATGTAGATAATTATAGAATCTGCAAGAAAATTGTAGATAATTTAGTCATTTCATGTGGGTTAGAATTAACTAGGATATGTTGAATCATGGTTAAACTCTGTTCACGACATGGATGTATAAGATTTTTCTGATTTTTCAAGGACTTGTATCGTTTCAACTTTAACATGGATTTATATTGGATTACCCATGTTTACAAGGATGTAGATGTCTTTAACCTCATTTTTTTAAAATTTGGAATAATTAATGGTTGAGACTTGGGCCTTTAGGCTTGGTTTTGGTGGGCTGGGATGGGATGATTGTTAAGGAGAAAGTGATCAAATGCATAATAACAAAATTTGTTATTATAACAAACGACTTGTTTGTATTTTTTTTTATTATATCCAATGCATAATTAATGGTTGGGGGTTCTGAGAGTGGGGTTATTTGTATTTTTTTTTTTCAAAATTTTGGGGGGGCTATAGCCCAGCCGAGTCTACCCATGCTTCCACCGTTGTCTGTGTGCCTACATCCCTCTCACTGCTTGTTTGGAACCTAGCCACTACCTAACTAGGCTGAATTCAATAGTGCATCGTCAAAAATACACATTGACGATGTTTTTCTCCTTTATCTTAATAATTTGATTTTATTTTTCTTACTTGCGGTTAAAGTGAAAAATTATTCCTTTCAACATTATTTAATCATTCAATATGCTAGTTAAAGTATGGTTGTTTCATTCCTTTGTTTGCTAGATTTTCACTATTTGCTTATTTATAGTAGGCTAGAACACTGATTGAAAAAAAAAAGGTGGAATATGTGTTTTTAGAGATTTCATTATGTTGGCTATTACCTTACTGTCCATTGATGCTCAGTAATGATTTTTATGAATTCTCGTAATTTTGGAGTGTAACTCTTATGCATATATAAAATTCCATTGTAATGTGTTTTGAGTCTATGTAAGTGCTATTTATAATCCAATCAAATATTTACTATCAATTTCAGTTTTGTGCCCACTTCCAAGATCCAGATTCTATTTTTGTGCCACATGTATCCTTCATAGATTCTGTACTTCATGCTGTTCTACACTAACTAATGTTGTACATTGTGAACTCTTCATAGATTGTGAACTCCTTCGAGTTTTGTCGGTTGAGAAATCTGGAAGTATATGAAGCTTTGGTATCTTTGATTGAGCAATCATATGATTTAAAATTTGCTACTGGTTTTTTAACTAAATCTCTATCAGGCATGTTTCATCCACCGTTTCACATGAAACCATCAATTTAAACTCAACTTTGCACATTCTAAACAATATTTTTTTCTAAATTTAATTGTACTGAAGTCTTTCCACATGCCTATTTGCGAGTTAGTGATTGACCTTGTGATGGCTTTCTCAAGTCTTGTTACCCCATTGACAGCCTTTGCTATCTCAATATCTCCCTTGTACATTTGAATCTTCTAAAGAAATATATAGGTAGTTACCAAGCCAAAAAAAAAAAAAAAGAACCCTGTGATGGCTTTCTCACGAGTAGGTTGATAGATGCTAAGGGAACAATACATCATCAGTTGGAATTTTAAAAGTATCACTATGGAGTTCAACTCTACATGTGAGTTTTGGCTTTATATAATGCATGTTCTATTGCAAGTTAGGTTGGAAGCACTCTGGTAATGTTCAGTTGATGAACAACTTAGGTATTACAGAATATATAGGTTTTCATGCCAGTATTTTGCAATAGTGCAACATTTAATTCTGGTTTTATATATGTTTTAGTAGACGTTTCATTATATTCAATTCCATATCAATGATTGTGTGTCACCTGTCATTGCCTATGCACACATTCCCTTATGAAAATTTGCTCATCAAGCTGGATAAGTCCCCATCACAATGAGTTCAGGTTCCATATAAAAGTTTGGATAATGTTGGGGAGAACTCCAAAGGCAGTCCCACGAACAGTCTGCCCATGTTTTAATTTTTTAAAAGTAGTAAACATCGTCTAAGAAGGTATATACTTTGATAAAAAGCGTATATCGTTTCATTTCAAAATGAATTGACATATTTTAACAAATGTAAAAATAAATTAACAAGGTATATATCACTCCCAAAGAGGTTCATATCTCGTTGGATATCTAAAGAGGTATATGGGACTACATTTGGGGTTGAAAGAGTTCAACGATGCCCATAAGAGTTTTGATCAAGTGACTATTTTTTTTTACTCACAAACTCATTTCAGACCAATGACAAGATAACTTTTGAATGGGTTGTGTATATACCACTTTTTTGAGGGTTAGCTGTCCTTTTCTTATTGGTTCGAGTCAAAATTTGGTCAATGTTTGGCTTATTGAATCTTTTACTTCAATGCAGGTTCAGTTCCATTAGAAGATGCATGTGAAATAAAATGGTCTGTGTTCTCAATTGCATAGTATGAATATTGGGTTTGACATTATGACTAGTGGAAAACACGATGGAGCTTGTGTTTTGTGAGGGGTAGGGCCCCAACTCGGTCGAGTTAGGTTCGGGTTGATCTCAATCCGAAGTTCAAGGTGTTCAACCCTATAACCCAAAGTTCAAGGTTGTCTGTGAATGCAACCCAAACTCAACTTGAATTTATAGGCAACCCTATAACCCGATTTTGTAGACAACTTGAATTTATCAACCAGAACCTAAATCTAGTTTTTAGAACCCAACCCGCATAAAAATCGGGTTCAACCCGTTTGGTTCTGGTTAGACCTGGCCTAAGTTGCAGCCCTAGTGAGGGGTGTGAGTTTTGTAGGTGAGGTGTTTGGTGTTTGGCTTCGAGGAATAGTCACCTGAGGCTTCAACTCCTTTGTTTCATGTGGTCTCTCATCCACCGTCCAAGGTATAAGGAGTTGCTTTTTTTCTTAGGGCCTTGGTACCCCTCTTCCTTGTATTTTGCTTTTCCTATCCAAATCCTCTCACCCCCATTCAAACATTATACCCCAATTCAATCATTGTCTTTTGATTCACTTTGATTGTAATGACAATGCCTTCGTATTGCTCAAAAAAAAAAAAAAGAACTTGTGTCTTAACGTGCCTTGGTCCGATGTTGCCGTTGACAGATCCTGTTTCGAGTTATGTTTTTCATCTATCCCAGTCTTGGAGCTTTCTTCTCACCCCTCCAATACTCCATCCCAGTTGGTGGAGCCAGGGAAAGATCTCTCTTTCAATATAAATGGGTTTTTGGAATCCTCTATTGTACTGGCACCCATAGCTTTTTAAGAACTTATAAAGATTTTCTCTGTCAAAATTTATCTGATATGGGTTCTTCCAAAAAAAAAATTTGAAATTTGAACATCTGCGTTGGATTTCAATACGAGAAGAAACCAGTACGTTATTTTTATTATTTTTTTATTTTATTTTTTATCTTCTCGGACATCTGATGTCAGCCACATAGATATGTACCTTCATACTGAATTTTTTTTATTATAATTTTTGTAGGTTTAGTTTTCATTGTTCTAAATTTATATGGAATTTGTTGATTTGATATCTGTATGTATGTGTATGTTTTTTTTAATATATAGTTGTCATAACCTTTAACAAAAGTTCAATCTGTAATTTTGAAACTATATGGCCTCGTGTTGTTGTTTGCTGTTGTGTGCAATTGAACAATGATTTCATATATGTATTGTTACATTTAGTATAAGCAAGCAATTATTGATATGGAATTGTTTTTGGCACTAATTAGAATTATTTGTACATATATTCTTAGTACTAGTTACCCCAGGTTAATCTAATCTAATATGGTTTCATTATTGTCATTAGAGTCTACGACATTTTCTGTAAAGGATTGGAAAAATTCAAGGTGTGGTAATGAATGGTTATCAAATTTGTTGAAATCCCTATGGCACAGATATCAAAAGATAGTGATTATAATCACTTTATATTAAGTGTGGAATGCAAAAATTATACTGGTAAACACTACACCTCAATAGTTTAACAGTTCTATGGTTGTGGTTGTGGTTAAAAAGATTACAGATTACTTTCCATAGAGTGCGTGGAATGAGAGCTGGTGTCGTAGAACTTCCACATCTTTACTACTCATTTGCTCATTGTTACCACAGAATTAATTCGGTCTATGACATTATTTTGTGAGGTTGGCTATGAGTATTGAGGTAGTCATTATCTTATCAAATTAAATGTCCATTTTAGTATACTGCTTGTTATGAAATCAGTCCATTTTCATTTAAAAAATTTCACTGTTGAGTGATTCTAGCACTCTATATTGTTCCCATTGCTTCAATCAGAGGGAGTTACAGTTTCCATCGGCATTTAATCATTTATCATTAAGCCTTTGCTGCTAGCATCATACATTGTTCAATTTTTATCCCCATTTTAGGTGTAACTTTTATTTGGTCAACAAATATCGAGATGCCCCCACCCCTCTTCTCCCCCCCCCCCCCCCTCCCCCCCGCGGTAGTTTAGTTTTTATGATTCTACATTGGCTGATTCTAGTTCGCAGTCTGATGATTATGTAGAAAAAAAACTTCTTGGTAAATATTGACATTTATAATAGATTTAGATTTTGAAATCCTTTTAGATAGCTCATGTATCACCTTGCATGAGGTTATGTGATGAAAAATCTGAAAGACACTATGGGGATAAAAATATGTAGGACTCACTGTTTAGGATAGATGAATTTGATCCCCTCCCCTATGATTATTTTGTACACTCCACAAATACTTTGAGAAATACAATTTTGGATATACTGACCAAAAAAAACATCAATTTAATACATTGTGGCTGTTGTCATCACAAAGGTATGCTCAGTCATAATTTTACTTTTCAAGGAAAGTTTGTAGTTATGAATATTTGCGTGTACATTCCAATAAGAAGTTTTAGAATCAATTGAAGCCTTCTGAAGTATTCGTTACTGGTTTGAAAGCGCTCTTCACTCTTAGTCAACATTATTATATCAAAACCAAAGTTATATTCTTTCCATTTTCAATTGGTTCTTTTCCCACATGTGTTTGCAGGAAGAATTCAATCTTAATAGCTGGATTAGCAGGACATGGCCCTTATTATTGACTGGGTTACCAACTACAAAAGCTTAATAATGAGCAGCTGATTGTTACGATGCATCACTCTAAAAATTTGCACATAAGAACGAAGAGTGTAGTAACCAAAGGAATTTCATCCTTTTAATATCTTATCTGCCTCATTTTGTTTAGTCAGATGTTACTTAGCTTCAATCATTATATAATATAGTAAATCTATAATGTTGATATCATTTCCATATTCCATGGTCATTCAGAATGATTTTGGTAGATTATCTGATCTTTCAATTAATGTTGAACATTGATTTAAATGGTATATATATGAAATCATTAAACAATTGTCATTGGCTTCATAATACAGAAAATATTTGGGGGTTTATAGGATCCAATGAAGAAATGTGCTACCTCAGCTGCGTGAAACAATCTGGTCCTAGGTGCCCTTGTTAACATTTCAAAACTACTTTTGATTCCTCTTCCTTTGATGTGGGAGCTTCGTCTTGGAGTTTCACTTTTAAAGCTAAATATTTAATGACCACTAATTAAAAAATTATATATAGACACAGTGAACATGCGTCATGGAATCAGATCCTACATTTCCTCTTGGTTAGGGGTTTTCCCCTACCAAGCATTCTCATTTCGCAATGTAAAATTGTTCAGAAGATTTTTCATTCCTCTAATCCAAATTCGAAGCTAGATACACATACCTCGTAATGACAAGGTCTGAGCTTCTTTGATGCAAATGTTTGTCATTTTTAAAAACTTCTTTTACGAAATAGCAAGTGTTGATGTGACCCAAAGTTCATGCATGCACGGATTTAAAATCATGATTTCATCATGAATTTATATGGTTATCTTTTGATCATCTATAGTGTCAGAGTCATGATAAATTTTTTCTATAATTATCGGATTTATTTATTAGAGACTGATTGTTTTTTATGTCATTTTGTCTATTTCTTTTCTTTGTTTGAGTTTCCCAAGGGGATTTCGTAATAATCATTTCTTTTATTTTCTTTTATTTGCTGTTATTCTCTTATTTGTAGATCGTTTGGTGCTTGCTCTTGGAATCGCCTCACAACGAGAGAAAGCACGCTGCAGGCACATGACTGTATAATGGCATACTCTTTCCCGTTATTATTCAGTTTACTATAGAAGTGATATTTTTCTCTACAATTGTTGGGGATGGGAACTCCTAAAAATTAGGTAATACTTCACCTAATCATGCATCTAAGCCGTATATACATGTATATGATGAGCTGGAGAAGGCTAGGTTTTCTAATAACTATGATGTCAACAATTTTCTTTTCAGTGGTTCATATACCAGATGAATATAAATTGAATCACTTGCTTAATTGTTCCATGCTTATGTTTCTTTGTATAAGGAAGCTTGCACATATATATATTTTAAACCACCCATTGATATAAAAAAAAATATTTTCTGCTTCTAATTATATTTTTTTTGGAAGCTTTAATTACATAATAACATTTAGGTTGCATGACCCATTTGTTGTTCATATCTCTTGTCTGCAAGGATTCTGATTTAAGTATTTAGATGATTTTTTAAAATTTATTCATTTTTATCATGTTATTTTCTTGCAAATGATGATGTTTGATTTTCACTTTCCTTTTCAAGTATCTTATGGTATTTTCTTATATACTCTATTCATTTTTAGGACTAGAGGCTTTCTAATTGGACTAGGTGAAAGATCGATGTAGTGGGGGCAAAACGATCACACAATTCAGATTCCTTGTTTGGTTTCATGCTCTTTGTGTGCAGGGGCTGAACCAGAATTTTATATAAGGGGGGGTTAACACAAATTTAAATCTAAGAAACAATTTGAATTTAATATAAACTAAACGAGTTCATAAGTTATTTCTTATAAGCTTTGACATACATAAGTAAAAATTCAAAATCAGACAAAAGATCAAAGTTTTTTCTCTAGAAAATACATTATTGAAGTTGTGCCCGATAATCCTTTAGTGAACAAAATCATTTATTTTCGAATATGAGTCAATATTTTCAGCAAATTATTCAATGTAGATAATTATAGAATCTGCAAGAAAATCATCATTCGTCTCTATAAACAATTATAAAGACAAATTAATCCATGCAAAAGATCAAGTTGCTTTTTTAGAACTTTTATATTTCTTCACCTTCTACCTCGATATTGTTTGGAGGGGTTGAAAAATTGGAGATAATTTAGTCGTTTCATGTGGCTTTGAATTAACTAGGATATGTTGAATCATGGTTAAACTCTATTCACGACATGGATGTATAAGAGTTTTTCTGATTTTTCAATGACTTATATCGTTTCAACTTTAACATGGATTTATATTGAATTACCCATGTTTACAAGGATGTAGATGTCTTTAACCTCGTTTTTTTTAAATTTGGAATAATTAATGGTTGAGACTTGGGCCTTTAGGCTTGGTTTTGGTGGGCTGGGATGGGTTGATTGTTATGGAGAAAGTGATCAAATGCATAATAACAAAATTTGTTATTATAACAAACGACTTGTTTGTATTTTTTTTATTATATCCAATGCATAATTAATGGTTGGGGGGTCTGAGAATGGGGTTATTTGTATTGTTTTTTTTCAAAATTTTGGGGGGGTTATAGCCCAGCCGAGTCTACCCATGCTTCTGCCGTTGTCCCTCTCACTGCTTGTTTGGAACCTAGCCACTACCTAACAAGGCTGAATTCAATAGTGCATCGTCAAAATACACATTGGGTCTGTTTATTGTGTTGACAGCGGATGCTTTTCTCCTTTATCCTAATAATTTGATTTTATTTTTCTTACTTGCAGTTAACCTGAAAAAAGATTCCTTTCAACATTATTTAATCATTCAAAATGCTAGTTATATTCCTCTGTTTGTCAGATTTTCACTTGCTTATTTATAGTAGGCTAGAACACTGATTGGAAGAAAGAAAAAAAGTGGAATATGTGTTTTTAAAGATTTCATTATGTTGGCTGTTACCTTACTGTCCATTGATGCTCAGTAATGATTTTTCTGAATTCTCGTAATTTTGGAGTGTAACTCTTATGCATATATAAAATTCCATTGTAATGTGTTTTGAGTCTATGTAAGTGCTATTTATAATCCAATCAAATATTCACTATCAATTTCAGTTTTGTGCCCACTTCCAAGATCCAGATTCTATTTTTGTGCCACATGTATCCTTCATAGATTCTGTACTTCATGTTGTTTTACACTAACTAATGTTGTAGATTGTGAACTCTTCATAGATTGTGAACTCCTTCGGGTTTTGTCAGTTGAGAAATCTGGAAGTACATGAAGCTTATGTATCTTTGATTGAGCAATCATATGATTTAAAATTTGCTACTGGTTTTTTTAACTAAATCTCTATGAGACATGTTTCATCCACCGTTTCACATGAAACCTTCAATTTAAACTCAAACTTTGCACATTCTAAACAATATTTTTTCTATGTTAAATTGTACTGAAGTCTTTCCACATGCCTATTTACGAGTTAGTGATTGACCTTGTGATGGCTTTCTCAAGTTTTGCTGGCCCATTGACAGTCTTTGTTGTCTCAATATTTCCTTTGTACATTTAAATCTTCTGAAGAAATATATAGGTAGTTACCAAGCAAAAAAAAAACAACCCTCTGATGGCTTTCTCAAGAGTAGGTTGATAGATGCTAAGGGAACATTACATCATCAATTGGAATTTTAAAAGTATCACTATGGAGTTCAACTCTACATGTGAGTTTTGGCTTTATATAATGCATGTTCTATTGCAATTTAGGTTGGAAGCACTCTGGTAATGTTCATGGTGAGTTCAGTTGATGAACAACTTAGGTATTACAGAATATATAGGTTTTCATGCCAGTATTTTGCAATAGTGCAACGTTTAATTCTGGTTTTATATATGTTTTGGTAGACCTTTCATTATATTCAATTCCATATCAATGATTGTGTGTCACCTGTCATTGCCTATGCACACATTCCCTTATGGAAATTTGCTCATCAGGCTGGATAAGTCCCCATCACAATGAGTTGAGGTTCCATATAAAAGTTGGATAATGTCGGGGAGAACTCCAAAGGCAGTCCCACGAACAGTTTACCCATGTTTTAATTTTTTAAAAGTAGTAAACATCGTCTAAGAAGATATATGCTTTGATGAAAAGCGTATATCGTTTCATTTTAAAATGAATTGACATATTTTAACAAATGTAAAAAAAAAGAGTTTCATATCTTGTTGGATGTCTAAAGAGGTATATGGGACTACATTTGGGGTTGAAAGAGTTCAACGATGCCCATAAGAGTTTTTGATCCGGTGACTATATTTTTTTTTACTCAGAAACTCATGTCAAACCAATGACAAGATAACTTTTGAATGGGTTGTATATATACCACTTTTTTTAGGGTCAGTTGTCCTTTTCTTATTGGTTCGACAGTCAAAATTTGGTCAATGTTCGGCTTACTGAATCTTTTACTTCAATGCTGGTTCAAATCCATTGTAAGATGCATGTGAAATAAAATGGTCTGTGTTCTCAATTGCATAGTATGAATATTGGGTTCGACATTATAACTGTTGGAAAACACGATCAAACATTCCAATATTGCATGAAATGATTTTCACCTATTGTTATTTTAATACACACACAACCAATAGATGGAGCTTGTGTTTTGTGAGGGGTAGGCTGCAACTCGGTCGGGTTGGGTTCTGGTTGATCTCAATCCGAGGTTCAAGGTGTTCAACCCTAACCCAAAGTTCGAGGTTGTCTATGATTGCAACCCAAACCCAACCCGATTTTGTAGACAACTTGAATTTATCAACCTGAACCCAAATCCAGTTTTTAGAACCCAACCTGAATAAAAATCAGGTTCAACCCGTTGGGTTTGGGTTGGACCTAGCCTAAGTTGCAGCCCTAGTTAGGGCTGCAACTTGGGTCGGGTTGAACCCGATTTTTATATGGGTTGGGTTGATTAAATCAGGTTCGGATTGACCAATTCGGATTGACTCACAAATCGAGTTAGGTTCGGGTTGGCCTCACTCACAACCCGACCCAACCCGAACTTGTAAATTAATAGTTAAAAAAAAAATCATGGTCGTTCATTTTGTAGCTCCTAATATAGACCGTTCAAATTTTGGGTAAACCTAACTTATCTTACGGGTTGGGTCGTATTAGTTTATTTAATTTGCACATTATGTTTAAAAATCGGGTTGGGTCGGGTTGGGTTCAGGTTAGTCTAATTTGGGTTGAAAATCGGGTTGGCTCAAATTAGGGTTGAGTAGTTTGGAATTCGGATTGAGTTCGGGTTGGGGTCAACCCGAACCCAACCCGCCCGAGTTGCAGCCCTACCCCTAGTGAGGTGTGTGAGTTTTGGCAGGTGAGGTGTTTGGCTTCAAGGAATAGTCGCCTGAGGCTTCGACTCCTTTGTTTCAGGTGGTCTCTCGTCCACCGTCCAGGGTATAAGGAGTTGTTTTTTCCTTAGGGCCTTGGTACCCTTCTTCCTTGTATTTTGCTTTTCTTATCCAAATCTTCCCACAGCCATTCAATCATTATACTCCAATTCAATCATTGTATTTTGATTCACTTTGATTGTAACGACAATGCCTTTGTATTGCTCAAAAAAAAAAAAAGATGAACTTGTGTCTTAATGTGCCTTGGTCCGATGTTGCCGTTGACAAATCCTGTTTCCAGTTATGTTTTTCATCTATCCCAGTCTTGGAGCTTTCTTCTCACACCTCCAATACTCCATCCCAGTTGGTGGAGACAGGGAAAGATCTTCTCTCTTTCAATATAAATGGGTTTTTGCAATCCTCTATTGTACTGGCACCCATAGCTTTTTAAGAACTTATAAAGATTTGCTCTTTCAAGATTTATCTGATATGGGTTCTTCCAAAAAAAAAAAAAATTTGAAATTTGAACATCTGCGTTGGATTTCAATACGAGAAGAAACCAGTACGTTATTTTTATTTTTTTATTTTAGTTTTGGTTCAATCTATCATCTTCTGGGACATCTGATGTCAGCCACATGGGTATGTACCTTCATACTGAATTTTTTTTATTATAATTTTTGTAGGTTTAGTTTTCATTGTTCTAAATTTATATGGAATTTGTTGATTTGATATCCGTATGTATGTGTATGTTTTTTTTAATATATAGTTTTTATAACCTTTAAGAAGAGTTCAATCTGTAATTTTGAAACCATATGGCCTCGTGTTGTTGTTTGCTGTTGTGTGCAATTTAACAATGATTTCATATATGTATTGTTTCATTTAGTATAAGCAAGCAATTATTGATATGGAATTGTTTTTGGCACTAATTAGAATTATTTGTACACATATTCTTAGTACTAGTTACCCCACGTTAATCTAATCTAATATGGTTTCATTATTGTCATTAGAGTCTATGACATTTTCTGTAAAGGATTGGAAAAATTCAAGGTGTGGTAATGAATGGTTATCAAATTTGTTGAAATCCCTATGGCACAAATATCAAAAGATAGTGATTATAATCACTTTATATTAAGTGTGGAATGCAAAAATTATACTGGTAAACACTACACCTGAATAGTTTAACAGTTCTATGGTTGTGGTTAAAAAGATTACAGATTACTTTCCATAGAGTGCGTGGAATGAGAGCTGGTGTCGTAGAACTTCCACATCTTTACTACTCATTTGCTCATTGTTACCATAGAATTAATTCGGTCTATGACATTATTTTGTGAGGTTGGCTATGAGTATTGAGGTAGTCATTATCTTATCAAATTTAATACCCATTTTAGTATACTGCTTGTTATGTAATCAGTCCATTTTCATTTCAAATTTTTCACTGTTGAGTGATTCTAGCACACAATATTGTTCCCATTGCTTCAATCAGAGGGAGTAACAGTTTCCATCGGCATTTATCATTAAGCCTTTGCTGCTAGCATCATACATTATTCAATTTTTATCCCCGTTTTAGGTGTAACTTTTATTTGGTCAACAAATATCGAGATGCCCCCCCCCCCCTTCCTCTCCCCCCCCCCCCCCCCCCCGCGGTAGTTTAGTTTTTATGATTCTACATTGGCTGATTCTAGTTCACAGTCTGATGATTATATATAAAGCACTTCCTGGTAAATATTGACATTAATAATGGATTAGATTTTGAAATAGCTCATGTATCTCCTTGCAAGAGGTTATGGGCTGAAAAATGTGAAAGACACTATGGGGATAAAAATATGTAGGACTCACTGTTTAGGATAGATGAATTTGATCTCCTCCCCTATGATTATTTTGTACACTCCACAAATACTTTGAGAAATACAATTTTGGATATACTGACCAAAAAAAACATCAATGTAGTTATGAATATTTGCATGTACATTCCAGTAAGAAATTTTTAGAATCAATTGAAGCCTTCTGAAGTATTCTTTACTGGTTTGAAAGGGCTCTTCATTCTTAAGTCAATATTATTATATCAAAACCAAAATTATATTCTTTCCATTTTCAATTGGTTCTTTTCCCACATGTGTTTGCAGGAAGAATTCAATCTTAATAGCTGGATTAGCAGGACATGGCCCTTATTATTGACTGGGTTACCAACTACAAAAGCTTAATAATGAGCAGCTGATTGTTACGATGCATCACTCTAAAAATTTGCACATAAGAACGAAGAGTGTAGTAACCAAAGGAATTTCATCCTTTTAATATCTTATCTGCCTCATTTTGTTTAGTCAGATGTTACTTAGCTTCAATCATTATATAATATAGTAAATCTATAATGTTGATATCATTTCCATATTCCATGGTCATTCAGAATGATTTTGGTAGATTATCTGATCTTTCAATTAATGTTGAGCATTGATTTAAATGGTATATATATGAAATCATTAAACAATTGTCATTGGCTTCATAATACAGAAAATATTTGGGGGTTTATAGGATCCAATGAAGAAATGTGCTACCTCAGCTGCGTGAAACAATCTGGTCCTAGGTGCCCTTGTTAACATTTCAAAACTACTTTTGATTCCTCTTCCTTTGATGTGGGAGCTTCGTCTTGGAGTTTCACTTTTAAAGCTAAATATTTGATGACCACTAATTAAAAAATTATATATAGCCACAGTGAACATGCGTCATGGAATCAGATCCTAGGATACATTTCCTCTTGGTTAGGGGTTTTCCCCTACCAAGCATTCTCATTTCGCAATGTAAAATTGTTCAGAAGATTTTTCATTCCTCTAATCCAAATTCGAAGCTAAATACATATACCTCGTAATGACAGGGTCTGAGCTTCTTTGATGCAAATGTTTGTCATTTTTAAAAACTTCTTTTACGAAATAGCAAGTGTTGATGTGACCCAAAGTTCATGCATGCACGGATTTAAAATCATGACTTCATCGTGAATTTATATGGTTATCTTTTGATCATCTATAGTGTCAGAGTCACGATAAATTTTTTCTATAATTATCGGATTTATTTATTAGAGACTGATTGTTTTTTATGTCATTTTGTCTCTTTCTTTTCTTTGTTTGAGTTTCCCAAGGGGATTTCGTAATAATCATTTCTTTTATTTTCTCTTATTTGCTGTTATTCTCTTATTTGTAGATCGTTTGGTGCTTGCTCTTGGAATCGCCTCACAACGAGAGAAAGCACGCTGCAGGCACATGACTGTATAATGGCATGCTCTTTCCCGTTATTATTCAGTTTACTATAGAAGTGATATTTTTCTCTACAATTGTTGGGGATGGGAACTCCTAAAAATTAGGTAATACTTCACCTAATCATGCATCTAAGCCGTATATACATGTATATGATGAGCTGGAGAAGGCTAGGTTTTCTAATAACTATGATGTCAACAATTTTCTTTTCAGTGGTTCATATACCAGATGAATATAAATTGAATCACTTGCTTAATTGTTCCATGCTTATGTTTCTTTGTATAAGGAAGCTTGCACATATATATATTTTAAACCACCCATTGATATAAAAAAAAATATTTTCTGCTTCTAATTATATTTTTTTGGAAGCTCTAATTACATAATAACATTTAGGTTGCATGACCCATTTGTTGTTCATATCTCTTGTCTGCAAGGATTCTGATTTAAGTATTTAGATGATTTTTTAAAATTTATTCATTTTTATCATTTTATTTTCTTGCAAATGATGATGTTTGATTTTCACTTTCCTTTTCAAGTATCTTATGGTATTTTCTTATATACTCTATTCATTTTTAGGACTAGAGGCTTTCTAATTGGACTAGGTGAAAGATCGATGTAGTGGGGGCAAAACGATCACACAATTCAGATTCCTTGTTTGGTTTCATGCTCTCTGTGTGCAGGGGCGGAACCAGAATTTTATATAAGGGGGGTTTAACACAAATTTAAATCTAAGAAACAATTTGAAGTTAATATAAACTAAACGAGTTCATAAGTTATTTCTTATAAGCTTTGACATACATAAGTAAAAATTCAAAATCAGACAAAAGATCAAAGTTTTTTTCTCTAGAAAATACATTATTGAAGTTGTGCCCGATAATCCTTTAGTGAACAAAATCATTTATTTTCGAATATAAGTCAATATTTTCAGCAAATTATTCAATGTAGATAATTATAGAATCTGTAAGAAGATCATCATTCATCTCTATAAACAATTATAAAGACAAATTAATCCATACAAAAGATCAAGTTGATTTTTTAGAACTTTTATATTTATTCACCTTCTACCTCGATATTGTTTGGAGGGGTTGAAAAATTGGAGATAATTTAGTCATTTCATGTGGGTTTGAATTAACTAGGATATGTTGAATCATGGTTAAACTCTGTTCACGACATGGATGTATAAGAGTTTTTTAGATTTTTCAATGACTTATATCGTTTCAACTTTAACATGGATTTATATTGAATTACCCATGTTTACAAGGATGTAGATGTCTTTAACCTCGTTTTTTTTAAATTTGGAATAATTAATGGTTGAGACTTGGGCCTTTAGGCTTGGTTTTGGTGGGCTGGGATGGGTTGATTGTTATGGAGAAAGTGATCAAATGCATAATAACAAAATTTGTTATTATAACAAACGACTTGTTTGTATTTTTTTTATTATATCCAATGCATAATTAATGGTTGGGGGGTCTGAGAGTGGGGTTATTTGTATTGTTTTTTTTCAAAATTTTGGGAGGGCTATAGCCCAGCCAAGTCTACACATATTCCCTCTCACTGCTTGTTTGGAACCTAGCCACTACCTAACAAGGCTGAATTCAATAGTGCATCATCAAAATACACATTGGGTCTGTTTATTGTGTTGACAGCGGATGCTTTTCTCCTTTATCCTAATAATTTGATTTTATTTTTCTTACTTGCAGTTAACCTGAAAAAAGATTCCTTTCAACATTATTTAATCATTCAAAATGCTAGTTATATTCCTCTGTTTGTCAGATTTTCACTATTTGCTTATTTATAGTAGGCTAGAACACTGATTGGAAGAAAGAAAAAAAGTGGAATATGTGTTTTTAAAGATTTCATTATGTTGGCTGTTACCTTACTGTCCATTGATGCTCAGTAATGATTTTTCTGAATTCTCGTAATTTTGGAGTGTAACTCTTATGCATATATAAAATTCCATTGTAATGTGTTTTGAGTCTATGTAAGTGCTATTTATAATCCAATCAAATATTCACTATCAATTTCAGTTTTGTGACCACTTCCAAGATCCAGATTCTATTTTTGTGCGACATGTATCCTTCATAGATTCTGTACTTCATGCTGTTTTACACTAACTAATGTTGTAGATTGTGAACTCTTCATAGATTGTGAACTCCTTCGGGTTTTGTCAGTTGAGAAATCTGGAAGTACATGAAGCTTATGTATCTTTGATTGAGCAATCATATGATTTAAAATTTGCTACTGGTTTTTTTAACTAAATCTCTATGAGACATGTTTCATCGACCGTTTCACATGAAACCTTCAATTTAAACTCAAACTTTGCACATTCTAAACAATATTTTTTCTATGTTAAATTGTACTGAAGTCTTTCCACATGCTTATTTACGAGTTAGTGATTGACCTTGTGATGGCTTTCTCAAGTCTTGTTGCCCCATTGACAACCTTTGCTGTCTCAATATTTCCTTTGTACATTTAAATCTTCTGAAGAAATATATAGGTAGTTACCAAGCAAAAAAAAAACAACCCTCTGATGGCTTTCTCAAGAGTAGGTTGATAGATGCTAAGGGAACATTACATCATCAATTGGAATTTTAAAAGTATCACTATGGAATTCAACTCTACATGTGAGTTTTGGCTTTATATAATGCATGTTCTATTGCAATTTAGGTTGGAAGCACTCTGGTAATGTTCATGGTGAGTTCAGTTGATGAACAACTTAGGTATTACAGAATATATAGGTTTTCATGCCAGTATTTTGCAATAGTGCAACATTTAATTCTGGTTTTATATATGTTTTGGTAGACCTTTCATTATATTCAATTCCATATCAATGATTGTGTGTCACCTGTCATTGCCTATGCACACATTCCCTTATGGAAATTTGCTCATCAGGCTGGATAAGTCCCCGTCACAATGAGTTGAGGTTCCATATAAAAGTTGGATAATGTCGGGGAGAACTCCAAAGGCAGTCCCATGAACAGTTTACCCATGTTTTAATTTTTTAAAAGTAGTAAACATCGTCTAAGAAGGTATATGCTTTGATGAAAAGCGTATATCGTTTCATTTTAAAATGAATTGACATATTTTAACAAATGTAAAAAAAAAAATTAACGAGGTATATATCACTCCCAAAGAGGTTCATATCTTGTTGGATGTCTAAAGAGGTATATGGGACTACATTTGGGGTTGAAAGAGTTCAACGATGCCCATAAGAGTTTTGATCCGGTGACTATTTTTTTTTTACTCAGAAACTCGTGTCAAACCAATGACAAGATAACTTTTGAATGGGTTGTATATATACCACTTTTTTGAGGGTCAGTTGTCCTTTTCTTATTGGTTCCACAGTCAAAATTTGGTCAATGTTTGGCTTACTGAATCTTTTACTTCAATGCTGGTTCAAATCCATTGTAAGATGCATGTGAAATAAAATGGTCTGTGTTCTCAATTACATGGTATGAATATTGGGTTCGACATTTTGACTAGTGGAAAACACCATGAAACATTCCAATATTGCATGAAATGATTTTCACCTATTGTTATTTTAATACACACACAACCAATAGATGGAGCTTGTGTTTTGTGAGGGGTAGGCTGCAACTCGGTCGGGTTGGGTTCTGGTTGATCTCAATCTGAGGTTCAAGGTGTTCAACCCTAACCCAAAGTTCGAGGTTGTCTATGATTGCAACCCAAACCCAACCCGATTTTGTAGACAACTTGAATTTATCAACCTGAACCCAAATCCAGTTTTTAGAACCCAACCTGAATAAAAATCAGGTTCAACCCGTTGGGTTTGGGTTGGACCTAGCCTAAGTTGCAGCCCTAGTTAGGGCTGCAACTTGGGTCGGGTTGAACCCGATTTTTATATGGGTTTGGTTGGTCAAATCGGGTTCGGATTGGCCAATTTGGGTTGACTCACAAATCGAGTTAGGTTCGGGTTGGCCTCACTCACGACTCAGTAAATTAATAGTTAAAAAACAAAATCATGGTCGTTCATTTTGTAGCTCCTAATATAGACCGTTCAAATTTTGGGTAAACCTAACTTATCTTACGGGTTGGGTCGTGTTAGTTTATTTAATTTGCACATTATGTTTAAAAATCAGGTTGGGTCGGGCTGGGTTCATGTTAGTCCAATTTGGGTTGAAAATCGGGTTGGGTCAAATTAGGGTTGAGTAGTTTGGAATTCGGATTGAGTTCGGGTTGGGGTCAACCCGAACCCAACCCGCCCGAGTTGCAGCCCTACCCCTAGTGAGGTGTGTGAGTTTTGGCAGGTGAAGTGTTTGGCTTCAAGGAATAGTCGCCTGAGGCTTCGACTCCTTTGTTTCAGGTATAAGGAGTTGTTTTTTCCTTAGGGCCTTGGTACCCTTCTTCCTTGTATTTTGCTTTTCTTATCCAAATCTTCCCACAGCCGTTCAATCATTATACTCCAATTCAATCATTGTATTTTGATTCACTTTGATTGTAACGACAATGCCTTTGTATTGCTCAAAAAAAAAAAAAAAAAAGATGAACTTGTGTCTTAATGTGCCTTGGTCCGATGTTGCCGTTGACAAATCCTGTTTCCAGTTATGTTTTCATCTATCCCAGTCTTGGAGCTTTCTTCTCACCCCTCCAATACTCCATCCCAGTTGGTGGAGACAGGGAAAGATCTTCTCTCTTTCAATATAAATGGGTTTTTGCAATCCTCTATTGTACTGGCACCCATAGCTTTTTAAGAACTTATAAAGATTTGCTCTTTCAAGATTTATCTGATATGGGTTCTTCCAAAAAAAAAAAAATTTGAAATTTGAACATCTGCGTTGGATTTCAATACGAGAAGAAACCAGTACGTTATTTTTATTATTTTTTTATTTTAGTTTTGGTTCAATCTATCATCTTCTGGGACATCTGATGTCAGCCACATGGGTATGTACCTTCATACTGAATTTTTTTTATTATAATTTTTGTAGGTTTAGTTTTCATTGTTCTAAATTTATATGGAATTTGTTGATTTGATATCCGTATGTATGTGTATGTTTTTTTTAATATATAGTTTTTATAACCTTTAAGAAAAGTTCAATCTGTAATTTTGAAACCATATGGCCTCGTGTTGTTGTTTGCTGTTGTGTGCAATTTAACAATGATTTCATATATGTATTGTTTCATTTAGTATAAGCAAGCAATTATTGATATGGAATTGTTTTTGGCACTAATTAGAATTATTTGTACATATATTCTTAGTACTAGTTACCCCGGGTTAATCTAATCTAATATGGTTTCATTATTGTCATTAGAGTCTATGACATTTTCTGTAAAGGATTGGAAAAATTCAAGGTGTGGTAATGAATGGTTATCAAATTTGTTGAAATCCCTATGGCACAAATATCAAAAGATAGTGATTATAATCACTTTATATTAAGTGTGGAATACAAAAATTATACTGGTAAACACTACACCTGAATAGTTTAACAGTTCTATGGTTGTGGCTGTGGTTAAAAAGATTACAGATTCCTTTCCATAGAGTGCGTGGAATGAGAGCGGGTGTCGTAGAACTTCCACATCTTTACTACTCATTTGCTCATTGTTACCACAGAATTAATTCGGTCTATGACATTATTTTGTGAGGTTGGCTATGAGTATTGAGGTAGTCATTATCTTATCAAATTAAATGTCCATTTTAGTATACTGCTTGTTATGAAATCAGTCCATTTTCATTTAAAAAATTTCACTGTTGAGTGATTCTAGCACTCTATATTGTTCCCATTGCTTCAATCAGAGGGAGTTACAGTTTCCATCGGCATTTATTATTAAGCCTTTGCTGCTAGCATCATACATTGTTCAATTTTTATCCCCATTTTAGGTGTAACTTTTATTTGGTCAACAAATATCGGGATGCCCCCCCGCCCGCGGTGGTTTTTATGATTCTACATTGGCTGATTCTAGTTCGCAGTCTGATGATTATGTAGAAAAAAAACTTCTTGGTAAATATTGACATTTATAATAGATTTAGATTTTGAAATCCTTTTAGATGGCTCATGTATCACCTTGCATGAGGTTATGTGATGAAAAATCTGAAAGACACTATGGGGATAAAAATATGTAGGACTCACTGTTTAGGATAGATGAATTTGATCCCCTCCCCTATGATCATCTTGTACACTCCACAAATACTTTGAGAAATACAATTTTGGACATACTGACCAAAAAAACTTCAATTTAATACATTGGGGCAGTTGTCATCACAAAGGTATGCTCAGTCATAATTTTTCAAGGAAAGTTTGTAGTTATGAATATTTGCATGAACATTCCAATAAGAAGTTTTAGAATCAATTGAAGCCCTTTGAAGTATTCGTTACTGGTTTGAAAGCGCTCTTCACTCTTAGTCAACATTATTATATCAAAACCAAAGTTATATTCTTTCCATTTTCAATTGGTTCTTTTCCCACATGTGTTTACAGGAAGAATTCAATCTTAATAGCTGGATTAGCAGGACATGGCCCTTATTATTGACAGGGTTACCAACTACAAAAGCTTAATAATGAGCAACTGATTGTTACGATGCGTCACTCTAAAAAGTTGCACATAAGAACCAAGAGTGTAGTAACCAAAGAAATTTCATCTTTTTAATATGTTATCTGCTTCATTTTGTTTAGTCAATTGTTATTTCGCTTCAATCATTATATAATATAGTCTATAATGTTGATATCATTTCCATATTCCATTGTCATTCAGAATGATTTTGGTAGATTATCTGATCTTTCAATGAATGTTGAGCATTGATTTAAATGGTATATATATGAAATCATTAAACAATTGTCCTTGGCTTCATAATACAGAAAATATTTGGGGATTATAGGATCCAATGAAGAAATGTGCCACCTCGTAAAACAATCTGGTCCTAGGTGCCATTTTTAACATTGCAAAACTACTTTTGATTCCTCTTCCTTTGATGTGGGAGCTTCATCTTGGAGTTCCACTTTTAAAGATAAATATTTGATGGCCACTAATTAAAAAAATTATATATAGACTCAGTGGACATGTGTCATGGAGCCAGATCCTAGGATGCATTTCCTCTTGGTTAGGGTTTTCCCCTACCAAGCATTCTCATTTTGCAATGTAAAGTTGTTCTGAAGATTTTTCATTCCTCTAATCCAAATTCAAAGCTAAATACACATACCTCGTAATGATAGCGTCCAAGCTTCTTTGATGTAAATGTTTGTCATTTTTTAAAACTTCTTTTATGAAAAGCAAGTGTGGAAGTGACCCAAATTTCATGCATGCACAATTGGGATTTAAAATCATGACATCATTGTGATCTGATTCATTTTCATTTTAATTTTCTGTTTCAGTTGTGGAAACCAAGGATGGCATCATTTCAGTAGCTACTGCATTTCCAGGCCATCAAAAAGGTAATTTTGCTGTCATGTAAAATAATGTATTATGTAGCTTTGACATTGTTTCTGCCTATTCTAGGTTTGGTGCAGCAATAACTGCAGCACATAAGCTTTCTAATGGTCATGGTATTTCATCTAATATGAATTCAAAAGGCTTGTGTCATGCTAGTGTCCTGGCTGCCTCATGCATTTGCTTCTTATACATTGTTCTGTATATCTATCATATCCAGTGCAAGTCCTTAAGCATGCGCTCGATTTTATAGATTGTATCATGCTCATTCCATCTACTCAATCTTGATTGTTTTAGGATCTTTTCCAAGAGAGTGGTAAGGCTCTAAGGCAATGGATTTATCTGGGTGGTGTTAAAGCATTTGCTGATGGATCATTGGGCTCCAACAGTGCTCTTTTTTATGCGGTAATGCAATTCTTGAAGTTTCTTTGAAATCAAATAACTAATAAATCATATCTAATCACAACCATGTTTACTTGTTCGTCATCTCCTTCGTATTTGTTTGTGTGATAAGGCTTTGTTTCTGTTGTGATTCATTTTATATGAGGATCTGCATATTTGTCTGCTCTTTAATGTGAAAAGTGATGGTTTGATTTTTAGCCTTACTTGGATGAACCACAAAACTATGGGTTGAAAGTGATGGATCTCGATTTGCTCCTGAACAGTTCCTCTTTGTCAGTAGATAAATCTGGACTTCAGGTGCTCTTATGTGAAACCTCTTTCTTACCTTGTTTTGTTTACTTATGAAACAAAAAGAGAGTTTAAACTATAAAGAATTAAATTTTATGTGGATAGGAATGTACTTTTTCCATAGGAAATGAGTGTGCCAGAGTCTCAGAATTTGTTGGGGACAAGGGTGTGTTTAGTAGAGAAAACAAACACACATGGGCTCCTGGTAAAATCATGAGCTCTTGTAAAAAATGCCAAGGTAGTAGTGATTTTTTTGGGGGCCCCCCAATTTAGTAATCATCTAGGAGACTGGTGTTTTGAAGTTCCATGAAAAAGCCCTTTCAGGTTGCTTTTCCATGTCTTTTCAATCTAGACAAAATATCTACTTATCACTTTGTGATAGAGTTACCTAAGTAACCATCTGATGCACCTGACTTGTGCAGTGTATATCTATATATATATCTATCTATTCTATCACATGTGTTATATATATATATATATATATATATATTGTATTCATTAATGAATTGCTTCATGGTAATTGACGAGTTAATCACAATAGCTGAATGTTTTGTGAGTTGTTAATCTAGTGAAACTTGATTTTCAGTCAATGTGAATGCTGCATATTCTCTGTAAAGAAAGGAATACTACATGAAGTCAGGTAGCATGTTTGTGAAATTAATTTTAGTCCCCATGATTTCATAATTTCAGACATTGAACACTTGAGTCATATAGTTATGTCTTCAGTTCTATTATTTTTTTCATATTTTGCTGAATTTTGTGTTTTCTTTTTTTATGCAGACAGGTGTTAATGAAAGTTCAACATGAAAATTTAGTCCCTTTCATTAGGTATTGCGATGACGGTGTTAAGAGGGCTCTAATCTCCGAGTATATGTCTGGAGCAAACCTGAAAAATTATGTTTTTAGTTTTTTTCTTCAGTCCTCATGTACTACAAGTTGAGCATGTTTGCTCTTGTGATGAATTATGCTTTTTATATATAAAACTGTTGAAGCATTCCATTTGTGTTTTTTTATAGTCATGAATTAGGTGGATGGAATTAGCATGGGTTCATATTACTTTTTATGCATCATTTATACAGGCTATATGTGAAAGTTTATTAAAATCTAAATAAAACAAACCAAAAATCCCAAAAATCCTTTTGCGACGACTAACTTATTCGTCGCAAAGAATATAGTTTATACGGCTTTGTAAAAAGTAAGCTTTTACGGCGGGTTATGGCTAAAAGCCGCTGTAAATACCCCATATGCCTTTTGCGACAGCATTTGGTACGACGGAACCCAAACCGTCACAGATCCGTCGCAATAGGTATTTGCGACGGTTACGAGACTATTTGTGACGGTTTGTACCCGTCGCAAATGCATGTTTTTCTTGTAGTGTAAATTTATATGGTTACCTTTTGATTATCTATAGTGTCAAAGTTTGGAGAATTTTTTTCTATAATTACCAGACTTATTCATTAGAGACTGATTGTTTTTTATGTCATTCTTTCAATTTCTTTTCTTTGTTTGAGTTTCCCATGGGGATTTTTTAATAATCATTTCTTTTATTTTCTCGTATTTGTTGTTATTCTCTTATTTGCATATCGTTTGGTGCTTGCCTTTGGAATTGCCTTACAAAGAAAGAAAGGACACTCGTTTGCATTCATGCTGGCACATGATTGTATAGTGGCATGCTCTTTTCCATTGTCATTCAGTTTACTATAGAAGTGATATCTTTCTCTACAATTGTTTGGGATGGGAACTCTTAAAAATTTGTTAATATTTCACCTAATCATGCTTATAAGCCATATATATACATGTATATGATGAGCAGGAGAAGGCTAAGTTTTCTAATAACTGTGATGTCAATAATTTTCTTTTCAGTGGTTCATATACCAGATGCATATAAATTGAATCACTTGCTTAATTGTTCCACACTTATGTTTCTTCGTATAAGGAAGCTTGCACATATATATATTTTAAACCACCCATTGATATAAAAAAATATTTTATGCTTCTAATTATATTTTTTTGGAAGCTTTAATTACATAATAACATTTAGGTTGCATGACCCATTTGTTGTTCATATCTATTGTCTGCAAGGATTCTGATTTAAGTATTTAGGTGATTTTTTAAAATTTATTCATTTTTATCATGATATTTTCTTGCAAATGATGTTGTTTCATTTTCACTTTCCTTTTCAAGTATCTTATGGTATCTTCTTATATACTCTATTCAATTTTAGGACCAGAGGCTTTCTAATTGGACTAGAGAAAAGATCGATGTAGTGGGGGCAAAACAATCACACAATTCAGATTCCTTGTTCGGTTTCATGTTCTTTGTGTGCCTACATCCCTCTCACTGCTTGTTTGGAACCTAGCCACTACCTAACAAGGCTGAATTCAATAGTGCATTGTCAAAATACATATTGTGTATGTTTATTGTTTTGAAAGCTGTTCTTTTTCTCCTTTATCCTAATAATTTGATTTTATTTTTCTTACTTACAGTTAACGTGAAAAAAGATTCCTTTCAACGTTATTTAATCATTCAATATGCTAGTTAAAGTATGGTTGTTTCATTCCTCTGTTTGCCATATTTTCGTAATTTTCTTATTTATAGTAGGTTAGAACATTGATTGAGAAGAAAAAGGTGGAATATGTGTTTTTAGAGATTTCATTCTCTTGACTATTACCTTACTGTCCATTGATGCTCATTAATGGTTTTGGAGTGTAACTCTTATTCATATCTAAAATTCCATTGTAATGTGTTTTGAGTATGTGTAAGTGCTATTTATAATCCAATCAAACATTCACTTTCAACTTCAGTTTTGTGCCCACTTCCAAGATCCATATTCTATTTTTGTGCCACATGTATCCTTCATAGATTTTGTACTTCATGCTGTTCTACACTAACTAATGTTGTAGATTGTGAACTCTTCATTTATCTTCATCTTTTTACTCAACTGCATTTAGTCAAATCATCCCGTGCTTCCTTGCTTATAGCTGTGATTTATTTTGCCTATGTATCTCAATTTTCTCCCCTTTTTTAATGAAACTTTTACAGCTTTATTAATATCTTTGGATCTAGTTTAATATCCATCCATATATATAGTGATAATTCACAACTTGAACTAAGAATTTGTCCTTTCAAGGGCGTGTGATTGTTCTGGCTCCTGGTGACTTGTAGGGCATGAAATCTTGATCTATGATCTGAAAGAATCACTAGATGTTTTATGGGCCAGTCAACATCTAATGTATGTGAAAGTTTAGACCATATCCTTATTCACTACTGATCACTGGTCAGTCACAAGCTTGCACTCTTGACCCCTTGTCCATCCCTTCAGTCATGCCTTTCTTATCCAATCTGCCCTAATTGCGAATTTGAGAGTCGTAAAATTCTGACATCTTGTTGTTCACTATGTCATTCAACATTTGAAGCAAACTGAATGACCACTAACGGTTTTTTTTTTTTGGTCTGTAAAGCGAGAATTTGTAATACTATTTGTAGAGAAAAATGTACAAAGAGGGACTATACATCAATGAAGCGCATCCATTGACAATGAAGGGGAAGAGTTGAGAGGGAACAGCGGCAGTGAACTACCCCTGTGCATCCACCCCACCTCCACTGGTTTGTCAAGAATGATACAATTCTAATCCAAAATATGCAAGAGAGGAGGTTTCTATTTCAATTTCAATTTCTATGTTAAGAGAGCAAGAGCAGAGGATGCTGGTGTCATTTGAGTTTTTCCCTCATCAATGGGACACCACTGCGATCTCTGTCAAGAAGGGTTTGGAGTTTAGGCCAAACTTGTTGAGGGAAAAACTGACTTTGCCCAAGCTGGGATCACCCGCAAGAAGGTCAACAGGTGTGTTTCCTTCACGGTGAATGTGCGTCAATCGAAGCGAAGTAATGGCTGTTAGTGGTTCTCTAAATCTGAACTTGCCTTCTATAAAGACCAGACTTTGCTGGTGTCCCACCGAAGGATATCATATATGATTGGGATGCAACCATGATATTGGCTCGAGTGATTGATTTTTTGTATAAACCATGATAATTTTTGTGTTCCTTTTCACAAAAATACAAATTTTCTTTAACAATAAAAAAGAGAGAGAAATCATCCAAACAGTGTAGATGGAAAAGGAACCTTGGAGTATGCTGCGCGTTTGGAGTTCGATGTGTGCCAATTGCCCAAAAGTGCATCAACAGAGAATGTCATCACCTAGAGGATGAAGGGGAGAGACCAAGAATGTGAGTCCATAATTGGATGAAGGACAGGCGTCAATGAGGATATAATCCATTTACTGACTCTAAGACAAAGTGAACACTCAATGATGAAATATGTTTGGCTATTCATTTGATCGTTTGTCAGGATCTCAATTTTCACTGCAAGCTAGCAAAAGAGGTGCTCACTTTCAACAAGGTTTTATAGATTCACAATGGACCTCATTTTGATTTTGGGAAAATAACTAATATAATTGGTGATAACCAATTCAAACGCTTTTTAAGGGGGGAACCATGTCTTTTTGTGGGAGCTGGGACTAGAGCTTGAAGGATGAATGTGCTTCGTCCACCGGGTTAGAGTGGCATTTGTTCCTTGTTTGGAACAGTGCCTTTCCTTTTCTTGTTTCTATGCTTTGTTGTAATCTTCTCCCCCCCCCCCCCCCCCCCCCCCCCTCAATTATTGTTATTACATCCTACTTAATGACAATACCTACTTTTCTATAAAAAAAAAAAAGCATGCCGTGTTATGGAACATGTGGTTAGCTAGAAATGAAAACAACTTTTGTTGTAGGAAACTCTTCGTGCTTCCTTAAAGCATGAGTAGAGCACAATATAGGGGTTTCTAATGTGCCTTTAAGGTAGGGGCATAATTTTTTATTTTTTTTTTCGATTGGTAAATTTTGTATTCCTGTGAATTTGAATATGTACATTGAGGGAAAGTTAGAAGAAATGAAGAAAGGGACTACAAAATATTCAGCCCCATCCTTTACAATGAAGAGCAATAATTAAACACTTGGTGATGTGAGCCAGGGTCAGTTCCAAAGAGCATTATCTGACTCACGTAGTGACCCTACATGCATCCTCCTTTAAGAGTTGAAGGAGCTCGGGCCAGAAATATGGAGGATCATAAATCGAGCTGCCCATTGGTGATTGATAGGCCACCAGGTGATCAGCAGCCTAGCTTCCTTCTTTATACACGAGTGGCTTTCCAATCCTAGAAGTGTGAGGATAGTGTGGAGAAGGTGCATAGGTCTCTCAATGCCATTAATGGGATGGTGCCACAGCCATGAACCCATGCAATAACGGTGGTAGAGTCAGACTCAAGCCAAACCCGTGGAATATTTTATAGAGTAACATAGTCGTAGACCTTCCACCAATCGTTTTAGTTCTAGGAGATTTATATAGGCGGCCCAGACTCTAGCAGAAATAGCTTTGCAACAGTTGCCTGAACTATCTCGAATCAGAGCACCATATGCAAAACGATCATCCGTTCTAGAACCATCTGAATTAAGTTTAACCCATCCTTCCTGTGGAGGTTCCTAAACAAATTCTTTTTCCGAATTCTGTTTTTAGTGAACTGAAAAATTGAACAGGCCACACATTTTGGTTGTGATCAGTGTGATTTCATACTCATTTACTCTGCCTCGCAAAGGTTGCTCTCGTTGCTGATAGGATTTGATGAATCAATAGTGGTTTGAAGCACTTCTTAGTCCGGAACAACCTATCATTTTGCTCGAGCTAAATAGACCACATGATTTGTGTGAGGAAGTGGAGCACTGTTTTTTCTGTTTGAGTAACTCCCAAAGATACGAACCATGTGAAGTGATCTACCAGGGATTGGTGCCTAGAATGCACGGAGCCAAAGGTCTTTGTGATTGATTTCCAGATATATGCTGAGAAAGGGCATAGCAAGAACGGGTGGGTAGTGCTTTTCGAGCCCAATGAGTAGAGTAAACATGTGTTATTTTGAACCAACTGGCGGCTGAAAAGTCATTGGAGAGTAGGAAGTCTGTCGAGAGTTACTTGCCAACAGAGTAAACTTCGTCTCGGTGGTTGTATCGGATTCCAAAGTTCTCTTGTCCATGCAGTGGATGGGCCCCTTTTTCGAATATATTCCCAGGTAGAGTAGGGGATTTTCTGATTTTGAACCTGTCCAAACCAGTATATTTGTTCCCTCGCCTCCAACTTCAATCCAACAATGTCATTCTACAAATAGTTGTATTGGGGCAACTTATTTTGGTTGTTCTTGTTCTTGTTTTTTCTTTTCTTTTCTTTGAATGTGGATGTTATTACCATTTTTAATATGCAAATTTGCAATCTGGTGGACATCCCACCTTTTCCTTCAAAGAAAAAAAAGGAGCCTCCATAACTGCTATTTAGGAAAAAAAAACCTAAATGTGTATGTTGAGAAATGATGTCAATGTTTACAACAAGATATTGGTAGTTGAGGAAATCTGGAAGTATATGAAGCTTAGGTATCGTTGATTGAGAAATCATATGATTTAAAATTTGCTACTGGTTTGTTAACTAAATCTCTATCAGGAATGTTTCATCCACCGTTTCACATGAAACCTTCAATTTAAACTCAACTTTGCACATTCTAAACAATATTTTTTCTATGTTAAATTGTACTGAAGTCTTTCCACATGCCTATTTACGAGTTAGTGATTGACCTTGTGATGGCTTTCTCAAGTTTTGCTGGCCCATTGACAGTCTTTGTTGTCTCAATATCTCCCTTGTACATTTGAATCTTCTGATGAAATATATAGTTAGTTACCAATCAAAAAAACAAAACAAAACCCTGTGATGGCTTTCTCAAGAGTAGGTTGATAGATGCTAAGGGAACAATACATCATCAGTTGGAATTTAGAAAGTGTTACTATGGAATTCAACTCTACATGTGAGTTTTGGCTTTATATAATGCATGTTCTATTGCAAGTTAGGTTGGAAGCACTCTGGTAATGTTCATGGTGAGTTCAGTTGATGAACAACTTAGGTATTACAGAACATATAGGTTTTCATGCCAGTATTTTGCCAAAGTGCAATATTTAATTATGGTTTTATATATGTTTTGGTAGACCTTTCATTATATTCAATTCCATAACAATGATTGTGTCACCTATCATTGTTTGCGCACTCATTCCCGTATGGACACCCCCCCCCCCCCCCGCCCAACCACCGGCAACCCCGATTTCATGTTCCTCTTTTTACTGGGATGGGTCGCGGGTGCTCACGGTAGTTGCAAAGGCTTTCAGGGCAGGGGTTTCATTTTGGAGAGGAGAGGAGAGAGGGTTGGATTGCAAATTTACTCTCTACGGGCGTCCATTAGAGAGAGAGCACCTGTGCGTGTGTGTGTGTGTGTGTGTGTGAAGACTCTTAAGTTGGCGTCCACAAAAATCAGTTTTTGCATATGCCCATTTTTCATTGTTGATGGTGATTCAAAAAAATATATAATAGTTTACTCACTTTGGACAACATTAAATGTTGTTTGTGAACACCACATTCACTACATTTACAATATTATATGTTGTTTTTTACCAACCAATTAACCAACTAACCCTAGTTAACTATGAAGGTTTATTTTCATCATTGGAGCATATACTCACATTAACAGGTATATACTCACACTAACGAAGTATATACTTCAACAAATTGCATAAATGCATTTATAGAAAATACATTTTCATTATTGAAGCATATATTCACATTAACAAGATATATACAGTCATAAGGAAGTTACAGTCCATATGTTTACATTTTCTATAAATGCATTCATGCAATTAATTCATTGAAGTATATATCTGTTAATGTGAGTATATATCTTAATTATATGCTATAATGATGAAAATAAACATTCATAGTTAACTAGGGTTGGTTGGTTGGTTCATCAAAAACAACATTTGATGCTCTACAGGTGGTGAATGAGGTGGTCACAAACAACGTTTAATGCTATCCAAAGTGAGTGAATTTTTTGAATGACCATTAACCGTGAAAAATGGGTGTTCGGACGCCCATGTAAGAGCCTCCCTGGGTCTAGCCCAGTCTGCAACCCCTTCCATAGCCTTCACCATTTTTTTGAAAAAATATTCACTCCACCATTTAGTACATACTGTTACAGAAATTAAAATATACACAGATACACTAGACTATTTTATAAAGAAAAATGAAAAAAAATTATACACTTTAACACTATCATAATGTAAAGGGGACTACAAAACAGACTGAGGCCCCGTTTCAAAATGGGTTTGGATAGTTTTTTAATTTGTAGGAAGTTGTTTTTCTCAAATCCGTTTCCAAACAGAAAAACTGGGGTTAAAAGCTACAGACGGATTTCTGTGAAAAAATATACAAAACCTAATTTTTTTCAAAAGCTGAGAAGAAGCAGCTTCGTGCAATATCAGTTTTAAACCCAGCTCTTTTTTTTTTATATCGAAGGGACCTTATGACTGACCTTACGGTCAAGCCGGAAATGCTACCTCTGCCTATTTGCTCCGGTCCCACGAAAAAATTCTTTTGAATAATCGCCAACAAACAGGTGAGTTAGTCAACACCAAAACTTAAACTCAAAACCTACCCTTAACACAAATAAACCCTAAACCGTTGTATTATGGTCACTGGGTACATAAATAAAAAAATGAGAGTTAGTCCAAAGTACCATGTATAAAAGTTGTGCTTCTCAAAAATGGGCATTGTATTAGAAAAAGGTGTTGTTACACCCAGATCCATTTCCAGCCCTAATTTCAACTCTATATGCGTCGATAGATTTCTATCGACGCATATGCTCATGTTAACAAGGCATATGTTTCGAAAGAAATTTTTTAACATTTTCTATAAATGCATCCATGCAATTTATAGGAGTATATGCTTCATTTTTTATAAAAACATGCATTTTATTATATGATGTATGCTATTTTTAAAAAATTCAAATCAAAACTGAAATGGAGACTGAAAATGAGATTGGATGTAACATTATCCATTGAAAAAGTAAAAAAAAAAAAAAATCTCATCCCGGCCGATATTGAGTTTAGGGAGCTGACATAGGAGAGTGGGTTCGGACATGATAACAACAGTCACAGCTTATCATCATGTCCCACTCTATGGGACTTCCGATGCATTCGCGTTTCGGTGGCGGCCATTCATCACCACCACCCATTCGGTGAACCCCTCCCTCCCTCTCTTCTTTCTTCTTTTGCTTTGCTATGTAAAAAAAAAAAAAAAATTAAATTAAATAATTGAAACTGATATTCCCAAAATATTGGGTTCATTGGATTAGTAGTTTATTCTCTGTGTTTTCTTTTTATTTATTTTATTTTGGTTTTGGACCACCCTAAGTGTACATGCTAGTTGGGTCTTACAGATGTTCTTGAAATTGACTCTTTGGAGTTTTTTTTTTTTTTTTGGTTGGTTGGTTGGTTTGATTAATTGCAAAAGTTTGGTTTTTAGAGTACATGAGACCAAGTGGTTGCTGATATTTCTCACTGAACGCAAACAGAGTAAACTAAAGATGTCACATGAGGGAAAGCTATTTACACCTTTGTGTGTTTGTTCTATGGGCGTTTTTACACACATTTCTTATTTGCAACTCTTTGTACAATGAAATATGAGTATATAAAATTCATCGGAATATACATTTAACATGCTGTTATTGTTCTTAATAATTTTCTTGTTCTGTTATTGCAAGTCAGATTGATATGGAATATGTTATATAACCTCATTTAAACATATCTATTTAGTGTAGTTGTACAATGATTTCCTTCTAAAGCCTTTCTTTTTTCATATGGTTTCCATAAGTATCTCACAGAAGACCATTAGAGAACCACAGAAGCAGCAAAACAAGGCTCCTCCAAGCATTCTTGCAAACTCATCAGTTAACAGCAACACGAGTCCTTCCGCTTCCGCTCCTCTCATCGATGCCTTGAAAATCTGCGCGAGTCAAGATGCGGCACGGTTTCACTTCCCCGGACACAACAAGGGAAGAGCCGCGCCCGCTTCTTTGTCGCGGATCATCGGCCTTAAACCATTCGTTCATGACCTCCCCGAGCTTCCCGAATTGGATGACCTCTTCTCTCCAAAAGGTCCGATCTTAGACGCCCAGAGACGAGCGTCTGAGTTGTTTGGATCATCGGAGACATGGTTTCTCGTCGGTGGCACGACTTGCGGTATCCAAGCATCGATAATGGCTACTTGTTCTCCGGGCGATTCTCTCATCCTTCCCCGTAATTCGCACGTATCCGCGATATCCGCGATGGTCTTGTGCGGGGCGGTGCCAAAGTACATCACCCCAAGCTACAATGCGGAGTGGGACATCGCGTGTGGCATCCGCGCATCGCAAGTAGAGGAAGCCATTGAAGGCTTGGAGAGAGCGCACCGAAGAGCAGCAGCGGTGCTTATCACTTCGCCTACTTATCATGGCATATGCAGCGATGTGGGCGAGATTGCGCGGCTTTGCCACTCTCGAAGGATTCCAATCATAGTCGATGAAGCCCACGGTGCGCATTTCAAGTTTCATCGTGATTTCCCCCCGACAGCGCTCGAACAAGGAGCGGACATCGCTGTTCAGTCCACGCATAAGGTCTTGTGTTCTCTCACCCAGTCTTCAATGCTTCACATGAATGGAGATCTTGTCGACAGGGAGAGGATTTGTCGTTGCCTTCAGACGTTGCAGAGTTCGAGCCCGAGTTATCTCCTCTTAGCGTCTTTAGACGCTGCGAGGGCTCAAATAAGCGATAGCGCAGATAGCATATTCAATGAATGCGTTGAATTGGCTGCGCGAATGAAAATTCAGATCGAAACCATCCCCAATGTCGCGCTTTTGAACCTGTCGAGCGATCCATTGCGAGTAACTGTTGGAGTGGATGGTCTTGGCTTATCGGGCTATGAAGCGGATGAGATGCTATGCGAATCTAAAGGCGTGGTTTGCGAGCTCGCAGGGACTCGCTCGCTTACGTTCGCGGTCAATCTAGGGACTTCAAAAGAGGATTGTGAGAGACTTGTCTCGGGACTGAAGCATCTGTCTCTGAATCTGTTTCGGAAGCATGGATTGAAACGTGTTGGTGTGGATGCGCCATTTGAGGATGTGTGTGTGAAGTTGAGTCCAAGGGAGGCGTTTTTTGCTAGGAAGAAGAAGGTGAGCATAGAAGACAGCATTGGTGAGATATGTGGGGAGTTGATATGCCCATACCCACCTGGTATTCCAGTTTTGATACCTGGTGAGGCTATAAATGAGAGTGCTTTGAATTACTTGTTGGATGTTAGAGACAGGGGAGCTGCTATTAGTGGAGCAGCTGATCCTATGCTCTCTTCTGTAGTTGTATGTGATGTATGAAAAGAAAAAAAAACCAAGAAAATCTTAATGTGGGTCAATCAGACTTTGTCTCCTACATGGCACAAAATTGTTTCAGGCAATAGCATTTCCATTGAAAGTGATTCTTTAACACCTATGTGCGCTTCCTTGTTAATTCACAGGGATTATCTGTATTTGTCACATGGATGATCCGGCACGAATGTTGATTGTGTTTATGCTGACTTTGGCATGAGTTTGATATAGGATGTGTTAGTTTTATTTGAGTTCCAAGAGGCTTTCTATGTGGTGCAATTCAGGCTGTTTTAAAAAGCTAAGTGATCTAAGGTAGCGCTTGATAGCGGGATTGTAAAACTGATTTTTTACGGAAGTTGAGTTTAAAACTGATTCCGCGGAAAAATTTCTTCCCCAAGCTTTTGCAAATTACAGCTTTTGAGTATTATTTGTTTGAAATCTATTTACATGAAACTGTTATGGTAAAACTATTTGATTGTACTCACAAGAGTTGTCTAATCATGCAACAAAATGTTGCCTTGGACTTTCTATATTTGTTGTGATGAGGAGCTGTAACTCTAATGGGGAGCTGTGTAATGTCTATCTATAGTGGGTAAGCAGAGGAGATGCAAATATTGGGAAATGTTATCTGAACTTCAAAATTTGTTGAGAGTGGAAATTGTCATTCATAATATTAACCTATATAATATATGGGGAGATGGGTGGCTTTGGAAGGGAGAATGGGTATCATTATATAATCAATCCTATTGTGAATATTATGTTTCTCATTTAAGAGAAAACATATGGTACATTACTACATTTCTTCAATTGAAACATAAATAGATTTATAGACCTTTCAAATAAAGATGTGGGACGAGAATGGATCCAATGTGTGACGACAAATAAACAACCAAAAATCACTTCTTAATAAAATATCCATGTTTAATGTTTTATCTTTCTCTCTCTCATCCATGCAAATATTATAATTAACAAACCATAATTTTTCAAACAAACACCATTAAAAAAAAATCATCACAATCACTCATGCAAAGGCATACAAATCCCTTGGTAGAAGAACACACATCTCATCTCTGCTGGATCAAATCTTGTTGACATGTTGACATCATGCCTATGCTCCCTCAAGAGTCTAAATAGTTAACAAAAGTAATTTGATTTAAACCATTGTTATCATTGTGTAGCTCACCAGGATCCATGTATCAAAAAAAAATTCAGACGAGCTCATGTAGATCACTAACAGACGAATCGGTGGCCTGTTTGAGCTCGAACCGCCCGTAGGGGAGGGCTTCGATGGAGCGATCCCAACCATTGATCAAGGAATGGATGTTGGGCGTGTCCCACCCAATGTGCGCGACATGATCGACGTCTGTGGGAAGGCCGATCTCCATCTCCATCTCTTCATCATCATCATCATCATCATCATCAACCTTGTAAAACAAGTGAGAGATGTTCTTGAAGCCTCTGATAAGCTTCTGTAGTCTCTCGATCGCAAGGAACCCCGTCGAGTTCTTCATCTTTAGAGTTGGTCCGCACTCATCACCACCATCATCTGACAATGTATATATTTTGATGAAAAGTTATATAGTTCTATTTCGAGCTGAATGAACTCATTTTTAGTCAATGTAAAAAAAACAATTAACTAGGTGTATACATTGTCTAACGATATGTATATATTTCACTGGATTTCTAACGACGTATATGTGATTGCATTTTGGACTATAAAAAAGATTGAGTGTAACTCATAAATAAAGGGCAATTTTTCAAAATAAATCTAATTTTTTAAAAAACTGTATGTTTAACCCAACTTTATTTTTAATTGTAAAAAGTAACATTTGATCCAGTTTTATCACATTTTAATTTAGTTTTTAAAATTTAACTTTTATCTATATATAATGCTTTTCAAAATTGATCAAAAAAAAATATTACGAATTTAACAACAATTAACGATATATAATTTAAAATTCTAAACTTATCTCAATCAATCAATCTTATATATTAAAATTTTATCTCAATCTGTCTATCTTAATCTTATAATTTTGAACAATAATTGAAATTTAGATAATATCTTAATTAGTAAGATTGAGATAAAAAAATATTTTCTATCAATGGTGTGCATGTACCTCAATTTTTTTTCAACATCAAAGCGAAACATGCCCAGAGCAGAAAATGATAAGTGGAGGAGTCTATCATCAAAACAAAACACAACAAGGCCTACTCCTCAATCACTATCTCCCCCTCCAATATATAACACTCTACTTGCCCTAGCACAAGCACCTCCATTTTAATTTTACTTATAATTTGTTTTCAATTTGAATATAAAATTTAAATTTTGGATATATAAAATTGAGATAAAATTTAAATAGTAAAAAATATATATAATAAAAAAGGGTGAAGATGTGATTTTGAGGTTAATATAAACATGCCATTAAAAAAAATGAAAATTGCCCATAAATAAAAGGATAGGAAGAGGTGTTACGTGTTGAAGATGGATTTGGTTCATGAGATTGTGTTGTTGTATTTGTTGGTTGAGCTTCTTCAGCAACAGAAACACTTGATTGAGAGACTACAAGGCCTTCCATTCTCTCTCTCATGTATGTATGAGATGGAAATGAAGTTGGTTGGCTGTATATATGTGTGTGTGTGTGTGATAGATATATACATGTGCATGTTAGGTGGGTGGTCATAGTGGTGGTGGTGGTGGTGGTGGCTTTGTTGTTAAGTAAGAATGATTTTGCATTAAGTGAGAGGTACCCAAGTTTGGTGAGAGAGATGGAGGGAGGGAGTGTGTACATTATGAAGTGGATTGGTTTGGTTGGTTAAACCATGCAATTTAGTATCTGCTTCTTTTTGTGTTTTTTCTTGATTGCATGTCCGAATGTTTGCTCTTGGTGTGGGCTTCGAAAAGTTATGGTTGCCTACCTTGGACACAAAGCAACACCATTTTTTGCACTGAAAATGTAGTCAATTTTTTTTTTTTTTAACATTTTTACAGTCTCAACTTGTTTTAAATTTTTTTTGAATGTCGATTTGTCTAATGAAATGCTTAGTTTGATAAAAATATAAAGTATATATACAGTAATGAATTGAATGAGTGATAGTAATGATTCCTACGTACATTTTTACAATCTCAAAATGTTTTTTTTTTATATGTGTGATTTATTTATTGAAATACATAATTTGACAAAAACATAAAGTATACACTCAAAGATATTGAATGCTCAATCTATTTATATACTAACTTATGAAAAGTATATACTAGGTTGGGACAACAAAAATTCCACATCTTTCATTTCTTTCCTTGATCCTAAGTTATCATTTTTTTGCAAATACGTTATACATGTTCCATATGAATAATAAAAAAAATAGATCAAGGCCTTATGTGGATTGTAGGGTAATTTTATTTCGTTACTAGCATATGCACCCAACAACCCTCTTTTGGTAGTTTCACATGCTCATGGTACTATTGTTGATGCTATGCTCAGATTTTTTCTTAGTCTACAACACAGTTCTATATATCTCTTTAAGAACCCAGTGAAGCATATACTTCGTTAGATGTTGTATATACATCATTAGATATTTTATTACACTTACTAAAAATCAATGTTATAAAAAGTTGGACGGTTGAGGAGGGACTAGGAATTAATCGGCTAGGCGGGGATTAATCAGGAATTAATCAATCAATTTTTATAATAATAAATATAATACATATACATATACATGATATATATGTAATGATTTTAGACTACAAAATAATAACAAAATAACATCAAAATAAAATTAATAATATAAACATAACATGGATAGCATAAATAAATAATTAATAGATATATAATATATAAGATGACTTAATAATTTATTAGTCAACTGGAGATTAATTGAAAAAATGGCTAGGAGCTAAGCGTTGTGGGCTAGGACCGCCTAGACCTAGGCGTGGGATTAATCGGGACCTAACTAGGCAGGATTTTTAAAACATTGCAAAAAAATTGATTCATTCAATTCAAAATAAAACGATATATATTTATTTATTAAAATACATATATACTTCATTGGATGATGTTTATTATTTAAAAAAAATATAAAAACACGTGAAGTCTGAGTTTTGATAAGTGAATGTGCCACTGAGTCAAACATTTCCCATCATTCTAATAGAATGTATTTTGCAAGTCAATCTTAGCACATGCACGCGTCGGCTTCTCCACCCTCGTCAATGACATGTTAGGAGATCAGAAACCCAGCAAACAAAAACTAAAAAGGAAAAAGTTCAAATAACCCCCCTTCAACTGTCTAAAATCCAAATAATCCCTTAACTTTTCATAAAGTCCATAAAACCCCTTACAAATACTTATTTAGATTCAAATAGCCCCTTGAATTAAATTTTTGTTGACAGATCAGGATTATTTTATGAATGTTTTGTCTGATTAACTTTGGTTGAAAACATATTATACTAAAAATTCCTTATAATGTGTTAAAAATGTAAAAAAAATAATTTGTATGCGATGATTTTACCTTTTTGGATAGATCTATCAAGAAGGATAAAATCATCACGTGCAGAAGATTTTTTACATTTTTAACACATTGTAGGGGATTTTTGATATACTGTATTTTCAGTCAGGGTTAATAATATGAAATATTCGTAGAATATTTATCATCTGTTAATGAAAGTTTAACTCAAGAGGTTATTTGAATTTACATATATGCCTTCATATAGTTATATAGATTTCACACAAACCAGGGAGACATGTCGAACAGATGCACCCATTTCATTCTGTGGTATTTTTGAAGTTCAACCTGTTAATGGATCATGAGTTATAGATATTATATTTCTACTGTGATTTATGACTTTTTTTTTCTTTTAAAATATTATCTTTCTATTGTGTTGTGATTATGTTTTTTGTTATAGATTATTTTTTCTACTAGGGTTAATGATTTTCTATTTTTAATGACTTCCTCTCTTTCATGAGGTGGATTTCGAATTTACAATCTGTTAATCGCCTGATCAAATGGTAAAAATGAATGAAATATTTAAAATCTTGTTGTGACTATTGTGGATAAGATAACCACCACCACTTCAACTCTCACCCTGTTCTCCATAAACCCTTCTTCACTTCTCTAATTTTCCTCTCCTACACCCTTACTCTGTTCAAATTGAGCCCATAAATAGAAGGTTTTTCAATGTATTAATAACAAACAAATAATGAATAAAAAAAACCTCTACTTGTCTTCTAAATATATTTTATGTGCTTTGTTTGTGTATTCTACTTAGTTTATAACATGTTATCAGCCCGATAAACTATTTCTTAAAGAGTGAAAGTGTAGGAGAATGGGAAGTTAGAAAAGTTAAAAGAGTGGGTTATTGAGAAAGTGGTGGTGGTTATCCACAATAGTCACAATATTCTCTCCTCCATTAAATGACCACCACGTTAAGATAATTGTCTTGTTAAAACTTTGTTTGAATTCATGTATCTTACCTCTTAGGTTTTTGGGCAATTTTGGAAATTTTAATGATTTCCTCTTTGGTGGTTTCTTCTTTTTTTTTATGCTGTTAAAATCTCCCTTTTTAAAAAAAAAAAAATTCCTCTTTATTTTGTTAGGACTGGTGTTGTTTGTTCCTTTTTATGGGAGAGGTTTATTTAGAGACATCTGATTTTTTTATATTTTTTAAAGATCAAATATTATGAAGAGTTTCTTTTTTTTCAGATTTTGGTGATCATGTCAAGATCATGTGAATTTTTTTTTTTTAAGAAAAAATTAAAATAACACCTCGTAGATAGCCTGAATCTATATAACCATTTGAAAACTTATTAAATTCAAATATTCCTTTAAATTAAATTTTTATTGATATATAAAGAATATTTTACGAACCCTAGTTGAAAACATGGTAAACTATACACTATAAGTAACGAGGGTTCTTCCTACACATACCTTATATTTTATTTTTTCTCATGTATCCATGTTTTGTATTTAAGCATGCATCAGGGTACGGTGGGACATCTTTTACTCGCTTTGAAGCAACGACTGTTCTACTTCTATATCATTGGATTTCATGGGCATACATAGGCATGTGATGCAGATAGTTCCCATCAATTAGAATTAGAAAAAAGATTTCTCACAGTTACGCTGTCTATGAATTATTTTTTACACAAATACATTATATAGGGACCAGATCCAGTCAGGCAGCTCAGTCAGTATGGAACTGGACCATGCAAAAATCGAACTGCACAATCAATTGTTGGGTATATATTTCACTATCTTATTGGATCCAATCAACTATTGGAAAAAATATGAATTCTCAAGGATCATCAGTATTCAACAAGAGAGTGAAATATATACCCAAGTTCAATTTATAGGTGATGCAGTTCAATTTTCAAGTTGTCCAATTTGATACTGACCGAACTAACCGGATCCAATCCTGACTGGATCCGGTCTCATTAAGTAGATACACACAAAAAGTATTAGACTCACATTCATGTGTGCACCTGGGCGAGTTTTGCAATAGGTTAAAGTTTTGAAAATAAATTGTTCTAATTTTAAAGGATAAAAAATCTATTAAATTTGTTCATATTTACATTTATCAAAATTGGAACAAAAAATTGAAATAAATGTTATCCTAACATTTAGATAGAATAAAATATCCCCATTTTCATTTCAAAATTGAGACAACTGTCCATAATTTATCCCAATTATTTTTTATACCAAACAAGGATAAACTGTTCACCTACTCACTTATTCCCATAATTATCCCTTATCCCACCGCTTATCTCAGTACCAAATTAGCCCTACTAGTCTACTATAATGTCCTAGTTTGAGCCAACTACTATAAAAAGATACATTTGAAAACTTTGGTGGGTAGAACAAAAAAAAACACACACACACACACATTGATGTGTTTACTAACTTCCCCTATGGAAGCTGCGGGTGAAATTCATACACAGGATGTGAAACCCATATTAATATGGAAAATTATCCAGCCAGCTCCAATTGCAATCCCCTTTACAATCTACACCATTTTGTTTATTAAAAAAAATCATATATACTTCAATAGAAATACATGTTATATGAAATAAAATATATACTGAGATACAATAGTATATTTTTTTTCAGTTGAAAAAATGAAGAAAAAAAATGATAGAACCCGATACACTATGATAAAACAGTATATACAAAGCTATCATAGTGTATCGGGCTACAGAAGGGGCTGCAAATATCAACGCTCAATATGTATAGTTATCATAGTGTATAATGCCGCACTATCATAGTGTATAACGCAGTATTGATACACTTCATTCAACGTAGTCGGTTTTCATTTCCTGTACCAACATAAAAGAATCTATACCATTTATAGTGTTCTTTATGTGCACGCACAAAAAATAACACACTTGTCAGGCAAAGAAATAGATATATGTGTGATCATGAACATTAGAGCATATACTACTAAAGACTATACAAACAAAAAGTAGATCAGGATTTTAATGCTGACCTGCTCAGTGCCTGTTGATTTGCTGATGAGGAAAGGAAGAACTGAATTGAGAGCTAAAAAGCACGAAGAAATTCAAAAGAATCAGTGTGCATATACACTATTACAATGGAGGGTAGAAGTACGATGACAAGGAGAAGCCAAGGAAGAGAAGGCCTCCAATCATCGCGACGGTGCCTTGTGAGATCTTGGAGGCGAGCATGCTCCCTCCCACAACTGCAATCGATGTGCATATCGTGTGCCCTAACGTTGCTCCCACGGCAACTCCAACTGCATTCTTGTGGGTTGCCAGCTGCAAATCCATTTTTTTTAGAGAAAACAAAATCAGATTATTCATGCTTTGAGATATTTCTTGGTTCCTGAGAAGGGGAAAAATTAATCCAAAGTGCAATGAATAATGAGCTACAGAGCTACAATAAGGAAAGGAATCTGAGTTGTCATCAGACATTGCATTTCCATCATATGAGCATCACAGAACAGGATTGTTCTTTAGAAAAGAAAAGGAAAAAAGCTGACAATGCAATACCCAGCCCTGTCAGACCCCATTTTATATGTATTTCAAAAGGATAGTATAAGGTCAATTAAGTCAGGTGGCTTATGCGTGTGCCCAGGGCTGAATACATCTTGATGCCCCAGATGGCCTCAGCATGTTGTCGATCAATATAAAGTTTTGCAACATTGTTACAAGATATTTTACAGGGTTCTTTGCTAGATGCAATTTGCCAAACATCAGAAGATCAGCCTTCACAACCCACAGTCCCACACAGGGTTGGCACTTTGGCTAGAGTCATGGGTTTACTCCCCATAGGTTTCGAGTTCAAATCCCTCCTGACTTACCCGATTCGTATAGTTTGAAGCTACTTGTGTGCATCTGGGGTTTTCCCAACTAACATTGGGGGTTTCTCATCACCCAAAAAGGGGAGGCAAAATAAAAAACAACACACTACCTACTAGTAACATAATGGTACCAGTCAAAGGAGAACAAACAGTAGAAATCCCAGGCAACACCAGGTGCAGAAGAAACATCCTAAAGAAAATGAACGATTGAATCTCAATTAATTTCAAAGTTACTAGTCATTTTCTTGGGGCCAATGTGCAAATTATTCATTTATGTCTGCATTGTCTTTCACAAGCAATCTTACTTTAAACCACCAATCCCTGAAATTGTTTGTAAAGGAAACGAAAATATGATTGATGGAAACTAAAGAGAAAGAGAACAGACAGAAAGGCATCAACTGAAGAAGTTGAAAGGGAAGCCATCAGTCAAGGCTCGATAAAAAGAAGTTTGAATAGTAATCTATGGGCATATACACGAACAATTAAAACTGCACACTAGGCGAAATTGGTCAAGAACATGACATCAAGTGTATCAAGAATCCGCCAGGAAAGTGAGGGAAAATAAGAAACAGTAAAAAATTTCTCTTTGATCACCTAAAAACACGGTGTTTGTGCCAAACACAAACCCAGAGTAGAAAAAAAAATTCTCTCTCACCTTTCCTTTATTTTTTTTTTGTCTTATTAGGAGGGGGGAAATTTCTTCCTCACCGTAGAGGAAACTGAGGAAAAGTGAAAGAATCTGATTTGCTCTCCACACCAACAAGAGCATTTCAAGGAACATTCCCAAAAGATCTCCCACTATAATCCTTGTTTGTGTTTTTTTTTTTTCTATTTCATTCGTTCAGATTTGATTTATTGAACAGATCTGGATTTTTTATTTGTTGAAAAAACCCAGGTTCATATTTCCTTCATTTTCCTACAATTTCCCTTCAATATTGTGGGCAAACACACATTACGCTCAAAGTTAAAATACACACAAAGTATGCACTTCTAATTCAACAATGTGAATTTACAACAAGGTACAATGTAATAAGAGAAAGGTAACAAAGATGAAGAAAAATGAAAGCTTACTGCAATGGTGGCAATCTGGCTCCTATCTCCCCATTCAGCCAGAAAGGTTAAAATAAATGACTGCAAATCATAATAAAACATATATTAACAAATCATAAACTGTAAGGATGTGAAGGCCATGATACTCCAAGGAATTTAAAACAAATAGAACAGGGCGCATAATAAAATATTGCAAAATACCCAGCAGGGTAAAATGGGTAAAATCAAGACCAATGCCTCTTACATGAATAAAATGTCTAAAAGTTCATCTACAAAACTTCATTGGCATCCAGCATCATGGACATGAATATCCTAAAAGAATCACATTATACATGAGAAAAGTACCTCAAGGAAAATTGGGGTACAAAATCTTGAAAAGAAGCGGCGAAATGCGGTCTTTCCTTGAGCTACCTCAAGCTTTTCTTCCACCTGCAAAAATTTGTGTCTGGGCATTATACTCTGACTAAGATAGAAACACTGCTTTTATGAATGAGAGAAATCTCCTCTATGAGACAACAAACCTCAAATCAGAAGAAAGATAAATAACATTAGTAGTGCTATTTTGCAAATCAGATGGATGTTTGATGCAATTATACAGCATTATGCTTGTGTTGCATGTCGTGTCAAGCATTGGCCAAGCTATATGTTACCCATAAATCAAGAAAAGATTAACTTAAGGAAAGCTTGCTGTTCTGTGGATAATATGATGGCAGCAACATAAGACCTATGGGCCTGTTTAGTAACTCTGGTCCAGAAGGAGATTTCCTTGTTCCTCGTAAATTCAATTCTGATAAAATTATGTGGAGAGGGAGATAAAGGGTATTTTGCCAGGGGGCACCAAGGAACAGTCACAAGAATGAAGGATTTCAAACGCCATTTACCTGCTCAAACAAAAGAAGAGAAGGATTACCAAACTAGTCCTAAGTTTCAGCCTTTCAGGAATATGGTGGATCTAAGCTTGGGAGGTAACTGCAGAAAAAAGGATAATGCTTCTCCAGATCAAATTAGAAGAATCAGTTATGGAATTAAAAAAAACAGATAAGTTTTCTTATTATGTATGGCCTTGTTCAGGTCCATAATGTTTGAAGGGAAAAAGGCACAGTGGTGAAAAGAAGATTGTTGTAAAGAAGAGAAAGAAAAAGGAGCTATTTCATCCAGAAAGAAAGTTTGATCCAAAGCCAATCTAAAAAGACACCTTGACAAAAAAGAATTATTCATAGAGGCATCATCACATAAATCATTCAAATAAAAATACTAGACTAGAAACAACTTACTTTAAAAAAAATGAAGAAAACCAATAAACAAATTCAAGGTATTCTAAAGCCCCAAGTTAACATAAACAATTCTTAACACACTTTTAAAAAATTTCTTCCACCAAAAAAAAACTTGTCAGACCACTAAATGGACAGAATATCTAGAAAAATAGTTCCCTAAAAGTAATAAAAAACAAACTCATGATCCATCTAAAGGAAACCTTTCAGACCAGCAATGCTATTAAAATAGAAGTTTTCGGATGCAGCAGGAGAAGATACAACAGAAACAAAAAAAAAAAAAAAACACAAACACAAACTTTAGGTTTGAACTCCATGCAATTAGTTAGCGTGATTTCAAAATATGATCTCAAAATTCTACCAGAAAATTTCACTAAATTTTGAAACAAGCGAATGAGAATAATCAGTTTTCAATAAAAACATATATGCCAAACCCATGACTATTGATCCTTTCACCAAAATTCTAATTCCAGCAACAAGAATACGGTTAGTTTGAAGGTAAGCATGCAAAAGACAACTATAATGATAAGATGTTTCAAGGATGAGTAGACTCTGAAGCTCGTCCCAGCAGTTGGTCAGTAAATTTTTAAGAGACCAAAACTGCCCTAGGCAAAGTGATACTTGATTCAAATAGCTGATTTTCAGCAAGACTGAGTTTTATTACTTAAATCAATAGTCAGCAATTTGTTTTCGGCAGATAACAGCTTCCCATTAGCTGAGTCCTTTCCCGCATTTTAAAAAAGGAAATCCCATGCTCATGAAATGGGGTTAATTAAGCACCCAATTGTCAATCAGATAAAGACTTTTAAATGTGTTCTTTGGCTACTTTAAAAAATTTAGTTTAATTGATCAATAGTCCACCAATCCATAATTAACTACTGAATTTTTTGTTGACGTGTGAGTCAACTCCAACAAACAGCATGCCACTTGATCCCATTTGATAAATTGCTTTTTGTCAATTTTTGATGTTTGCAGGAAATCTATAATAATCTTGCTAGCATCTACAACCCACAGAATAGCATCATCATATCCATAACATTAAATTGTGCACATGCAAAACAAAAAAGAGTTAAACTCAGTCATCAACAATTAATTAATTGTTACTTGTCTTCTACAATTGTCCATCAGATGGAAGGTAAGCGTAATTTGGGGAAAAAATTCACTCTTCGGTATTTCCATTATTTCAAAAGAGAATGCCAAAAAACAAGAACACACCACACTTCAACTTCAATCCCTTGTCCTAAACATGCATATTCACTGGTAATAAACACACAACTTAATTAAAACATAAATGAATCTGGATGGGGAAAAAAATTACATACTTCTTCCATTTCCTTCTTTTGGGATGTCTTGGAATCTGATCTCCAAGCAATGTATAGAAGACGTAGTCCGAAAAATGCATAAAGAACTGCCAATGACGAATAAGCAAGAGATGAAATTCAAATTGTAATGATTTCAAAGTACTTAGACAAGAAAATTACTGAGTAGTCCAGACACATAATGAACCACATGACTCAGTACTTTTGATAACATTCTATGTCAGATTATTCCAGACTTCTGAAGAAACATTCTATATAAGATTACTTCAAACAAAGGAATATCATATCCTGAAGACGAAGGAAATATAAGACTCTCCCACACCCCCCTCCCCGCCCCTCCCCACCACACACATCCAAACAACAGAACATATTGCTAATCACACACTTAGTGTGATACATTGGGTGTCTATGATCATTTGGGAATCTCTAATAACCATTGTGATGTCTCATGGCAAATAGCAGAACATATTTTACCCAAAAAAAACCGGTCAATATGGGTCATTTGAACCTTCTGAAACCAAAGCCACAAGATTCAGTATGATAATTATAAAAGATATGTTCAAAATCTTCAAGATTTGGATAAAGTCACGAAAAAGACAACATCCGAAATCTTCCACTTATTCAATGGCTCAATGATAATCTAGCTACCATGACGATTTAGAGAAATATGTTTGGACATTTATAAAATATAAAATAAATACTATTCAAATCAATTTCAAATGAAAACTTGTACAATTTCCACCGGTTGTCTACTTCCCAAACTGCCATTGTTAACTACCTAACAAAAACAAGTGTCTGCTGTAGAACTTTATAAGGACAATGCATTTCAGCGTACCAAAATGCACAACACCCAATAACACAAAACATTAATAATGAAAGCTTCAGTACCTGTGGCAGCACTGTTTGTGTGCTTCCTTGAAATCAAGTTGGGAACAATTCTACCAAGCCCAGTCGAAAGCACCTACCACACAAAGCCACGAACTATTCCACACTCAGAATAACGTCTACAATTACGAACACCATAATCGCATTTTTCTATTTAACATAACATCGAATCAAATACAATAAAAATTGAAATGTCTCACCGTCATCACAATCAGTGCACTTAGAGCTCCAGACAATACGATCGATTTCGGGTGTCGCATCGCCATGAGTGCTGCTATGATAAAGGTCTCATCTCCAATCTGAAAGCCAACATAAAACATTTCAAGCAACCAATTCAATGCACAACAAACTAGATAAAATGCTTCTTTAAACTGACCTCGCTAACAAGAATCATCGAAAGACTCGTAAAGAAAGCATCGAAAATCCCAAATCCACTGAAAATGGACCCTCCTCCAACAGCACCTCCCAACGATGTGTCAGTTCTGAAGTGATTCAGCATCATCTGTTCCATTAAAAAAAAACATCGTTATATGTATTTTTTCAAAACAATTCAAAAACAAAATTTGAGAGTCTCACTCACTTTAGTACGTCGATCCAGCGGCATCGCCGACTCGGATTGGCCTCCGGTTTCCAAACCAATCTCCTGAAATTCAAACAGACAAATCGTTTTCTTCACGGTTTGAACTCGAATCGAACGGACAAAGGATTTTACCTGAGCAGAGACGATCGCAAGCGTTGATGCGAAGACGGAGAAGACGATGGCGAGGAGGACGGGAGCGGATCGAGGGATCCGAATTGTAGGGTTCACGAACAGATCCATCGATCAGGATCGACAAACCCCCGATTCGGATCCCAAAACACAAAGAGAATCTGCTCGGGAGCTTTGGATGATCGAACGTTCGATTGGATCTGGGTGTTAAAAAAATGGCGAGAGAGAGAGAGAGGGAGAGTCTGATCAGCTTTTTCACGCGTTGGTGTTTATTTACGCATTTACCCTTCGTTTTGTCTTGGATGCGTTGATGAAACTGTACTTTCATCTATTTTACATCTCACTTTATTTAATGGACAAATGCATGTAGCCCCCTCAAAGATTGTGAATATCAACGTAAACCTCTCATGTTCTGAAAATTTATTTAACCACCTGCTTTTTTTTTATCATGTTGAAGCATATATATCTCCTTGAGTTTTTTTTTTTTTCTTCTTGAAAAAGGTAGACGCATGCTACCAATCTATTTCATTTCAAAAATGGATTAGTTACAGGTCTGAATTAGAGATGAGAAAATATAGAAAACACATGTATATAGATACTAAAAATAGTAGGAATACTGGGCAGGCTATGGGAGTAGATGGGAATTCTACTCTCCATTGCGTGTCTATCCCACCCAGGACCCTACCACTACGTGATAAGATGGATTTTCCCCCTCCGAGGGACATTCCCCGCACGCCCACCAGTCCGCATGCCCAGTCCCGGACGAGCGTGGAGGCAAAGCCCCACATGTTTTCTGTGTAGACATGCGCGCCCTTGAAAATTGCATAATTCTTTATCAGCCAGATGATCAACGTGCATGCTGGGACGATCAGGTGTGCCACCCGCCTCCAAGTGCCTGCTTCGATGCTCGCGCCCAGCTAAGCGTCGGCAAACCACATCCCCGCAAGGTTGTGAAACCGGGCCAGCGACATAGCTGCCCATGTCGCACCCCATAGCTCCTGCGCCTAACGGCATTCGCAGAAGAGATGAACGATTGTCTCCGGGGCCTGGCCGCACAGCGCAAATTGTACTTGGTCTCCCCTGTGCCATTTAGACCTGTACACGCACGTGAGGTGTCTCTCATGTGTTAGAAGCCAAAGGAACACCTTGATTTTCCTAGGTATTTTAAGTTTCCAAATGTTTGCGGGGTTTCCGCATGCCATTGTGACTGGTGTGAGGTGTCCCCGCCACCATGTGTATGAACTTTTGATGGAGAAACCCTCATTTGGCTTCGACGACCACCGTGGCCTATCCTTCTCAGAGCCGAACTGCCCATTCCAATCCCCAAGTGTTCCAGCAAGGGCTTCTAGTTGGGTCGCCTCCTCTGGTGCAATATGTTCCTGCGCAGAGCCACCGACCAGCGGCTGGATCTCCCCTCTATCGTCCAGGATTTGCTCACCGTGTCCTCTGGATCTCGTGTAAGGCCATACACTAGCGGAAACAGTGCACACAACAGCTGTTCCCCACACCAGACATCTGTCAAGAACCGCGTGGTCATACCATTGTTGATTCCCCAATGCACTGCCTGTGCGAACTCCACGCAGTCTTCGAAAATGCCTTTGCATAACGATGATGCTCGCACCCCGACTGTCGACCATCTTTGCGCGTTGGTCCCATGCCCGCCGTACCTATCTCGGAATATTTGCACCCACTACCTCTCTGTCTCATTAACCCAACGCCACAACCATTTGGAAAGAAGGGCTTTATTCATGTCGCGCAAGTCTAGCACGCCAAATCCCCCGTCGGCCTTGCTAAGACAGATTGTGTGCCAGTCCACGAGGTGGGGCTTGAGCATTGCCTCTTGGGTGCCCTACCAAAGGAAACGCCGGCGCATTATCTCTACGCAGTGTAGCACTCCGACAGGGATCCTAAACACCGAGAGGATGAAGAGAGGGAGCGCAGACAGCATCGCTTGGAGCAACGTGAGTTTCCTTCCATAGCTAAGGAGTCTGCCTTTCCATCACGCTCGTCTCTGGAAACGCTCCAGTAAAGGATCCCAATCTTCCTTTTTGAGGAGGCCCATGCTCAAGGGGAGCCCCAGTACGCGCGTCGGGAATTCCCGCACTTCACACCCCACAATGCTCGCTATGGCTTGTGCCTCCGGTTCATTAACCGCAAGTAGCGCGCATTTGGACCAGTTTAGACGGAGACCGAACACTAACTCAAAGCAAAAGGTGGTGAAGCGTGATCAAAATATCTTGCTTATAAAACAATCACTAAATCATAGTCTTCTTCCTCCCAATGATCTTATTTTCAATAATCAGGGTTGTGAGGGACTTTAAGGAGAGCATTCAACTTGTTGTATGTATGAAAAAAGACGAATTTGGGTGGAAGAGACATGTAATTTGGGGTGAAATAGACAGTGGTAATGTGGTAATTTAATCATAAGTGATTAAATTAACTATACATCAGTTTCAGACTGTCAACGACAAAGGATAGATCAAATAAAGTTATATAAGGGTTATATGGATTTCATCAAAATAAAGGGTTGATATGCATATTCGTAATCTTTAAGGGGGCTATGTGCTTTTTTGCCTTATTTAAATTTATTTTTGTGGCGTCCCATTGCAGAACAGGCCATGTCGGGCTAAGCCGTTAAAGAAATGGATCAACAAGCTAACAGACCGTGCTGGGCTTGGCCCACCAGATCGATGGGTCACCCATGGGCCAGCCCATAATATTTTTAAAATAAATTATTTTAAAATTTTGAACTTTATTTTTTTTTAATATTATACACACAAAAAATATATAAATGTATTATATATACATATATACACACAAAATATTATATATACTTGATATAACAATGAAATAAAATATTTATTCAACATATTATATGCATATCCGATTGTTAATTGTCATGTCGTGTCATACCTAATGTGTTGTGCTCTGAAATGTTGTGTTAGAATGGCTAACGTACCATAAGACTGATCTGGTACGGTCATATATCTTAATATGTCATTTTGTGCCAATGATGTATCATGTCGTGCCAGTTTCTTAACGTGTTGTGCCTCGTATTATGTTGTGCCATGTTGGCCTAACCTATTTTACACCTCTGTGTCCCATGATCAAATTATATATCTTAATTAAAAAGTTAAATATATTCTATGGCCCATTTAGTTCATCATGAAATTTTTTTGTGTTCTATTTAATCGGGCATATATTTCAAAATTTAAACCATGTATGATAAAATAAAAGTAATCAGATGAATGACTAAATATAATTTTAATGTAAGGCCTCGTTATTGTAAATTTGATTGTCAATCTCAAGTAGTTTGAATTTCACGTTTCTATTTTCAGCGAACGTGAAAGATGGGTAATTTCAAAGATACACAAAAAAAAAAAATTGTAAAATCATATTTAATAATCTAATCAAACAAGATTTATTTAAGAAAACTCAATTTAATACATGCACAAAAAGGCTTCTTATTAAATACATGCATTAGTGATTAATGAATACTAGGGCTGCAACTCAGGTGGGTTGGATTCTGGTTGACCCCAACTCGAATTTCAAACTACTCAACCCTAATCCAACCCAACCCAATTTTCAACGCGAATTGGACCAACTCGAACCCAACCAACCTGAATTGGACCAACCAGACCCAACCCGATTTTCAACCCGAATTGGATCAACCCGACCCAACCCGAATTTCTAACATGATATGCAAATTAAATAAATCAACCCAACCCAACCCGTAAGATTAGCTAAGTTTACCTAAAATTTGGACTACCCAGATTAAAAGCTACAAAATGAACGACCATGATTTTTTTTTAACTATTAGTTTACGGGTTCGGGTTGGGTCGGGTTGTGAGTAAAGTCAACCCGAACTCAACCCGATTTGTGAGTCAACACGAATTAGCTAACCCGAACCCGATTTGGTCAACCCAACCCATGTAAAAATCAGGTTTAACCCGTCAGATTCGGTTTTAACTTGACCCAAGCTGCAGCCCTAATGAATACACGCTAAAAAGATGATATAATCCCTTTACTGCAATGTAGCTAAGTTTTGAGCGCACTTGATTTACGTCTTCATTCATTTAATCAAATATATATATATATATATATATATATATATATATATATAGAGGTGATATGGTGTGGACACCATACCCCCTTTTAATATGCGGTCACCTTCTAATCACCATACAAAAATGATGCATTTAATCAGATAGTGAGAAAATGGCCTATAAAAGAATCACAAGAGATAAAAGGAGAGATCATGTGGAGAAAAAAGAGGGATCATGATTCATAGGGATATATGTGATTTCATGGGGTGATTATTTTAACCGTCTGATTAAATGCACCATTTTTTGTATGATGATTAAAAGGTGACCGCATATTAAAAGGGGGTATGGTGTCCACACCATATCACCTCTCTCTCTATATATATATATATATAGAGAACTGATTAGGTGGGGCGGTGAGGCAGGTGCGGATCAGATTACAACCGTCCGATCTATTAGAACTCGATCTAACGGTGGATATTAAATCCACTCAAAAAAGCGAAACCGGATGCACCGGTTACCAAACAAAAAGAGATCCCTCACTCTCTCTCCCCTCTGTCTCCTAAAAAATTTCAGATGATGATGCTTCCACCTGCGGTTCTGTTGTTGCTGAACGGGTGGTGATGGTGGTTGTTCTAGTGGTGCTGCTGGAGGGATCCATAGCTCCCATGCGAAGGCCCAAGGAGCCGCAGCAGGTGGTCGAGGCGATAGTCGATCCAATCTTCGACTTTATTCTTTCGGTTTGACGCGAGGGGATTGTATTTTCAGATTTGGTGAGAGATGAGAGAGGTTTTGGGTGGGGCTTCAAACAAAAACAAATCTGATACAAAGAGAGAGTGAAGGTTCAGTTTTTTTTGGTAACCGGTTTCACCTTATTCACCTGTTTGAGTAAAAAAATTCCCACCGTCTGATCTTCCCCTCATTCAGCTGACGGCTCTAATTCAGTCCGCATATGCCACACCGTCTCACCTAATCATCCTATATATATATATAGAGAGAGAGAGAGAGAGAGAGAGAGAGAGGACTGATGGGGTGCGGTCGTGCGACCGTGCACCCCATCGTGCGCCCTTTAGTCTCAACCGTCTGATCGTTGATCTCACGATCGGACGGCTGATGATGGTTTAAAAAAAAAAAAAACTTTAGGGGGACCGGATGAAACCGGTTGCACAAGTGACCCCCAAATCACTCGTCCCCTCTCTCTCTCCTCTCATTCTTCTCTTCGATCTTCGATCTTCTCTTCGACCTTCGACTGAACAGAGTAAAAAAAAAAAAAAAGGATCACCACCTGCTGCGGCCTCCGACGCTCAGCCACCCCCACCCCTCCTCGTGCTCGACGACCGCTCGGCCATCCCCTCCCATCCCCGTGCTTGCTCGGCCACCCCCATTTTTTAGATCTGATTGTTTATATGTTGGATTTTTTTAGATCTAGGATTTGTTTTTCAGATTTATTTTCAAATCTAGATGTTTTTCTTATTTGTTTGTACATCTAGGGTTTTTTTTTCTCATATAGGATTTGTTTTTTAGAATTATTGATTAACCTAGATTTTTTTCATGATTTGTTTCCTGATTTGTTTGTTGTTTTGGTTGTGGTTTTTTCAGATTTTTTTTCTAATCTAATATGAAAATCCTGGTGATTCCTCACAGCGAAACCACCCGGTGATCTCCCCACGCATCTCCGGCATCGGCAACGGAGCCCTTTCCACCGACAATCCACGGATCCATCATCAGTGACGAAGCCCTCCCCACCTCCCTCACGGCGACGAAGCTCTTCCTGGTTCAGAGGAATGAAGATCATAAAGTTTCGATCTGTATTTGTTCTTTTTTATAGTGATTAAAAGTATGATTTTATTGTTTGAGTTGTGTTTTTGTACTTTGTGAGATACCCAGTGGTGTTTCTGTTCTTTGTATATTTGTTGAAACTCAATTCCTTGGTTGTTGTTAAAATCAAATTTGATTGAATGATCAAAAAGAACAGTTTCTAATGCTAATTGAAAATATTTAGATTCAGGTACAGATATACAATTGTTCATTATATCATTTGATTACTACTTTTATGCCTGGACAAGTTGTTTAGAATTCAAAGAGAGCAAAATTGTTGTTTTTACTTTCATGGTTTATGCATATTGTTTTTATAATGAAAGGTGGGAACGCACAATTTTTATTTTTTTTTTGTAACTAGGTGGTGAACTCCAGAAAAATATAAGCAAAAAAGGGGGAATATCTATCTTACAAATTTAAGCAACTTGGGATGATTTGTATGAACTAATATGTTGATATTGATATCATATGTACAGTCATGCCATACTTTCTAAAAGCATGTTGTAATAGAGCTCCTTCACTATATGTTCTGTTGCTTAGGAATTAAGATATAATTCTAATGGTTTGTGTTCTTAAGAGTGCCTTTTTAAATGTTGTGTACTTTGAAGATGGACTTGTGATGGTCTGATGATGGATAATGAATTGCATACAAAATGTTGTGATCAGGTTATTATTGATTGCAGCAGTTTGAATACATTGACATTGCTGATTGTTGTTTTGTATAAATGATTATTCATATTTAATTGCTTGTATAATAGCAGCAAATTTAGCAAGGTGAGTACTGTGATGATGTTATCAACCTTTTGGTTTTTTTATAAATATTAACCAGTTAGGTGAGTTGCAGCAGGTGAGTTTTATTGATGTTGAATATATAGTGTCACATTGAAAAAACAATGTTAGGATACAATGTAATTGATGTTGAAGAACTGTGATAGTGATGTCAGTGTCATTGATATTGAATATATAGTGTGATGTTGAAATTTTTATGCCTATTATTGTCATACAATGTTATGACCTATACTGTAAAACCAGGTTTCCCTATCTGACCTGTTCAATGTCACAATGAAGAAACAAGGTGTTATGCAGTTCACTTCAATGTACCATTATTTGCCTTTAAATTTTAGATGGACATTTAAGAATTTCATAAGCCAAGTTGAACTCTTCAAGGCTTTATTTCAATAAAAAGAATTTGCTATTATATCCAAGTTACAGGTCTGACTACAAGGATGCACCCACTTGAAAAGAAGGAAACTATGTATATATACAATTTTGTATATCAACTTCATTACATATAAACTTGGCTGCATCTCTTCACCAGTGCAACATTTTATGTTGCATGATATACCAAGCTTTGGCTGCAAATAAAATCAGGCAGATCGCTTGACATTTTCATGAGTGTATTACGATGTGCTCTGGCTGCTCTTCTTCTGCATCCTCTCTTGTCCATTGAAATAAAAAGAAAAGAAGTAAACATTACATCTATAAATATATGATCATGCTAGTTTGACTATATAACTCACTCTTAACACAAAATCAAATTGTATATTATCTGAACCTTGGTTTAAATTTTCAAAAAATGCAAATTGAGAGAATTGAGAACCCTAGGAGGTTTGTTTAACAATATATATCATAAATCTTGATTTAGATACCTTGATTTAGATATACAAGTAAAGAATGCTATTCATCTAATCTTTGCTGCTCTCAAGCAAATTATAAACTTAGCTGCTCTCAAAATTTATTTGATAACAAAAATTAGTCGATGAAGAAGACCCGAATCACTAAATTCAATAAAAATTCAACAAACCCAAAAATGATTGATTTTGCAAAAGCCCATCATCAAGGTAAAACAGAAACGCAAAAACTTTGAAAAAAAATCCCAACCAAAACAATTTTCATATCAGATCAGAATTTTTTTTTAAAAAAAACCCAACCAAAACAACAAACAAATCAGGAAACAAATCATGAAAAAAATCTAGGTTAATCAATAATTCTAAAAACCAAATCCTATATGAGAAAAATAAAACCCTAGATGTACAAACAAATAAAAAAAACATTAGATTTGAAAATAAATCTGAAAAACAAATCCTAGATCTAAAAAAATCCAACATATAAACAATCAGATCTAAAAAATGGGGTGGCCGAGCAAGCACGGGGATGGGTGGGGGTGGCCGAGCGGTCGTCGAGCACGAGGAGGGGTGGGGGTGGCCGAGGGTCGGAGGCCGCAGCAGGTGGTGATCCTTTTTTTTTTTGTATCTGTTCAGTCGAAGGTCGAACCGTCGAAGAGAAGATCGAAGAGAAGAAGAGAAGAATGAGAGGAGAGAGAGAGGGGACGAGTGATTTGGGGTCACTTGTGCAACCGGTTTCATCCGGTCCCCTAAATTTTTTTTTTTTAAACCATCATCATCAGCCGTCCGATCACGAGATCAACGATCAAACGGTTAAAACTAAAGGGCGCACGATGGGGTGCACGGTCGCACGACCGCACCCCATCAGTCCCATATATATATATATATATATATATATATATATAGAATTATTCCATGAATGTGCCCCTATATTTATTCCATGAATATATATATATTCATGGAATAAATGTGCCCCTATGCAAAATTACAAAAACTCAAATATAATCCTCAAATTTACATTTTTAATATTTTATCATAAGAAAAGTTTATGATAGGGATTAAGAGATACAGAATGAACGACCATGATCTTTTTTTTAACTATTAGTTTATGGGTTCGGATTGGGTCGGGTTGTGAATGAGACCAATCCGAACCCAATCCGATTTGTGAGTCAACCCGAAATGGGGAACTCGAACCCAAACCCGAACCCGAATCGAGTTCAATCCATCGGGTTCGGGTTCAACCTGATCCAAGTTGCAGCCCTAGATTTCACGTTAAAAAAAAAAAAAAAAATCAAACCAAACTGAAGTTTAACTTTTGTAATCTTTATACACTCTCAAACTCTTCACCCTAGTTGTTCCCGTGAACAATATCCACTTATTGCACTTCATTATACTTTCATATATATTTAATTTTAAAAATGCTTATTTGTGATAATATGTTTTTTTGAAAAAAAGATAGATGTTGCTACCACTATTTCATTAAAGATTTCGATGTACAACTTTGAAGAAAATAAGAGGAAATAGAGCAAAGCAGTAAATAATGTAAAGACAAAGAAAATAGCAAGGGGGAAGCTATCTCGGTAGTGGGTGCCCAGTTAGAAGAGCTATTTAACCAGAGCGTCACCAACCTATCGAAACACCCCCCCTGTGCTGTAATTCTTAGGCGCCCATTGTGGAAGTGCACTTCCCTCGCTCTTGCGATACACCGTCCCTAGGCTCTGATGCAGCCGTAGAAGACTTCCCACATGTTCTCCCAATAAACTCTGACGCCTCTAAATAAGACAGCGTTTTTCGTCAACCAAATGGCCCAAGTGGCCGCTGGGATGATCGATTGAGAGATAAAAGCTTCAATTCTTCCATCACCAGGGCGTTGAAGATCCTTGCCTACACGTCATAAGTCCTCTAGGGAAAGGAAGCTAAGGGACAACCCAATGGTGGCCCCGGTATCTGACCATATTTGTGATGATATGTTAGCTGAATATATATATATATATAATGGATCTATTCAACTCAAAGTGAAACGATATAAAATTTATTATTTAAAAAATTAAAAAATATGTGGACTGCCTGTGAAATTATTGTGGAACTGTATTTAACATTATTCAAACAGAACAAATTATACTCCCACTGCGCAATGGTCCATCTCACCACTTTTTTAGTGACGGAGAAACTCCAACATCAATTTTTTAAATAGCAAAAAAAACCCCAAATGCACAAAATCACCCACGATTCTCATGCATAAGATAAACCCATTATAATTTAATCTTGAGAACTACAGGTATCAAACCTTGGGAAAAAGGACTGGATATTGTTTGGTTTAATTGGTGGGTCATGAATTGCAATTTTTTTTTAAAAATTATGTTATTAATGGATAGGTACAATGAATATTAAAATTGGAATTATGATGTTGATTCCATCCTATTTATTTTTTTTCACTTGAATAGATTTTTTTTAAAAAAAATCCATTGAAGCTCACATTTCCTTGTCCTTATCTACAACACCACCAGTCAAACGTGTGTTTTTGAAAGTTTGAAGGTAACCATTGAAAACTATATTAGAATATTAAAATTGGCCCTGCTTCAATTTCTCATCTGATATTGTGGGCCCCCTCAGGTTACTCCAGTCAAGCGATGGAGATTTATCTAATAATCCAGACTTTGATAAACATAGTGACCTAATGTGGTATAATGTGGTGGGACTGATCATAGAAGCGATATCACTCGTACTAAAAAGTGATAAAATGATATGTATCATTAATCATTATGATTAGTCTGTATTATCAAATTGATCAAATTTTTAATTATTAGATTCAACCAAACATCACAAAACAATTAAATAACTATACCACATTTGAAAATTAGTTTGAACAACTTTTAAAGATAATGTCATGCTTGTTACTTCAAACACTTTGTCAAACTAGGGGCCACAATTTTTTTTAAAAAAATAAAGATTAACTTTTAATTATAAAAAATACTTTTTAAAAATCTGACAAAATACGCTTCCTGCTGTTTTTGAAATTCGTTTTCAAGCCTAATCAAAGTTTGTTAAAATGTATTTAATTAACATATTCCATACCTCTTAACTTTGTTAAAATATTTCATCCTCTTGATTGTGTAAATGTATTTCACACATTTTCATGTGGATCTTTTTTCACTCTAAATTCTTTGTAATTAAGTAGATTTTATGAGATAAGCGTCAATATAATTTGAATTTTTAATAATAAACTCTATTAAATGTTGTGTTTCTTTTTTAAAAAAATAGAGATATACTAAAGACGCCATAAAAATGTGAATAACCAAGCAAAAAAAATGTGAATAAGGATTTAGGATACTAAAATATCATCTGCTGCATTAGTGCACAACACAGATTTAAATTACGTATTATGATTATACACAATGAAAAATGATAAACAACATCAAATATGATATATATAAGAAACACACAATAAGATATATAATAACAAAACCTTTAAAGTGATTGATTTGGGGTCATATAAAGAGAGATTGTTGTTTTGTAGAAAAAAATAGATTTTTGTGTGGAATAACCTAAGAAGGGTTAGAGGGATGTTAATGATTTAATTATATAATGATAAATTAGTCTTTTGTGTTTCCAAAATTATAAAATGAGACTTTTTTATGTATAATTTAAAAAAAAATGGCTGATTTGGATATTTGTAACTTTTAGAAGATTTTTTTGTCATTTTCCCTTTTTATAATTTATATATTAGCGAAAAGTTCAAATATCCCCTTGTCAACTGTTTTGAATCCATATAGCCCTTTGACTCTTCCTGAAATTCATATGGCCCATGAAAACACCTATGTAAATCCAAATAGCCTCATGAGTTATACTTTCATTGATAGATGATGAATATTTTATAAATATTCAGTTTAATTAACCTTATATTTTTTGGTTAATCCTATATAAAAACACAATATACCAAAATTCCACTACAATGTGTTAAAAATGTAAAAAAATCATTTATAAATGAAGATTTTACCCATTTGAATAGATTATAAAACCCTATTTAAAGGGGTAAAATCATTATTTACCGAGAATTTTTCACATTTTTAACACAGTATATGGGTTTTTTGGTATGCTGTATTTTCAATCATGGTTAATCAAACAGAATATTTATTATTCGTCAACAAAAATTTAACTTAAAGAGTTATTTAGATTTATATAGGTGTTTTCATGGGGTAATATAAACTTCAGAAAAAATAATGGATTATATGGATTTTGGGCGGTGTTATATAGATTTTTCCCTGTATATTAATAACGAGAAAGGGACGTGCCCAAGGATGGTGTAAATCATTTTTTATTTGAATAATATTAGATATAGTCCTATGACAATTTCATAGTCCGTCTACATATTTTTTAATTTTTTAAATAATAAATTTTATATCATTTTATTTTGAGTTAAATAAATCTATTAATTATATATATATATATATATATATATATATATATATTGTGGGATTGTTACGGAGGTACATGAACTCTCCACACATTAAGATGTAACAAGTGGATCTATTTTATTTAAGAACACATTATTGTTTTATTTTACTAGAGGAGTGGAATTAGTTTAGATGTCAAATTTTAGATTTAATAATCCTGTACGGACAGTTCCATGCACGTGTGATAAAAGATGTGGAGAGAGAGAGAGAGAGAGAGAGAGAGAGAGAGTTTTGAGAATTTTAAACCCATGCAATTGAAAAAATTTGGTGGGATTTTGAGAATTATTATGGCTTAATGATAGTTATACCTAGGCCTGTCAACAAGTCGGGTCCAGGTCGGATCGGGTCGGGGTGGACCTGGATCCGATCCGTGGCAAGACCCGGTGGGTCTGGGCCCAACCCAGGACCCGGCGGGTCCGGGCAAATGTAGACCTGGACCCGAACCCGTCAGACCCGGGTCGGGTCCGGGACCTGACCCGACCTGGATGGTTGGTTAAAAAAAAAAAAAAAAAACCTCATGTATTTGTTTGCCTTATCATTCTATTTGAAATTTTTTGTAATAAAACATTATTATTAATGAGACTATGCTTGAATATAATTTTATACAATTCAAAAGAAGTAAATGAATTATTAAACAACATCCAAAATAATAATCACTAACATAAAAAACATATTAACCTAAATAATAAACATAACTAATTATACAAACATTCAAAATAATATTAACCTAAACAACATTCAAAACAATAAACACTAACATATTAACCTAAATAATAAACATAAATCATGCAACAAACTAATTAATCATATAAATTCAAAAGTTAATAAATTAATTGTCCAAAACAAACCGACGACAATACATTACTAAGTTTATTACATATTAAACAATCAAGTTCTTACAAGTTGCAACATCAACACAACAAAAAAAAATGTTATGATTATGATTATGACTTATGATTTATGGGCTTGTTATGATTATGATTTATGAATTTGTGGATACAAAAATAAGTTAAGTAAGAAATAAAATTATGTATCAACTAATACTAATGGTCTTATAATATATGAGCATATTTTAATAAAACAATCGGGTCTCGAGTCTAACGGATCGGGGCGGGGTGGACCCGGACGTGACCTGTTTGTTTTTTTGGATCTGCCAGGTCGGGTTCAACTCGGATCGGGTATATTACACGTGTAATCGGGTCTGGTCCGGGTTTGGACCCGACCGGTTGACAGGCCTAATTATACCCATCCAATAATAACATAATTTTAAAAATTAAAATTTATATCCTAATTAAATAAAACAATTTCTTGTCCTCTTTATATCTCTCATTCGGTTCTACACCTCTCATTTTTAATAAACATATATAACAAATTACATTTTGTAAACAATTAAATCTCTTAAATCGTTATAATTTAACCTGGACATAAAAGACAGTATTACTGAGAAAATCTGGGACTTTTTTGACGCGCTAAAAAAAAAATTGATGGGACAAACACTAACACACTCAGTGTCTGATGTAGTCTAAACTATAATTTAGTGACGGTTCTCTAGTCATTTATACACTTTATTAATGCAGTGTAAAAAAAATTAAATTTTTTTTTTTTTAGAAAGGGTACATTTATTTATCAGGGTATATAATCACACACATTTTTTTTATTAGGCTAGTATATATTTTAGGAAAAAATCAAAATAGTTAGGGACTGCAGACAGAATTGTACACGGGATATTTTTTTAGCCCCAGTTCTAGTCGTTAACATATATATTCATATTAACGAAGTGTATATCTCGTTAACATTTTTTTTCACATTTTTAATAGATAGATTCCTACAATTCATTGAAATTTACGTTTCATTTTTTTTATATTAAAACTTGTATATCATCAAATGTAGTATAATATTTTTAAAAAATTAAAACATGTGTAGACTGACAATAGGATTGAAAAAAACTCTACGTAACATTTTCCTTTTTTGAAAGAGCTCCGTTATACTAAATCTTTTTTAATATCAAAATACAGTTCTATATATTTCATTAGCCCTCTTCACTAACTGTATCGAGATATATATACCTCGTTGAAATTGTTTTATATTTTTTATCATTTAACTCATTGTAGTATATATTTCATCTTTTATAAAAAAAAAAGTACATTACTCATTAGATGAAATATACAATTTTAAGGAGATGAAAACATGTGCAACCTACATTTTAGACTATAAAATAGGAGTCCGAATCCGGTTAAGTTTGATTTCGGTTAGTCAATCAATATTATACCACACAATCAATTATTGAATACACGTGTCACTCTTCTAGTGAATGTTGATGATACTAATCAAATCCAGGTTTAACTTATTCAATAAAAGAGTGATACATGTATCTATCATATACTGTGTAATTTAATGCTAATCAGACTGATAAAAAATAGTCATGACTAGATCTGGACCGTAAAATAGAATGTTGCGTAACATTTTTTTATTTTTCAAAAATATATATATAATTGAATTATAAATCCCAAAAAAGAGAGCAACGTTTTCTGGGGTGGGAAACGGAGGTTGTCAACGACTTGGATGGTTGGCTTTTATTTCCTCACCTTGTTTTTATTTGTGGAGAGGATCCTCTGCTCCCTCTCTCAAACCCTTCTCTCTCTCTCTCTCTCTCTCATCCCCTTCTCTTCTGATGATCACTCTCCGTCTCTTCATCCTTTCATTCTTTGCCCTCTGATGGCGTCCCATCCTCTATCGCCTTCGACGCCGGATCAAGGTTCGCTCTTCCTCCACCGGCGTCCATGACTGACTCATCCCCGCCTCCGCCACCTCTTCATGAAGGTCCGTTCTCCTCCTCTTCCTCTCTCTCTCTCTCTCTCTAGGGTTCCAATTCTGCTTGTATCTCTGCTTTCCTCTTTCATTTTGGGGAATTCATCGATCATGATTGATTTGGGTGATTTTGGGTTGAGGTTGATGAGGAATCGTGTTCTTTTACTTCTTTCATTCCTATTCGAGGCTATGCTGATTGATGATTTTGGTTTTTTTTTTTTTAGTGTTGTTGTTTGGTTTTGGAAGTGTCGGTGAATTTCATATTTACATTGAATTCGTGTTTTTTTTTTTTTTTGTTGTGGTTTCGGCATCGATTTCTGGTATTCGTTAATGGAATCACTCTTCTTTTGTCATAAAGAAACATTTTTTAATGATTGCTTTTTTAAATTTTTTTTTTTTTTGGTTTTTTGGCCCTAGAAAAACTGTAGGGAGATTTTGATCTCTGTTTTTATTGAATTTGGTATTTGTTCCTTTTCATCTGCAGTGTGGTTTGAATTATCTCATCTGTTTTGAGTTGTATAACATGCACGATTCTTGTTTGCTTTTTTTTCAGAGGCAATGTGGGGAATGGACTTTAGAATGAGTGAGGATATGGAAGCGGGGCCCTATCCCGAGCGTCCGGGAGAGCTGGACTGTGCTTATTACCTCAGGACCGGCCTCTGTAGGTTTGGGATGTCATGCAGGTTTAATCACCCTCCCAATCGGAAGCTGGTAAATTGCTAACTTGTTTCTTCGGCTGGCATGATTGCTTATCTTAGTGATCATTTAATATAGGGTGTTGATAAACTCAATCCTTTTTGTAAACACTTTGCATATGCCACAGCATTAAAGCAGTATATGAAATCAATTACATTGTATATACTCCATTATGACAGTGTGTACTCTATTACGGAAAACATAAAATATATAGTTATATACATTTAATTTATATCAGCATGTGCTTCATTTTTTATTATTATGAAAGAATGTACTTCATTAACCAATTATATACTTCAAAATAAAATAAAATAATGTGTGCGGTCTGCAAAAGTGATTACAAAGAGAATTGAGTGCAACATTTTCCTTTAGTAGATAGAATTTAAAAATAACAAGGGCTAGGCCTCTTGCTTTATGACAAATCAATGAAAGATTTTTGCTTTATGGTGATTCACTCATACCAGCTTGATGTCAACCTCTATAGATTTTGCCAAATTCATAAAAGGATAGTTATTGGTGAAGCAGATTCTTTCAAAAAATTCATTGGCCAGTCCAATTCATGGGCACCGCGGCCTAGTTGTATTTATTGCATATTTGAAGCTTTGCAACTAGGGGTAATTTTTTAAGTTCCTTAAACATTGTTTAAACGAGGAGGTGAGAAGGTACATTTTATTTATGTTCTGCATTCATCCTTGAAAACCACCACCAAAAGAGCCGATTTCTCTCCCCAGCCTGAACTTGGGTTTCTACTTTTGTTCAATCATTTACACATGCACATCAGGGTCGGGATATAGAGAGGGAAAATTGTGGTGCCTGTGCATCATCCACTGGGCTTACCATTAGCGACCCACTCATCTAATCTATTTCTTTTCACAATTCACACCCTGGTGTTTGATGGGATATACTTAGCCAGAGAACAAGAATTGATCAAATATTCAGTTTATAGTCTTTTCTTTTTAGGATATTATTGCATATATACAACTTTGTGTAATTTAGACATAACATTGTGATCCAATAGGTGAGGCAAGAAGCTCATTTATGGTATCGCCTTAGCAGTTAGTTGGGTGATCAATAACATGTCATGAAAACATCAGATAATCAGAAGATAGAAGCAGAGGTATGTTGAGAACATTTGGAATGACATTGTTGAAAACTTGTGTACATGGAGCAAAAGTAACTTGAGATGGGTATTTTTTCGTGGAGTAAGACAAGGGGTACAGTTTGATATTGGGATTGTGTTTGTAATTCTTTTTTAAGTCTCACATGTTATCTGTGGAAGCTTATCGTTTTTGAAAATCTTGCAACAACCCTCCTTTTCCTCAAAAGAATTATAGGGTACATCAATTGGTTGTCATTGTCTGTTCAATAGATGGTTGTAATAATCAGATTTGCAATTTTGATATTTTTTTATTGAAAGTGAAAAAATAAGTTTGCAGAGTCTCATCAGAATAGCTTTTCCCTGGGGAAATGCCACAAGAATACTCATACATGCAAAAAATGCATCATGTACTGAGAAGATCATCACCTCATCCAGTTTTATCAAGTAAGAGAAACTATCCAACTAATGGCCAACCAAGATGATATGTTCTTTATGATAGGTGACTGAATAAAATGTTCATTTCTTTGATCATCTCAAGCAGGTGAACCTGCTCCGCGTGACAAATTTTCTAGAAATACTTTAATTTGTTGACAAATAAGAGTACAAAGATGTATGACAAATAAGAGTACAAGCGGGATAAATTGATCACTTTTTAACAATAAAAATATAATATATAATATTAAATATAAAAAATAAAATAGGGAAGAAGTCAAGAAAATGGAAAAAAAAATCAAATTAATTAGATTAATCTGTACTTAATCCCTGCTTAATTCTCATCTAGCTACTTAATCCTTGTTTAATCCCCGCTCAAGGGCATTTAATCCCCTAGAAGAGGCAGGCTAGGCCCGATTCTGCCTTGGTGCTCGGTCAATCCCTACTTAATCCATCTTATAGAATAGAATACTGGTTCTTTTTGGGGCCTTTTGGGACTCGTGCAATTGTGCTTACATGTTGGATTTATTTATAATTTATGGATTTGATTACATTTTCTTAAATGCCAGGCTGTTGCTGCCGCAAGGATGAAGGGAGGATATCCTGAAAGATTAGGGCAACCTGAATGTCAAGTAAGTGTTTTGTCTTTCTTTAACAGATGTTGCATTTATGTTTTTGTTTTATCTTTTATGTTCCTAATATGAAGAACTGTGGTCCTTAAATATTATAATTAAGTTGTCCTTTCTGCATTCAGTGCAGTGGAAAGTGATGCCTCCCTTATGGGAGGGTGGGGGGTTGCGTCTCATCCACGGAATATGATGAGAATTCTCCCCCAAAAATTCTCACCTATCCCAAAAAATGTTGTCCAAATAATTCTTGAATTATTGATTGAAGCATATCCAGTCACAAAGTTCGAAATGGATATCTCGTTCAAGAGTACAGGCATTCTTCCCTTTTATTCTTTGTTGAAGGGAGATAGAAACTAGACGAGCCTTCTGATGTATGGTCTCTAAATCTTATACATATTGTCAGGTTCAAAGGCTAATAGAATATAATACAATAGCAGTAATGCACTGCATAATACTAGATCAGAAGCCACATATAAAGAATTTGCAAACTCTAGGGGTACTAATTCTTGATTTTTTTTTATTTTTCTAATGTTAAGAAAATAGAAGGGATTTTCTGCTAAATATGAAAGATCTGAACACATTTTAGGAATATACGAATGCTTTTCAACCATTTGAATGTTCCTCTTTAGAATGCTACTTTCAACATATAAAATCACAGAATATAGTTTTCTCTGAATTCATCTTAAAACATTTGAACACCCTTTCCCACAACGAAATCACAAAAAATATGGGTTTCCATAGAGTTTTCCATAAACTTTTGAATGTCCTTCCAACTTTTAAAAATTACAATTTTAAACACAAACCAATAGTTTTTTAGATTTTCTCAAAAATGTTTAAATGTTTCATAAAAAATTGAAAAGATACAAAGGCTAGATTTCTTCGAGAACACAAAAACAACCATAATTTCAACCTTTCAAATGTTTTAAACGAAAATTGGTTTCTCATAAATAGACTTGGAAAAGACTCTTGAAAGTTGAAACCTGAAAACTAAAAGTGCCTACTGCCTAAGGTGTTCTAGGTGGTTACTTGATTACCTCGTCTGTGGAGATGCATTCTTCAATTTCATCAGCAGGTCTTCACTTTTTTTTTTTTTAATTTCTGAATAAAGGTAGATATTCTACCTCGAATATATTAAGATGATGGTAGTACAAATGTCCAACATAGGAGGGAATGAAGGGAAGCAGGATGGACCTGAACATAAAATTCTGCACCTCAGACTGAATAGCTGTGGTAGCAGCCTATTTAATGCAAAAATAAACCTGGTATCCATTGAAAAGATATCTATGCGCCCCACAGGCTTAATCCTCGATCAAGAATTCAAACCCCCACCCCAACCCAAAGCTCAACCTTACTTGTCCCATGCAGCAGATCTTCACTTGATTGTTCTTTAACAAAGTGACCAACACATTGTAGACTCAAATTCTATAATACCCTGATCTTATTTTTTTTTTGTCAATGCAAGCCAATACAACGTTTGGACATACATGTTGTACCTAGTTTTTTTTTCTCTTGGGTTGGGTTGGCATCTTTGGGACTAGTTTATGGGGTTCGCTCTACATCATTGTTCTTTAGTCTGCCAAACTGTCATATGCTGGGCATCACACATGGGGGGGAAGCATACTCTCTGCCCCTTTAGTCACGTGAGCTCAAGCTCGTTGCAACAACCAGATATACTTGGTCTAAATACCTGAGACCTTCTTATTCTTTTTTTAAGAAATGGTTGCATATATTACTTTCTTGGTATGCATCCCTTCCTTTTTGGTCTCTTCAGGTTGCTTACAATTACCACAATATTAGTAAATGATGTGATGTTTTTCTAATTTTTATGGAGGGTCCTGCTTTTGTCATTAAGATATTAGTGCTTTATTGACATGAGGTATGAAGGCTAACTGTTTTGCTAAACTGTTTTTTTCCAGTACTACTTGAAGACAGGAACATGCAAATTTGGTGCCACTTGTAAATTTCACCATCCAAGAGATAAGGCTGGAATAGCTGGAATGGTTCAATTAAATATTATAGGATATCCACTCCGTCCAGTAAGTTTAGAAATATAACCCTCCTCCCTCTCATTTTGTTAAGTCTAACTGCTCATCACATAATTATGATAATATATATATTTTCCATTGGACCCTGATATTGTTTTTACTTTCTTTATGCAGAACGAGAAGGAGTGTGCTTATTATTTAAGGACAGGACAATGTAAGTTTGGAAATACTTGTAAATTCCATCATCCTCAGCCATCCAGTGGGATGGTTTCTGTGCATGGTTCTCCTGTTTATCCTACTGTACAGTCTCCAACTACTCCTGGCCAACAATCATATCCAGGAGGATTGACAAATTGGCCCATGTCCAGAGCTTCTTTCATTGCAAGCCCACGGTGGCAAGGTCCATCAAGCTACACTCAACTGATTCTTCCTCAGGCAGTAGTGCCAGTTACTAGCTGGAACACATATCCTGTAAGTCTTGCATTGCATTTTGCTTGCATCATTATTTTTTCCGGTGTTTTTCCATCTTTGACATCATTTTTCTATTTACATTTTTTTTATCACATAAGTTCATTGTCATCTAAAGAGGTAGATCATCATGCCACCGTAATCTTCATGCTACTGCATTATGCAGAATTCAAATTTTATGTTCTTATTGTATGTATTATGTCTCAAAAAAATGTTCTTGCTGTATGTGGGGAAATATGATTGCAGGTGGGAGTATGAGGATGATTAATTAGTCTGGAGACTGTACTTTTGTATGCCTTGTGTATGTTACATGCTAAATATATGTATTTCAATTTTTGGGCAAATATTATAAGAGAGTGTAAGTTTGGCTATCTTATATCAATCATTGATGAGTATGATGGAAATTACAAAGAGTGATGGTAATTCGTAGGATTGTCCATAAACTATGAGAATATAGTGAGGTTATAAATGCCATACAAAGATGTTATAATTCTTATTACCACCTGAATGATTTTAAAGGTTATAGATTTTTCTTGTAATAATTTTCAAAGCTAAGCTATGGTGAGGGTTGGATGAAGCATTTTGGATTGCAACTATGGAGCTCATAGTTCCAAGGCCTTATTCTACATGCGATGTGTTGGGTCATTTGGGTTGCTCGCAATGAGTACACCTTCCAAGGGAAATGACCGTATGAGGGAAATATTTGGGCAGTCATTGTGGCGTCATTTAGAGCATGGATTATGGTTCTTATAGGTGCAAGGAAATTTCTGAAGTGATGGGGGTTACATGGAGAGGGTGATTTGATCTTGATAACTCGTTTATTTCCTTTGATTTTCATTTGAATTTTCTTTATTTTTGGAGATCACTTGTCTCCTTAGTTGGAGGGGCCTCATTTTAATATGATATCCAATCTTTCTAAAAAAATATACTATAAGCTCATAGTATTGCTTATCCTGCACTACATCCTCTGTTTTTGTGGGTATCAAAACAATGAAAATCTCTTCAGCTTTGGCTGTATCCCTGCACTGCCATGTATTGGTTTCAGATTGCTGCAGGACTTGAAAGTTTTTATGTGGACCAAGAGGCATGCTGGTATGCATGCATTCATGTGCATGCCTGTGAATAATAGCATACATCATCCACATCTATGTTATGCATCACATATTGTAAGAGCACGAGATTCTGGAAAAAGATTAAAATTCACTTCCTAATCTCAATTCATTATCTTAACGTAGAGTCAAGGTTAATTATGCCTTGGTTGCTTCAGAAGCCAAAACAATCAAATTTGATTTACCTTGAACTTAAACTTGCTCACATTTCATTAAGAGATTTACAAACTCAGTCCGGCAAAGAAATTATAAAAATATTTATTTTTAGATGCAGACTATTCATAGCATTGTTAAAAGGTACAAATGAAGAAACTATATATTGCCAAGGATACTCGAAGGTACCTTGAGTATGCATGTTATTTTACATAAAGGACTTTGAAGTATTGGCTGATATCCTACCATGTCTAATACATACAATTTCTTTCACTTCATGGACATGTTACATATCAATATAGTATATAATTTTTCTTCTTTGCGATCCTTTTGTTTCCACTTTTTCTTCCAATTTTTTTTTCTCAAAAATATAGAATATAAACCCCCAGACTATATGAATTATAAAGAGAGTTTTAGGTCTCCTTGGAGTTTTCTTTATAGGGTGGCTACAATATGAGTGGGCTAAGTAAAGACCTGGCATTGGGTGTGTCTGATAGATCTCATGTCTGATACCTAAACAAAAGTCTTGTTTTAGTACGGAATAAATGCACTTCTAAGATACTCTTTGATTTATCAAGAATTTTAAAGACTGAATACTTTTAAAGATTATAAAAGATCCGAACTCAATTATCTAACACCATTGATTGAAGAGCGGATCGAGATGGCATGTGGATGACGTCAATCATAAATGAATGAGTCATATATTAAAGAAAAATTATTTACTCTCGACTAGTTCGGTGGGTATTTATTGTGGATGGTTGGTGGTGTTCTGTTATTGTACATGTTTTTGGATGCCTAGGATGATCTCTTTCTGTGGGAGTGCGGCTAACTTGCATGATCGTTGTGAGCTAAGAGAGACCATGGGATTCATGGTTCAATTGACCTGAACTGATGGTCTTTTTTTTTTTCTTCATCTCAATTTTTGAAAGTGAACCAAATTAAGTGTGGTGTATATTACTGTCGACAATTTGTTTTTTGGTTCTGGGGAAACACAGAATTGCATGAATCAATAAGGGGAATGGAAACAGAAAATAGAGCCAACATTGGATTATTTTTTCAAAAAATTTACAAATAGATTGTTCACACAGGAGTGGGACATGTTGAGAGCAGAAGCTCTCAGAATACTGGGTTCTTTTTTTGAGTTGTCCCACCTGTTTACATGTGTAATTGGACTGTCTGATTCATGGTTAATAGTTTGTGAAACAAACATGACTTGAGATGGGGACATGTGGTACAGAGACATAAATATGGCCAAATAGTTCAGAAAAACTTGAAACAAGGAAGTGGCTTATAATAGAACGCAACTTATTCAAGATGGGGAAGCCCACTTGAATCTATATGGAAATTTGGGGGATGCAACAAAGAAACTAACTGGAAAAGTACATGTATCATAAATGGGATAGTTGGAGAGTATCTTAAAATTGTTTGTGTATTTTGTGTGCTACATATGGTTGTGCATCTAATCTAAATGTTGTATCTCCATTTATTCATTACAAAAAATAAATTGCTACTGTAGATCAACTATATCTGAATGCAATTCCACATCAGATTCATCTTTTTCTTATTAATTACCCAAATGACTCGGAATCAAAGGTTTCCTATTTTGATAAGATCAAGAGTTATTTTAGGTATAACATATGGGATTGTTTTTGATAGAGCTATTTCTCATTGTTAGACGAATGAAAAGAAAAACATCTAGAAAACAAGAGATTACATGGATATTGTTACCCAAAATCCCCTAACCTGTCAGATTTCAATGCGTTGCCTTGCAGACCTTTGATGAAAATGGATGTCATTGATGTGGTGCAGGTCCTCTCTTGAGGAGCCACCTTCACCATCAATGAAAATGGAAAGGATGAAAGATTTTTTTTGGATGGAGATGAGAGACACATAGGAAAGCATTTATTAATGAAAGGGTGATAATTTGGCGGGAAAGTGAAAAAATTTGGAGGGAATTTCCAATAACAAGGGACAATGAATGATCAAAAGGTTCATTGGTCGGATGGTGAAATGAGCAATCTATGATTTTATTGTTTTTCAAAGGATATTATAGGCTTTCAATTCTGTGTTTTTCATGTTCCTCCTCTTCCATTATTCTCACTCTTACCCACACCATCCCACGGTTAACTCAACTTCATACAAACTGTACAAAAGTATCTATTTTCACCTATAATAACCTCTCTTTTTTCTAGATGTAGCCGAAGTATGACCTTTTGAAAAAAGTATCGGATCCTTGTCGTACCTGTATCCTTGGATGTTTAAATTTAGAGTATCACTGTACCAATTCCTTCCTGTAACTGATCCTCGTTCCCACATCCGAGGAACATAACTGTGGGTATATCTAATGTATATCCATAATTTCAAGGTGTTTCTGTCCTGGGACATAATTCACCCTTGATGATTCATCAATTACTAAAGGAAATCCATTATTCTAGTTATTCGATCATCTAACATGGCAAAAAGATAATCCAACTGTTAAATGAACTGACTAATGGGATTTTATATTTAAGTGTTTCGTGAATGTATTTAACAAATTGCTAGTTCTGAGTTATATTGCCTCACAATTTAATGTTATTAGTAAACTTGCTTTTATCTTTAAGCTGCTCTTCTAATGAATTTTGCAAAAAGATTTTTGTCAATGTTTAGTATAATATGTTATAAGCACAACATATGAAAAGAGTGCTGCTATGTATTGTCCATCTTACCGCCCAAAATGTCACCTGAGCAGTGTATATACGCTGATGGGGAGTGCATATGCATTCACACTGCTTGGGAAATATTTTGGGCATTTTTTTTTGGTAGCCTCTAGCATTTCCCATGAAAATATTGACATCTTTGAGCAACCGGTAGGGTCAGTTGGCATCTGGTTCATTTTCAGAGAGCCAGCAACAAACACGGGGAAATGGTCAATATTACGGGACTTCACGCCAAAGTGAAGCAGGCAGTGATGGATTGCAAGGGACATTCCCCTCCTACCGCTCCAGTACTTCCCAGATGGGGCTGTATACTGTGCATAGGGATACTGTATTTCCAGAGAGGCCTGACCAACCTGAATGCCAGTTTTACATGAAGACTGGAGACTGCAAATTTGGTGCAGTGTGCAGGTTCCATCATCCCAGAGAAAGAATTATTCCTATTCCAAATTGTGTATTGAGTCCTCTGGGGCTTCCATTACGTCCGGTAAGTTCTTATACCTGGTTTTCTTGGTATAGGGTCTTTTGTACAAGATATAAGTCAAATTGCTGATTTTTATTTCATATCTTGGCTGAAAGGAAATCTTGAATCTATCAGATAACAAATATTTGTGTGAAACTTTTATCTGATATCTATAACCAACATATGCTAGTGTCTGTTAATCAGGCATGCACTTTTTTGTATAATTTTCATTCTGAACGCATGTCCTGATCAGAGGATTTGGGATTTATCTTATTGTCGTATTTCTACACACACTGCAAGAACATGATTTAAATGTGCAGTGCTTATTGCTGTTCTGCATCACTGATTAGTGTTGTAGTTTAACCTAAATAAATTCAACAGGCTCTTTGAACATCTGTCTGGATGACTGATGCAGATTTGGACTTGCTGTGCACTATTTATTTTGTTTAGCAATAATTTCCTTGCTGTGCTTTCCATTGTAATTAGTGTCTGCAGTCTTAAGCTTCCATCTTCTTGACCCATAATAATTTTTTGTAAGTTGCTGAAGCCCCAAAAGAACTTGCTATCAAAGATGATGACACTAATCATATTTTTATTTTGATGAGCTTTTTTTTTAGCAAAACCATTAATGTTTGCATTGTGGTCATCAGAAATTTCTAAACTGAACTTGGTCTTCAATTAGTCTGCACAAAAAATGTACATTCTATGGACAAATATATTGGTGTGGAACTTTAGTCGAGTTAGCCAATAAACTGATGAACTTTCTTTTTTTGGGCAGGGAGAACCCTTGTGCGTATTTTATTCTCGTTATGGTATATGCAAGTTTGGCCCAAATTGCAAATTCGATCATCCTGTGGGAACCTTTACATATGATCTTTCGACATCCTCTTCAGCTGATGTTCCAGTTAGTCGTTTGTTAGGAACTTCATCTGGAACTGCTGCCCTTCCTATGTCATCAGAAGGGTCTATTGAAGTAGGCTCAAGAAAGCCAAGGCAACTTACTCAGGCACACCAAATGTCTTCCGGTGATGAAAACATCGAGGCCGAATAACTTCATCCTACTTCAAGAAATGGGCCAGTTTCTTCCTTTCTTAACCCATTTGAGGAGGAATAAAATCATTTGTTAATTGAGTTCTTAGGGATGAAGGTGTACAGGCTTTAATGATGAGTTGAATCTGTTCATCTGGAGATTCATATTACTTGAGAGAAAACTCAAGTCTTCTGAAGTCAATTTTTTGTATATCTTCACGTGATATCATGCTTGGAAAGAGCCAATAGGAAACTTCTCATCAGCTCTGAAACCATCTGTTTTCTTTAGTCCTTGCGCAGCACATAAAAAATGTCTCTTTTCAGCAGGATATGCAAAAACTTTTACCTCCTGTAGCACCATTATTCCATACCAAAATAACGGGATGACATCTTTTCTTTCCTATTGTTAATCCATTCTCTCTTCTTTTTTTTTGGTAAACTCTGTTCTTGTTGATGTTGAATGTATCTTCTTTTCTACAATTTTTTGTAACATCAAGTATTTTTTTACACCCAATATCCATAGTACTTTTTCCATCCTCCTTTACTGCTAATCATTGTATGCAGAGTTTTACATGAACCCTTTCAGGTTGACTCTATGTTAAAGATCGCTCAACTGGGATGACAGACTGGAGGAACAAAGTGGTCCATCAAATCCTCAATTACTCAAAGGTATGCTTTAATACTTCCAAAAGAAAGAAAAAAACTGTCCTTTTTAAGTTTTTATTCAGTCTCTAGTCAACCACATCTCTTTTATCATTAAAAAACTTCTGTTTTGCTCATATAAATGATGGTCGTACATGATGTCTGAGATTTTCAATATGTTTTTTTTACTTGCTTGATCAAATATCTTAGAATTAGAACGCTGATTAAAATATTTCTGTTGGTTAGAATTAGTCAACAGAGCAATGGTAAACTTTTTGGTCTTTTTGTTTTTCTCTTTGCTCGTCTCCTTTTGTTCGAGGGGCCACATATTACAAATGAAGCTCCTACCTTTTCCTCTAGGGAAAAAAATGAAATGGCTTACTGCCTTTACTGATTAATAAAAATTGCTGCTTCTAACCCCTTCAGTTGCAACACTACTGTGGTGGAGCATGGTATTAGGCTTAGAGTTTTTGTCACAACACCGTATATTTCACAGGAATTATTTTTCTTCATAGCACACTTTCTAACTGGAATTTTATTATTTATTTATATATATGTATTTTGGGTGGGGGGATGACTGAAATAATCTCCCAAATATCTTAAATACTCAAATAAAACTCCTCTGATAAACATACCCAACGAAATCTCATTTCACACTTCTTATGTCCAACATGACCAATATCTCTTTTTTAATGTTACAATTTGTAATGTTAGCCGCTTGAACCATCTGTCTCCTATCCCCTGTTCATCTCCATATTCTCGCTATTCCTCCTCCTCTTCTTCTTGATCACTGTCATCATTCTCATCATCTTAACCATCTCTTCTGCTGCTTTCGTCGTCATGAAAATTGGAGAAGACAAATCCTGTATAGAAGAACTGAATTGACCCGAAAGCTTAGGATCGGAAGTGTGAAGATCAAGCTTGATTGACACTGACAACTTTGGCAAATAAAATAAATGGGGGCCTAATTTCTGAGGAACATAGAGTCATCAAATAATTCATAGTGATGCCATGGTTATGTTTTTTTCAAAAATAAGCTGATTTGGGTCTGGTAAGCCATATCAGTTTACTTTCTCAATACTTCGCGTTCAACTAAGAATTGCCTTTGCTTACCTGAATAAAAAAACTATGATTTGCCTTGCACATTATAGTAATGGTTCTTGACATATAAGGGGCAAGCTGACACCCATTACTAATCAAATTTGCTGTGTAAGATTTTTATGTAGATTTTCATGGGCTGAACATTTTAGTTCTCTTTTAATAATCGTTCACGGTTTCAGTGGATGTTATTGTAGTTTTTTTTTTTCATCTTTTTTTAGAATTGGCATGAAATGACCTTAATTGCTTTGATTATTTTGTTTATATAGTCAAAACAATGTACAACAATAGTATTTCACCAAATCATTTCTTAAGCATATTTACATTTGTGGACTTTTTGGCCTGTCACACTCGAAATAATGTGTAGGATGAGCTAGGACTATTTACATTAGGCCACATAGAGAAAGTATCTGAATTTATTTATTGGTTTTCAGTATTTGCTTCAATGAAGGTGTCCAAAACTGCATCTTTTCAGGTAGGGCGTTGCCATACTCTTAAGTCATTCTTGTAGACCTATCCCAGTATATGAAATTTTAATATACTCCATTAGGCAAAATGTAAGAAGGTATGCATTTAATTATTCGAGTATATATTTTATTTTTTTGTCAAAGTAAGTATTCTATTAAACAAATATATTCATTCCAAAAAAATTCCAAAACTCGTTGGCATTGCAAAAGTGACAACAGTGAGTAGTTTGTAGTTGCTGCTTTTATTTTCATCTGCTCTCCCAATAATTGAATTATTTTGATAGAAAATTAACGGAGCATATATTTATATTAATGATATATATGTTTCTATATAAAATTTTCACATTTTCTATGAATGCATTAATGCAAATTGAAATATATACTTTATTTTTTATAAAAGCATGTGCCTCATTAGATGAGGTATACTATTTTTTAAAAATTCAAAGCACATGTATATTGGAATTGGGACTGAAAAATGGATTGGATGTAATATTATTTTTTCTATAAATGTATCAATGTAATTTGTTGGATTATGTTTTATTTTTTTTATAAAAGCACGTAAAAATCCCAAAGTCTGTGTAGGCTAGAAATGGTGGGGTTGAAAAATGAGCTCTACCTAATATTATCCTTCTGAATTTTATTTCCATACATTTTTCCATGAAGTTTTTATTTCTTGTGTGCAGTCATTTTTACCAACTTGATACATGCTTCGATGATGAAATTGTTTTTTTTTAAAAAAAAAAAAAAATTGCGTGTGTATAAAATTAATTGAGTATATATTTGATTATTTTTTAATAAGAGTACAATGATACAATCTACGCATGAAATATACATTTTTAAAAATATCAAAATAGTGGGGGCTGCACATGAGCTGTACGTAACATTATTTTATGCAAATGAGTATTGATACACAGTCTATTTTACAGTATCGTTTACTATTTAAAAGTGATCTCAGCTATGATTTACTATTTTAATTCAAACGCTCAACTGATGTGTCCCCGTTCATAGGTTTTAATAATGGACAAATAATTTAACCGAGAACAGAATAACTACTCCTGTATTGTTCTCATTGAATACGTTTACCCACAATCTTGTTCCTATTTCGGCACGCTTCAAGAATTTGAAGGAAAATGTGAGGGACAGTCATTCCTTTGAATTTTATACTGAGGATATGTATATTGTTTTTATAATAAAATACATAGTCACAAAAAATTCACAAAAAAAAATGAAGTGATGTTTATTTTTTTTTTCTAATCAGTTATATGTTGTATATGCTTGCTGAACTGAGTATATGCAATGAGTGACGCGGACAGTTACGCACATATTTTAACTTTTTTTTAAAAAATAAACCTTCTCGAACTAAGTTATTACCTTTTTATAAAAAATTATATTAATTTCATGATGTATTGCATAGATCCATTGGATTAAAAACATAAAAAATTGCTAAAGAGATAAATATTTCGTCTAAGGCGCTGATTGTGTAAAAGGAAATTGGTCTATTCAGTTATTTTTATAGTTCAAAACTCAAATCACACGTATTTTTTTTTTTAAATAGTAAACATCATCTAATGAAATGAAGTTATATTTTGATAAAATGTGGATATCATTTCATTTCGAATTTAATAAATTCATTTTTTAATAAATATAATAAATAATTTAATGATGTATATGTTTTACTGGATTTTTAATGAGACATATAAGACTGCATTTAGATCGTTAGAAAATTCAGTGTAACCGCGCCCTTTTAAAAATATCTGGCCAGAAATTGGCCCATTTGGGCTCAGTCAATGACAGCCTGAGAGGCCCATCCGAGTTTCTGCCCTTCAGTCTTTTACGATCACTCTCATGTAGATGGCATAATTTCTTTTTTTAAAATATATATGTATTTTGACTAATGTTTTTTTATAAAATAAAAAATATACACTAAAAGTATATATTTAATAAAACTTTATTCGATATTCAAATATACGAATAGTGCGGATACCTTATCTGAAAAATATATAAATCTAACATATATACATAATATTTTATCTAGTCATTATATTAATCACCATCCACGATGGACTTGTAGTCAGGTCTACCAATGGCTCGCGGATCGACTTGGACCCAATCTGATAAAATGTGAAAATATCTGACTCGATAATCAAAACGGGTCGGGTTTGAGTCCACCTCGACCTGATTCTATGGACCCGATAGACTCGGTTGACCCAACCCAAATACTATGTAATCAATCAAACAAATTTTTTTATTTATGAACCAACCCAACACTCATGATTCAAACAAACATTTATAACTAAATATTGAATAATCATTTAAAATTTTAAGCATTTGAAATATTTTTACAACCTTTTGATTTTACGTAAAAGCATAATAATCCAAACCATATTTGAATGTTATCTTCTAAAACATTAAAAAATTAAAATAGTAAAGAACTATTTATAATACACTAAACTCTATTATAAAGAAGAAAAAATAATGAAGCCACTGTAGGCCCTTGAGAAGTTCTTCGATCTCTCTTTGTCTAGCCTAGGCTTGTTAATGGATCGACCCGAAACCCGACCCGACCCGACCCGACCTGAGATCTGAAGGACCCGACAATCAAATGGGTCGGGTTTGGGTCCACCGCGACCCAACTTGGACCTGGCGGGTTGACAAGCCTACTTGTAGTTTCACTTTAAAATATAAGTGTTGATCACAAAATCTATTTTTTCTTAAAAAAATAAAAAATTCTAAAGGGTAAAATGCATTTGAATCCCAAAGTCTTTAAAACCTGCAAAAACACCCCATGAAATTCAAAAAATACACTTATACCCATTGCTGTCAGATTTTTCATTAAGATGTGAAAAAGTACAGTTTTGCCCCTTTAATTAAATCATTATTGTGTTTTCACTTTTTTAATTAGCTGTCGTGTAAGTTAATTTTCATAAAAAATACAAAGTCAATTCATTGACTTTTTTTTTTTAGATATTTACAAAATTAAATAATCGATAAAATTGTAATTTTAAAGTAATTTTTGTCCCATCAAAAAGGAAAATCTAAACAGTAGAGATTGCAAGTGCATGTTTTTTAATTTGAGGGGGTGTTTCTATAAGTTTCAAAAACTTTAGGAGGACCAAATGCATTTTCCCCAATTCTAAATTAATGGATCGGTAACACGGTCTCTATTTTATTTAGTGTCAAATTGTTTGAAGAAATTAATTAGGGGTTCCTATGGTCACCCGTCTATTATTTGTAGATTTCTGAAATTTTCAAGTTTTTTTAGGTCCCTAAGACAGTAAAAAATTATCTTTAGGTCACTCCAGCCGAATGTTTTTCAAAATACTAAAAATGCCCTCTGCACAATTAATTCAGTAAATTGTAACCATTTTCCAGTATATTGCTAAGTATCTCAAATACATTGTTAGCACTTCTTAGTACATTGTTAACTTTCACATAATTCGGCGAGGGCATTTTGAGTATTTTGAGCATCATGTGATTGGACTTTGGAGGGATATAAAGATAAATTTAAATTTTCAATGCCTTAGGGACCTAAAAAAACCTTAAAAATATTGAGGGACCCTTAATTATATTTTCCAATTTTTAAAAAAGAATATTCTAATCCGAAAATTAACTGCAGAAAGCATCGAGGATGTCATTTTTATATATTTTTTGAACTCGCGAAAATTGGATTTTTGATTTCGGATTCGATTCGACCGAGAGAGAGAGAGAGAGAGAGAGAGAGAGAGAGATGGCCGACATTCGCCGTCGCCGGAATAGTGGAGCCGCCGATTACAGAGATGAAGACTGGGCCGGCGGTCAGGGCCGAGCGTCGGCGTTGACCCGGGCTGTCGACGCCGTCTTCGCCTTCGTGAGGTTGGCGGAGTTCGAGATCCTCTTTTTCCTCTTCTTCTTCATCGCCTTCATCATGTTCAAACACCTTGTGAGTCTCTCTCTCTCTCTCTCTCTCTGTGGCTTTATATTGATCGGTCGGTGAATCTGAAGTAGTGGAAAAAAATGGGGTTTGTTTGATAAAACTGTTGTTTGGAAATGTTGAATCGTGAAAAGAAAGGCCTGAAATAGATTCATTTTTAACACAGAAAAAAATCTTTTGTGGGAAAATATTAGGGTTTGCTTGGTTAAATTAATTCATTATTTGGTCAATTGGGGCTTTTTAAGGAAATTTTTTTTATCAATTGTTAGACTGGTGTTGGGTTTTTATTTTGATATCTCTCTTTTATTGATGAACAAATTTCTGATCACTTAAAAGACCTATTGCTTGGTTAAATTCTTATCACTTGGTCAAATTTCTTCCTTTTTATGGGGATTAGTTTTCAAATGGTTTCATTTTTCTTCCTATGCATTGTCATCAGGTCAAGTAAATTTGAGATGTGTGGAAAGATCAATTAATGGCTGTGAATTTGGTAGCGGAGAATTTGAGATTGACGGTTGTGTGCGCGGGGAAGAGGTAGGATATGAGGAATGATGGCATGTTTGGATGGAATTAATATACATGTTAAGGATGTGTTTTGGATGATTACTGACATTCAGTCAAGCAAAATAGAGTTGTTTGGAAAGATATATTATTAGTTGTGAAAACCAGAATAAAGATTTTGAGATCGATGTGTGTGCTTTGGGGGAAAGTAGATTGTCTGGAATGTATAGCATGTTTGGATGGATTTAATAGGCATGTTAAGGATGTGTTCTTTCTGATTACTGAACTCAATCAAGTAAATTTGGGTCTGTTATTGGTCATGAATTCAGTAGCGGAGATTTTGTTATCAATGTTTGTGTGCTTGGGGGAAAAGTAAGATACTAAGATGCGAGGAATGTATGGCATGTTTGGATGGATTTAATAGACATTTTTTTTTAAAGATTTAATGGACATGTTAAGAATGCATTTTGGCTGATTAGTGACACAGTTAATGCAATTGTTTCTGTGGTCTGCAAATCTCCTTTTCCTGCGAAAATGATTACTAGTGGGCTCTTTTAAATGGTTGGATATGCTAAGCATTGGTGGACTTGGACCACTTGGTACTTATATTTGGAGATCCTGTGTTGAGCTGAGCTTCAGCCTTCAAGTCTTTGGTTTTCACTTGTGAATGGATTGGTTCTATGATGAATAGAATCAGGGGTGGTGGTGTTAGGCAATTTTTGGCTAGCTGGATAAATGTATCTCATTGGAATTTTTTTTTTTTAAAAAAAGGATAATATCTCATTGGAATAAAGTAGATAATTTGTGAACCATAGGTTGACTTGCCTATTTGACACATTGACACAAAGATCTATTTTATTGAAGCACTTAATGGCTAGTTTAAAACAAATTATTGCATGGAAGTGCTGTTGAGACTGGTGATGGGATGAACATGTTGCGAGCGTCCCGCCTATACAGTAAGTTTATGGACGTATGATTAGGTGTGGTTACAAAACTATCTGGTTTAGGGTGTTATATATCCGAGGGAGTTGAGCACATTCTACTACTGTTGGCGAATTTAATCTGGTATCCCTCATTAAAGTTGTTTGGATGCTTGCTGGTCTTGGTCATATATATCATTTTGACTTAACCATATCGGGAGGCATCAGATCCCTCATTTCTCATTGCAGAGGAAAATTTCCTTCTAGTGACTTCCGTTCATCAAGTTTGGATTTCATGCTCCCTCACTTCCTCCCTCTATGGACACAGAAAAAAAGGGTTAAATTCATTCAACAAGTTTGGATTTCATGTGTTCCTCTTTATAGAACCTGGAGTCATTGCATTAATACACTGACCTCATAAAATGGATAGACTCTTTTAGAAAGCCTACTAAGGCAGCGTATGGATACGGGGTTGGACAACTTTTTAAGGTCCTGCTTTTTACGAAAGTGAAAAACAATTTATAATTGTATTAAAAAGCTTTTCAAACATCTGAGATAATTGTGTTATTTGGATAGGTATTTTCAAAAGCTTCTTTATTTGAATTATTTTTTCAAATCCGTTTTCAAACGCACCCTTAGATAAATAGATTAATGGAAGAGTGAATTTAATTATGCAAGTCTTCCTCTTGGGTTTTATGGGCAAAACTGACTGATATGGTCTTGGGCGAGTTATAAATAGTTTCATTTATTTTCCGTTAATCATGCTATTGATGAAATTCATCCTGTGTCATATGCAGACATCGCGACCTGAATACAATCAAGTTTTCGTAAAGAAGCCTGGGGGCAATGACTTCTTTCCATGATAGAGGCAAACAAAGAAGAAAAGCTTCCACCAGCGTCTAAACCAAGGGTGACACTGCTCTTTTACGAGGTCTGTAAAATGAGCATTCTCCGTTTTATAGTTATATGGTAATCTGGTATCTGTTTCTTTTTGGTACAAGCTGAAGATTACTGTCTGGAGGTGGGAACATCCAATGCAGAACATGCACCACTGTTTTTGGTATATGATTTCTATGCTTTCTACTATAATCAGGTGTTCTTTGTCTTGCATCAAGATGACCTTTACATAGATAGGGCCGAGAAGGATAGGCTTATAAGACTTTAACCTAATTTTCCTCTTACATTACATGGGTGATATTTAGGTCACACAGTTAATGGTTTTAGTGGAAGCATATGCTTATTTTAAGGTCTTATCTTTCTGGAAAAAAATATATACAGTTTTCTGATGTATGTACTCTGTTTTATTGAGCATGTACTTAATATACTAGAGAAATATGGGACAAAATAGAAAGATATGAGACAAAAAATAAATCCACTTGGTTTCAGACTTGGTGCAACCCAAAGTCATCTTTCCCTTTGGTTCGCACAACCAAATAACATTGTCAAATAAAAATTTCATAGAGATGCATTTCATCCTGTTAGTTCACCCTATGCTCCACCCTCATAGACCTCCAACTCAACTATCTCAACTTCCACAGTGATCCTTAGGGGTTGTTTGGATAGGAGTATTGGGTGCCTGGTAATTCAGGTCAACAAGTTGTTTGGATAAATTATAAAAAAGGGATTGGGATTTGGAGAGTGGGATTGAGAATTGTTGATTAGGGGGATTGAGAATCCCACTCAAGAGGTGGTATGTGTGTGTGTTAACTAAATTGTACAGTTCGGATCTAAGAGCATCTCTAATGAATAGGTTAACTAACATGTTAGTGTCAAGTTGTTACATAACATGTAAAAATATTGTTCCAATGGAGCTGTTAAAAGGGAGTTAAATGTGGGCTCTTACTTGTCAGGTGCTATCTTTCAAGCTAACTGTAGCTAGTGTTTTATCTAGCTAAATGTTGACGCCACTTGATTGTTCTCACTAAAAAATTAATAAAAATACATTTGGGAGCTCCAAACTTTGCATCCAATCGTTGGTGGGAAGTTGAGTGGGTGGAGAGGTAGGGCCCACTATTATTTTGGTTAGTTTATTTAGCTAGTTTATTAGAGCAACAACAACCAACTAAATAGGGATGTAGTTAGGTATCGACAACAGGCCATTTCAACGGGCCCACGCCCAAGCTGGCCCGCAGCTAAAAAAACCAGGCTTCGGCCACGGGCGGGCCTGTGGGCCCAAATTTTAAATATCTTATTTATTTTGATTTTTAATTTATTTATTTGTATATAACTGTTAAAATAACATAAAATTTGAAATCATAATATTGAGAAAAAATATTTACATTTATTGAATTTTAAAAAATAAAAATATTTAATGAATTAATTATTTAAAAAAATAAATAACTACAATGTATCTAAGTTAACATTTACATAAATATATAATAATTTGTATAATTTAATAATAATTCAAATAAAAACTATATAAAATTACATGTGACTCATTGAATTGCCCCCGTGGGTGGGCTTGTGGGCCTGCTTGGACGGGCTCAATCCTCCCTGAAAATGGGCTGGGCTTTCATGCCTCAGGCCTTTTGAGGACACTGATGTAGTAAATATGGGTTAGTTTGGTAAATGGATAATGTTTTGAGAATAAATTGTTCTAATTTTAGAGGATAAAAAGTCCATCAATTTTGTTCATATTTACATTTGTCAAAATTGGGATAAAAAGTGGGGATAAATGTTATCCCAGCCTTAGGTTGAACAAAATATTCTTATTTTTATTTCAAAATCTGGATAACTGTCCACGATTTATCCCAATTATTTTTTATATCAAACCGGGATAAGCTGTCCTCTCACTCATTTATTCTCATAATTATCCCATATCCCAACACTTATTCCTTAGCCAAATCAACCCTAATGTAGCTGACATGACATTTTAACATTTAGTTACTTAAGCTATCCATTAGAGATGTTCTAAGGCGGACGTCCGGATGGCTTCTGCGGACGTGATATGGTACAAGGAATGTAAGGCACAGATTCAATCTCAAAAAAAAAAAAAAAAAAACATGCATTTAAACGGGTCAACTCACCTAACATAACCAACCTGGATAACTAAACCTAACATCTAACGTAACCCCACTGATTGCACTCACCCTCCCCGAATGAATGGCTGAAAAAAAAAAGAAAAAAAGCAAAATACTTAGCCTACCCAATTGAACCGAACTCGATTGCCGCCCCTGCTGCCTCTTGCCCTCCCCTCCGCTGCTCAATTGCCCTGACGCTGCTGCCCCTCAACTGCCTTAACACCGTCGCCTCTCACCCTCCCCGACATAGTAGAAAAGGTCCTAGATTTGTAAAGGTTAGTCCTAGACTTTCCATTAAGATTTGTTTTGTAGATCTAGGATTTTTAACTAGATCTAACATTTATTTTTCTCATTAAGGAGTTTTTTCCATTTTAACTAGATCTAGGGTTTCAAAGTTTTGATTTTGTTTGATGGGTTTGTTTTCTCGTTAGAATGGTTGTTGGCTCTATGTCAGAATCCTGGTTTTTGGTCTGGGTTTGTGATTAACAGGGTTTTGATGGGTGAGACTTGATTAGGTTCGAATTGTGAAGAATTGTTCTTTATGATGTTGGCATGGCAGATTCTCATTTTTTTTTTGTTAGATAGGGTTGTGTACTATAATTGTGATTTTGGGTTTTATTGGGGTCTTTTTTTTTTTTTTTTTACTACATTGTTGGGTTTTTCTAGTTCCTGTGATTTTTGTTATGCATCTTTTGAAGTCTTTTTGTGGGTGGGTAATGAATCAAATTGGTTCTTTGATGGAACATGGTTTTTATACTTTATTTTTTGTTTGATTTTTCAGTTTATACTAAAATGGATAATTTGGAGTTAAAAGTTGGAAATAAATTTATCCAGCATGATGAAGAGTTAGATTCAAATTCTTTCGAAGTTGTCTACACTCCTCAAGTAAATCATGAATTGAAGCCCACAAAATGTCAATAATTTGAAACACTAAATGATGTTTATGAGTTCTATAATAAATATGCAAAAGAAGCTGGATTTAGTGTTCGAATTCATTTTAGTAGGAAGATTAGGGATATTAATGAAATCTTAAGGAAGAGTATGTGTGTTATAAAGAAAGAACATGCTTTATGGGAGGGGTTAATTAGAAAGAAAGGTTCCGGGGGATAATAAAAGAGAGTTGTAAGGCAAATATTGCAGTTGTGAAATTAAAATTTGATACATTTGTTGTGACCGTATTTGTTGAGGGTCGCAAGCATCCGTTGGCGACCCCACAAAATGTGCATTTGTTAAGATCTCATCATAGTGTTTCAAGTGGTCAAAAATCCTTAACCCAACAGCGTGGCACAACAAATGTATTAACACATCAATAAATTAACATTCTTGAAATGCAAGCAGGAGGAATATAAAATATTGAGTGTACATTGAGGGATATTTATAAATATGAAAGAGATCAACATAATCGGATGATGGGGCATGATGGGGATTTGTTGAATTAGCATTTTCAATTAGAACAAGAAAATAATGTCTTTCTATTTCAGAGTCTAGGATGAACCTTCACAAGTCTAGGACCTTTTCTGCGGTGTTGGGGAGGGCAAGAGGTGGCAGTGTCGGGGCAATTGAGTGGCGGTGGGGAGGGCGCGAGGCGGTGGTAGCGGCAGTCAAGATCGGTTCGGTTGGGGAGGCTGGGAGGGTTATTTTGGGAGGGTTATTTTTTTTTTATTTCAGTTGTTCATTTGGGGAGGGTGAGTGAAATCAGTGGGGTCAGGTTAGGTTATCCAGGTTGGTTAGGTTAAGTGAGTTGATCAGTTTAAATGCATGTGGTCTTTTTTTTAAAAAGATTGAATTTGAGCCTTACATTCCCTGCGCCGTATCACGTCCACAAATTGAAGCCATGCGGTCATCCGCCTTAGATCTGAACTGTGTGTGTGTGTATTTGTATTTATATATATATATTTATATCATTTAATATATATATATTGAGTATTAAAAATATATTTTTTTCATATTGTAATCGAAACATTACCAAACACATGCGATTTTCAATCCCAATCCACCTGGTTTTTTGAATCTCAGGAATCACAGAATCCCAATTTCACTTGTCAATAAAACATGCCCTCAGTTCTTCATACCCCTCTCCAAGGGTCCTCATGTATCGAGTTGTCCTGTGTGAGGTCCCACAACCCTTTAGTGATTTCCATCCCAAAGGGGTGGGAAGTGATGAGGGGCTCCCAACTCTCCGGTGGTAGAAAATCCTGGAGGTCGACGGAGATGTGCACTGAATTGAGGTGCCGTGCTTGCCTTGTAGACCTGATGCACAAGAGTGATCGTTGAGGAGCATCTTTTTCCTCGGTGTTCAAAAATATGGTATGTAATTTGTATGCAGTTGGGGTACTGCATAGAGTGTCATTCTGCAACCATTTCTGTAGCGTGTGAAATATATATATATATATATATTAATTATACAAGTACCCAAATGGACATCAAATTCCCTTTAAGCACATGAGAACCAACCATGGTCCCCCAAACATGCCATCATCAACAAGACCTGAACACTGGTCCCTCAATGGGAAGGGACAGTCCCCCAATGGGAAGGTGTCCCTTCAGCCATGGACGGTTTCATATGTAGCTCAGTCTCTAAATACGGGTGATTTTTTTTTTTCTTCCAGGTGTGTGTTTCATGTTAAAAATCCTACATAAATTGTTGATGAATTGAAAAAGTGATAATTATATGTTTCATGTAACAAAATATATATACTTTAGTCTCCCGCATACTTCCATTCACTTGGAAAAAAAAAGAGTGAAAAATCATATGTTTTAGTTAAACAAAGTATGTATCTCAGTAGAGAGACATAACTGACAATGTAAAATGATAAATTTATTTATTTTATGAAAAGCTGTATTTCCTTAAATTAATATATACCTTCAAAAAAATATTTTAAAGCATGTCACAACAAGAATGGCAGTCCCAACATTTAAAATAGTACCTATAATTATTTTTTTGCACTCCCAATAAATTTTGATATTTATAAAAGTACAAGTATATACCTCAATGCATACTTTTTATATTTGTAAATCATATACTTTGGGAAAATGTTAGAGCATCTTTAATGGACATGTTAACTAACTAGTTAGTGTCAGTTTTTTATAAAACATGTAAAAATATTATTTCAATGAAAGTATTAAAAGAAAGCTAAATGTGAGTTTCACCTGTCATATGTTATCTTTCAAACTAACTGTGGTTAATACTTTAGTCAGTTAAATGCGGGTCCCACCATTCAAAAGATTCAAAAAAATATTATTTTGGTTAGGTGGAGAGGTTGGTCCACTATTATTTTGATTAGTTAGTTAGCTAGTCCATTGGAGCAAAAACAACCAACTAAATGAGAATGTAGTAAATGAGAGTCTAGTTGAGGGATAAAATGCTGACATTATAACATCTTGGTTAGTTAACATGTCTATTGGAGATGTTCTTACTTAATGTTAGTCCCGTTTTTTGTCCCAAATGCAGTTGGCACCTTTTAATTTTTTTTAAAATATGATACTTCATCTAATGAGTCTATGCATTAAGAATAAATGAAGAATATACTACAATGAATTATATGAACTCATTTATAAATGCGAAAAAGAAAATCTAACAAGATGTGTATCTCATTAGTGTAGATAACTAATTAGATATATGAGACTGTAAATGAGGGTTAAAATGGACAAAGCGTATTAGTTTAACAGCACTATAGGGTCCGTCTCTCGTGTAGTCCGTACCCATTTGGGTTTTTTAAAAATGGTTAACCTCATCTAATAAAATATATAAACAATGTGTGTGTCTGTATACACCTTTAGAAAATTGTTAATGCGATATCTATCTCGCTTAAGAATATATATATATATATATATATATATATATATATATATATATATATATATATATATATATATATATATATATATATATATAGGCGATATGGTGTGGACATCATATCTCATTTTAATATGCAGTCACCTTATAATCACCGTACAATTGGGGTACATTTAATCGAATGGTGAGAAGATATTCCATAAAAAAATCACAAGATTGTGTGAAAAAAAAGAGGGATCACAATTTATAGGGATATATGTGATTTTATGGGGTAATTATTTTAACCGTCTGATTAAAATCCATTTAATCGGATGGTAATGACATGGTGACCACACTTAAAGAAGAGGATATGGTGACCGCATCTTATCATTTCACTATATATATATATATATATGCTTCATTGGAACTGTCTGTGGTGGACTGTGTAGTGTAACAACATACTTATTTTTTCTTTTAAGACGTATTGAAAAATAAAAGAAGGAAAAGTGCTATGCACAGTCCATTCTATAATTCAAAACGCAGTCCGTTCATGTTTTCATTTTTTTTTAAATCGTTTACCTTTTATTTAATGAGATATGTAATTTTTTAAATTGTGAAGTACATATTCTAATGAATTGAGTGATATGAAAATGTGAAAAGTTTTGAACAAGATATATACTTGTTACAATGAGTGGATAAGACTAATAGAGTAAATGAGATTGCATTTGAGACTGTAAAAAACATTTATTCTAACCAATAGTAGTGCTTTTCATGCACATTTAGATGATTTTCTGGTAACCTTCACTGCCTAATAAAAGCGTTGATACAAGCAGTCTTTTTTGTAGCTTGTTTTATATAAAACGTAGTATATACTATACTATCATAGTGTATGGGTCCTATTATAGTATATAACCCAATTTTTTTTTTAATTTTTTTATTATAAAAAAAAATAACTAATATATCTCAGTATATACTTCATTTCATATAACAATATGCACTTCAAATGGTGAGTGTATGATTTTTTTTTTTTTAAAAAAAATGAGATAAACTGCAATCGGAGTTGTAAATAGTCTGCAATGGGACTGCGTGTATCTTTTTCTCTGATAAAAAGGGAAAATGGCCCAGTATCCTTTCTTCTTAGATCATTTTGCACTTAAGTCCCATGAGACTCGTTATTTGCGTGGAATTGAATAAGATTTTGATAATAAATAACCTAGTTTTAGAGGATAAAAAATCTATCAATTTCATCTTTCGTGTACATTTATTGAAATCAAGACAAAAAAAAGGGGATACATATTGAATTATCTTAATAATAGAAAATAAAAGTGGAGTAAAATATCCCTATTTTAATATCAAATCATGATAATTATTTAAGTATATCCTGATTATTATTTTTTATTCTACAATTATTTATCCTCATATAGTCATATTTATGCTGTATTCCACCACTTATTCAACCTTTAAATAAAAAAAATCGACCGACCCGAATCAAATCTTTCTCTGGGTTTGGGTTAATTTTTTTGTTGATTTGGTTTGAGTTCTAGTTTGAAGTTAATAAACAAAACTAATTCAGATCAAATTAAGGTTCATATTTTGGTAAAATTAATATGCATTGGTCAAATAACAAAGGAAAATTCATCTGCAGAGTGTTGCCTATTCACCTGAACTACATTGGGGAGATATTAAGGAAAATGAACAAGGAAGGTTTCATCTTTGGTATGGTGAAAGGTTACTCGAAGATTTAGTAGGAGACCGGATTTAGTCAGGACTGGATCCGACCAGTTCGATCAGTATCGAACTGGACGACATGTAAAACAAACTGCACCACTTATAAATCGAATTACATAACCAATTGTTGGGTATGTATTTCACTCTCTAATTGGATCCAATCAACTGTTTGAAAAAATATGAATTCCTAGATATCATTAGCATCCAATAAGAGAGTGAAATATACATCCAACAATTGGTTATGCAGTTCAATTTATAAGTGGTGTAGTTTGCTTTTCACGTCGTCCAGTTCAATACTGAACTGAACTGACCGAATCCAGTCATTTAGTAGAGCCAGCGGATGCTTTAGCTCGAACAACAAGTCAACAACAAATTACCCAACACTCTTCTGGGTAGCAAGATAGATGGATCTCTAGTATTGTAAGGGGTCATCTAGATCCCATAAAAAATATTACAGCATGCTTGTAATACTAGCTTGTGTTTTGAACCGGCGATAATTATGTATTGTATCCCTCTTTTGAATGGATCTACCACAAAAAAAAAAAGGGAAAATATTACACCAGGTCATAACTGCGGTCACTTTAACTATTTTGAATTATATATTTGTCTAATAAATGTCTAATAAAATACATAATTTTCATATAAAATAAAAAATATATTCAAATTATTGAATGCATGTATTTATTTTTTTACATTTTCATGCAAATAGCTGCGTAAGTTTCATTGTTGTATATAATTTATTTTCATGAAAGTACATGTTTCAATACATGAGTTATAACTTTCATAAAATGATAAAGCACTAATATTATTCAACTACTATTTATGAACCGCCATAATTTAATACACTTTCATAAAAACATAAAAGGACCAATTTTATTCAACTACTATTTATGAACTACCATAATTCAATATATTTCCTGTATAAAAGAAGGGTGACATTTAAATCAAGGGTTTTTAAGTTTTAAGTCCATGTAAACATGCATATTCAGGGATCGATCCCTTCTTTCTTCATATATCTTTTTAAGTCTCCAACTTCTAACCATCTATTTCATTTTTAGTCCCTCTGTCAAAACGTCTGTCCATATACCGTTAGTTTGTAAAAAATGATTTTTATTTTAAGTCTCTGTAAACTATGTTATCTACTGATCAGTCATTCCCTTATTCATATTTCATTTTAAGTCATCAACTTCAAATGTTTTTTCTTATTAGTCCATGAACAATATGACCATATGATTTGATAAGTATTTTGATTTTTGAAACTTGTATACAAAATGTTTACTGTGATATCTAAATCAAAACTGTATTTGCATTGTTAGGTGTTCATTGATGATTTCAATGTTATTTAATACTGCATACGCCCCCCTCAATCCGATATTGCATTATCTTATAGTCTTAGCTGTCTAATTAGGATTGATTACATAAGCAGAAAAAGAATGATTAGATAAGTAAATTTTGAGGATTTTTTATTATTGAATTTTAATTTAAATGTTTTTTCTTGGTTGATAATTGTGAATATTAAATTCAATATTTTGAGTATATTTTGAATTTTAAATTTAAAAATTTAGATGCCATTAAATTATTTGTATGCAATAAATGAAATTTTAATTTGCATGGTTCTAAACTTGTATTTATGAAAACTTTTATTTTGCATGAAAAATTAAACCCATGCAAAAAAAAAAAAAAAAAAAATCATACATATATTTTGTATACAAGTTTTAAATATCAAAATACTTACAAAATCATACAGACATTTTGTCTAGGAACTAATAAGAAAAATGTATTTGAAGTTAGAGACTTAAAATGAAATATGAAGAAGAGAGAGACTGATAATTAAATAACATAGTTTACAGAGACTTAAAAATTAAAATATTTTCATAAACTAACGGCACATGAACGGACATTTGACGGATGGATTAAAAATGAAATAGATGGTTGAAGTTTAAGACTTAAAAAAAAATACGTAGAAAGGAGAAGATCTCTAAATATGCATGTTTACTTGGACTTAAAACTAAAAATCCCTTCATTCAATTGTTATTTGGTTGCATAGACGACGGAACCACCCACAAACAAAAAGGCGCGGTTACTTCTACCCCACTATTACTGTTCCCACCCCGTTGTCGGTGCAGCCTTGCAAGTGGAGGCCGGAGGGGAATGTCTGGGGCGAGTTTAACTTTGATTGGGGTGGATATATCATAGAGTGGACATGATGTTTTTGAAAGCATCATCCATTCGGTATTATTTTTACCTTTTATTGGGGTGGACTGATCAAATCGAAAGGTGAAAAGTGAAGCCAACCAACCATCATAAACAAATCCAATTGTGCCAAACAGCTTGAGATATAAATGGAAACACCGGGTTCAGATCACCTGTGCTTCGTTTTTTTACTTTTGTTTTTAAAATGAACGGGTAGGAATACAGCCCAGAAGAAAGCAAGTGAAAGGAAAATAAAGAACAAAAGGACCTGTGGTTCGTTACTGGGATATTCTCTGTAGCAACCAATGGTGATTTGTCACCTAGTGAGAGAGTCATCGAGTGCACCGTAAAATTTTTTTTTTTTAATGAAGTCTTACTGGTAAAAGTTCGAAATACTTTTTTTTTTTTTTTTACTGTGCGCTCGATGACTCCCTCATACATGACGAATCACCATAGGTTGCTATAGGATAGAACCATGTAGCGAACCATGTGTGATCCGATCCCGGAACATCTTCCCATGAGATGCCAAACAAAATAGCATCATAAAGCAAAGGAAAATAGTTATAATCTGTTTCACACACAGCACACAAGATTTGACATTTTTTTCTCCTTTTTTTTTTTTTAGTACACACTTCATTAATAAAATACATATTTTTACCAAATAATAATAATAACAACATTAATGAATGAATTGAATACATTCATTTTTATATTTTTCATAATAAAGAATACCTTGACATGAGTTATTAAATGATTCCATATGTTGCATTTGGTGACATACCGTCTGCAAAAATGACTGAGAGCCCTAAAGCAAATAAAAACATCATCAACAATAACATCAGCAGATTCATAATTTCCATAACTGCATCCAACAATTGCCACACAGAGGCCCCTCAAATCTCCTGAGATCTGTTTCAAATGCTACTGAAAACTTTAAAAAAATACCCATGAATGAACAAGACAACCAACTTCGATGCATCTTATGCAAACAAAGCTGTCTGTTTCCAGAACCAACAAAGCTTAAATACACTTCAAAACAAAATGTAGGAGTTGTTTTGAAACAAAAACTAACATTTGGGAATAACATCACATGCATTTTCACAAGCTTACAATGCACATGGGGGTGGATGGGGGTGAATGGGTTTCCTCAAGAGTTTCAAACCCCCTCCCCCTCTCAGTCATATTGCATTGAAAAATCTGAAAGGGCGCATGCGGGGGCCATTGCAGACTGTCCCAATCGCCAGGCAAGATCCATAAAAGGTCTTGGGACCTACTGTATTTGACCTAGATAAAATTAACAACTGCTCTACATCCACCAATCTTGGCTATAATTCATGCTTAAGAAAAAACAATCATAGTGGTACCATTGAAGACAAACTGACTAGCTAGAAACAGATATGAAAACAAGAGGAAAACAAAACGCAAGGAAACTGAAGCCATGTGACTGACTGTCATGTTTTATATTTAAGACAATATATAGTTTAACCTATGAACTTTAAACATGGGAATTACTGTCATGTTTTATATTTAAGACAATATATAGTTTAACCTATGAACTTTAAACATGGGAATTACTGATGTGCTATTCAGATTATATGAGAAGGATTTCATGCTCAATAAAACAAAATGGGAGGGAGAAAGGAGTATTGGGAAGTGTGGGGGAAAGAGCACAACTTCACAGGAATCACACAGCCCTACCAAATAACTGTATGCTTTAATGCTCCATCCACCCACCCACCTTAATCAGTATTGGTTGGTCAGCCAAAGAACATTGACAATGTATCCCTTTATCACCTCCCTTTACTGATCCCACCAGCACAACATGATTTTATCCTCAATTAGTGGCAAGATTATGCATGATATTAGATTAATGCATTATTCATGCTCTACATTACCACCAATAAATCCTTAAGACCACCCCATTTATTTCGCAAATAATCAAGTGGACAAGGGACGAATAGGTTCTATTCTCAAATAACATGTTTGCTTAGCATGGATAAACTGTAATAGTTATGCCTTGATAAGTTTGAATAACCCTGATGACTATAAGTGAGAGAGGCAGGTATAATTTATCATTGTTTATCCATCTAAAACTATAACTTATTCTAATAATAAGATAAATACAAAAAATTACTCAAACCGAGAAAGGAATAGCAACCAAACAGAAAATCATTTACCCTGTATAAATATATTATGCCCAAATGAGCTATCTGCAAACCAATGGGGATAAGAAAGTTAGAGAAAAGAAAATAAGCAATACCAAATAAGGCGTGTGAAACTTTGTTGATTGAATGAAGACAACTTGAACTACTTGACAGAGGATGCTAGAATCTAAAGAAAAAGAATTTCCAGTCATCACAATAATCATATTGAAGTCGCAAGAAGTAGAAGAAAAGAAGCATGTGAAGGATTAGTTGAAGACTTTAAAGAAAATCTTAACCAAAGTTTTTGGCATCAACAAAAAGTTTTTTCTTTTATTTGAATGATGTTTATGCACAGTAAGCTATATAAATTCTCAATGTTCATATGTGAAAATTCAAACTGAATGTGAAAAACCACAATCTTTCCTCAGTGTGCTGAACCACTTGAAATCACCTATTAATGTTTTTACAACCAGAGCTGCCAACAGGAGAGAGTAACTTTATATAATTTTGAGTGCCTCAACATGAATAAGAAAAATAAAAATAAAAAACTAACAGAACTCTGCCAACATTAAACCAGAGAAGTAACAGATATTATTTACATTTCATGCTTACCATCAAGTATAATTATGATTTATGACACAAACATATTTTTTTTCAGAGACCAATTTAAAATGTCAGTGTATCTGAACTATCTAAATTATTATATCACTTAAACCTTCTCCAGAGCAGGGAATAAAATAACTACCATATCTAAATAATGCAGGCCAGGACAATTTATGCATAGAAAGTAGTCCAGTCTGTTATATCAATTAACAATGGTGAAAACAACATGTACTGTCTCTCACTTCAAATACACACCTTATCTCACTTTGCAACTCTATAAGTAAGTTAAACCATTAAAAAAAGGACAGAAAAGCCTTGCAAACACCCTTCAATATTTTTGAAAATTAAAAGAAAAACCTGTTTAATCTTGTCTAATGGTGTTACAATAATCCCAAGCAAACCACAGACATCCTAATAAAAAAATCATATCAAGTTAACTAATAATATGATATTATCAGTGTTCAATACATAAAAATGAAGCATTACCCCATCCTCTCAATTTAAACTACTACTTAGAATGCCAATCCCTCTTATGTTTTGTAACTTCCCGGAAGCACCCATTCACAACAAAATCAAAATCCTATTTGAAAAAGGGAATCATAAGAAACCCTCTCTAAAGTTAATTAACTAAATTCACATGCAACCCATATTATACTAAATACCAACAAATGGTTTTTTTTTTTCAAAACATCACAAGAGCAACCAACACCATATGAAACTTTTGCATTAAGGAAGAAAATGAACACCACAAAAATAACAATTGAACTAGTCTTTCATCAATACCCCAAAATGTAAGAACACATATTCCCCCTCTTTTTTTTTTTTCTTCTAACAATTAAAATTAAATGGAGTCAGAGATTGCAGCCAAAGCAGTTACATGACTTGGGAGTGAAGGAGCAGAAGCCAAAGGGCCTGTTTGGTATATTGCAGTTGATGGCATAGCAACAAGGGGAAGGGAGGCACAGCCCCTTCGGCCCGCCGCAGCACGTGCAAAGCGCGCATATTTGGAAGCTCCCGAGCCTCCGCCGTGTCTCATTGAACACCATAATCGACCTCGGCTCGACCGAATCGGTCACCGGTACCATCTCCGGAGCCACCACAGTGTAGTTCACCTGAAACAAAGACAGACCCATCAGAGGAAATAATGTGTTGGTCACTAAATGAGGTGAATTTTGACTGTTTTGGGTGGGGAGAGAGGGAGAGGCCCACATGGGTTGGGTTGTTTGTGTCTCCATTCGCAAGAGAGGTGAACAGGAGGAGGAGGAGGAGATAGATTTGGAGTGATGGGTTCATCTTCTTGAGAGTCCCCATGTGTGACTGTCTCATTGTCTTCTTTGTGGGGGGGGGGGGGTGTTAATGGGATGGGTTTGGGGAGGAGTTGGGATTTGATTACATGTTGTTGGGAGAGATTTTTATGAAGGGTTTGTGAGAGAGAGAGAGGCTATTGGTATGTGAGGGGAGAGGAAAGGCAGGGAGGGGGAGTTGAGGGAGGCCTCCCCCATAAATTTTTATTTTTATTTTTATTTTTATTTTTACCAGTAGATTTTGTTGGTCGTGAGGGGTTAAAAAGTTTCAAACTCTCAATTTTGTTTTGTTTTTTTCCTTTATGTTTCACCCTTTTAGGCATTGATATTCATCATGGAGCTATTCAATCCACTCTTTTCAAAAAAATCAAAAATTTCTTTTTAAAGAGAGAATCACGAGTCGACTTTGTGAAGTCGTCTATTATGTCACATGCCAATATCACAAAGTTGAATTGGTCACAAAAACTTAAGGCCCTCTCTGTGGCACATTCGATTTTGTGTAGCCATCAGTTATATACTTCGTTTGATATTATAGAGTCGAACAGGTTATAGGAACCTAATATATTCTTTGTGACTTATTCGATTTTGTGAAGTCGTTCATTATGTCATAGACAGACATCACCGAATCAAACTGGTCACTGAGACCTAAGGCTCACTCTACTGCCCATTCGACTTTGTGTTTTGAACAATGTGTTCACATCTTATGGCGTTCTCAATGAAATGATATTTTCAAACAATGGTGTGTTGTTCAATATCATGAAAGATAGATCATATTATGTAATGTTTAGATATCTTTATGTGAAGTTGTCCATTATGTCAGAAATCAAATGGGCCGTAGATAGAGCTTTAGGTCTCTGTGGCCTATTCGACTTTGTGATGTCGACATGTGACATAATGACAATGTTTTAGAAATTAAACTGTTAAATGAACCCGAAAAATGAATGAGTCAAGAGTCATTGGTTCAATTGTTAAGTCAACCGGATTTAAACAGTGACATAATTATAATATAATAATTTTTTAATTATCATTACTAAATAAAAATATAAAATATTTTAGAAAATCTTTACATAAAGGTTTTACTTGACATCATAAAATGATTTTAGTATATAAAATCTAAATTTTTTATTATACTTCATATTTTAACGAGTGATTAATAATAATTTATATGAAAAAAAAACAATTCGATATAATCAACTCATAGCCGGTTAAGAAAAACCGTTGGTTCAACTGTTAAGTTGATTGAATTTTATCGATTTTTTATATTATCGGATTATAAGGGTAAACCGAACCAAAATTCAAAGTGGGTGAATGTTTAACCGGTTCAACCAAGTAGGTCGGGTTGGGTTTTTAAAACATTGCATAATGGACGACTTCACAAAGTTAAATAGGTCACAAAGAGAGCCTTAGGTTTCTGTGACTTGTTCGACTCTGTGATGTTGAATGAAGTATATAATTGACGATTACACAAAGTTGAATGGGCCATAGAGAGTACCTTAGGTCTCTGTGACCGGTTTGACCTCGTGATGTCGACCTGTGATATAATGGATGACTTTACAAAGTCGAAAGGGTTGGGGTGGGTTCACCTCTTAAAAAAATTACATTCTTATTTTTTGAGAGGGGTGGGTTGAATAACTTGTTGGGATTTTTAACAATTTTATTTGTGCGAAATAAATAATAATAATCGCATAATAAATTATATGAAGTCCAAATCAATCACCGACACAATAAAAAAAATATAAAATCAAGCAAACCACAAAGAAACAGCCAATTTAACATGATTTGGCGTAAGCCTACATCTACGGGGCACTCCAGCAACAATATATTATATCAAAATATAATGAAAATAAATGTCTTCTCAAATTTTACCAAAAACTTGAAGAATATAAGATGAAAAAAAAAAGAGATACAGGGTTACCTCAATATAAAACTCTAAATAATCTTTCAAATAATATGAAGAACACAAGTAGATAGAAATCCACAGAGGAACTTGAAGAAGGAACAACTCTTCTTTTCTTTCTCTCTCCACTCTCTTCTCTCTCCACTGTTGCCGCGGAACACACGCTGAACCGCTTATTTTCTTCTCTGGCCGTTCGTCAATCATCAAGAGAAGGACCTCTTTTATATTCACTATTCACGTGAAATCATGTACCACTGCATGGCACTTAATAATCCTCATGGGCCAATGGGCCCTGGTATATCATCTTCATCTGCTTCTTATGCGTGTCCTTACTTGGGCTTTATCAAGTCTTCAATTAGACTCTACCCAATAAGGGTCATACACCCAACATAACTATGTGAATGAAAATATAAGCGCCCCCACCTTTGTACTATGAGGAAAGGGACAATGGAAAAATGATGGGGGTTGAGGCTAGAAGTAGGGTTAGAATTTGGGTTGGGTCCTCTAACCTGTTTTTTTATGTAGAGCGTTGATACACTCAGTCTATTTTACAGTCTGTTTTATAATTTTATATGCTATGATAACGTAATATATACTATGCTATCAAAGTGTATGTTGTTTTCTCATAGTATATGACATAAATTTTTTTATCTTTTCTTTTAACTTGAAAAAAATATATTAATGTATTTCGGTATATATTTCATTTTATATAACAGAATGCACTTCATTTGAAGAGTGTAGGTTTTTTTTAAAAAAATGCTGCAGACTATAATTGAGGCTGCAGTAGCAGGAGCTGGACGTATCATTTTCCTTTTATGTACATTGGGTTAAAAAAATGAGTTTAGATTTAGGTTGATGGGTGGTTTTGAGTTGGATAAAAATTAGAGTTGGATTCGAGTTGGTGCACACTATACCAAATATGAATAATATATGTTAGATCTATATATTTTTTTAGAATAGGTGCAAATAGTTTTTTTTATTTAATTCATTGGTATGGATTAAAAACGATGCAGATATTGTTTGGATAATTCACATAAAATGATAAATTGGTGTGTGACCACATTCCCAAATCTTAATCATTATGCTATTTGCTCTTAGGAAAATATTAGCTCAACTCTTTTTTCAACCCAAATGTAATGAACATTTTTTTTTTACTTTTTAAAATAGTATACCTTATTTAATAAGATACATAATTTTATAAAAAGATTGAAGTAAATACTCTAATGAATAGTATGGGTTCACCTTAAGAACGTATAATTTTTTTTAGAAAATGTTACTCTTATTCTATTTTATTCTCAAAAACAATTTTTAAATATGTTTTTATTTATTCAAAAAAATCATACCTCAACTAATGAGCTCTGTACTTTTTATAAAAAAAAAAATGAAATATATACTTTAATTAATTAAATGGTATCATTTGTAAAAAATATAATTTTTTTTAATGAGATATATACATCGATACAGTGAATGGAAGGAGTTGACAAGCATATACAACTGCATTTGATATTATAAAAAGGACAAAGTATATACAAAGCTCAAAAAATTTTAAGATCCTAAACACGACTATAAAATGCATCGAGTGTACCACCCACTAACTAAGGTATACCACATCAAAGCTCTTTCCCATTTGAATTTGAAAATGTTAAACTCACACTACTTCACAGTTCAAAATATAAATCACATATGTTTTTTTTTTTTAATTGCATACCTTATCTAATGAGATATGTATTTTTATAAAAAGTAAAATATATATTCCAATGAATCGCATGGGATCATTTATAAAAAATATAAAAAAAATTCAATAATGTATACACATCGATACAGTGATCGAAAGGAACTAACGAGTATATACAATTGCATTTGACAATGTAAATATAACTGAGTACATACAAAGCTCAAAAAAAATTTAAGACTATACACGACTGTAAAGTGGGCCAAGTGGAACAGCCACTAACCGAGGTACCTTGTTTGAATTGAAAAATATTACACTTAGATCATTTTACAGTTCAAAACGTAGAATATTTTCATTTTTTAAAAATTATATATCTCATTTAATGAGATATGTGTTTTTATACAATGAATTGAATGATATCATTTATAAAAAAATATATAAAAAATCAAAGAGATATATATATCGATACAATGAGTAAAAGAAGCTAATTAGTATATAGAACTGCATTTGGTATTGTAAAAAAGAATGAGTATAACAAAGCTTAAAAAATTTTAAGATTGTAAACAGACTGAAAAATGGGCCGAGTGTACCATCCACTAACCAAGGTACAAAATATGAAAGCTTCTCTCCATTTGAATTGGAAAATATTACACCTGGAAAATATTTTACGGTCTTAAAACACACACTACACGTATTTTTGTTTTTATTTTTAAATCTCATACCTCATTTAATGGAGTATATGCTGTTATAAAAAGTAAAATATATACTTTAATATAAATCAAATGATATTATTATTCATAAAATATATGAAAATTTTTTTAATAATGTATATGCCTCGATACAGTGATCAAAAGGGGGTTGTATTTGAGACCATAAAAATGATTGGGGGCCTGTTCGAACGTGTTTGGTAGATTCTGCATTTCAAAAACTAAAAATTTCAAAACCCGGATCTAAATACATTTTCAACGTTTATATTTTCAAACTACTTGCAATGGAAAAACTAATAAAACAATAATTTTCAAAAGATAAGTTTAAAACGTAAAATTCTAAGATTCTCAATGCTTTAGGCTGCATTTTATTACGTGATTCCAAAACTTATTTAGACAAAAGCTTGGTTTAAAACTAATTTTACAGAAAGCTGCATAACCACAACTTATGGAAAACTCAAATTTTGAGCACTTTTTCACTCATATATCTGTTTATAGTTTTTAGCCTCAGTTTTTCTATTTGAAACTACGAACCTAAAAACTGTTCAAATTTATTTTCAAACGGATCTTTAAACATACATCCAAACGCAGCCTGAGTGTACCAGTAAAACAGGCAGCATGTAACAGCCACTAACTGAGCAACAACCCAACACATCAAAGCTCCTCCCCCACTTGAATTACACGTGCCCACACAAAACCTGACACACAAAACACACACACTGTGAAACAGAGACTCTCTCAACACGTCTTTCACACACTCTCCTCTCTCTCTCTCTCTCTCTCTCTCTCATGAGTTGGTGGTGCAGGGTGGTGGTGGCGGCGGCCGTGATTTTGGCGGCGGAAGTGGCGGCTGTGTCGGCGAACAGCTGGTGCATAGCGCGGGCCAGCCCGGGCCCGTCGTGGACGAGTGGGCTGGTTCCGCGTGCGGGGCGGGGGAGGACTGCAGGCCCGTACAGCCCAATGGGCCGTGTTACGAGCCCGACACGGTGGTGGGCCACGCTTCCTACGCCTTCAACTCCTACTACCAGAGGATCAACAGGGCTCCTGGTCCTGCGACTTCGGCGGCACTGCCATTTTTTCTCTTGTTGACCCAAGTCTGTTTATTATTATTATTATTATCACTATTATTATTATTATTATTATCACTATTATTATTATTATTGTTATTATTATTGTTATTATTATTTAATCTGGGTGTTTATTTTTTGTGATTTTTTTTGGGTTGTTTTTGGTGTTTTCCATCAGGTTTTGGAATTTCTGTTTCCATATTTTTTTGTGGGGATGATGGGTGTTTTTTTTTTTTATTATTATTATTATTTTTTGGTTGAGAGTGATTATTGTTTTAGGTGGAGATGGATATATAGAGTGTTTTTGTTGATTGTTTTATATTTTAAATTTTTTGTATATCCTTGGTTTGGTTTTGGCCTTTTGGGGGGAAGAGGGTTGGTATTTTACTATTTTATTTGTTATTTGATTTATATTTGTTATTTTTTAAATATCTTTAATGGGTTTTTTGTTATGTGGTTTTTTTTTTCTTGTGAGTCTGTTGAAATTTGTTTATGTGGGTTATAAATGGATATATTTCTGTTTTTTCTCATTCTATATGTAAATCGAGTAAAATAATTGGTGGAGAGGTATGGTTAATATGTTGTTGTTTTTTATTTATTTGAGAGAGTGTATGTCTTTTTATTATTCTAATGTATTTATTTCATTGATTCCTTGTTTGTTTTTTTAATTGCAGGTTATGGCTCTTGTACATACCCATCATCTGCAAGGTGTGTTATTATTATTATTTTATTATCTATAATTGATTAAGAAAGTTCAGTTTTTTTTCTCACACAGATTTCAAAAACTGTCACATCTATCAAATCATTCATACATTTTTCAAACTATTTCCAAGGGATATAGTTATCATTTAAAAAGTCATAAACTCTTATTCATCCCTTATTAACCATTTATTATCATTTTATTTAAGATGAACCAAACAACAAAAAAATCATTTTTACGTTTTCCAATGAGAATAACAGAAAATGCAACCAAACAAAAAATTGCTTATTCAGTCTTAATTGTTATCTATCCTAGTATAGCTATCAGGAGCGAATAGCTCAATGTCACACCCCATACAGGGGGTTATTGTTTAACTATCTGTCTTTTATTATAGTCACACTAATCAGAATTAACAATTTAAATATACCGTATGGTATGTATGAATATTCTGATAGTAATCTAATATTAGGTTATTAAGGGTGTATGCAATTTCTTGGGGTTGTTAAGAGTGCACATGGTTAATTATTCTTATTAGGAGAGCATATGCAAATATGTTGGGATTAGCAAATTACCTTTGGCAAAATTACTAAGAAACAATTGCATAATATATCAAGCTTGTCAACTGATCGAATAAAGGGTGGATATGCCCACACTGAAATTTGTATCTAAATTTGTTATCGAAAAGGATATTCAAATCACTGTATCTAAGTTTGTTGACAAGTTACTAAATGCCGATTTGGTAACCCTTTAAACATCATTCTATCTTGTTTGGAATCATTTGTTCACATGCTCATTGCTAGACACCCAAGACAAAAATGAATGTCTTTCATTTCTCATTTTCATAGAATCCATCTTAATAGATTCTTAAAGAATGATGAATTATCATTCTTGACTAGGTTCACCAAACTGGCCTTAGATCATGTGAAATCTAGTCATTGATCAAATTCAATATTGTGTCTAAGAAATGGTGTTTGTAATCTTTCACTCGCATTCTTTCATTTCTCCTTCCCACGGGGGATCTATTAGAATTGGATTCTTGAAAGAGGAGAAATTATCCCATGATTAAGGGAAATATGGTCTTTTATAAAATCCTTGATCAAATTCACTATTATGTCTAAGATTCCTAGTTTCTTTTTCGATCTTGATGTTGACATGTTACAATTATGCGGAAATTTGCAGCACGGCTGGAGGGATAGTGATGCCTCCCTCGACACCAGGTGGTACTAGCCCTAGCCCGAGTACGACAATAGGCGGAACTAGCCCAAGTATGCCCGTGATGGTGATGGCGGTGGAATAGCCGGCAGTGGTGGTGGAATAGCCGGCAGTGGTGGTGGAATAGGCAGCGGTGGAGGGTTTAGTAACACCACAACTGGGTTGGGACCTTCAGTGCCTAATAGGAATACCATGAGTGTTTGTACTTCATTTCTTTTCACCATCTCTTCTGTTGTTGATTTCGTGACACTCTTGTGGTGAGTGGCACCACCCTTCAGAAATCAGATGTGAGAAATATATCATATGTTAGATGACTTAGGTCAGTTGTGTAAAAGGTCACATCAATTTTGTTTGGATTTTGAAGCCTTCACTTGTAACCAGTTCAACAGGAGTTTAGATGCTTTGAGAACCTCTCCTTTTGACTTGTTTTTATTTGGTCAATTTGCATAAATAACATCATTGAAATGAATATTTATAAAACTAGCACCTCCATATAAATATTAGCAAAAAATAGCACTGGATATGGTCAATGATTTTTTTTAACGCTGGAGGCACTATAGATATATATGACACCTCTTTTGCTTTATGTTTTCTCAAAGAGGCGCCGTATATATATAGTACCTCCTTTGTTTAATTAAATGTTTTAATGACTGAGATTTCTTTATTTTTTAACATGTATTCTGTTGAAAAGAGAGAAGATCATGAAATATTTGTTTCTTATTATTTTTATCATTAAATTTTTTAAAAACCCCATCCATAAAAATCTTCTATGATTTAATCTTCCATGTTTTTTTCTTTTCTCAATTAAAAAAAAACTTAGCCAGAAAAATTTAATATAAAAAAACTCAACCATTAATATTTAATCAAAGAAAAAAACATGATCTCAATTGAAAGAACAAAGGAAGCGCTATATATACATGGTGCCTCTTTTATGAAAAAATAAAAAACAAAGGAGGCGGCCGTATATATATGACGCATCTTGTGTTAAAAAAAAAGGTCAATGTTCACCGGTACTACTTTTTGCAAATATTCGATCTTCAATGTTATTTTTTTTAATATTCGATTACTGGGTGCTATTTTTACTAATTACCCTTTTTATTTTGGTTATAGGGGTGGGAGATGAGGGAAATAGAAAAACATTTTTTTGATGCACATTTTGTTCCAAAGTTTTAGGTATTCTTATCGTAAATATTCCTGTCAACCATCCACAATTTAAAAAAAAAATTAATCTTATAAAAATTAAACTAATAAATTCTATAAATTTATTTATGAAAAATATAAAATATTGTTTGACAGCAACGACAGCAAACCTGACAGTATGTAAAACCACGCAAATCATAATTAATTTTTCATTTACAATTTTACCCTTATAACTATTTAAATAACAGTTTTTAAGTGCGACTACATGTGCGAACATATACGGTCGCATGTATCTTTTAGAGTTTGGAACTATACTTGATCGGTCAGATGCTCAGGTGATCAAAATACAATAGGTGTCAGCTAGGTGTGCCACAGATGCTGTTTATATAATGTGTGACATATATGAGTCTTAATTTTATAACCATCCAATTTAAGACCGTTTGAACGAACCAATTTCGTTAAAAACTTAAAATGGACTTATATTATTAAAGTTGTTGTAAACTAAATAGAATATAAATACATAAGAGTATATAAACAAAGCACACAAGCATATAGAAGAGAAGTAGAGAGAGATTCTTATTCACTATTTTGTTCGTTGATGGAATACAAGAGAAACCCCTCTATTTATAGAGTACATAGAGAAATCCCAAAGGTGGAGAGTTACAAGTCTATAGATGTGAGGGGGAGATAGTGGGGCAATAATGTGAGTGTTATGGAATAAAAGAGTGGGGGAGGTTATGGAGTTGAATGAGGGGGTTATGGAGTAGAAGAGTGGGGGAGGTTATGGGTTAGAGAAGTGGTGGTTATCCACCATATTCACAACACTCCCCCTTGGATGACCACCACGCTAAGAAAATTGCCTCATTAAAACCTTGCTTGGAAAACCCAATGGGAAAAAATCAAAGCGAAGGAAAAAGAGTACAATGTAACTTAATCGTATAATAGTGTATGCGTTTGACACTGCCTCATTAAAACCTTGCCAGGAAAACCCAATGGGACAAAACCTAGGCGAAGGAAAAAGAGTACAGTTCGCAAAATGTCATAAAAAATTACTCCCCCTCATAAATACAAGATTTCAAGAATTTTGGTCGCAAACTCGTCGCATCCCGATTTCATACACCAGCTTCTTGAATGTTGATGTCGACAAAGCTTTAGTAACAAATCTGCAAGATTGTCCTTTGACTGAATTTGTTGAACATCAATTTCATGTCTCTGCTGGAGCTCATGAGTGTAAAAGAATTTTGGAGAAATATGCTTCGTTCTATCACCCTTGATATATCCCCCATTGATTTGAGCAATACATGCTGCATTGTCTTCATATATAGTTGTTGGAACATCTGTAATGAGAGATAGTCCGCATGCAGTACGAATATGATGAACCAAAGACCTTATCCACACGCATTCCCGGCTTGCTTCGTGGAGTGCAAGAATCTCAGAGTGGTTAGAAGACGTGGCGACCAAAGTCTGTTTCGTAGATCGCCAAGAGATTGCTCTGCCACCGCAAGTGAATACATAGCCTGTTTGTGAGTGAGCCTTGTGAGGATCTGAAAGATATCCTGAATCTGCATAACCCTTTAGTTGTGCACCATTATTGGAATCCTTTGCATAGAATAAACCCATGTCTGACGTTCCACGAAGATAACGAAAAATGTGCTTCACACCATTCCAATGCCTTCGAGTTGGTGCAGAGCTAAATCTGGCCAATAAATTAACTGAAAATGCAATGTCAGTTTAGTGCATTGGGCCAAATATAATAAGGCACCAATTGCACTAAGATATGGTACTTCAGGACCAAGAAGATTTTCAGTATCTTCTTTTGGACGAAAAGGATCCTTTTTTGGGTAAGTAACCTTACTACCATTGGAGTACTTAATGGATGACATTTTGTCCATATTAAAAGGCTTCAGGATTTTTTCAACATATTTGATGAACAAGTATCCCATTTGAACTTTGCTCAATTTGCAAGCCGAGACAGTATCTTGTTTTTCCAAGATCTTTCATTTCAAACTCCTTTTTCAGATATTCGGAAGCCTTTTCGAGCTCTTCAGGAGTCCCAATTAGATTAATATCATCAACATATACTGCAATAATGGTAAATCCGAGTTCCATTTTCTTAATAAATATACAGGGGCATATTGGATCATTGACATATCTTCTTTTATTAAGTACTCACTAAGACGGTTATACCACATTCGTCCAGATTGCTTTAACCCATACAAGGATCATCTTAGCTTGATTGAGTACATGTTTCGTGGTTTTGTTTAGTCCTTCAGAACTTTCATATAAATGTCGGTATCTAATTTTCCATATAAATATGCAGTAACCACATCCATTAGCTGCATGTCAAGTCCTTCTGAGACTACAAGACTAATTAAATACCGAAATGTAATTGTGTCCATCACAGAAGAATATGTCTCTTCAAAATCTATCCCAGGTCTGCAGGAAACCCTGTGCCACAAGACGAGCTTTGTATCTAACAATCTCGTTTCTTTCATTTCGTTTTCTCGCAAACACCCATTTACATCCTACTGGTTTAACACCTTCAGGGGTTAGGACTACTGGTCCAAATACTTGGTGTTTTGCAAGTGAATCCAATTCTGTTTGAATAGCAGCTTTCCATTGTGGCCAACAATTTTTTCGTCTGCATTCATCCACTGAACGTGGTTCTAAATCATTATCTGAAATGATTTCTGTAGCTACTGCAAATGAGAATATATCATCAACAAGCACTTGCTTTTGATCCCACAATATTTGTGAATTTGCATAATTTATGGAAATTTCTTCATTTCCATGTACTTGTTCTTCATGCACGGGCGTCACTTCAGGAACGTCAGTCTCTTCGGGGACTTGTGTCACTTCAGGGGCTTCTTCCTCTGTAGGAGTTATTATTGTGGGTCTTTCAAGTGTTTCATACTCTTCTAGAGAATTATTCTTCATTGTTTTTCTCCTTCGGGAAGCTGAATCTTTTGAGCGTATAGGTCTTCCACGCTTCAGACGTGTTTTTGTTGATTCATTAGCCGGCATATTAACAGTTTTTCCTATTGGAACATTAATTCGAGCTGGAGTATTAGCAGCTGGAATATGTGATTTCATCACTTTTGCTGCATCATTGAATGCATCTGGCAATTGATGCGCAATTCTTTGCACTTCAGTTTCACATTGATTAGTGCGAGGATCAAGATGAGACAAAGATGGAGTTTGCCATGTAAGTTCACGTCGTTCTTCTGGCGACGGATTTTCTCCCCCTAACGACAGGAATATTGTCTCATCAAAATGACAATCCGCAAATCGAGCGGTAAAAACATCCCCTGTCAATGGTTCAAGATATCTTATAATAGAAGGAGAATCTACTTTGTATGATAAATATGTCATCAATGATCATTTATTTGCGATTCCACATTTCTCTTATATGCATATAAAATATAGAGATCTTAATATTATTAGGTACATTTTCCTCTTCAAGAGTTTGTGTAGTCACTTCTGGAACTCGTTTCTCTTCATGGACATTATACTCTTCTAGAGTTTTAGAGAAAGTGGATCTATTGTTCATAATCTCTTCTGGAACATTATGTATAACTTCTTCTGGAGCATTATTAGAGCATGATTTTACATTTGATCTCCACTTCTGGGGAGCTGAATTTTTGTTTTTGAACCTATAGGTTTATCACGCATCTGGCGTGCATTAGGAATTTAATTTTCACGTTGAGCGGTACGTGAGTTTAGATAAGACAGAGTGGATGTATTCCACGATAATTCTCGTTGTTCTTCAAGAACAGATCATAAAACTTCTAGTTTATATGAGTAAATATGGATATTTATAATAACCTTTAGGAGAGAGCATAAAGCTTTTCTAATGTATGCTTCTGGCATGAGACATTATTAATGCATAGATACTCCATAATTTTAAAATGGCATATGTTGAGATAGGTATCTTCAGTAGACTTCTTCTGGATCTACATGAATACAATGCATCGTTGATACAAAATTTTGTATCTCTTGATAACATGATATCTGCCCTTCTGGAGCCTTGGTACCAAAAATAATATTATCATTTGCATTAATTAATGTTAAACTCAAAAAATAAGATAAATATGAAAGTAAGAAAATGGATTTTAGATAACAAAGAAAAATTATAATTATAAAAATTATAAAAGTCTGATCGTACATCAGGTACGTGACCATATTTTTAAAGCACCAAATACATAACAATCATTTTTCTTGTGTTAGGGGTTTGTTCTGCAACCCTTTTCCCTTCAATTATACTTTTGTTTAATAGCAAATCACTTCTAGTGATTTGAGATATTTTACAAACTTTATGATTGTTGTGCTTTCTCAACTATATAAATCATGATCTCATCATTCATGACCACAACTTCCATGGCAAACATAAAATAAAATACATTTACTTCGGGTAATGATGCTATGCCATTGAGTTGAGTTACATGATATTTTAAAAAAATCGTTGTTCGGCAACGAGAATATATAAAATTAATGCTCTCAATATTGCTACAACTGGAGCATATTTGAGGCATAATAGCCGGTGGACCTTTGTCAATGAGGTATTAATCTTTAAATCCTCTTCATTATGATGATGATGGTGAAATCTAATCATAATTTACATGTTCCTGCTGGGATACATGGATCCTTTTTTTTTATTTGGTCCTTCAAGGACCCGAAAAATATATCATATAACTTTTGTTTAGTCCTACAGGGACACGAACAATCATGATTTTTGTATAGTCCTTCAGGGATAGAACAAAATAAAATTTTACATGATCCTTCAAAGATTCATATAATCATAATTTTTGTACAATCCTTCAGGGATAAAATAAAATAAAATTTGTATGATCCTTCATGGATGCAATACAGTCATAGTCCTTCAGGGACATTTTTAATCATATCTTTTACATGATTCTTCAAGGATCCATGTAATAATTTTTATAGTCCTTCAGGGATAGAATAAAATTTGCATGGTCTTATTGGAACACATTATTCATAACTTCTACATGGTCCTTCAGGGATCCATGTAATTACAATTTTTGTATGATCCTATAGGGACACATGTCATTGTAACGTTAAAATGAATTTTAAATCAAATATAAATATCAAATTAATTGATATTTGTAAGAACTTCTCGTTCACATCGATGTATAATATTTAAATTTTAATAAAAGATGACAAACATGGAACAGTTACATAAAAAATAAATAATCAAATGATAGATGCCGCATACTGTTACATGGAAAAATTGCATACTAGTTTTCATAAATTAATCATATCATAACATATGTATGAAAAATTTTCATGAGGATTGCATGCATGGAAAATAAAAGATAGATGTATGCAGTACATCAGATGAAAATAAAAGATAGATGTATACGGGTTCTACACATAATTTGCATACGATTCCATGCATATTGAAAAAAAAAATTAATCATATGTATGTAGTAGATGATTTACATAAAAATACATAACATCAAGGGAGAGTATATTTTTGATATAGATTATTAAGAACCCATCGATACAAACCTTTCTCTTTAACAAAGAGCTTCTCGTGCTGATAACGTGTTGTAAACTAAATAGAATATAAATACATAAGAGTATATAAACAAAGCACACAAGCATATAGAAGAGAAGTAGAGAGAGATTCTTATTCACTATTTTGTTGGTTGATGGAATACATGAGAAACCCCTCTATTTATAGGGTACATAGAGGAATCCCAAAGGTGGTGAGTTACAAGTCTATAGATGTGAGGGGGAGATAGTGGGGCAATAATAGGAGTGTTATGGAATGGAAGAGTGGGGGAGATTATGGAGTTTTATGAGGGGGTTATAGAGTAGAAGAGTGGAGGAAGTTATGGGTTAGAGAAGTGGTGGTTATCCACCGTATTCACAACAAAAGTCCTTATTTAAATACTCTTGGAACCCGAAAAGACATGAATTCATTTGAAAAGTACAAATACTCATAAATAGTCAAACCCAGAGTGCATTGGACATCGCATTCAAACCGCCCATCCGATCGGACGGCACTTCTTTACATGTAAATAGACTCCTAATTGAAGGGCAAATCTGTCTATTAGTAAAATTTCCACCTACTTTCACGAACCCCATTTGAAGGCGAGAGAGGTGGAGAAGAAAAGAAATCAAAGAACAAAAAAAAAATTAGGGTTTTTGAAATACCTGAAAAAGCTTTCGAAGGTGACGCCATGATTTACGACGTGAATTCTCCACTGTTCAGGTCCTTCCTCAGCCAGAAAGGCGGGGCTTCCGACAAGAGGTGATCACAAATCTTCTCTCTTTTCGGAAAAACTCATACGATGATCCAAAATCATCTAGGGTTTTTTTTTTTTTTTTTTTTGTGTTTTCCATCTCATCTGATGATCTGAATCCATGAACGGTTGGTTTTATATTTTCAATAGGTGAAAATCAAACCCTAATATGTTCAATTCATTGTTAGAAATGCCTGGTTGATATTTTTACTTAGTTTTGATACGAGTGACGTTTATGATAATGAGTGTTTGATTCGTGAAATCGGTGGATTAATGGAGTATCTCTGAATAATCCATCGCTTCTAGATTGTTTATGACTTGTGTTTGTAGAGAAGGGTATTTGGTTCACAAGAATGGTTTATAGGTCTGCCTGGTGAGTTTCGGAGATCAAGTGATCAACCTTGTTTTCTATGTGTACCAAACAACGTAACTGTGGGATTTGTATTCATAAGGGTTTTGGCATGCAAGTGACATCATCTGATATTCTGATGCAGAAAATGTAACTATTATGATGATTACAACTGTGTAGCATTGATGTTGTTCTGAGGATAGAACTCGTGTTAATTGAAGCAAGGCTCGGACGAGAGTGCAAATGATATGATTTTCAATAGTTTATTAAGTGGAGGCGTCTCCAAAGTTTCATGTGATTTGAGATAAACTTAAATGCTAAAAAATTGAGTTGATTATTTTTATTGGGAAAATTAGGACATATGTATCAAGAGAAAATTGGACAGTGGTGTGGGCGGATATTTATTTGGAGAACTGAGGTATCTAATAATCCATGTAGAAGCTACATCAGCATTTGGCTTTTTTTATTCTTTGAATTTTCAGTCTGAAATTAGACATTCAAAACCCGGCTTCCTTTAGATATATGAAGATGTGTTTGATTTTTTAGCTTGAGTTCAAACAAGGACATACTCATAATTTTGTTCATGACTTCAATATTTTGTTCTTGGCCTCGTCCTTGTTGTTCTTCTTGGGCAACAAAAATAAAATTTCTACCAGAATGTCTTGTGTTCTTTTCCGGCGCAAAACTCTCTCTGTGGAGAATGTTTGGGAGATGGTCATCGGGTTCATCCAAGACTAGGGTCATTTTTGTGCAGGGACTAGGTCCATTTTGTACCAGAGGGGTAAATTAAGCATTGAGTCATATAAGGTTCTTGTTTAGCATGGGGTGAGAGCTAGTAGTTACCTTTTTAACTACTCACCTCATAGGGCTGGATTTATTTGTTTGTATGCTTTGGTCTCCTGCCCCTATCATGATTTTGAGTTTTTTTATATATGGAAGTCATGACATTGAGGTTGGTAGCCTATCATTTTCTCAAAATAAAATAAAAATTAAATACATATAATAATTAAAAAATGAATGTCCTGTGTATTTTTTTAAAATTTGTTATTCATTTATGTTTTAAATAAGTTACATGGGAGTTGCACCTTAGATAACCATTGTGGCCGCACATGTGGTTCAGTCAGGCAGTCCAATATGCAGGCTAGACCCGCATATGCGGTCTCTATGTGGATATTCAGCCGCTTGTGCAGTCAAACATTTCTATTATTTATTTTTTGGGGGTTCACAAGATTTGAATATAAATTTTTGGGGTGCTTTATTTTATTGAAGAATAGTCTTTGGATAGTTTTTATGCTTTCTCTTGGATGTTCAGGTTGCTTTGGAAGCTTTATAGCTTAGGAAATTTTGGCTCTCTATTATTTTTTTTCCTTACTTTCTATATTTTTAAACATCTGGGATATGTTCATTTCCCTATCCACTATCACTATACATTTGAAAGACTCGTTCAACTAATTTGAGTATTTTTTTTATTCTCATTTGACGGTGTTATTCATCAGCAAACCTCCACATTAGTTGGTGAGCACATTTTTTTTCCATAGGTCTATCTTTGCGTAGCTTTATAGATTTGCACTTAAACAGCTAATGTAGACTTACATTTATTGCTCAAATATATTCTCTAATTTGTGATCAAAGGCTTTTGTTATAAATTATTAATCAGATCTATATATTTATCTTCTTATCTATTGTTTGAAAATAATCATCATATATCTTACTATTAATTTTTAATATGAAACCGCATATACTCTCACATACCGCATGTACTTTATGTGATACCATAGCCGCACGCAAACCGTATACCGCATTTCTAAACACTGCATGGGTTTGTTTCTTAATTTAACCTATCAGTCAGAGGACTTCAAATAACTTGCATTGGAATTGCACGTTACATAAGGATTGATCATTGATTTGCTTTTTTTAATTATCTAGAAGTCTAGCTAGACCTGCTATAGTATCTTGGTTCTCCAACAACCATGAGGTACTTGGTTTACTCTGTTTATCTAACGAGTTTGTTGGGTCGGCATTTTTGTTTGTATCCTTTTCTTTTCTAAAAGCTCTTTCGATAATGAGGCTTTTGCATTTCTTTTTAATACCAAAGTAGCTGTTCATTGTAACATTCTTAGTCATCTGAATTTCAAACTTCCTGCCCACCCCCAATAGATAATGTCTCCAAAGCCTCAAGCAATGAACTTGCAGTCATCTCTTTTTTTTTGTGAACATTAAAACGCTCTTCCATCTCATTAAGCTAACAGCTTTCGAGGAGAGAAGCACAGGGGGAGGGGGGGGGGGGGGTCGGGGGTCCCCTGGAGTTTTCCACCTATTTGGAAGTTAGAACTTAATATCTTCCTCAGCTTCTCTTGTAGGAGTTTTTACCTCCCCAGTAATAAATTACAGGTAGTGAGCTCATTATGCTAATTTCTGATCTTCATTCAAGCTCCAAATTTCTGGTCATGATCTGGTCACATTTAATCTGGCTCATCTATGTATGATGCCATTTATTGTGTGGATTTTTATCATATCTATTTTTATATAACTCCATGTGTTTTATTGTATCAGGAAATGTAATTAACTCCTTTTTCTCTGTGATTTGTTTGAAGATGCATTTTAAAATCTATTCTGAGGAATTCTCATTTTGAGAGGTCCAGCAATTAACATAAATTTAATATTCATTAAAAAAAAAAGAAATAAAAAAGGAACAATAGCTTAGGTCTAGATTACCTAGGTCTTATACTTAAGTTAGAAATATTAGAATGCTACTCACTACTTGTTGGTGAGCTCTATACTTCAGTGACTAGTTATTATACTGAAGTATGAAACAGCGGAGGACTGCTAGCTTAAGAGAGATTTGAGAAGAGGAACCTTTTAAAACATGAAAAAGATGAAAATGTGGTTTCTTTCATCTTGAGAAACCCCTCGCCTTTTCAGGTAGGTGGTGAATATGCTTAGGGCATTCAAACATGACATGTTGATCATTATACTTCTTTTAAAAAAATCTGTGTAACACATAGATCCATTGTTCTCCGAATAAGTTTTTCTACCATGAATAACACTTTGTTCCTCATTAGCCAATTTGCCAACTAATTGCATGAGGTGTGACTGAACCGCATAAGGCCAAATCGGCCAATATACGGTCCGGACCAGCATATGCGGTCTGTGTGCGGATATGTGGCCTCTTATGCAGCCGAACAAATTTTTTTTGTTTTTTCTTAAAGGGTTCACATGATTTGAATATAAACTTTTGGGGTGTCTTTGTATTATTGAAGGATAGTCTTTGGATAGTTTTATGCTTTCTCTTGGATGTTGGGGTTGCTTTGGAAGCTTTATAGCTTATGAAGTTTTGGCTTTCTATTCTTTTTTTCCTTGCTTTCTATTTTTCTAAGTATCTGGGATATGTTCATTTCCCTATCCACTGTCAAATAAGACCTAGGTTTATAGCTTATGAAACTTTATAGTTTTGTACCTAAAATGCTAATGTCGACTTACTTTTATTGTTCAAATATTTTCTTTAATTTGTGATTAAAGTCCTTTGTTATAAATTATTAATAGATATATGTATTTATCTTATTATCTATTGTTTGAAAATAATCGTATATTTTTTTATTAATATAAATATAACACCGCATATACTCTGCATATACGGGGCATAATGCATGTACCCTATGAGGCACCCTAACTGCACGCAAACCGCATATCACATTTCTAAACATTGGTACTTTCAAGGGCGGAGCTACATGGGGCCCAGTGGGGCCCCCCACTGGCCCACCACTCACTCACCTTTTTATCTAGTTGTTGTTGTTGTATTCAGTTAGTGTAGATGATTTTTTTAATTTAATTTATACAAAATATTAACACTTTATTTTAAAAAGGTCGGCTACTCCCCGTCAATTTTTTAGCGAGCTGTAAAGTAGGGTTAAAAATGGGTGATTTTGATTTTCAAATGATCAAGTGTTACACGCATCAATATAAATGTTGCCTAAATAGTTTATTTTATTTATGAGTGGTATTTAGTTTCTATTATTGTTTCTTAATTTGTAAACATTGAAGAATCTTATTTAACTAATCCATACACCCACATCTATAAGAAAATGTTCATCACCCTAGTAATTTTTTATCAACTTTTTACATAATAACAACCAAATAGTGAATAATGGCTAGTTTACTTTTCTACCCACTCTTTGTTTTGCTTTGTTGCTTTTATGTTCTTGTTATTCCTCTCTTCCTCTCACCCCCCCGGGATATGTTCTATTTTGTAATTTTTTTTATGCCATCGAAAGGACCACCTCCCGTTCAAACTGCAAGAGCTATATAATAATAATAGTAATATTTGATTTTTTAGATTTTTTTTTCTCTTCCTTGCTCCCTCTCTTTCTGATCTATGAATACAGCAAACAAGAAAAAAATTTCACTCACTCTTTTCTGATGTCTCTGCCTTATCTTCTCTCTCTCTCAACCTAGGAAAAGAAAATTACACTATCATGTTCATATATTATTATATTTCATTTTTGAATAATTATAAAAGATGTATTAGCTATTTTATATTATTGTTATTTCATATGCACCTTGTAATCCTGAATTTTTTTATTTTATGTTTAATGCTAATGGATCTTGATTAAGAAAATAGTATATGAAAATTCTCGATTAAAAAAATAAAACATTTAGCTAAATATTGCCCCCGCTGGAGCAAATTTCTGGCTCCGCCACTGGGTACTTTGATCTCTCTTTTAGTCCTTTTCTTCTAGCATTGATCCTTTTCAACATTTGAGCCGTATTTGAAATGAACATTGATCCCCAAAGGTGTCTCCCATTCTATTTCATAACACCCCTTGATATAATCGCTGGAGGAGAAAAGGTGAGAAAAAGGTGCTCCGTTATTTCCTCTTGTTCATTGCATAACTCACACATGTTTCCATCATTTTTCCACTGCATTCGATTCAGAAGTTTATTTAAAGAGAGGAGTCATGAGGAAACATGGACATTTAGAGGTTCTTTAGGATCCCAAATTTGTTTGTAATAATTGGTTGTTACTAAACCTCTTACTATTGATCTTCTTTCGGGTTTCCTTTTAATTCTTGTATTGTCCTTTTCTTTCTTTAAAAATGTAAGGAGATCCCTTGTCTCCTATCTTTTGGGGTTTTCTTGCAATAAGATTCTCCTATATTTATTCTCCAAAAAAAAAATAAAAAAAAATCTTACTATTGAGCTTTCATTAGAAATCTTTCACCATAAAGCTAATACTGCTTCGGGTAATCCATTCTATCATATATTATTATTATTCCAAGTCAAAATATCTCTCTTGTAAAAGCTTTAATAGAACTATTGCCTCATTTTCTTCCGATTCTGTTAGATCTCTCCTCAACCCTGGACACCAAATGAGCTCACTTTCCCCATCAATGCAGTGATACACACATATAAAATATGCCTTGTAAACAGTAACTCGAAATAATGAAGGGACCCTTCAAGGTGGTGATGAGTCCATTCCATTATCATCTATCTGTCCAAAGGTATATCATTCAAAAGAAAGCCCAATAAATTATATTCAAGCTGGTGATGAGTCCATTTCATTACCATCAATATGTCCAAAGGTATATCATTCAAAAGAAATCCCAATAAATAATATACAAATATGAAATTGGAGATGTTAGTTTGTTCGTTTGTTCACTATAAGCCGGACCTTGCAAAACATTATGCCCATGTTTGAATACAGAATAAGACTTTTTCTAGGGTGTACAGTTATACCAGCATAAGTAGGTATAGCAGTGGTTGTGTACTTGTGTTTTGAATTATTCTCGTTGAGAAACATAATAATAAAGTTTTTGTTGTTTTGATAAAATGTGAATAAAGTGTAGATAAATATTTATAAAAGGTGAAAAAATGATGATAGTTGACTTGATGTGTGTTTTATAAAAGGTGATGATAGTTGATTTGACAGTGAGTCCACGCATTCTTTGGGTGGAATAAGCTGGAATAACTTTAATTCCAAGGTTGGCTGGAATCTATATACCACTTTATATCAATTTATTTTGGCATAGGTTATCCTAGGGTATTCACTGCATCCAAACACCAAAAATTACTTATTCTGTTTTATTCCATGTTATTCCGTTGCCTATTCCGTATCCAAACAGGGGGGTGTATATGATCTCCTAGTAAGACAGATATATAGGCCATAGTACCACTAAGTTGAAATTTTCTTAAAATAATGACGTGTTGATGGCCTTCCCTCTCGAAAACCCACCCCACTACCACTCTTGAGCCACCTTCACTGACCATCTGATCATCTTTAAGCTGTATGGAAATTCTCTTGGTTCAACCTTATTACAGTTTGTATTTATTGGTATGGTGAATCCATTTTCATTTTAAATTGAATTTTTTTATTACCCAAATAGCTAAAAATATATTATTTTCAGCATTCTCCCCTCACTCCATCTTTTAAGCTGGTTTTTGATATCCAGATAATGTGTAATCATAAATTTTCATCAACTTGATCTCATTTTCCATTGCAATCTTATTCAGCTTACTTCTATTATCCCTATTAAAAACCCAATGTTATCTTTTCTTTTATATGAGGATGCTTGACGGCATAATTCTTTACAGCTTTTCTGATTAGAGTCTTCTCATATTGGTTGGCGCGTACTGCAAATTTTTCAAGCAACACTTTCCTCCGAAGTTCTCATTTTATCACACATCAATGTATCCCACCTCATTTTTATAAATATCCATGTATTTGCATCATAGTTCATCGCATCATTGTATGTACCAACTATATTGTTTCTTACATTTTGCAAGAAATTGTAAATTATTTTGGTTCGCAGAGATTTGTTTTTACATCATCAGTACATTTAGACCTGCTGATCCCTCTATTGAACTAGAAAACCACAAAATTCGTCTTAGTATTTTTTTTTGCCCTATACACATTTAGTTTACTTAATTCCTTGTTAATATCAAGCACAAGCATACTTTTCCATTGTTGGATTTGGGTATTAAATCACTCATATAATTACCAACCACACTGGAAATTCTTACCCCCACATACACACATAACATATTCAGTTTTGACATGTCAGGCATCAGATACTGAGACCTGACAGGCTTGCATTGGACATGTGACAAACTTTTAGTCAGTTATGGGCAATTCTTAAAAAATTTACTCAACTTGACATAATACAGTGCTGAATCTTTGTCCCTAGCTGTGTCCTGATCATTGGTTGTAATTTTTTTTTCCTCTGTTTGTTCCTTCGCAGGAAAAACGAGGAGCAAAAGCCCAAGGAGCAGAGGCCAAAGGCGAACGAGAACAAACCCGTGATGACCGAGTGACCCGTATCAAACATTATTAATATTAGTGAGAGCTTGTGCTTTAGTAAACCATGTTATTTTAGACATCCTATTCTGTTTGGGCCACCAACCTGAATCCGTATTCAAAATTCGCTCATCGGAATACATTATTAGTAGAATATTTTGTTTTGATGCGGATTTGATAATATTTAGAATAGCTTGTGATGACATGTTTCCTTTTCCTTGCATCCCCTAGAATGGCATATGCAAGGTTGGTGGTGTACAACTTTTTCTTAAAAGGCTGCTCATGGTCTGTACTGCAAATAAATTAGGTTCTTGGGGGGGGGGGGTCCCCCTCCATTGAATCCTTGTGTTCTAAAGCCATTCATCTCACATGCATCTATCTACCTATTGTCCACAGATTGTGGTGATTTCATTTTAAAGTTAAGAGTGAAAAGAATCAAATAATAGAAGATGAAAAATTATATATGTAGATTCTCCTCATCTCAAGCAGACAAAAGCAAAGGCACACATGATGATGGGGTCAATTAAATACAAAACAAAACACACACAACAGTGAAAAGTGAGTGAAAACACAATCACTGGCGTCCATGTGAACCATTGACAACTCGTGCCCTCTTTCATCCTCCTCTCTTTTTCTTTCTGTTTTTGCTTTCCATGAAAGATAAGCTTGTTTATCCAAATTTGAAGAGCTCTTGACACATATTCTGATCAGAGAATCCCTGTTGAAAAATGTGTGATGCTTTCTTGTTTTTTTTATAAATATCTTTATTTTATACTTATATAAAGGAAAATGTTCATCCGGCCCCATTTTCAGTCCTTTTTTTTTGTATATAAAATATATTTAATTTAATAAATTGTATGAATCAATTTAATTTACATGTTTTGTTCAAAGTACATACCTTGTTGGATGGTTGGTGAACTGGAAATGGAATTGAGACTGGAAATGAGATTATGTGTAACAATATGTTTATAAAAATTATATAATAAATACAATAAGGTTGGTGAACTGAAATTGGGTCTGAAAATAAGATTGTGTGTAACAACGTTATTATATAAATTGTATTGATACATGTTTAGATATGAGCATATCCATTCCATACTTCCATCCATTCACATGCCAAAATGAAAAGACACTCATTTTAGAAAGCTTAAATCAAAATCACAACCAATTTCCCCATTGATTTGATTCCACCTAATTCCAAGCAAAAAAGATTCTCTCATTCATGGCAAGTGTTTATTTTTCCTCCTCTACATTCCTAACAATATGACCTTTCCATAAGCAGTCTCCCATATCAATGCCTCATATTCTTTTTCCAACCTCCCCCCTCACATGCTTTATGAATGAAAACACACCTTTTTAAGTTTTTAACTTTTCCCACATAGAAGAAGAAGACACACAAAACCAGAGAGGATGATGCTCCAACCCCAAGAAGAAGACAAGAGCCACTTCACCCCTCCCAAAGCCATGCATCTTTGGACTCTCCTCTTATCAGATCTCACCACCCTCTTCTCTTCCCTTCTCACCTCTTCCCACCCTCTCTACATTGCTTACCTCCTCTTCTTCTCCCCTCACATCCTCACTCTCCTCTCCTTCTTCTGCCCTCTCCTCCTCTCCACCTTCCTCCTCCTCCTCCTAACCATCTCCCCAAACCTTGTCTTCCATGTCGACTCGCCTGCTCTTCGCCTTTTTCGCACTCTATCGATGTCTTTGATGGCCTCTTCACCACCAAGTTCTGAGGCTAGTGTTGTATTTGGCGTCGTCATTGAGACGCTTTGTTGGGTGGTTTTGGATTCAGAGGTGCCAATGCAGGCCAATTCAGCTATTATGGAGGTTGAGGAGATGTTTGAAGAGAATTCGCATAGTGAATCGGATGAACATAGTGAGCTCTCACCAATGCCATCTTATGAAGTGAGAGTGAATCAAGTTGTGGAGGAGAATTGGCTACTCACAGAGTCAGAGTCTGACAGATCCTTCTGTGATTCGACGAACTCGAGCAAGTCCTCAGAGTCTCCAATGTACGATGCGAGAGAGTTTGGGTCGATGAGGAAGGAGAAGAAGGAATGGGAGAGGACATTGGCTTGCAAGATCTACGAAGAAAGAAAGGCGGCTTCGGATGGAGGGGAAGGCATGGATGTGCTGTGGGAGATTTATGAGGCGGAGACGCGTAATTCCAACGCATCGAAGAAGAAGAAGAAGAAGGATTTGAAGGAGGAGAGAGTGATAGAGGGAGTACAAGAAGAGGATGAAGAAGAAGAAGAAGAAGAAGAGGAAGAGATGACAGGGAAGATATGTTGCTTGCAAGCTTTGAAATTCACTGCTAAGGGAAAGGTGAATTTTGGGATGGGGAGGCCTGGTTTGGTGAAATTTTCAAAGGCATTGAAAGGGTTGAGGATGTTCAAGCACTCCAAGAAGGTTTGAAAATTTATAATTTCATTTTCAGGTAATCTATTGTTTTTTTTTTTTTTGTTTATATGTTGAAATTTTAGTATTAGGATTTTTATTTTGAAGCAAGTCTGATGTAAATTGGTGTTGGAATTTTTTTTATTTTTTTTTATATTGATGTTGGAAGTTTTAGAATGACTTTGAAGGAAGCATATAGTTAGTTCTATGTTGTAATGTTTTATGCAAGGATACATATATGGGAATTTTGTAAGAATAACCCTTGTAAAATGAATTGATTATGTGAACTAACTCCAGTTGGCTTTGATTTTTTTTTTTACTGTGATTCCAGCACAATTTTTGTACTGGTTTTTGGGGTTTGTAACATTCGAATCAATGATTAACAACCGAATTTGTAATTATAAGATCTTGGGTTCAAGTCCCATAACTTATCTTAAGAAAAAATTTGAATCACTCAATCAGAATAGATTATTATTTCAAACCCTTAAATTTTTAAATTGATAGTCAATTTTAAAAATCTAGAATCAAAATTAATTCTGATTTTGGAGAAATCAGTACAAAATTGTTTCTCAGACACTTATGGGTGGAAAATCTCATTCTTTTTATGGCTTTTCAAAGGAAGCAAGGCTAGTGTAAATGGTTATTAACTTTTTTGATGTACTGTGAAAGCATATTTAATTATATGTTGTAATGTTAATGCAAGTTTTTTTTTTTGTGATTTTATTTGTTCAAATCTTGTTTCGTCTGCTGTAGTTCTTTTTCTCTTTAAGCTTTGATTTGATTTGACATATACAAAGTAGAAGCACTAAAGAATTTATAAAATAATCTTAAGTGGATTCAAAAGATAACTGAGAGGGGGACTAATTCATAAAAGTTATTGATGCAATAAACATATTATTTTGGTTAAGTTAAGCATTATCCTTCTTTAATTAAACATAATTTTTTTACCAAAAAACCTTAACCCTTTTTAGTAAACAAGAAAATTTTTATGAAATAAAATTTCTAATTTTTTTTTTTTTTTTGCATTTCATAATTCCTCATAACTCCAAAACATTGATTTATAATCACCCTGACTCTTTGGAACGTGGATGTCTATGCTACATATTTAAACGGACCCTTAATCATAAGCTTAACCAACTAATAGAATGGATTAATATAAGCAATGTAATAAAGTTTCTGTAATATATAAATGAATAACATAAAGATAGAAAGATTCAATATTTTTCATAGAGAATAAACTTGGAATGTAGATATTGGTATGTACAAATTAGGGATTTTTTTGTCCATTCATAGAATCCTGTTGAATTGGGAACAGATAATTAATTAAAAATTTGAAAACATTAACACCACTTTCCCTAAATTTAAAACATCATTACCAACATAAAAGTTGTAAATTTAAATGTAGATTTAAAAGAAAACAAAATGCTTGCAAAGCAAGTTTGCCATCTCGAGTTCCTCTAAATCCGCTGCCAATTCAAGTTGGCTCACAGCATATAAGATCTCATATTTAGGTGGATTTTTTTTTTCTTTTATTAAGTCCTTTTGACAACCATTTATTAGAGAATTGGGAAATAATTTATGAAATTGATGGTGTACCCTTTTTTAAAAAATTAATAAAATAAAAGGAAATGGATAAATTTCTAAACTAAAAATTAAAAAGACAAAATAAAATTAAAACAAATCTCAATTAAATAAAACATTAGATATATTTTTTGTGATTTGGGCCCCTCAATGGGAGCTCTAGGCAACAATCTATATGGCTTACATCAAGGGTCGACCTGACCATCATAACAAATATTACCCTAACGAGGTCAAAGACTTTGTTATAAGTCTCGCGAAGTCTTGCCAATCATCCGATTGGGGCGATCGATTATGATAAGTCAAAGACTTTATGTTTTTCTATTCCTCTCATCCTCCATTTAGACATTGTAATCACACAAACTTAATGACAATGTCTACCGTTTTAAAAAAAAAAGTCTCATGAAGTCTTATGGACAGTAACATTGGAAAAAAAAGAAAAGAAAAGGAGAAAAACCAAATTGGTTGTGGGTGCTGGTTCTTGTCATGCGTTTATAAGGGCTTAAGTTTTTGTAACACTAGTGAGTGGTCTATTTGATCTATTGTGTTATGGACTTTGTAGTCTTTTTAATGTTTTTTGTTAAAAAACAAAAAAACTGATCTCGACATATACCCTGATATACAATAAAAAAAAACACACAATTTCGAGATACCCACTAATCATATGAATATCATATAAATTAATCATTTTTGTATTCACTGATTATTGAACCATCTAATCACTATATTTACTTTTCCTAGAAAATAGGTATAAAGAAATAATTTAACCATGTTTATATTCATTGATAAATGAGCATATAATCACTATTCTAAATAGTTTAAGCCAGCATTTTGACATTTTACATTGCGTATGAAATACAAGAAAATATACTTATCTTAGAAAATATGTATTATGAAATAAATTTTATTTTAAATATGAGGGTCGTGGGGGGCTCCCCCTCACTCACCACAAAATTCAATTATTTTCCTTTTTGATATGATATAGAAATGAAGCAATTAAATATAATTTATTTCTATCATTATTTTATTTAATGTAAAACTTCTCAAATTTGTTATTAGTGATCCAAATTTCACTAAAATCTTTCATCATTGTCAAACATGTATTTTAAAATATTAAAATAATAAGATTATATGAAAAAAAAATAATTTCAGCAATTAAATTTTAAATATGAACCACTGATTTCTATTTTTGCTGTGATATAGAAATAAAACAATTGAATAAACTAAATTTTTTATAATTCTTTTATTTATAAAACTTGTGAAATTTGCTATCAGTGATACAAATTTCATAAAAATCCAGTAACACTATTAACCACTTATTTTAAATAAAAAATAATATTTAAAAAACCTTATATTTCAGCACTGAAATTCTAATAATAAAATATTCAGACTTCTTTTTCCACTTTTACACACACCCTTTGTGTCCACATTGGTCAAAGGCAAGGTCCCGTAGAATTGCTGACCTGTACAAAGAGTCATCAGACATTATCATGTCATGAATGAATAATTTGTCCAGATGTCCAATCCAAACATATATTTTAATCCAAGCAGGTCAGACAATATTATGACATAGATGGAAAAGTTGACTTGGTTATTTGGAGAGCTTCAGTACTATAGATATAGATAAATAAATAATGGGTATTTTTTAACAAGATATTATGGAATTAGAATGCTGGTTATGATATGTTTGAATCCGTGTTTAGACAGATTAAATTTATTTATTATTTTCAAATCTCTAGCGCGCTTTTCCTTTATTAAAATTTCAGTGTAATAGTTTGTATTATTAAAACTTTTCAAGTTGTTGGTCATGGTATTGTTATCGTTAGTGAAAATCATGTCATGTCTTTCATACTATATCTCTTATTTTTTATAATAATTGTGAGATTCATTGTGTACCAACATTAAAAAACTTATTATTCTTATGTGGAACTAATAACATTTCAATAAATACATCAAGGAGTTGGGTATCACGGGTTTAGATTCAAGGGTCTTGGGCAGATATCTCCTCTATTTTGCCGTTGGAGCCTAGACGGGTCTCTCAGTTTTTTGTTTTTCTAGCTTTTGGAGTATTATTTGTGTGTCAGTTGAGAATTCATTTTCTTTTAAAAATAAAAATTAAGGCTGAATACCTATCTTCTCTAAAAAAATATATCTTAATAAATAAAATATCATAGCTTCAGCAATAATTGTTTTAAAATAATTTTTTTATTGAAAAAAAATGTATTTAAAGAATTATGATTAAATTATCAAGCACAAGTATTTGATTTTGAGTAATTGTTTTTAGTAACCAAGTATGGTTCATGTGGTGGTGGAAAGTATAAAAGGTGTTTCACACCTAAAAAATCAGAAGCTCAAAAACCTTCACAATGATATTTCATTACAGCAACATAACTGTAAGTTTTATTATATACTAGCACCATCCCTACTCAATTGCCTAGTTTGAGAAAATCCATTAACATGAGACTTTAAAATACAAAAACAACATTGGATGCAATAAAAAAAAAGTTATATTCTCCCCAATTCCAAAATATATTGGTTCAAACACAAACATCGCGAATGGATCACTATTCGGCGCGTGACATAGCTTTATTCAAAATATATTTGTATTCTAAGATAGATAACTATCAAGATATTTTCCATTTGATTACACATTTCTTATTCAATAATCATTACTTTTTGTCTTTAGAGTACAAGGCATGAACAAGTTATTCCAGTTCTCTCTCAGAGTTATTATCCAATCTTATACAGGCTGATCAAGATATAATTACAAGAGATTTAATCCACATGAAACAAAAAACTGTTTTTTGGCTATTCCATTTCTATCTAGGCTTATTCTTCACTTGTTATACACCCCAAAACAGGGACTAAATTTTATAAAGATGTCATTTACATTTAGCTTATTCAAACACATAAAACCTTGTTCAATTAATCCAGTGAAATTTTTGCTAAGCTATGTGATTAAACATTTAGGACAACCAATTCTAGATGAGCATTTCAAGATATCATTGTTGATGGTGACTTTAAACTTGGTGTTTCACTGATAAATTTTCTGATAAATTTCAGCAATATATAAAGAAGTCATACATAAAAATGAAACAAGATAAGAAACCTCTGTTCACTATTATCAGTAAAACTACATAACAATCACTTGTTCGATTTCAAAAAAAAAAAAATACTAAAATATAAATCCAGTCAGTGACTGTTCTCTCAAAAAAACTGCTACTCTCATGTTTGCTTATAATTCTAGATTTCCCAACAAATGTTGATGAATGGCCTCTCAATTGTTGGACATTGAAGGTCTGATTCTATGTGCCTCTCTCTCTAAATCCCTTGCTTGCTCACGATATGTAAGACAAAGCCTATGAACATATGTGAATGGCATTGTCGAAGAAATCATGAACTTCGACTACAGCAGATGATGAAGTTTTTATGAGCTTGACAAGATGGTTGCCTCTGTTGTGACGTTGTTTCCCATGTCCTTCGTCTTGTGGAGGAGGAAGGTCCCTGAAAGAATAGTTACAAAACCACACAATTCCGTGACAATCTGCGATGCATTTTGCGTGTCCCAATCCTGAATAGGCACAGAGAAAGATAGAATCATGAGACTTGGTCCTTGATAGTGTAAAAAGATGTATAGTTGATGTTTGAACATTAACTTCATTTTTTTTTGGGTGAAGAGAACTTGTATATACACTGAATAAGATGGACTGCTAGTCATGTGATGTAACACTTGACATGGCCAAGATAAGATTAAAGTGTTTGTGTGTGCCCATGTTGTGTTTGTTTTAGAAGTACAATTAAACATATTCTTTGGTATCCCAAAATTTAAATTATGAGAGAGGTTGCTTCTAGCATGAACCACAGCAGGTTACACTACAAGTAGCACAATAGCAACTATATCATGAACCAGGTTGGTATTAATTCTTACATGATTTGTAAATGTTTAATACTGAATGGGGGATTCATATATAAATTTATGAGTGGGCTTCTAAGAATGAGAATGGATTACATTTTTTTTTTATATGGAAAATGGTTGCAAAACAAATCTGAGTAGGGAATTCCTTCCCCAACCCAAAACTTAGAATCGCGAAATATCAATAGAAATGAAGCAATCACAATAAGCATACACACTCTTGTGAGGGAATGGATTGAATTTGCAGCCAGAAAAAAAAAAGAGCACCTTATGTGACGCAAAATGTTTTGCAATTACATAAATTATGTTTAGGATTCTGACTTAACTGAAATGATTATATAATGTGAAAATGGATTTTATCAAAAACAATGTACACGTTCAATTTTACATTCCAGAGAGAAATAAAAACTATTTGGTATAAGGGATCACAAAGCACTAAAAATAGGTTAGAAGCCAGGTTCATGTGTTGCACATTAACCCAAAGGAAAGAATATCATTTACTTACTTTAAACATAATCATGCTTGCAACGATGGTAAAAGTAGTGAACATCACATAGTAGACCGGAGATATCACAGCAGTATTATATGTGTCCAACGCCTGCATAGCTCAATTCAACAATTTCATTAAGTTTCCACATGTTTTCAATAATAAATGCTTCATTAAAAATCCTTAGAATAAATGAAAAAAATGTGAGACTCAAGTTTAATCATATGGAAGAATTTTTTACCGTGGTTATTTAAATACCAATAATTTACAAGTATAACTACATTGTCATCAAGCTCGAATAGATATCGAAAACTCAAAACTTAAACAGTAAAAGTACTACAAAAAAAACTACTAATGATTAAACAGAATCAGAAAATTTGATTTGAAAGAGATTTACATGTAACAATTTGTTGCAATCTATCTCAACTGGTACTTGACATGAAGATAGCACAAACCAACTGTTATAGCATGAAAGAACCTTGGCCTCAATTTGTTCAAACTTGATGTGTGAGAGAAACACCAATCTTATGCAATCATGATTCAAAAATATATCATTAAAAATAGACCTCTACAATTTTCATTCATTTCCTCATTAAATGTATGTAACAGAAGTTACATCGCAGAACTTTAAAAAATAATGAAGGTAGGATGCAATGTATGATTAAAACTGATGTGTCTGCAGTGCCTACGAAGAATGAATATTTTAGTATTTCATGCATTTAGTTTGATTCCATTTCACACTTCAAAGAGGAGAAAGCCAATGAAAAGATGAAAGTATTCTCTCTGATGAACATTTCTTCAACACTCCATCATCTATATTTAGAAATCACTTTTCATCCGTGTAAAAGTAATCATCACGTTCTCCGATGTAGCAAAAAATGTCACTAATCGGTTGTTTCACTAATTTTTTTACCTTACACTTAACATCTTTTCACCTCGATTACCATCTTCATGTAAAATGGATCATCTCTTGTGCTACAGAAAACTCTTTCCTTAAAATGCAGTCAGTCCATTAGAGTTTCTTTAGGTTATATTTAATTGATATTAAGACCCTCAAAACAACAATTTCTTAGCCATTAAAGAAATGGGGTATGATTCTCTTATAATTCTTGACATAATTAGAGGCATCTTTTCCAAAGATGTTTGCAGAATCTCGAATGTATTATCTCTTTGACACCAGATTCTCTGTCCATTTCCAAAGAATACAAACAAATAAATAAGAATAAATGTCACGCAGGCTTTACAGAATCTGGGAAGTCAGCTGGTTATCATGCCATGAATAAGAATTTTCCAAATTCAGCAGGAACAGATTGGACGTAGGGAACACTTGGGAGAGCATCATCAGATGGATGAAAGATTGTGGAGTAGATTATTGGTCAGAGATTATGAGCTCTCAAGGGAAGGGATGCTCTCTGTCAAATGAGGCAGAGGGATTTGTATTCTGTCATTAGGCTTTTCTTTTTGTTCATTTTCCTATCTGGCCTATATTTCTCCCCTTTAGTTTGCCAAATATCTATTTAATGAATTACTGGTGGTGATGTACCATAATTCTTCAAAAAAAAAAAGGAAAAAAAACTATGCCTCCCCTATGAGTAGATGTGAATGATAGAATCACATAGAACAAGTGAGAGGCGGAAGAGTTGAAAAGAATTAAGTTCCATCAGGATTGTTCTAAAAGAACAAAAATGGGTACGCATTAGTGAAGATTTTATATATGGCTTAAGGAAGATCATAGAAATATAAAACATCCCAAGTGATCATCCATATTATTTGTCAACATGAAAATGATAAAAGAGGAGGATAGTGACTAGATAAGCCACAATTTAAGCAAATGATAATTAGCATCAATCATCGCATACAACATGGACCAATTTTTGGAACAAGGAAGTTCATACTACAATATCTATTACTCATTTCCAAAAGAAAACGCATTACCTTATTCAAATAGTTCATCTGCATGACACAACAAATAGCAACAACTCCAGTAAAGAACCAAGTCTGGGCATAGACAAATTGATTCATGCCAGAAAATGTTAGCTTTAAAGCAATCCCCAGTGCTTTCACGCTCATAACCTGATATCAGAGAAGAAAGTAAGTGATAAAGGTAGCAAATAATCATAATTACATAAAAACATAAAGGAAGACTAATAAACCTACTGTGAGGGAGCCCATGAGAGAGCAAATTCCAACGTATACCATCATATGTGTATGCCCATAACGTGGAGCAAAATGGACAATGAGGACGAGAACCACGACAAGAACTATACACGTGTAAACTATAAAACCTGTAGGAAAAAGTATTTCAAAACTGTTGTTAACGTATTTTGACAACTGGACCAATTTTGAGGGACATGGATATATTCTACTATAGACATGAATATGCAATCATATTTTTATCAAATAATAATATCCATTGTGCAAATAATCGTCTTTCAAATAATTTAAACTCTTACCTGGCTCTGTGGCAAGATACCATACTTCCTTAACTGATTCAATAGCTCTCTCTTTTGGTGCATGTATGACAATAGTGGTAGAGCCCACAACACAAAGGATGCAACCAAGTATTCCAAAAATGTGTAGTTTCTCATTCAGAATAATATGAGCTAGCACTGCACTGAATGTAAATAAACCTTCAGAAGGGTATTAAATGGGAACAGAACTAAATCAAATCCGAAAATCAAGTTTCACTCAATGACATACCTCACTATGATACTCAAAGCTCCCAATGGAGTTACAAGGATTGCTGGAGCGAATGCGTAAGCAGCAAAATTAGCAATCTCACCAATGATCACTGGAGGAAAGGGATGAAATCAGAAAGTACCAAAGTATAATGCATGACACAATGTCCAAAATAAAGAGAAACAACGTAAGAAACAGAATAAAACAAATTCTCAGTAGAAGCAAAAAAATACTAATTTCTATAAATATGTTAGTCTCCTCTCTCATGAATGAAAAAAAAAATCCCCTAAAACTTCTTCTTGATGTTCACGAGATCACAAAGAATTGCTCCAATCCCTGCCTGACCAAGGCATCTTATGCTAAACGTCCACGGATCCTCTTCTAGAAGGATACTAAAAATTTCTACAAGATTTTTATTTTGTTTTTTTTTTATTCAAAAAGGGGGTAGTGTCACATTTTTATTAGAGGATAAAATAATAAGAGCAACAATAATCCTCCCAACATGAGGATTTTAAAAGGACTACTGTCTACTGCAAAGGTCAATCTAATAAGCCGTTAAGCACAAGAAAATCCCTCCTTTCTCCAATATATTTCTACTCTATTTCATGAGAAAGTAGAAAATGAAAAGGTCTCCTGAGGGAGTTAAATAGTAGGCACATGTTATTCTAAAGTGCTCTGCAACAGTCACAACCCAAAAGGGCTAGAAGAAAAAATAATATATTATGGCTGAAACACAAACAGTATAGTGTTAACATAATGTACGGAATTTTAAGAAATGCATGTGCATCAAACTACACCTTAATTTAGATGAGTATGTCAAAAGGAAAGCTTGGCAAGACAAAAACTTTGGCATTTAAAATGACCAAGACTGTGACAATGTATGATATACCCCTCAAATTGCAGACAAGAGAACATCTGGGATATACTGAATAAGTTTGTCAAAATCAGTGAATGTTCTTTGCAAATGGATATTCAAAAGAGCTGAGCATTCCAAGAGAGGAACATGGAACTGTAATGGTAATTTGGTCCATAATTACTTTTCTTAAAGAAACAATATATGTGTATTCTTCAAATCTACTTTCTTAGTTGACACAGAGGTCAAAAAATTTTGATTCAACAAATATATGGTTCCAGGAAAAAATCTGATTAGGAGTTTCTACAATTCAATTATTGAAATAGGAGAAAAAAAATGATTATAGTATGTTAAGGCTAAGCTGGTCATGTAAGTTAATGTCCACCTCATACGATGACACATGAAACTGATCATTTGTGTTAAATGATGAAATAAAATTTTGGAGCATGGTTTTGTCACAGAAAAGTAGTATTCTAGGTTCTCAATTATATCCACATTAGTTTTTTATTCCTTTTTCTGATGTCAATATAATTTACCAATTAACTACTTGATTAATCTGTTCATCATATATAGAATGGAATAATAACTCCAAATAATTGGATTTCCATTAGATATGATGGGAAAGTAAAGGGAGACATTCAAAATTTTAAATATGTAGTCATCAAACTCAGCAAATCCTTCAGGCAGAACCAAATATAAATTTCTCAGGATTTAATTTCAATTTCAGGAGTGTCAACAAAAAGTCAATTTAGCATCCAACCATCATAATTAACTAATCCCCATAACCAGTCTGGCGACCCGTGCAGTCAGCAACTATGCAATATATGCACAACATATTGGTATAATTCAAATACAATTCCAATCACATCTTGGAAGCCTCACTGTCCATTAATCAATGTAAGACAGTTTTCTAACTTAAAAGAAAGAGTAATGAAGCTCAGGCAAAAGGAACTTACTAGTGATCATTCCAGCCCACCATAATGGCTCATACAAATATGAATATCCTCCTGACCCTGAAATCAAATAAGACATTAAAAAATTCATACCAATCGATCTCCGCAAAGCAAAATGGAATTCGTGCTAAATCAACATAAGGAGAAAGAATACAATAAACTACATTTTGCTAGTTCTACTTCACACATAATAGCACTCATTGAGATCCTCAAACGTTAATTGACCACAAAACAATCCCTAAGGAAAAAAAGTAAAAAAGAAAAATACATTTTTGATAAGACACAAAGCTTATACTCTCATATACACAAAGCAATCACTCAACAATTTTTATTTTTTGGTGGGTAACCCACCAAGTTTTTCTGATCACAGAATCAGATCCAAAACAAAAATAAAAAAACCCACATAAACAGTGAAACCAAATCACTGTCGAATTCCAAAAATCAAATATGCTCGGTTTTGAATCACAAAAAAACTTCTAGCACCAAATTTACGTTCAACTAACATAAATCCATTTTAAGATCCCAACTTTGATGTCTTACACAATTAAATAGACAAAACCCAGATCACAGAAAGATGGATTACTTGCTTTGACACCATACGTTCTTCAAAGGTTAAAAAAACACAAACAAGACCCAAGAAAAAATAAAGAAGCAAAAGTACCCAATTTTTGTTATATAAAACAGAGGCCTTGCTCATGCACTGATGCACCACCAAATCCATACATATAAACAAACAAAGCACCCACCGAATTTCTCTGTTCACAAGATCAAATCCAAATAAAAAACTAAAATCCCACGTAAACAATGAAACCAAAATCTTATACAATTCTAAAAAATCAAAGATCCTTTGATTTCCAATCACAAAAAAAAACTTCCAACATTAAAATTTACATGAAACCAACACAAACCCATCTCAAGATCCCAACTTTAATGTCATCCACAACCAGACAAACAAAACCCATATCACAGAAAGAGAGATCACCTGCTCTGACACCGTGATTTCCAGCCTTCTTGAGCCCCTTCTTCTTCACGATGAAGCTCGACCCAATGAACAAGCTCGACGAGAGGGCCAAAACCAGCCCCTTCACGTTATCCGACAACATTTCCCCTCAATAAAAACGCGATCTTCACGAAACCCAACACAATGAAATCAAGAAAAACGAAAACCCAGGTTTGGGTTCACCGTCGGAGACCAATCGCCACCGCCGCCATTGAAGGTCCACGATTCGAACGGCCGTGATTGAGAGGTGTTTCCGTTACGTGAGAGTCTCAGAATTCCCAAAACGAAGAGTACACAAAATGCGAATTGTTTTTTAATTTTTGTTTTTAAAGATGGCCTCCGAATCCCGCGTTAGGAGGAGGAGATGGTTAGATGTTTCGCAGGAACAGGAAATGTGTGTTGGTTGGGTGATGTTTGGGGAGATCTGAAATTTTGGATGGTGGTGGAGAGTAGGATTGGGTAGATTGTTCCTGCAATGGAAGTATGAGTGGTCTTTTAAGGTTGAGCATTAATGGATGTGAAAAAGAAAGTTTTTTTTTTTGATGGGGAGTTTCTTTTTCTGTGGTGAGTTTTGAGTCTGCTTTTTATCTCATCAATTAATGCTGCTAAAGTTTTTTTTTTTTTTTTTTCCTTTTTTTTCTTTTGTGTGTGCAGGGCAGGGGGGTATTTATCAGGTTTCTATGGGCACCATGAATCATCAAATGGATATTTTGAGAGAGAGTAGAATTTTTTAATTGAGTTATTTTGTTTAGAGGCATTGTTAATTTGTATGGGTGTTGATAGAGGTGTCAAACGGGACGGGCCGGCCCGGCACGGCCCGGGGCACGGGCCCTTTGCCGGCACGGCACGGCACGACACGAGCCGGCCCACGGGCCGGCCCGTTTGGGTGGCGACGCGGGCTGTGCCTGCCCGCCGGCCCGCATGCTGTTTTCAACACGGCCCGCTAGGCCCGCGGCACGATTTGTGTCGCGGGCCCCACCTCCACTAACGGCTAGTCCAACTAGTGATTGATAGTTTTAATAGGTGCCAACCTAGTTGGGATGTATTAAAAACTATAGTGATGCAATTATTACTCACCTTTTATGTTATATTAATTTTTTATATTTGTCAATGTATTTTTTAAGAATTGTATAATTTATTTTTATTCATCAATGTACTATTTGTGTATTTTTTATTCATTTTATCATTTATTTAATTAATGTTCAACACTCAAGAAATTCAATATTCAATAAAATAAATATTTGTATTCTTAATTCCTTTTAGTTTTCAATTTTCATGAATGATTTATGTATATTTTTTTATTTTTTAACTTAAAGGAACTAGTAAATTAAACATGGAATTAAATATTAAACTTTAAATTTTTTTTAAAATGGGCATTTAAATGGGCCGGCCCGTTGGCCCGTCAATTGGCACGGCATGGCGGCCCGCCGGGCTGGCACGGAGGGCCGTGCTGGGCCGACCCCTTGCGACACGGCACGGTCACATGAAACGGGCCGGGCCGTTAGCCCGGTTGTCTAGCGGGTCAGGCAGGCACGGCACGGCCTGTTTTACACCTCTAGGTGTTGAGTCTGTTTTGCAGCATGTATGCAGCTCAAAACGGTCTCCAACACTATACATTCCAAAATTATATAATGTTACAGTCCAGGATATACTCCACTAGCCTTCTAATTGTGTTTATTATCAATTGCATTTGGTGATCATTCGTAAGATGTTGTCAATTGTTGCGGGTGATGCAAATCATATATCTCTTGCAGGCAGAATCAGATATATGTGATTTAAACTGAATTCTAGAACTACAGTATATTTATATTCATTGCTCCTTATATATTATTCGAGTTGAATCGATTCATCAGTACCCTGTTGGAACTCATTATTTATATGATACACTTTGAATGTGATGAAAGCTAGTTTCAAATGTTCTTTTTTTTTTTTTTTTGGCAAAATAATCATCTCCAAGGAGTGGCACCCGTGCGACATGAGCTATGGAAATTATTACGGATGCATACGATGGAGAACCTATGAATGAGTATTGCCACCAAATCTTTGTAAATGTTGTTCTTTGGAATCTTTATGTCTATTCCTCGATGTTAGTAGATCTTAAAAATTGTTGATATTTAATATAGTTCTCATTTATATCTAGTTTTGTATTCATTTGAGAAGGCTTGATATTGGTTAATTCTTTATCTACTTATGTCAAGGTTAGTTGTGATATTATTCCCTACACTCCTATTATCTTCGAAGTTTGGTGATATTATATCTTGAGAAAGAAGAGTATGCTATGTTTTGAAACTTTGGCCTTTTAGCTTATTTTTTCAAGCTCCTATTAACCTATAATTGCACTTACAAGAATTCACATATTCATTAAGAGATTCATATAATGCTGAAACTTTTGTAAATCAACCACAGATGAAAAATATTTATTTATATTCAACATGCATCACATTTGTAGTCTAGTGGTTTATTTATCAAATTCTTTCGTTTACTTGAGAGTAGATGGAGTTGATGCAACAACAAATAGAAATTCAGTCGCAGGATCAGCAATAAGCAGAGCAAATGTGAGAGTTTATTTCTAAATTTACAGTCATCCCCTGGTTTATCTGGATTATCTCTAGGTCATTAAATGAGTTTTGTTATTGACTTTTTAATGTGTGTAATTCTGAATATATTCAATTATTATCTTTTATATAATATTTTGAGTCTTATCAATTTTATTTTAAATTTTATTTTTTATTTGAGCAAATATCTATTTTACCAAATTAGTGTAATCAAAATTGTAGGAAATGGCTTTCAATAATTAGCGACGATTAAAGCTATCGTTGTATCCTTACTTGCTATGGTTTTCAACCATCGTCGTATCCTTTAGTTTTTAAAACTAGATACACTTATCATGATGGTTATTAACCATCATTATAAGGGCATCGTGGTTCATGGTCCCCGAGCCGGACGCTGGGGACATGACCCCACAACGACAGGGGAAGGAAACTGCACCTTCGTCCTGACTAAGGAAGGCATGATAGGCGGTCAAGGAGAAGGCGAGCGAGAAGTAGTTTCCACTGCCTTCTCAAGCCTCCGTGATGGGCTTGGATGAAAAGAACTCGCCCTGTGTGAGGCCAATCTAGTGACCTCCGTACTGACTTCTATCTCAGAGGAGGTGGTGTTGGCATCGAAGAACAGAGTTCCTCGCTGTCTAGGTCAACATCTTCCCCAACTTCATTATTGGATGGATCCGCGTAACACCACGGGGACGAGCTCTCTCCAATTTGAAGGAGAGAGTGGCAACAATTTGAAGGAGCTCCCTCCAATTGCGTCGAGGGAAGGTGGGGGCCCTGTCGATCAGGTCCATCCTCAATACATTGGTCGTTGGACGGGGAGCCATTGAGGTGTCTACGGGAAGGAGAGTCTGCGGAAGCACTTCGGTCATTCCTTCCAGCCTCCAAGAGCTAGAGATCCTGATAGCACGACTCCATCACTCAAAAACCTAGCTGACATCAATCCCCTCTATCAATACGGGAGCGCCAGCCTGATAGTAAAGGCTGAACACCTGATTGATTCCCCTGCTGCGCTTGACTTGATATAACTAGCGCATCTTAGGTAAACCTAGCTCAACCCTGCTCATCGTGCCAAGTACCACGATGCTCATCAACACTCGGTACACATTGGACACGACTTGGAGGGAATGTAGACTAAGAAGATAAGGAACTCCACCACCAGGCGTGAAAGTGAAAGTTTCAACCCTCCATCCATGAAATATCTAGGCTGGAGGACCAAACAATTAACATCCGGAGAAAAAGATGATGTCCCCATGGATTATTTCCACCAAGAAGTTGGCGGGAGTCCCCAATTCCTCATTCAGAGGAGAAACTTTAGAATGGTCAGCCATTAGCCAAAAAAAAGGAAATAAAAAGTGAAGAATCGAAAGAAGAAAGGTTGCCGAGTGAGGCATTTGACTGAGGATTTGTTCCCTTAGAAATGGAGTTAGTTCAGGAGGACGTTTGAGGTGGTCGAGGCACAATCATTACCACCATATGGCGCCTCACTAACCCCAAGAGCGCAATGATCCACCGAGCCGATTCGCAACAAAACATAGAGTACGAACCGACTAACCATATCTTCTTGCATCTTGAGCAGGTTGATATTCGTAGTGGCTATGTCCGTCTATGAAGTACACGTGTACGGCGAATGAACATTCTTCTGCCCTTTAGAATTTTGAAAGAGCAAAAGAGGGGGCACTTGTAGAAGGAAAATTCCGCACTCTTTTAGAATGCGACACATGTTTGTCTTAAATGGGTTAATGGTCTAGTTAACCTGACCTGAAATTGCTGACAAACCTGATTCGTCATCCGATGAAAACGACCAGACCAGTTATGGTCTAAGAAGCCTCAAAACTAGTCATACAGTCAAACCTCCCCAAGAGAAGTCGTTAAAGGTGTCCCCAGGGCTGGACAATCAGGCCTCAATTTAGGCCTAAGCCTAGACGCAGAAAGTAGGGAACTCCTACAAGTCATTCATGGCCTATGGAGGGACGGGGACCGCTCTGCCCTGCCTAGTTGGAGAGGCGCATCATGTATCCGACCAGCAAACTGCCACATCCTAGTTGGCACGAGTAAATCGATACCACGTGGTCACAATAACATAACAAACTCCTAGCGACCGTTCCGGAAGGAATCTTCCATGTCAAAAAATATTCGCAACATGAGAGTGGCGGTTACGTAGGAAACTCGATCGCCATCTCGGCCATAAAAGGGGAGAACATGAAGAAAAGAAGGTAATCCAATTAAAGCCAAGAGAGGTCTACTCACACACATACACACACATAGACACAATAGTCGATGGATAATTCTATTAGAACTTCTTCACTGACTTGAGCATTGAAGTCCCCTTGGCCGACACCACACCGGTGCCCAAGAGCTCTTTGAGTGCAAGTTCGCTTTGATGAGCATTTGGATCCTCGCTCAAAGGTGGAGCTCCGGTGTCCTATCACTTGTTGGAGGAATTTACGTACCACCTTCAGTCATAATTTCTAGGATGGCAGAATTCTTTAGCAGACTTGAGGCAAGATCGATATGACTCCAAAAACCAGAGAAACCACTTATCTCAATCACTTTCAAATACTTAAGATGACAACTTAACCGAATCTTTGCCATCTCTCCTCTATTAATTGAATCATTGGTGTCCATGGGGATAAACTACAACAATGAAATTATAGATATTATATTATACTAGTCTTTCCTCATACATACATGATGTGCATGAAAATAAAAACAATATTAATAAAGCATATGATATGTTAAAAATATTTTGAAAAAATCAAATTACATAGAATATTTATTAAAAAAATTTTGACCTATCATCATTCATTCAGATTTACCCCTGGAAACTTGAAAATTTTATAATAAAAATGATTAAATATAACTAATTTAATTATAATATCATATAATGTTATGAAAATTTTAAAAGTGATCGGAAAAACCTCTATAAACAAATCACCTCTATAAACAAACACTCTCTAGAATTAAAAAAAAAAAAATCAAAATTCAATCTTATCATATGAAAGGAGCGTAACGAATAATTATTAATTAAAAAATATGTATAATAGATATTAATAATTTGTAATCTTCTATGTAAAATTTTTAATTTTTTTTGAAATTTTCATGTCCGAGCCCGTGGGTTCAGAATTCATGGGTCGGCCCATTCGACCCCGTTGCCCATGCCTACTTTTGATGGAAGTGTCCTACTTTAATTGATATTTACTGATTTACATAATATAAAATGTTATACTTAGTGCAATCTCTTTCGCAAACAAATCATTTTTTAAAAAAAATATATACTTGTCTAAACTATATGCTTTAACTAAAAGTGAAGTCCACGCACATTTTTATATTTTTCATAATAAAACACACACTTTACATATAGTGGCGGAGCCAGGATTTAGAACAAGGGAGGGCTGCAGACTAAACAATATGCTTGAAATAAAAAAAATTATAACAAAATATAAATATAAAGATGATGATTTAAGGCAAAAAATATCAAAATTCAAGTAATTCATTATAAGTTGATGCACCGATGAAGATCTCATATATAATTTTGATAATCGTCACAAAAATAAATAAGAAATTACATATCTTTTACTTCAATTGCATCCGACGATTTTTCACTGCATAAAATTTATCTACAATCATGTTATTGTTAAACTTTTCAGTTATTTCTTTTGAAGAATGAGTCAATCGTTTTAAATTTGCTCGTGATTGACCTAAAAGTTCAATTAAAAATCAACAAAATAAAAAAATAACTCTATCCAAAGAAAATAAATAAATAAATCCCAACAAAAATATTTTATCAAAGCATGTACCTCATTTATCTGAGTATATGCTTTGGTGATTTTCTATTGACGTCTATAGAAATAAAATTAGGGTTAAAAAAAAAACAAATATTACTCGTATAAAAATTTGAAGAATTGAAGATGAACATAATATTTTCAAATCTCATAATCCAATCAATAAAAATAAATCAAATTCACCAACAAAAAATAAACACAAACACAGATCAAATATTAAATCAAAACCCAATATTCAAAATATGCTTCATTAAAAAAAATAATTTTTTTTTGTTAATGTGGGATAGGGGACAACCTAATTTTAAGGGCTGATTTGAAATAAAATATTTTACACTGATTTCTTTTTAAATTTGTTCTATATCACAAAAACAGTTCAAGTTACCATTTGTCGCTGCAATTAGAGATGTAGTATATTTATGCTAGCAGCAACCAACTAAAAATCAAGCCATCTCAATATCTGCATTTTCCAAGTCTTGTCCATGAATGATGCGTGTTGGAATATAACCTGCACCAGCAAGACCAAGCAAAATAACTAGCTAATGTCAATTAAAAATAGGTCATACACTCTGAAACTCAATTAGTGAAGATTCAAATAATACTCATGGAATAGATGCAGAAATACATGATCAGGTATTCTAGCATTCACATATGTACCACCACAAGTCCACAACCAACATGAATTCATCTCTTCAGAGCTACTGAATGTGATCTGTGACCTGTGACCTGTGAGTAACATAACTATCCTTCATGGCCATATGCCATGATATAAAGGTCAATGAACAGGCAACCAACACTATTTCCAAAACAAATATAACATAAACTGCATAGTCACAGAATCAGAAAAATGAATCAGCATTCACAAAACACCAACAAGCGACAACCTAATGATAGATACATCATATAATCTAAGACACCTTCTGTGATGCCTATTATCCCAACGGTGAAAATACATCCATATGTTTTCAACTCTACTCCCGCTCGATCTGAATGGTCACATGGCTAATGTTAAACTCCCTTTTGATATATCCCACCACCTTATCTAGAACGAGATCCGCATCCGCATTGGGGGTGATGGTGACATGGCACGCAAGAAGTACCTTTCCGACAGTGATCGCCCATATATGCAACTCATGGACAGCAACAACACCATCAACCTCGCACAGACCCTGCTCAAGCCTCGTTGCATCGATCTCCCTCGGCGTGCTCTCCATCAACACCTCTAGGATGTTGCGAAGCATATTGATGGTTGTGCCCAGCACGATCACTGAGAACACGAGCGTGCATATAAGGTCGATGATCTTCCACTGGGGCTTCCACCAGATCAAACCGCCTCCAATCATCACCCCGACACTCTGGATCGAATCCCCAAGAACATGGAGATATGCACCCTGCACATTGATGTTCCGCTGCTTCTTCTTATTTGCCATTGTATTCTTTCCGCCACCCTCAGATTGACCACCAGACTCATGATGCCTGACCAAAGGCTCATGAAGATGCTCATGATCATGATGATCATGGCCTTGCTCAAGGTCATGGTCATGTGTGTGCTGGTGGCTGTGCTTGTGAGGCTCCTCGGGACGGAAGTGATGGTGAGTAGTAACAGTAATCGCATGATCATGACCGTGTTCACCATGTGCCCCATGGCCGATATCACCGTGGTTATGTCCATGGCCATGATCATGGCCCAGCAAAACAGCCATAATAATATTCACAGCCAGTCCGAAAGCCGAGACTGCAAACATCAACATACCATGAACATCACCACTCTCATTCATGAGCCTCTCAATGGCTTCATAGACCAGAATTCCAGCCAAAAGCCATATAAGCTGGATAGACACAAGAGCACCGAGGATCTCAATCCGAAAAAACCCGTAAGATTGGCGAGGATTGGCTTCCCAACCAGCAGCCCATAAAGAGAAGAGGGAGATGGCAAATGCTGCAACATCCGAGAGCAGGTGGGCAGCATCAGTGAGGATGGCAAGGCTGTTTGCTTTGATTCCACCAACGACTTCTACGCTCATGAAGACTATGCAAAGGACAACGGCAATCAGAAGTTTCTGCATGGATGCAGACCGTTCCTTAGCATCCTTAGAGCTGGCCCCTGAGTCGGAGAAACCGCATGGGGCTCCCCCACAGACCTTAGTGCCTCCACAGCCAAGGTCAAGAGAAGCTGTCATCACTTCACTTTCGGCAACCTCTCCGCTCACTTCGCTGATCTGTGCACTCTGGGGAGAAACCCACTCTGGGTGTTTATCAGTTTCCATCTGGTAAAATAAGAAGGAAGAAAAAACGTGAGTGATGGATCAACAAGATTTCCTTTCCAACAAATTATTTATTGGTGCAAAATCATGTGATAAATAATATTTGACTATACATGCTTCATAAACATAATGAGTAGATATGATAGGATTTACTGAGACAATCCAAACCATGACTGCTGCCTAAAGCATGAATTATCAGGTAAATATTACATAATAGAAAAATAATAAAATAAAAGATAACATTACGAGATTATAATTAGAAGTCAGTACTAACAATAAACAATCATTGGTTGACACAACCGCTCCAGATAACCCATAAACCTGACGAAGTTTCATATACCCCTGGAATGACCTGATAACTTATTTCATGTAATACAATAATGAATCGACTATTTACACCAGGTATCAAATTTCATATGATTATTGATAAGAAATTAGAATTACACCCACACAGGACCAGTGAAAATCGCAGGGATGTAAAATGATTCTAACATAGGCATTAAAATATATTGAAAAACAACAAAACCAACCAAGACAAATTGTCATACATGAATTGGTGACAGGACAACATTTAAATTCTGCCAAACTCTGAACTAATGCATTGCAGCTGAAGTGATCAAGTGTTTATCCAGGCTTAGGCTACTTGTTTTTCCCTTTATAAGATTATTTAGATGTGCTGAAGGACACAAAAATAAAAAAGCGAAAAAAATAAAAAGAGAGAAAAACAGCTAATCCAGTAATAAATGTACATATATCCTAATATATCCTAGGACACACGTACACTTCAATGAACGTGTTCGTTTTTGATGTGACACGACACGACCCGCGTTGGACACATGTCCGATTCATCTCATATGTGTCCAAATATATAAAAATAATTTTATAATTTTTGGACACAGATTGGAAGTGGGATGGACATGGCGCGGACACATAACACTTATATGGGACATCATTGTAACCATTTTTTTCTTAATACTATTGTAAGTTTTATGTTAGCATGAAGCCAAAAGATGAAAGAAATCTTAATGGACTCAATAGTTGACAAATCATTGTAGTTATATTAACCTTTCCTACTTTATGGATGTGCGCTTATTTTTTCAAATAATCATAATACAACAATTATTTATTTATTTATTAACATGTCATTCCCGTGTCCGTGTCGTAGTTTTTCAAGATTTGTCGTGTCACCCCATGTCCTTATCGAGTCCTGTCTTTGTCCCATCGCCGTGTCCATACTCCATAGCATATATCTAATTCACATTCCCGAATCTTGGAACTTTATGTAGAGGCACCTCCAATTGCTCATAATGATTTGAAGATAAGATTTATTGGAATGGTAGATGAAGTTTCCTGATGAAAGAATTTGCCTACAGATTACACAGAACGGTCCTCCTATAGCAAGGTGCCCCCGGTGGAGTGGATATGGCCCTAAGGATTTTTTTAACGACCCAAGACTTAAATCAAGGACTTTGTCCTCTTAGCCCAAGCACTTTATGATTGCTCTCAACAAAAGGCTTGATTTAAAAACACAAAATTCCAACAGACTTAAATACTATCCCTCACAATATTTTTCACTAAAATTTCACTTGTTGGCTATCTGAAGACCAAAAGTCAAGCAGAAGCCCGTGTTATCCAAAGTGCGAATCCAGCATATTTATCATTCAAAATATCAACAAAAAGAAATATGGAAACCATATATAAACAACATTCCATGTAAATTAAATATGGAGTATTTAAGATCTTAAAATGTCTATGATAAACAACTTCCTAAATATGTGAAGGGGAGAAGAAACAAGTCAGCTATGACACTGCAAGGTATTCAGCAAATACAGATCACGCCAAATCATCCATGTAAAGGATGGAAGATAGTGTTCTGCAATTGACCTAAACAGGAAAGAAGAATAAAATTTAAAGTGTATAACGAAGAGTTATGTATTGTCAATATATTGACAAAAACATAATAAAATAACACTGATCCAAAAGGATTATTCTTTAATAAACATCACTTAGCAAGAAGGAAAAAAACATTGAAAGAATATGACTACTTTTGTTAAATCAGGAAAAAAAAAAAGGCAGAATAAAGAAACAGAAAATTTTATCTAATTAGTTATACAACTTCAGAAGACTAAGGGAAGGGATTAAGCTTGACCTCCCCTTCTCTACTCTTCTTTGTGCTTACACAATGAGCTTGTTAGATAAAATAAATAAATAAAAAATAAATCCGAATCAGGCCAAAGTGACTTCAGATAAGGTCTTTCATAAAGTTTTTTAAAAAAACTTAGCAGATTGAGAAAGAAATTAGATTTACTGATTGTGGAGATATAATGCAACTGAATATGACAACTGGAATGCCCTGAGATTAATTGATTGTATGTGGCTCAGGACTATGTGCCCGAACCCATGGCTATGGCATATGACTCAAAACATCACCCCTAGGGTATCACTTCTGCGCCACAAGACATTACAAGTCACTTTGCATTGAAGCATTTATGTCTTCTAAATCATCATCCTCTATTTCTGTTACAGTTGTATGATTTTCGTGGTATGAACCACATAATCACAAACATACTTCCCTTATAGCAGTGTCGATGTTCATTCGAACCTCAGAGAACATAGGAGGATCATCATACGGAATATTGCCTGCATATGCAGACCCGACTGCATATGTGGTTCGCACATTCATTTTAAACATTGGAAAATAGTTTGAATATATAGTCAAAATTGAAATGCAGGAATTTATATTATCATAGTGTATCAATCCAATCTAACTCAATTAAAAACTTAAAAATATGCAATAGAATCTTAGAAGGAATACATAACACAATTGGTGGATTTCACAGTATAATACCAATCATATAGATATATGATATTCGACACCAAAGCGACATCAGTATGCTAGTATTAGTTTGAATATATAGTCAAAATTGAAATGCAGGAATTTATATTATCATAGTGTATCAATCCAATCTAACTCAATTAAAAACTTAAAAATATGCAATAGAATCTTAGAAGGAATACATAACACAATTGGTGGATTTCACAGTATAATACCAATCATATAGATATATGATATTCGACACCAAAGCGACATCAGTATGTTAGTATCTATGGAGCATGAACACGAGCACAACACAATCGGACACAGTGACATGGCAAATATTGAAAAACAAGGACACGGACACAGCTATGACATGTAAATGAAATATTAATATATATGTTATTTTACGGTTATTTAGTAAAATGGAGCACACTTCCATTAACTATAAAAAATTCACATAATGACAATAGTGCATCAACTATTAACTCCTTCAAGATTATTAACATTATTTACTTTTATATAAGCATAGACTTTACAAATAGTTAGTAACAAAAAAGTTAGAATGTTGTGTTGAATAAGTGTTGTGAGACCATGCCGTGTCCATCGTGTGTCTAATGCATGTATGAAATTCTAAAACCTGTTTTTAAATTTTAAACACATGTGGGACATGCTGACACATGTCTAACGCGTAGTGTTGCTTCACGTGTTTGATACGTGTCAAACACAAAAACAACATGTTCATTGAAGTGTCCGTACTTCTTAGGTTAGTGTTAAACCTTTGGGATAGATAAGTGATGAGCTAGAAATAAATTTGAATGACATGCACATTGAATCATATACAAATTAACTCTCAATTGCTATGTTTGGGAAATCAATGTGCTTACCCGAAAACATTGTTTGAAACATAATACAAAAGTAAAACAACCAGCACATGCATATAAAAACACAGGTGTGGGTTGTCTTAATCCATCGACAAAACAGAATACTTGACTCAAAAGACTAACCATTACTTTGGCAGACACTTTTGCATGTATCATTATAGTCAACAAATGGGATATTAAATTATTCTAGGGATGTCATGGACTCCAGATACAAACACACAGGACAAAAAAGAGGCAGATACTCAATTGGGCATCCCACAATCATTTTTGCAATTCTTTTGGTGAGAAGGGACCCAACATTAGTTGGAACAATCCAGATGCACATAATGACCCACAAACCATGTGTATTGGGTAAGCCCATGGGAAATCAAACTTCAGACCTATGGGGAGCAAACCCATGGCTCTAGCCAAAGAGTCATCCTCTTGTGGATTTTTATTTTTATTTTTGCATAATATTAGGTACAGGTTCATATCAAATCTGAAATATTAAAAAAGGTGAATACTGATGTAAATTTGTATTAGATTCCCATGTTTGTATGTTATAGCCCCTTGAACAAACTGATTTTTTTTTTTCTGAAAACAATGAGCCCGAGATCAAGAAAAATCAAGCTAACACTAATCTTAAGTGGAAAGGGTGCCCATGTTATGGAATAAGGACCAATACCAATCTATATGTACACGCGTTTTATGTGTGAATATCAAGATCCTAAAAGACACCATCCCTGCCAACTATTCAAGCATCCATTCTTCCCCTTGTTCTTCTACCCTCCCCCATTCAGGCACTGTCTATTTGACTCTACATGAGAAATAGAATTGACTAAATTTTCTCAAAAATAAAAAATAAAAAAAATTCAAGCATCCAATTTCCCCATTCAATTATATCCAAGTTTCAAAACATATAACATCGACCAAAAAGATAAATACACACACACACACACACACAAGAGTTTCAAGTGAAGACATTTCAGGGACAAATTGGATGACCACCTGAAAAAAAAGGACATCTCAATATTCATCTAATAGGAAAACTTTAGATTATTGTCATTTCCCATTCAGAACAATTAACTCTTTTCAATTCATGTATGTTTTTCCTACAAATTAAGTAATCGCTTGGTTTCTTCAGTCTGATTACCCCCCTTAAGGAAACTCCAAAGATAATTTTATTTATATAAATAATTCCACCAGAAAATGAAAACACAAAAAAAAAAAAAAAAAACATAGAACCTCTTCCAATTATTTCCCACATATGGCATATACTCTATTCGATACCCCCAGCCACACACAAACTACACATCACATTTCTAAACACTTATCCGACCATTCTTCCAACATCACATGTAAATCTTGATACGGAACATGATCCTTGGGGGCTTCTTTATCAATAAGACATTTCAAATTCATTATCTAAAATAAAACAAAGAAAGTAACTTCTGGCTACAAGGAAAACGAATATCAAACATTTGCTAGGTACCAATGGCATTTCCCTCACTGATTATCACTTAAAAAGAATGAAAATGAAAAATCATTCCTTCGACCAAAGGTTCAATTTTGAAGTTTAATTTTTTTTTTTTATTATTCATTCAGCTATATTTTCAGTCAGAATGTACCCATATGAAGAACAACTATTCTTGCATTTAAAGTTTGACAATACTTATTTCCTCAACAAAAAAAAAAAAAAGACAATATGCAAAGTATAGACTATGGGGAGTGATAATATATGTGAGTAAATTATCATGATCCAAAGAAGATGAGCTTAGAATGGATTCCCATATTGATAATATACAGAAAGCTTAACAATATCAGTGACATTCCATTGCAAGAGATGAATTGTCACTTTTATAATTGAATTGTCAATTTTTTTTAGGGAAAAGTTGAATTGAATTGTCAAGTTGGATAAAAGAAAAGATATTGAACCATTATCATAACACAAACAAAAAGCAAATAAAAAAAGAAACCAAATAAGGTTTTGATGGTATGTGAATAAACAATAAAGACAATAATAATTATGTCACTGTTATTGATTTCTATAATTGTGTAATCAAATAATTTTAAAATTTGTTATATATGCAGCTGCCCTCTTGCCATCTGGACCACATGATACTCATAAAGTGCTCAAATGTTGCTTCTCACCAGCATACTATACTGAAACACACACAATTCAGTGAGTGTTTGTGTGTGTGTACACGAATCTGTGCGAGACTCATTCAACCTGACCACTATTTTGTCCAGTCTAATTGACACTAATCTGCTTCAAGCACCCAGATATTAACATCATAGTTGTCTGGGCGGCTAGGCGAGCCTAGGCGGTGGCCAACTGCCTAGACTTGCCTAGGCGCGTCTAGGCGGTGCTTAATTAAAATTTTATTATTTAAATTGATAATTATATTAAAGTTATTTATCTGCTTATCCATTTTTTAATTTTTCCAAGAATATTACTTAAAATGAAGAATGTTATTTATAAATAAAGAACACATGGATTAATTTATTGGTGCATGTCCATTTCAACAAAATTAATATAATCTAACCCTAGTAGCATTAAAGAAGGAGAAAAGGGGGAAGAGATTGAGGGAGAATGAGATAAAAGTTCAGAAATTTTGGAGAGAGATAGGAGGGAGAGACAAAAAAGCAATAGTGACTCACTTGGGACCGGAAGAATTCGCTCCACTGTTGGACGGCAGGGTAGGTGATGTTTCAATCTTTCGATTATGTTTTTTTTGTTTTTTATTTTTGAGGTTAGGCGAGGGATTGGGCGGGTTAGGCGTGATTTAGGAGGGTAGGCGGGCCCAGGTGCCCGCTTAATTAACATGCTATTAGGCGGGCGGTCGCCTAGGTCCATCTGGACCGCCTTGGCGGCGCCCAGATGATTAACATGTTAAAAATTTATTGGCATGGAGCAAAGCATCCCATAAAGGAAAAGAGAAAGATATTGCACAAAGAAAATGAGAAAAAGTAGCCTACATGGAGAGAGAAATCCATGTGAACCTTCATTGTGCAGAGCGAGTCTTTTATATACTGATCAACCACTAATATATGTCATTGTCAATATGTGTTTCAAAGCCTGTCAATTATAAAAAAAATATTTGCATCCACTCTGAATGAACAATCGAAAAATCAGAAATTATCCGGTATTCGAATATCCAACGTGTAAATATGGATATCAATGTATCCATTCCAAAATATACCACACTAATATGAGACATCATCCTCAAAACATAGAGAACAATACAATCAGCTTTTCACTATTCTCAACATTAGTATTCCTAACTTCTGTGTTTTTTTTTTTATTCAACACTATGCTTGACCAAAGTTTTTATAAAACAGCTGTTAGGTCAGTTTGACACAGATGAAGTTAGGACAGGTGCACTCAGGGTTTAAAATTCACATATGAAGATATGTTTTAACTAATTTTGGCTTTGCCTTTTAGTTTGATACTTTGTTTAAACGAAATGAGACTACATGCAGAATGGTATACAAGGAAAACTTGACTCAAATAGGGTAAGCCAATCATTTGCCCAACAGTTGCATTGCTTTCGTAATGTTTTTTTTTTTTTTTGGAAATTCTATAACAAGATCAAAATTTTATAGTCAAACCAAAGTTGTCAACATTGAATGCTTCCTGTCATCCACAATATCATCCATAGCTTTCAGGGATAGCTCAATTGAACAACCATAACAATATAACACTATCAAACCAATCAGCATATTAGGATTTATATTCTTCTTGTTTATGACTTTGTCAAGATAGGATACTGTGGAAGGTCTTTAGTTCACCTAAATAATTTGCCACTGATGCATTAAAATAAAATTATATATTTTCATCTTAAGTAGCATGAATGTGCAGGCTTTATATTTCAAGTGCATGTTCAACTATTGTTGAACATGTAGTAATATAACTATTTTATATTTCCTGCTTATCCATCCAAAAATGTAACTATACTGCAAACACAAAAGATAAAAAATTTATCCATATAGAGAAAAGATATAACAATCAAACCAAAAATCATCCAATAGTCATCTATCCACATATAAATTTCTCACGCCCAAATAAGCTGTCCACGAACCAAACAAGTATAACAAAGTCCATGTTGCATTGTAGAGCTGAACATCTTAAGCCAAATGTGTGAAAGATAAAAAGCAGTGCGAACAATGTTGAGTTATAACTGAATTCCAGACTACACTTATATTTTTGTAGCTAAATCATGTTCTCCACTGTTTCAAAGTTCAGATGATTTTTAAAAAGCACCATCAGAAGACTTTCACAAAATTTGATGGAGACTGTTTGCAAATGTGATTGGTGAAACAGTTACGATAGGGAATCAATACTTCCTCATATTGATAGACAAGAATACAAGATGATAGGGAGCCTTCCAACATAAAAATGGAGGGTCCACGAAAATAAGGAAAATGATATGTCCAGCCCAAGGGCAGCCCCATCCGCAGTTCACACCAATATTCTTTTTCAAAAAAAAAAAAAAAAAAAAAATCATACACTCTCCCATTAAATTACATGCTGTTGCGAAATGAAAAATATAGAGAGATACACCATACACTATAATAGAACCCTATACACTATGATAGCGCAGTATATACTGTTGCGCTATCATAAAGTATGGACTATAGACGGGGCTGTAAAAACAACTAAGTGTATCAACGCTCCCCGAAAATAATAATCCATGATTCAGATTAGATCTTAAACCAATCACCATCAAATCCCCTGGTCTCAATTTCATTTTAAATGCATTTTTTGTGTATATAATAATATTAGAAAATTTCACACTACAGAACAACACCAGTGAAAATGAAGGGAGATGCATAGGAGACAAACAATACCAAAATTACATTTTCATCAAAGATGGTAAACCCAATTAGGCACAAAAAAAAAACATCAATCAACACTGCCCATATCTTTCAAAGATAAATCACACATTCAGAGAAAACCCAATTCAAAAAAAAAAAAAAAAAAATCACAAACCTGGAGAAGAACCCTTGATGCGAGAAACGCCGAATAGAATCTGGACCTGATCGTATCTGATGAGTAGGACTGATTCGGAACAACTAAGTCAAAGAGGAGGATTGGTTATGCGGTCGTGTATTCGCCGAAAATAATAATAATAATAATAATAAATAATAATAAATAAATATAACAAAAAAGTCAGCAGATTTTCCATTGTTTTATCACGCGTAGGCATGGGCAACGGGTTGGAATGGGCCGACCGATGAATTGTGAACCCACGGGCGCCGACCTGAAAACAAGTCGATTATTATAAACCCCTTTTAAATACTAACTGGATTTATAAAAAAATCCAAATAAGTTATTTTTTGACGGAATAGATTATTAAATGATGGATTGACAATAATATCCTTACTAAAAAATATCTTAACTTGATAGAAAAAAAAACCCTTTCATTAACATAAACCCCCTTCCTGTCAAATTTTTTTTTAGAGTACTAATTTCTTTTTGTTTTGTTGACTGTTGGGTTTTACAAATCCAGTTAACATTTAAAGAGGGTTTATAATGATATTGTGTTTTATAGTGTTATTTTTAATAATTTTCCTGTTTTAGGAGGGGTAGAAACTAAATAACATTTTTTTTCTATCAAGTTAGGATTTTTTAGTAAGGGTATTATTGTCAATCCATCATTTAATAACATATTCCATTAAAAAATAACTCATTTGGGTTTTTTACAAATTCAATTAACATTTAAAGGGGGTTTATAATAATATTGTGTTTTAGAAGGGGTTTTTAATAATTTTACTTTTTCAGAAGGGCTCCATACTAAATAACCCTACAAAGTAATATATATTATACATATTTTTCAATTAATAATTATTCGTTACACTCCTTTCATATGATAAGATTGGAATTTTTTTTTTATATATTCTGGAGAGTGTTTATAGAGATGATTTGTTTATAGAGGTTTTTCCAATCACTTTTAAAATTTTCACAACATTATATGATATTATAATTAAATTAGTTATATTTAATCATTTTTATTATATAATTTTCAAGTTTCCACGAGTAAATCTGAATGAATGATGATAGGTCAAAAAAATAATAATAAATATTCTATGTAATTTGATTTTTTCAAAATATTTTTGACATATCATATGCTTTATTAATATTATTTTTATTTTCATGCACATCATATATGGTGGAAGACTAGTATAATCTAATATCTATAATTTCATTGTTGTAGTTTATCCCCATGGACGCCAATGATTCAATTAATTGAGGAGAGGTGGCAAAGATTCGGTCAAAGTTGTCATCTTAAGTATTTGAAAGTGATTGGGATAAGTGGTTTATTTGATTTTTGGAGTCAGATTGATCTTATCTCACATCTGTTAAAAAATTCTGGCGTCCTAGAAATTATGATTGAAGGTTGTGAATTCCTCCAACAAGTGATAGGACACAGGAGCTCCGCCTTTGAGTGAAAATCTGAATGCTCATCAAAGCGAGCTTGCACTCAAAGAGCTCTTGGACATTGGTGAGGTGTCGACCAATGGGTTTTCGACGCTCAAGTCAGTGAAGAACTAATAGAATTATCCATCGACTATTTGTGTCTATGTGTGTGTATATGTGTGAGTAGGCCTCTCTTGGCTTTAATCGGATTACCTTCTTTTCTTCATGTTCTCTCCTTTTATGGCTGAGATGGCGATCGAGTTTCCTACGTAACCGCCCCTCTCATGTTGCGAATATTCTCTGACATGGAAGATTATGTTACTGTGACCACGTGGCATCGATTTACTTGTGCCAACTAGGGTGTGGCAGTTTGTTGGTCAGGTTCAGGATGCGCCTCTCCAGCTAGGCCGGGCAGAGTGGTCCCCGTCCCTCCATAGGCCATGAATGACTTGTAAAAGTTCCCTACTTTCTACGTCTAGGCTGAGGCCTGAATTGAGGCCTGATTGTCCAGTCCTGGGGACACATTTAATGACTTCTCTTGGGGAGGTTTGACCATATGACTAGTTTTGAGGCTTCTTAGACCGTAACTAGTCTAGTCGTTCCCTCCTCCTTGGCAGGTAGGACATGCCGTTCTCTTCGAGTGACAAATTAGGTCGGTCAACAATTTTGGGTCAGGTTAAGTAGTTCATTAACCTGTTTAAGATAAACACCTTGCAATACACGTGTACTTCACAGACGAGCATAGCCGCTGCGAATATCAACCTGCACAAGATGCAGGAAGATATGGTTGGTCAATTCGTACTCTATGTTTTGTCCCGAATCGGCTCTGTGGATCATTGCGCTTTCAGGGTTAGTGAGGCGCCATACGGTGGTAATGATTGTGCCTTGGCCACCTCAAACATCCTCATGAACTAACTCCCTTTTTAAGGGAACAGACCCTCAATCAAATGTCTCACTTGGCAACGGATCTTGGCAATCTTTCTTCTTTTGATTCTTCGCTTTTTATTTCTTTTTTTTTTGCTGATGGCTGACCCTTCTGAAGATTCTCTGAATGAGGAATTGTAGACTCCCACCAACTTCTTGGTGGAAGAAGTCCCTGGGGACATCGTCCCTTCTATAGATGTTGACCGTTTGCTCCTCCAGCCTAGATATTTCGTGGATGGAGGGTTGAAACTTCCACTTTCACGCCTGGTGGTGGAGTTCCTTCTCTTCTTAGTCTACATTCCCTCCAAGTCGTGCCCAATGTGTACCGAGTGTTGATGAGCATTGTGGTACTTGGCGCAATGAGTGGGATTGAGCTAGGTTTACCTGAGGTGCGCTGGCTATATCAAGTCAAGCGCTGCAGGGGAATCAATCAGGTGTTCGGCCTTTACTGTCAGGCTGGTGCTCCCAAATTGATACAGGGGATTGATGACGGCGAGGTTTATGAGTGATGGGGCCGTGCTGTCACGATCTCTGGCCCTCGTAATATTCTCATGATATTCTTCAAAAACATTTGGCAAATTAATTCACGGGGTTATATGCTTAATCATGACAAAAATTCGGGTTTATATAGATTTTCAAAAAAATAAAGGGTTGATCTGAATATTGACAAACTTCGAAGGGGTTATATGCATTTTTCCCTTAAACAAATTAAACATGTATTAAATGCATAATGCGTATTTTATTTGTGCACAGAATTAGAACTAAAAAGAAAAAAAATGTTCATCTAGGCTCTGTTCTGTTGAATTTTAGTTTCTGTTATTCATGATAATGGAATTCAAATACCATAACTTGAACTCAGGAGTTTGTGTTATGTTTTGATTTTATAACATCACAAAGAGAGATCATGGATTTGATTAATTTGGAGATTTTTGCATAAGTAATTTTTCTATTTTTTTAATTTTAAACTTTACCTGAAATTTTAACCGAACTCATCTGAATATATACTGAATGCAAATTTTTTCTAGCGCTGAATTATTTCTTGAATTCTGAATCAGTGACAAGGCTCTCATGTCTTCATCCAACACTGCAACACCTTTGCATATGCCGCCCAAGGTTTCACTGAAATTAATTCTTGACTTCTTTGCATATGCTGACTAAGGTTTCACTTGATCCAGAGAGGCTTTTAGTACTAAATTAAGTTATGTAATGTTCCAAGTATGGATCATGGAGTGATAATAATGCAGAGTAATCATAAGGTCTTAATATATGTATCCATCTTTGTTGGTGGTATTAAAATCTCTTCTGTGCCAAACAGAAAATGCCAAAGGATTGGCATTATCTGACTCCTGGAAACCATAGCATGAACTATGAAGCAACCAGCCAAAGGTTATTGCTGGAACTTGAGCTTTGGCTCATCCATTCAATAGCACACCCACCAGATTTCTTCTCACCATGATTGGAGAGCAATCCTACTACCTTTTTGAAAACAGGTTTAGGTGTTATCTTTTTTTCTTTTCAAAAAGCTAAATTTAATAGTCCAAAAAAAAAAAAAAAAAAACTGAACTTGAAATCAGGTTTGTAGGATACTAAATTTATACCGATTATGAAAAAACTAACATTTAGCAACTTCTTTGTAAAAAGGTATTTACATTTTTTAATTAAACTACAGCTTTTTTTTATTTGAAAATGAGTTTGAAGAATTCAACTTCTCGCAAACCCAAAAACAACCCCAACCCGTTTGGAAATAGAGCCTAAAACAAGCATGATATCCTCATTTAATCACAATTTTCCCCATCCAAATTTCCCACCGAGGATTTCTTTGTGAAGAAATATGGTCATACCTGGCAGAAATCCTGGGAGTACGCAATGATATAAACTATTTCCAAAACAAATATAACATAAACTGCATAGTCACAGAATCTGGGAGTACACAATGATATAAACTATTTCCAAAACAAATATAACATAAACTGCATAGTCACAGAATCTGAAAAATGAATCAGCATTCACAAAACACCAACAAGCGACAACCTAATGATAGATGCATTATATAATCTAAGACACCCTCTGTGATGCCTATCCCGATGGTGAAAATGCATCCATCTGTTTTCAACTCTACTCACGCTCGATCTGAATGGTCACATGGCTAATGTTAAACTCCCTTTTGATATATCCCACCACCTTATCTAGAACGAGATCCGCATCCGCATTGGGGGTGATGGTGACATGGCACGCAAGAAGTACCTTTCCGACAGTGATCGCCCATATATGCAACTCATGGACAGCAACGACACCATCAACCTCGCACAGACCCTGCTCAAGCCTCGTCGCATCGATCTCCCTCGGTGTGCTCTCCATCAACACCTCTAGGATGTTGCGAAGCATATTGATGGTTGTGCCCAGCACGATCACTGAGAACACAAGCGTGCATATAAGGTCGATGATCTTCCACTGGGGCTTCCACCAGATCAAACCGCCTCCAATCATCACCCCGACACTCTGGATCGAATCCCCAAGAACATGGAGATATGCACCCTGCACATTGATGTTCCGCTGCTTCTTCTTATTTGCCATTGTATTCTTCCCGCCACCCTCAGATTGACCACCAGACTCATGATGCCTGACCAAAGGCTCATGAAGATGCTCATGATCATGGCCTTGCTCAAGTTCATGGTCATGTGTGTGCTGGTGGCTGTGCTTGTGAGGCTCCTCAGGACGGAAGTGATGGTGAGTAGTAACAGTGATTGCATGATCATGACCATGTTCACCATGTGCCCCATGGCCGATATCACCGTGGTTATGTCCATGGCCATGATCATGGCCCAGCAAAACAGCCATAATAATATTCACAGCCAGTCCGAAAGCCGAGACTGCAAACATCAACATACCATGAACATCACCACTCTCATTCATGAGCCTCTCAATGGCTTCATAGACCAGAATTCCAGCCAAAAGCCATATAAGCTGGATAGACACAAGAGCACCGAGGATCTCAATCCGGAAAAACCCGTAAGATTGGCGAGGATTGGCTTCCCAACCAGCAGCCCATAAAGAGAAGAGGGAGATGGCAAATGCTGCAACATCCGAGAGCAGGTGGGCAGCATCAGTGAGGATGGCAAGGCTGTTTGCTTTGATTCCACCAACGACTTCTACGCTCATGAAGACTATGCAAAGGACAACGGCAATCAGAAGTTTCCGCATGGATGCAGACCGTTCCTTAGCATCCTTAGAGCTGGCCCCTGAGTCGGAGAAACCGCATGGGGCTCCCCCACAGACCTTAGTGCCTCCACCACCAAGGCCAAGAGAAGTTGTCATCACTTCACTTTCGGCAACCTCTCCGCTCACTTCGCTGATCTGTGCACTCTGGGGAGAAACCCACTCTGGGTGTTTATCAGTTTCCATCTGGTAAAATAAGAAGGAAGAAAAAACGTGAGTGATGGATCAACAAGATTTCCTTTCCAACAAATTATTTATTGGTGCAAAATCATGTGATAAATAATATTTGACTATACATGCTTCAAAAACATAATGAGTAGGTGTGATAGGATTTAGTGAGACAATCCAAACCATGACTGCTGCCTAAAGCATGAATTATCAGGTAAATATTACATAATAGAAAAATAATAAAATAAAAGATAACATTACGAGATTATAATTAGAAGTCAGTACTAACAATAAACAATCATTGGTTGACACAACCGCTCCAGATAACCCATAAACCTGATGAAGTTCATATACCCCTGGAATGACCTGATAACTTATTTCATGTAATACAATAATGTCATGTCCTTATCAAGTCATGTCTTTCTCTCGTCGCCCTGTCCATACTCCATGGCATATATCTAATTCACATTCCCAAATCTTGGAACTTTATGTAGAGGCACCTCCAATTGCTCATAATGATTTGAAGTAAGATTTATTGGAACGGTAGATGAAGTTTCCTGATGACAGAATTTGCCCACAGATTACACAGAACGGTCCTCCTGTAGCAAGGTGCCCCCGGTGGAGTGGATATGGCCCTAATGATTTTTTAACAAAGTGACCCAAGACTTAAATCAAGGACTTTGTCCTCTTAGCCCAAGCACTTTATGATTGCTCTCAACAAAAGACTTGATTTAAAAAAACAAAATTCCAACAGACTTAAAAACTATCCCTCACAATATTTTTCACTTAAACTTCACTTGTTGGCTATCTGAAGGCCAAAAGTCAAGCAGAAGCCCGCGCTATCCAAAGTGCGAATCCAGCATATTCATCATTCAAAATATCAACAAAAAGAAATATCGAAACCATATATAAACAACATTCTATACCATGTAAATCAAATATGGAGTATTTAAGATCTTAAAATGTCAATGATAAACAACTTCCTAAACATGTGAAGGGAGAAGAAACAAGGCAGCTATGACACAACAAGGCATTCAGAAAATACAGATCATGCCAAATCATAGTGTTCTGCAATTGACCTAAGCAGGAAAGAAGAATAAAATTTAAAGTGTATAACAAAGAGTCATGTACTGTCAATATAATTACAAAAACATAATAAACTAACACTGATCCAAAAGGATTATTCTTTCATAAACATCACTTAGCAAGAAGAAAAAAAACATTGAAAGAATATGACTACTTTTGTTAAATAAGGAGAAGAAAAAAAGGCAGAATAAAGAAACAGGAAATTTTATCTGATTAGTTATACAACATCAGAAGACCTAGGGGAAGGGATTAAGCTTGACCACCCCTTCTCTACTCTTCTGTGCTTACACAATGATAGATGAATAATAATTAAATAAAAATAAATCGGAATCAGGCCAAAGGTCTTTCATAAAGTTAAAAAAACAATCTTTGTAGATCTAGGAAGAAATTAGATTTACTGATTTTTTTTTTCCTGAAAACAATGAGCCCGAGATCAAGAAAAATCAAGCTAACACTAATCTTAAGCAGAAAGGGTGTCCATGTTATGGAATAAGGACCAATTCCAATCTATATGTACACGCGTTTTATGTGTGATTATCAAGATCCTAAAAGACACCATCCCTGCCAACTATTCAAGCATTCATTCTTCTTTCTTCCCCTTGTTCTTCTACCCTCCCCCATTCAGGCACTGTCTATTTGACTCTACATGAGAAATAGAATTGACTAAATTTTCTCAAAAATAAAAAAAAAAAAAATTTCAAGCATCCAATTTCCCCATTCAATTATATCCAAGTTTCAAAACATATAACATTGACCAAAAAGATAGATACATACACACACACACACAAGAGTTTCAAGTGAAGAAATTTCAGGGACAAATTGGATGACCACCTGAAAAAAAAGGACATCCCAATATTCATCTATTTATATAAATAATTCCACCAGAAAATGACCACACACAAAAAAAAAAAAAAAAGAATCTCTTCCAATAATTTCCCCCCCATGTGGCATATACTCTATTCGATACCGCACGCAAACAGTATCTGGCCCTTCTTCCAACATCACTGGGGGCTTCTTTATCAATAAGACTTTTCAATTTCATTATCTAAAATAAAACAAACAAAGTAACTTAAAAGGTCTATAAGTTCATTATCACTCAAAAAGTCAAAAGAAAGAAAATGAAAAGCAGATAGAGAGTTCTAAGTTGATTTTCAATCATTCATTTGACAAAGGTCCAATGTTGAAGATTTTTTTTTTTTTTTTTTTAGAGAAAATCCAAATCAGAAAAAAAAAAAAAAAATCACAAACCTGGAGAAGACCCTTGATACGAGAAACGCCGAGCGACTTCTTCGTTTTTAATAGAATCTGGACCTGATCGTATCTGATGAGTCGGCCTGATTCGGAACAACAAAGTAAAAGAGGAGGATCGGTTATGCGGTTATATATTCGCCGAAAATAAATAATAATAAATCCATATTATATTATATTATATTATATTTTATATTACTGTATAAAGGTTTCTTAAATAAAAAAAACCAGCTATTTGAACTTTTTTTTTTTTTTTTATTCTTATCTATTCATTCAATCCCATTACAATTCGTTCACACTATTTTAATGGCAATCATTGTTTCATTTTACCCCTACATTTCTATTCATTTCCATTAAAATCCATTTAAATCATTTTAATCTCATCTCAATATTATTATATTATAGGGTTAAAGACATTTAAGTCCCTGTAAACATGGAAAAACCCATATAAATCCCTACTAAAATTGGAACAGACGTACGAGTCCCTGAAAACTCAGAAAAACCCAATTATCATCCCTGAGATAATTTCCATCCAAACTTAATGGAATATTCCCAGAATATTCTGTCACATATAATTGTGTAGACATTGAAGTCCTTATAAACAGTTATAAAGACAAATCAGTCCCTGCGAAAGATAAAATTGCCCCTCAAAGACTTTTACATTAAATTGTGTACACATTGTAGTCTCTATAAACAATTATAAAAACAAATTAGTTTTTGCAAAAGACAAAATTGCCCCTGAAAGATTTTTACATTTAATTGGATAGACATTACAGTCCTTATAAATAATCGTAAAGACAAATTGGTACATGTAAAAGACAAAAATGCCCCTGAAGAATTTTTACATTTAATTGTGTAGAAATTGCATTTTTTTAGAGGGTATTTAATTTTTAAATTGCAATGTCTGCACAATTAAATATAAAAATACTTCAAGGGTATTTTTGTCTTTTAGAGGAACAAATTTGTCTTTACGATTATTTATAAGGACTGTAATGTCTATCCAATTAAATGTAAAAATCTTTCAGGGGCAATTTTGTCTTTTGCAAGGACTAATTTATCTTTATAATTGTTTATAGGGACTACAATGTGTACACAATTTAATGTAAAAGTCTTTGAGGGACAATTTTGTCTTTTGCAGGGACTGATTTGTCTTTATGACTGTTTATAAGGACTTCAATGTCTACACAATTATATGTGATGGAATATTCTATGAATATTCCGTTAAATTTGGATGGAAATTTAACTCATGGATGATAATTGGGTTTTTCTGAGTTTTCAGGGACTTGTACGTCTGTCCCAATTTTAATAGGGACTTATATGAATTTTCCCATGTTTGTAGGGACTTAAATGTCTTTAACCCTATATTATATTACTATCTAAAAGTCTCTTAAATAAAAAAAACTTATCATTTGACCTTTTTGCCCTTGTCAATTCATATAATTCCATTACAGTCCATTCACACCACTTTAACTTTACTATATAAAAGTCTCTTAAACCGAAACCCTATCATTTGACCTTTTTGCCTTTGTCAATTCATTTAATTCCATTACAGTCCATTCACACCACTTTAATGACAACCATTTTTTCATTTTACGCCTACATTTCTATTCAATTCCATTAAAATCCATTTACATTATTTTAATCTCATTTATATTAATAGGATACTCCTACATTTCTATTCCCCATCCAATTAATAAAATTCCTCCAAACCCTTTATCAATGAATCATTCATCATTCCCACACCGTTTCTTATCAGGATAATAGAATACGTAAAAAATGAAAGGATATTCAAAATATAATATGTTGTTATAATATATTTTGTACTCTATTTTAATTATATGAAAATTATGTTACCACATATATGTAAATAAATTCATAATCCTATTTTTATTAATTTAATCTATATTTTAGGTTACTATATAAATGTCTCTTAACAAGAAAAACACAAGAAAAACAAACATTTGATTATTATATACCCCTACTAATCACTCGAAAATATTATGACAACAATCCCTTCACACCTATTTAATCCTGTGATATTCGTTTTAAAATTTTCACTCGAAGAATTTACCCCATCCAATTAATAAAATTCCTCCAAACCCTTTATCAATGAATCATTCACATTCCCACACCGTTTCACACGAAAATATTATTTTTATTAATTACTATTAAAACCTTCAAATGAAAAATCATCACTCATCAAATCTAGAAAATATATTATGACCCTAAAATCAAGACCATTCCACTTCCTTCCCAACATTTCAAATCATCTCATCTTCTCCTCCTCAATCACCATCCCTAATAAAGGTCCATGGGTCTATCGATTCAACCTCTCTCTCTCTCTCTCTCTCTGGCTTTTTGGTTGATCATTCGTTCGTTTATTGATTGAGCTGTGTGTTTTTGTTGTGTGTTTATTTTATAGAATAAACATATGTTAGACTTTGTTTGTGTGCATCTGCACATGCACAACAACTAGGATATATAAAAAGTCTGCAGGAAACATTTATTTTTTGGGCAAAAATTCATACCTCAAAACACTTATGTAAATTTAAATAATCCATGAATTAAATTTTTATTGACAGATGAGAAATATTCTGCAGATATTTTATTTTATTGACCCTAACTAAAATACAGTATACGAAAAATCCGTTACAATTTGTTGAAAATTTTGAAAATCTTTTCGTACATAATAATTTTACCCCTCTGTATAGATTACAAAACCCTATACAAATAGGTAAAATCGTTATTTAAAGAGGATTTTTTGCATTTTAACACATTGTAGGGTGTTTTTGGTATACTATGTTCTCTACCAGGGTTAACCAGACGGCATATTCACAGTTGTCAACGAAATTTAATTCAGGGAGCTATTTGAATTTACGTAGGGTGTTATTTGGATTTTTAATAAAGGGAAAAATCCATATCCCCTTGTAAACTACCCAAAATCATACAACCTCTCAACATTTCCTGAAGTCCATATAACCCTCTGAAAACACCTATGTAAATCAAAATATCCCCCTACGTTAAATTTTTGTTGACAAATGAAGAATATTATATGAAATTTTGTTTAGTTAACTATAACTGAAAACATAACATACCAAAAACCGTTACAATGTGTTAAAAATGTAAAAAATCATTTGTAAATGATGATTTTACCCTTCAAATAAGGTTTTATATAGGTATTTCAATGAGATTTTATTAGTATCCAACACGAATCGCCCCTATTGGGGTGGGTTTAGATTTCATGTTTTTCAAATCCGCTACAACCTTGGGTTTGGGTTTTATGTTTAAAACCCTACTCAACCCGCAAACCTGACCTATATTCGATCATTAGGATTTAAGAACCATAAATGAAAATTAATTTCAAATATAGTTAAAAATTAAAAATCAACTATCATCATTTTTTTTCTACAACCATTCATTCGCATTTATCTCACAAAAAAAATTTAAAAAACAAACCTTTATAAAATCAATAGTCGGTCACCATAAAAATAAGATATTTGATATTTTTCAACATTTTATCTTTCCTTTTTCCTTTCAGCTTATAAGTCAAAAGATTTATTTATTTTGTCTTATATGTAATTTTGAATTATTTATATTATGTATTAAAAAAAATTTTAATTAACTTTCAAATATTGTATGTAATGAATGTTATGAACTATTTATGTTATATCTATTTTGAGATTTTAGGATTCAAATTGAAGTTTTTTTATAAAAATAATCCGCATCCAAGTTAAAAGTAATTTATTTTGTTATATAATTTTTTATTATATTAAATATAGTTTTTTATTATATTAAATATAATGATCGAGCAATCTAACTCACTTTTAATAGGGTCAAGTGGGGGGATATGGATTTTAAGAGGTAAAACCCGAAATGTAATGGAGTGAATATAAATTTCAAATTATAAACCCGATGTGGGATGGGGCGGGTATAGAGTCTAACACTGAGAGACGGGTTGGGTTTGGATTATGGTAAACCTGACTTCAACCCAACCCATTGCCATCTCTAGTTTTATAATTTATGCAGATGGGTAAAATTGTCATTGACATAGGGTTTTTTGTATTTTTAACAAATTATATAGAGTTTTGGTATATTATTTTTTCAATCAGGTTATTCAAATAGGATATTTACATAATATTTCTCATCTTTCAATAAAAGTCTTACTCTCGGGGTTATTTTAATTTACATAAATTTTTTCAAGAGATTATATGAAATTTAATTAAAGTCAGGGGATTATATGGACTTCAGACAGTTTACAGGGGTGTTATTCGGATTTTTCCCTTTACTAAATAATAATATAACACAATGAAATTTTTATTATTACTTCTTCAAGCTTCTTTATCAATTTTTTCAGGGGATTATATGGATCCCAGAATTGGTGTGAGGGATCTTCGACTGAAGCTTCAAAAGAAGGCATATCACAGCAGTGATCAATCACAAAGTGGAAAGAGTTCAGAAGTTGGAGATCTTTGGGAAAAGCTATCTGGATTAACACAAGTGCAACCCAGAAATAGTGTGATCAC